>CM053788.1:180523730-181153730 GCA_028749045.1 Cupressus sempervirens
TCAAATTACTTTTTAGTTCATCATAAAAAATAAAAAACTATGGTGAGTTGTAAGATATAATTGCAAACATCAATTCAAAAAATAAAATTCAAATTGAATTTAAAAGCACTCTTTACAACATAATCACTACTAATGTGTAATACCATAATGACCTTTCTCTTGTATTTCCACAAATCATAATAGTGATACAAAAATGTTTCTAAATTTAATTCTATATATATTTTTAGGCATCGATTCATATCATTTTAATACACTATCAAAACAAAGAAAACTATGATGAATCATAAGAGGTAATTGAAATCATAAATATTAAAGAACCATTCATAATGAAATATTAAACCACACTTAACACCATAGTCACCACCAATACTCAACCCATAATGATCATTCCATTCTAACCTACCCCATGGCAATGTGACTCATTAAGATGCTTCCAAATTTTATTATATAATAATATGTTACATCAATGTTTAGAATTACTCTTTTATCCATCATGGAAATAAGAAAAGTTATAATAAAATATAATTGAAAACATCAATATGAAATAAACCACAATGCAATCAAATCCACGAACTAGTGTAGGAGCACCTAAGATCTAGGCTTAAGGTCTTAGTCATTTTGGCTTGTAGATGGTCCTAGCCAACCATCAATGAATAAGGGCTAAGTATAAATCCCCATGGTGTGTGTTTTGTGGGAAAAGGGTAGATTAGTAGGTGTGAAGTGGCCAAGTGTCTATTTAGGCTCTTAGTTACTTGTTTTGTGGGTTTAGGTTTGCTTAGTGCATGCGATGACCAAGAGTTGACTAAGGAGCTCTTATATTGCAAATCATGTTAATAGTCAATTTTGAGTCATATAGGACTCATATGCAATTTTTTGGGCTCCTATGTTACATAAAACACAAAGTTGCAAAAGTTGCTCAAGCAACTTTGCAACTTTGTCTAAAACTAAACAAATTGATCATTTTCAGTTATGGGATCCTTCCAGAAGGTGGAAACACATGCAATATGGCTATTTAACATCCACACATGCCTAGGAGAAGGGTTGGTGTATTTATTTTACGAATTCAAGTTGAGAAGGAACAAGTTTTTGACATTTTTCCTCACAATCTTTTAACTTGGCCATTGAATCCAATGTGAATGGATTGATTTGTCTAAGTTTTCTTCATGGTTGGATAGATAGTTGGATGCTTATGGTTCACTATTAATTTGGATTCTTGAAGTGCATTGTAGATAGGGTTTTGAAATTCATTTTGTTTTTAAGGTAAGTCACTATCCAGTTTTGAGGTGAAGTAGAAAGAATGGCTCTTCCTTGATTTCCACTAGTTAGTTTTCCATGGCCCTTTGGAATCAAGAAGAGTATCATGTATATATTGTATATATGAAATTAGGAGTGCTAGAAATGAGGTTTTCTATTTTTACAAGCGTGTCCTAGTCGTGTTTTACCATATTCGACTAGGTGATTCATGTTGTTACAATGCTTGAAAGAAGGTGAGTTGGATTGGTGTGTGCCAGTCCAAGTGTTAGAGATATGAAGCAAGGTTTGACGTAGCCTTGTGCCAATTTATATGAATAGGTGAACTCATTATCTTCGTTTTAGAAGACCAAAGGTGACATGTTGAAGTCAAGTCCCTTAAAGCCATTAAAAGTAGGGTATTTTTCTATAGGGGTGTACAGATAACTTAAAGACTTAAAACCTACAAAATCTTAAAGGTCTTTGAAAAGGGTATCAGGATCATCAACTATATTTTGGGGTTGTTTATAAGTTCTCATGGTACAACCAGAAAAACCTAGACAGGAGGCCTAATTGGGGCTCTAGGGCTACTAGGCCTGGGAGAGGAGATTGGTGGAATGGTGAAGTGGGTTTGTGGGATAAATCCCAAGATCACTCAAGAAGTGTATTGTTAATGTGTAGAAGCCTAATTAGGGGTGTGAAACTTCCAACTTGGTAGACAACCTTATTCTTGCAAATATGGCAAGAATTTCCTAGTAGGAAGACTAGGTTGGTTTGAGTAGTAAAGTGGAACATCAAATTAGTGAATTAGGTCTTGTAGAAGGGGATAGGAGAGAGAAATCCCCTTGGGAATAGGGACATAGGATAACCTTATAGGCTTAAGAGAGGCTTGGAAGGTTGGGTAAGTAGACCTAACCTAGGAGTGTGGATGTAGTTACATCAAGAACATTCTTAACAAGATAATCACAACTACTTCTTAACCCAAGGATGAAATCATTCTTTGCTAACCTAGGCCATGACAATGTGACTCACTAGAACACCTACTCTCTCATACTATGTTCACAAAACCATTCCAATATAAATCAATTTTAAAATCATCAACAAAATTAAAATAAATTGTAATACCATAATGACCTTTCTCTTGTATTCCACAAATCATAATAGTGATACAAAAATGTTTCTAAATTGAATTCCATATATATTTTTAGGCATCGATTCATACCATTTTAATACACTATCAAAACAAAGAAAACTATGATGAATCATAAGATGTAATTGAAAACATAAATATTAAAGAACCATTCATAATGAAATATTAAACCACACTTAACAACATAGTCACCACCAATACTCAACCCATAATGATCATTCCATTTTAACCTACCCCATGGCAATGTGACTCACTAAGATGCTTCCAAATTTTATTATATAATAATATGTTACATCAATGTTTAGAATTACTCTTTTATCCATTATGAAAATAAGAAAATTTATAATCAAATATAATTGAAAACATCAATACGAAATAAATCGCAATGCAATCAAATCCAAAAACACTCTTAATAAGGCACTCACAACTAATACTTAACCCAATAACGAAATCATTTTCCGTTAACCTAGACCATGACAATGTGACTCACTAGAACACCTACTCTCTCATACTATTTTCACAAAACCATTCCAATATAACTCAATTTTAAAATCATCATCAAAATTAAAATAAATTATAACCATCATCAATGTTTAGAATTACTCTTTACTCCATCATGAAAACAACAAAAGTTATAATAAAATGTAACTAGAATTTTCAAATCCAAAATAAACTGCAAGGCAATCAAATTTTAAAACGACTCTTAATGAAAGGATCACACCTAATACTTAATCTAATAATGAAAATATGCTCTGTTAACGTAGGTCATGACAATGTGACTCACTAGAATATCGACTTTCTCAAACTATTTTCACACAACTACTCTAATATAAATTAATATCAATCCATCATCAAAATGAAAAAGATGTTATAATTAAACAACAACATAATCAAATCCAATATAAAACCAAAATTCACTTCTAATGCTCAACTCCATAACGATCATTCTCTTCTAATGTGACCATGCAATGCTTGTGCACAACTGTTACATAGTGTTCTCCAAGTCTTTCCCGCCATGATGATCTTGGACCATTATTTCTTTTCCTTTTTACGCATGGACCCTCTGAGAGCATGAGCATGAGCATTCGAATGCGTGGCCCACTTCTTCCACCTTGTTGTTACATAAAAGTTTTTACTCCCACATTGTCCCCTTAATTCCCTTCACCTGCCATCATTCTGCTCGCCTTTAAATTGACCTTCCGTTTACCATTTGCTTGACCACTCATTTCTACCATGTGAAGGGTCTTTTCATATTCATCACCATTTTTAAATTCAAACATACTCCTTTGTCTTTTGTATTTTTCTTAAATCTTGCCTTAATCGATATCATTATCTATTTCCTCTTTGGCTTTTCTCATACTATATCTCTTTCCTTGGCTTTGTCCTTTCTAGGTATATTTAGTTATACTTCCTTGTCCTTTCTAGGTATATTTAGTTATACTTCTTTTTGGAGGAAAAGGGTTATATATACCCATATGGGCTACATTCCAAGAAATGTATAAAAGATAATTTTAGTTTGAAATATCAAATTCTGATTCTATATAAAAGATTATCTATTATCCTATATATTAGATCATATATATCTATATAAGTTTGAGTTCAAAAAAGTAATAAAGAAGCACATTAAAAGATTGTATTGTCATTCATATGTGTAGTATGTATATGGTTCTTTTGAGTTGAATATGTAAACAAAAGTACTTATTTTTCAATTCTGATATAAATATTTTGTCTTTATTCTTTTATGAAGAAGATACTTTTGTTTTGAAATTTCAAATTATTATTCAAATTGTCATATTATAAGAAATTGTCTATTGTTTGTGCATAATGTTATTTTACCCATTTAGATTTGATTTCAAGAAAGCAATAAAGAAGAATGCTAAAAGTTTGCATTATCATTCATGTATGTATATGTTTCCTTTAGGCTTTGAGTAAATTACTTAAACAAAAGTAAATTTTTATTTATTTTTAAAATATAGTTATTCTACCTTTATTATTTATACTTAGAAGATAATTTTGTTTTGGGACATTGATTTAGATTTAAGTATTTTAATATAAGAGATTGTTCATTATCTAGAGGTTACTAAATCAAGTGTTGTATTCATTAAACTTAATATAGAAAAGATGTATGATATATTATTTTGGATGTAGTCAATTGTAAGGAAATAAATAATATTTGCATGAATAATTAAGGATAATAGATGACAATAAGTAGTAACAAAATAATTTACTTAAAAACTTATGAGATAGGCTCCAATGAAATATATTTTATTGGAAAGAAAAATACAACAAAATTACTCAAAGGAAGCGTTTATATCAATGGTGAAATGGAAGAGACTGAGAATTTTATCATAAATGGTTATAATCTCTAAATTATCCCAAATCTATGATAGCTATGCCATGTGAAATTTGAATGCATCTATGAACTTGAGTTAAAATTTTTGACTTAAAATTAGCCCTATAAAAATGGATTTAAAGATGTAAACCTAGTAGATTTTTTAAAACTTTGACATACATACATACATACATACATACATACATACATATTCTAATGAGAGAGATAAATTTATTTTAAAACATCAAAATTTGGTTGAGATTGTCATTTCATAATGAATCATCCATTCTTAAGGTTGAGAAATAAAGCTTCGTGTTCATTATTGTTAATATAGCACATATGTATGCTACATTATTTTGGATTTATTCATGTAAGGAAATAAAATATCTTGTATAAATATTTAAAGATAATAATAAATATTAATGATATGTACTATTTTAAATATATAAGATAGGATTTTAAACATTTAACAAAATATATTATTTTATATATCTATATGAGATAGGAACTTCAAACATAAATTTTACGAGATAGAAAAATATAATGAAATGACTAAAAGTAAGTGTTTATCTTGATAGTGAAATAGAAGAGATTGACAAATTTACATTATGGATGATTATTGCTTAAAAATTGATACTAGATCTGTGACTACTATACCCTTTGAATTTAAAAGTGCCATGAATTGAAGTCAAAGCTTTTGATTCAAAATTATACCCTATAATAGTGAGTTCGACTCTAATCTACAAATGTAACTTTTTTTAAAATAAAGATTTAGTCCTATATATTTAGCCTTTTTACACCAACAAACAATTTTTGTTTGATATCCTCAACATTAAACAAGACTTGGGTGTATTTGCACTTATAATTTGAAATTTTAGTGATCATAAGGAACACCATAGGGGTCATTTTACACAATCATGTGGATTGATTCAATAGTTTGATAAATGATTGACTATAGAAAATATCAATGCACATGTTATAATGGTGATTATGGTCCTTTAACACTTCAATAGGTGTGACAAGGATGATGTAATGACATATTGCAAGAACTAGGGTTTCTTGAAATCACTGGCAAAGAGGTTTAATGAAATTGGCATAATAAAAGAAGAGTAGTATTTTGATATGGAAAAGAGTATTTTAAGTAGCTCAATGTTGTAAGAGAGTTTTTTTGGAAGAAACAAAATTGATAATTGATTATCTTTGAAAAAATTAAAATTACTTAAGGGTTGTGTCCTTGAATATTTCTCCTAGGTAGATAGTTTTAAACTCTTGCTGGGTGAATTGACTCATAATTACTAGTTCAAAGCAAGTCTACTTGGACATGGAATGAAATTTTCTTAGATCAATATGCTAAAAAATGACCTAGGTCAAATCTTTACTTGAAATTTTGATTATAATAGTAATTAAATTTAGATGTAGTAATTAATTGAGAAAGTGCAATTTTTTCTTCTTCTAAAACAATCTCATCCTAAGGAGTTCCAAATTAGTTAAAATTAGGTGTTAAAATTAATTCTTTAGGAAATCTATGCAAAGCAATGTAAGAAAAGGGGTTCACCATTTTATAAAGTATCTCCACTTTGGTGTGTAATATACTTATACAACAAATATCATTAGTACCACTTTTGGCAAGGTTAACTAAAGATACATCAAATACATCGTGGGAAGGAACTATCAATAAGATCCTCATAAATGAATCAAAATAGATGTCATGAGATAAAACACATAGAATAATAACTATTACTAGCGGTAACAAAAAATCACCTTAAATTATTTCACTAGGATAATGATCATAGATTGGCAGTATTAGCAAGAAGATATCATGAGGTTCATCAAGAAGATAATGATCACCAAAGACATCACTAGATCTATCAAGGAAATATGCAATAAAAAAGAAACATATGGGAGAGTCCACATGTGTAGGTAAAGATCTATCATAAAGGAATAAATAATATGTTAAATAGGGACAATAATATTACCCTAGAAATATGAAATAGAGAGAAGTATTATGAAGCATTATGATATTGGAAATATATTTGGCGAGGATGGTATAAGTGGTAGCTATAATGAGAAGTCTAAGAGTAACAAAAAATCACACTGAGGATGGATATAGATCTAAGAGGTAGTATATGAAAACTCTAATCGATACTTGAATTAATTAAAGTTTTATAGAAGATGAATCTAAAACCTAATAAATAGAGAGCATATTTGAAATAAAATGTAGAAATAATATAAAAGATCTAGATTTGAAATAGACAATAATTAATAAGGTTACTTGCCCTATGTAAATATCTTTAAAGGGGTTTTAATGTTACATTTCCCATTTAATATATTAATAAAGTCATCCTTATATAAGTATATATAAGTAGTAAATGCAATTAAAGTAATGAAAAATAGAACACCTTAGCTATGAGACGTAGGACATAGATATGCACTTTATTATTAGTTATAGAATGAGAATGAAACATATCTACAAGTAAGTGTTTGTTTTATTGTGAAAGTGAATGATACTAAAAATATTTACACATATGACTAGTACCTTAAATTTATAATTTTATGTTGGATCAATGATGAGAGAATTGTGATATCTATGCATTTTGAATTCTAAAAGTGCATAAACCTATTCCAAACTTATAAGGCTAAAATTAATCCTTGTGGTTGGAGATTCATCCCTTATCTATACATTTGAACTTTACATTTAGATTTGACGCAAATGAATTTAAACCTTTCTTATATAGATATAAGTATATTTTATATTTACCTTGTTATTTTATGATAAAAATGTTTGTTCATGCACAATTTGAAAGGCTTGCTGGTATAGAGGAAATTAAGAGGGTTTATGCAAGCATGTTCACCTTAAGAAAGCCCCATTGACTGATTCAATGATTTTATTAAATTTATAAAGATAATAAGTAATGTAATTCTTATGCTATTATATACTGACAAAGTAGGATAAGGGGGATGAACGTTCTAGTGCAAGAACTAAGGTTTTTAATACTTGTTGAATAAAGGGAAATATAATTTAAATAAACTAGTGTTATTGTAGGGGAAATAACTATTATAATAAGTACAATACTCAAATATAATGGTTCCAAATGATAATTAGTGATGACTGATGAATCTAGATGACGCTTAAATGAGCTTGGGATGATTTCTTGAGTTCTTGAAAATATGGCATCATGTTGTCCCTTATCTCTCTTTTTAATTTAAATTTTATTTCTTAATCATTGAAATTGTTAAGCAATATTTTTTTTATTAAGGGAAAAGTAGGTTTTAAAGGGCCTTGATATCTTAAAAATATAGAGCTTAAGTCCAAAATGCCATAACAAATTATTCACAAAAGTGAACCTCCAATAGAAATAATAACATTATACCAAAAAATGAACCCACTTAAAGGTGTTTCAAGGTCTTAGCCACTTCCATGTTAAGTAGTAATTATTACCTCCCATTAAAAATTCAAATTAATATTTTTTTAACTATCAAGGCGGTAATGTAAAAATATTCCTCCATATTTATATACTTTGTGTACTATCTTAAATTAGAAGCACTTCAATTTATGACCTTTTAGCTCCTCTTTAGTGTGTTTGCATTTCACGATTACACTTGGAGCACACACTTTCCCCTTTCCCTTTTTCCTTTTCTAGATGAAATTGAGGTAGGACCTAATAAATTCTCCTTGATTTCCCTTTTCTCTCACACATGGGATGAGGTATGATCTAATTTGTAAGCATCCTCCTCTTCCTAGGTCACATTTATCGGATCTAGTCTCAAATTATCAAACCCTTATGTATATTACACGTGACTTATGCAATCCTCGATGCTAGAGCAAGAAAACCTAGGAAATTGGCCTCTTGGAGAATAGGTCAACCTCAACCTATTCCAAGATAGGGCCAACCACAGGTCAACCTATTTGAGAATAACTTAACCAGGTTGACCTCTTCCCAGAGAGTCTAGTGGTTTTAGGCTCGTACCTATCTTACTCTTCTGGCTAATTCCTACTCATTGCAGTAAGCTTCTATAGGGGTAATTTTGGAAAATCACTATTAAAGGACATCAATGTTTCATTTTCACATGAAGGAATCAAGGTCTAGGCATGCGTGGACACCCCCAAAATTTTATAGAAAAATTACAAGGTGAAAATGAAGGATTGAAGTTGATAATTTCATTACAAAGTGGGGTCTCAATCTTCATTTCTTCAATCAAGCATTCCAATTACTACAAAAAACCATGGAGAAGCAAGGGAATCATGAAGATGGTTAGAGTACTTTAGCCTTATGGGTGTGATATTATTTCTACACTGATTTTAATATCTAATCTTTGCATTTCCACATCTTACATACATTTTCATGCACAAGAACACTTACATACTTGGGTTTCACTCATAGTGTAGATTCTTGGCATTTTTAACTCTTTATATCCTAGATCTACAATCTAGGATACATGACCACTATATACATGTGACTTTTCTAATGGTTATTTTTGGAGGTGGAAATCACAAAGAAGGGGTTTGATTAAGGTAAACCCCTTTATAGCCACCCATACGCACCATACATGTAAGAAGTTTGCACGGTATCAAATTTATGGCTTTGGATATGTAAACTACATCTTGGGACCTTTCTAGAAAAGTTAGGTCAACCTGCCAACAATGCCCTAGGAAGACAGTGACTCCCCAAAGACCTTGGTAGATATATTAGTTTTTAGGTTTTCCATTCATTCAAGGATTCACCATCATATTTTCAGAAACAGGTGCAAATCTATTATTTTCAGAGAAAAAAGTCACTTTCTTGAGCATATTTCAAGGTGAGTCCTTCATCATTCACTTCATCTTTTAGTATTTACTTATTTACATATCTATATTGAGTTGTTTGCATACATTTGGTGTCTTAAAATTGTCATTACACATCTTATTTAACACCTACTTTCATTTTAGAGCAACATTGGCATCCCTCATCATACTCAAGTTTTTGCTAATCTAACATAGATCTTATTGAGAGTTATACTTTGAAGCTCCTCATTTTATTATATTGAATGACTTAGGGAGAAAGTTTTAAACTTATCACATCTTGTTTGCATTATCTTATTCATTGATGTCATTTTCCTCCTCAACATTTTGGTGAACCTGATGTGAACCTTGCTTGTTTCATCTTGGTAGTTATATCTCTATTTGACATACATTTATAAATATAAAAATACAAGAATATATTACATCATTAGGGATTGTATTTCTTTTTTTTTTTTGTTTAAAAGGAAAAATACAAAAATATTTGCATTTCATTTCATTGTGAATAATTTGTTTTACTTTCAACATGTATGGTTTCTTTCATGAGTGCTTTCATGATACATTTTTTAGTAAACCCCTAAATATTTCTAGTAGTGAAGGGTTGGATGAAACAAATGATATCTATTGAATTCATTCCTCCAATGTCTTCCTCTACATCTTTCAAAGCAAACCTTTATGATAGGTTTTTATCATGGCTTCCTTTGTGTGAGATTGTTTGCAATGTTGAGCCCATTAGATCTGACCTATATTCTAAACTTATAAATCTCAAAGTATGTCCGCCTCAACAACCTATTATTACTCTTAAGGGTTGTCATTAAAATGAGAAGCCTCATATATTTCTTAAGGGAAAACCCAATTATACTTCAATCGCTCATTCCTATTGAACATGGAATTATCCTTAATCTACTATTTTGGTTCTTCCAACACCTCTATCCCCTTCTCAATAGGTGATTCCTCAAGCACCTCATTTACCTAGTTCCTTAGGGAAAGATTATGATTTAGTTGAGTAGTAGCTCGCTACTCCTACTAAGATCTCCCTATGGGAATTTCTTTAAACATCTCCTACTTATCAAAAGGATTTACAAAGAACTTTGTCTACTCTTCCTATACCACCACATAATAATGATGCAAGTGGTACAATGAT
The DNA here is from genome assembly GCA_028749045.1 of Cupressus sempervirens. Lineage (NCBI taxonomy): Eukaryota > Viridiplantae > Streptophyta > Pinopsida > Cupressales > Cupressaceae > Cupressus > Cupressus sempervirens. The sequence goes on from CM053788.1 coordinate 180,534,364, forward strand.
TCAAAAATCACATAATCACAACTCCATAACTTATCATAGAATATTGCACATTTTGCAAACTTATAACTGAATCAACAAACTAGGAAAACATTTTCCACTCGAGAAGAGATGATCATAACTTTCACAAATGAAGAGATAAAAAATAATTCATTTTATGAGAGATTATACATATCAGTTCAACACATTTTCAAAAGTTATAGCTCAAAATGATAATTGGAATAAAAGTTATTATTCTTCTCCCAAAACTACTCACATAAAATCAGGTTCAGACCAGTCTGCACTCAAATGCTCATAATTTCTTCATATCAAAATGAAATTTGACCAAACCAAAACCAAAAGAAATCTATCTCAAATACCATTATGAAAATATAAGTTGTAGGTCTGTATCTTTTCATATGAATTTTTATAAATAGAAACAATAGTTAGGTTTCTGGAAAATTACACAAAACATTAACATAAAACTTGTAAAACAAAAACTCCTTTAAGTTCTATTCCCCTCAAAAATATTTACAACCATTCCCATCTATAAATCAAGACCATTACATGATATTTTCTTTTCTTTTCAATTTCTCCAACTATTGGATACCTCCTATGACTCTTGACCTTCCTCTTTACACCAGCTTTTCATATTGTCAAATTTTTGTGACAATATTTTATTACATATTTGAATTTATTTTTCATTTTCTCATAAATGACCTTTTAAATTTATAAAACCCTACTAACATCTCAAAATAGACTATATATTACATTTTACCCTTCCATGGGTTTATTTACATTATTTGACCATACTAGACAACTTTGACAATCTATTACAAATTGATTCTAAGGCTTAACTTAGCCTTACATGTTGACTCAAATATATTGACAAACATTAACTTAACATTTCAGAAAAAAAATTAATAAGACATGTATTCTTTATGTCTATTTTTCTAGGTGTCCTGCACCATACTCCCGACTTTCAAATCTTTCCAAGTCCCTTGGAAAGGGGTAAAAAGAAAGCTTATCTTCATCTTTACTTTTGGTCTTTCAATCCTCTTGCTTAAGAATAGGAACTTTTCATGAAAACATTTATGTCCTTTACAATATGATTTCTCTATCACCTACATTGAAAAGAACATAATGAAAAATTCATTAATAAAATCAATAGGATTAGTATCAAAGTCAATCATAAATATTTCATCTTTTCTCTGAAGTCTTCTTCGGAACTCTTCATATTTATCTTCGCTTTAACATACATTTGATCACTCTCTACTCTTTGCTCATCCACAACCTTGATTTTTTTTTTTCAATAGAAGTATCATCATGAGATTCATAAAAAATGCTACCATCCTTTTGTTCTTCAACCACAACCATATTATCAACACTAGTATTTTCTTGTGTAGGTTCCATAATAAGTAAAGAAGTTTGTTTATCTTCTTTCACAATTTGGACAATAGGTTCATGATTTATCTCTTCCTCTTGAGCTACAATATTCTCTCCCAAGTCTTGAGTTTTCTCTTCCATATTATTTAACTTTACCCTCAAGTGTTGGGATTATGGGTGTTGCACACATTGCATAGTATTTTTATATTGTATTATTTTATCTTATTATGTAATGTAGCACCTAGATGGATGTGCAACATGTAAAGATTCCCATGGGATATACTTGATGAGTTGTATTGTAACATTGTGATAATATTTCATGTAATTATTTAATATTGGGGAAAAATTTAATTTTCCAATATTAAATATGGGGTCAATGGGTTAGGTAGCACATGGTTTTAGTACTTGGTTTATATAATACCACTTGGTGGTTTTGTGGGACTTGCTACTATATAAGAAACCACAATGGTAGTTGTAGAAGTAAGTGAGTGAGAAGACAAAAGGAAAATATTCAAGCAGGATAAGGCTTGATAGGTTAGCCAAGGGAGCATTTGTGAAGGTTGGAAGCATGGCATGGGATGTCTGGATTCATGCTTGTTTACATGGATTGCTTGGTTGTGGCTATGGCTTTGAAGGCTTCCATGGTTGTATTGCAAAAGTGTTTTTGCTGAATAATACATGGTGATGGATGCTTTTGGAGGCTACGTTTTTCCCTCAATGAGGGTTTCCCAGGGTATATCTTGTGTCACATTTTGTGGTTATGTTGTCTATTCTCTTGCATGTGGATTTTAATTACATATTTATTTCAGATCTATTATGGGTTATGTGGAAATGGTTATATTCTTTATTGCAAGTTTCCTTACATCAAGTTCATTAATTATTCCTTTATCTCCTTGATCTCTTCTTCTTTTCTCTTCCTTCTCTCTTCATTTTTCCTCTTCTTTTCTTCTTCTTCTTTCCATTTATTTTTCATCATCTTTCTTCTCATTTTGTGAATCCTTACCCTTAAAATGCTTCCTAAAAAATCCTAAACCCCAAGAAAGATTATATCTTCTTGCCCCACCTAGGTTTTCCTCTTTTTTCCACTACCTAGTTTCTTGGCATCTAGGTTCTCTCTTCAACTTGCGAAATGCAAACACCAACCCCACATAATTTCCTTTGCCTATACCTTTTGGGCTCTAATACCAATTTGATGCAAGTGCTACAAGGATTCAAAAATCACATAATCACAACTCCATAACTTATCATGACAATATTACATATTTTGCAAACTTATAACTAAATCAACAAACTAGGACAAAATTTTCCACTTGAGAAGAGATGATCATAACTTTCACAAATGAAGAGATAAAAATAATTCCTTTTATGAGAGAGTATAAATATCAGTTCAACATGTTTTCCCAAAGTTAAAGCTCACAATGATAACTAGAATAAAAGTTATTACTCTTCTCCCAAAACTACTCACATAAAAATTAGGTTCAGACTAGTTTGCACTCAAATGCTCATAATGTCTTTAGATTACAATGAAATCTGACCAAACCAAAACAAAAAGAAAGTTAACTCAAATACCATCCCAGAAATATCAGTTGTAGGTCTATATCTTTTCATATGAATTTAAACCAATAGAAACAAAGGTTGGGTTTTTGGAAAATTACACAAAAAATTAACATAAAACTTGTAAAACAAAAAATCCTTTCATTTCTATTCTCCTCAAAAATATTTACAACCATTCCCATCTGTAAATCATGACCATGACATGATATTTTATTGTCTTTTCAATTTCTCCAACTATTGGATACCTCCTATGACTCTTGACCTTCTTCTTTACATCAACTTTTCATATTATCAAATTTTTGTGACAATATTTTATAACATATTTAAAAACTTTTTTTTATTTTTTTATTTTCTCATAAATGACCTTTTAACTTTATAAAACCCCTACTAACATATCAAAATAGATTATATATGACATTTTACCCTTCCAAGGGTTTATTTACATAATTTGACCATACTAGACAACTTTGACAATCTATTACAAATTGATTCCAAGGCTTAACATAGCCTTACATGTTGACTCAAATATATTGACAAACATTAACTTGACATTTCAGAACAAACATTAATGAGACATGTATTCTTTATGTCCATTTTTCTAGGTGTCTTGCACCATACTCTCGAATTTCAAATCTTTTGAAGTCCCTTCAAAAGGGGTAAAAAGAAAGCTTATCTTCATATTTGCTTTTGGTCTTTCAATCCTCTTGCTTAAGAATAGGAACTTGTCATGATAACATTTATGCCCTTTACAATTTGATTTCTCTATCATCTACATTGAAAAGAATATAATGAAAAATTCATAGATAAAGTTAATGGGATTAGTATCAAAGTCAATCATAAATATTGCATCTTTTCTCTCAAGTCTTCTTGGGAACTCTTCACATTTGTCTTCACTTTAAACATACATTTGATCACTCTCTACTCTTTGTTCATCCACAACCTTGATTTCTTCTTTTTTAATAGAAGTATCATCATGAGATTCATAAAAAATACTACCATCCTTTTGGTCTTTAATCACAACCATATTATCAACACTAGTTTTTTCTTGTGTAGATTCCACAGTGAGTAAATAAGTTTCTTCATCTTCTTTCACAATTTGGAAAATAGGTTCATGATTTGTCTCTTCCTCTTGAGCTACAATATTCTCTCCCAAGGCTTGAGTTTTCTCTTCCATATTATTTGACTTTACCCTAAAGTTCATTAATTCTTCCTTTATCTCCTTCGTCTCTTCCTTCTCTCTTCATTTTTCCTCTTCTTCTTTCCATTTATTTTCATCATCTTTCTTCTCCTTTTGCAACTCCTTACCTTGATAATACTTCCTAAAAAATCCTAAACCCCCAAGAAAGCTTATATCTTCTTGCCCCATCTTTTCTTGCCCCAACTAGGTTTTCCTCTATTTTCCACTACCTAGTATCTTGGCATCTAGGTTCTCTCTTTAACCTGCAAAACATAAACATCAACCCTGCATAATTTCCTTTGCCCATACCTTTTGGACTTTGATACCAATTTGATGCAAGTGGTAAAAGGATTCAAAAATCACATAATCACAACTCCATAACTTATCATGACAATATTGCACATTTTGCAAACTTATAACCAAATCAACAAACTAGGACAAAATTTTGCCACTTGAGAAGATATGATAACAACTTACACAAATGAAGACATAAAAACAATTCCTTTTATGAGAGATTATAAATATCAGTTCAACATGTTTTTCCAAAGTTAAAGCTCAAAATGATAACTGGAATAAAAGTTATTACTCTTCTCCCAAAACTACTCACATAAAAATTAGGTTCATACTATTTTACACTCAAATGCTCATAATGTCTTTAGATCACAATGAAATTTGACCAAATCAAAATAGAAAGAAAGATAACTCAAATACCATCTTGAAAACATGAGTTGTAGGTCTGTATCTTTTCATATGAATTTTAAGAAACAATGGTTAGGTTTATGGAAAATTACACAAAAAATTAACATAAAACTTGTAAAACAAAAACTCCTTTCATTTCTATTCTCCTCAAAAATATTCACAACCATTCCCATCTATAAATCAAGACCATTACATGATATTTTATTGTCTTTTATATTTCTCCAACTATTGGATACCTTCTATGACTCTCGACCTTCCTCTCTACATCAACTTTTCATATTGTCAAATTTTTGTGACAATATTTTATTACATATTTGAATTTTTTTTCTTCATTTTCTCATAAATTACCTTTTAACTTTATAAAACCCCTAGTAACATATCAAAATAGACTATATATGGCATTTTATGACATTTTACCCTTCCATGGGTTTATTTACATAATTTGACCATACCAGACAACTTTGAAAATCTATTACAATTGATTCTAAGGCTTAACTTATGCTTACATGTTGACTCAAATATATTGACAAACATTAACTTGACATTTTATAAAAACAATTAGTGAGACATGTATTCTTTATGTCCATTTTTCTAGGTGATCCTGCACTAAATAAAGATAAATTCAATTCCTTCTTGGAGTGTATGCATGATATATCCACTCCTCTTCAAATTGTATTCACTAAAGATGATCTAACTCTTAAGGAGATTCAAATCTAATATGATTCTCTTAGGGTTGTAGTTCTCATCAATGAAAACCTCATTCATAGAACTTAGATTAACAATGGATTTGGGTTGAATGTGTGTCAATTAGACACATTGAAAGCTATCAAAGCTAATATGTCCATCATAAAGCCTGATTACATTTCTATTCATGGCTTCAATAATATTACTAAGAAGACTTTTGGAATCATAACTCTACCTATAAAAGTTAGTATGGTTATCCTAAATACTCTGATTCATGTGATTCCTTGACCCTTAAATTACAATGTTCTTTTGGGAAGATCATGGTTACATAACATGTGTGCTACTCCCTTTTTTATTGTTAATAAGCAATGTTTCATTCTCACTTAAATAATTTTTAAAAGGGAGATGTAAGGGAAGGGACATAATTAGAGTTTCAAGTTTGAATAATCTTTTGATTTGATTCATTTGGTGCTTCATTGGAGAAACTTTTATGAAGGATATTGATGTTCAAAGGAATATTCTTCTAAGAAAAGAAGAATGATGCACTCAAAATGATTTTGAGTGATAACATACAAATCTATGAAATAAAGACAAGAAAAGGGATTTTTTTCTTTGAGAGGGAGTAAATTGCAATGTAATTTTGTTCTATGATCAAAATTGGTCATTCAAGATGATATTAAGATAGTATATTGGGAGTGAGCAACTAGAGGTTTTACTTACATTGACATCAAAGGACCTTGGACATTTTATTTCAGAGGGATCCCAACATTCCATCATAAGAAACCTTGGATGGAAAAACTAAACAAGTTGAAAGGGAGAAGATCAAGGTGAAATTCCATGTAAATGCATTATTCTCTGTAAGTGAGAAGTTTAAGGTGAAAACCCTCATTCCACCCTCTAGGAGAAGCTATGGTGGATCCACTCTCTCACATGGTTCATGGTGGATATCATGTTAGTTTCTCATTGATTCTATTGGAAAACATCATGAGAGGTGATGATCTTTCGTTGATGTTTGTTTTGTGAGTCTTTTATTGTAAGGTGATGATATTAAAAATGGATTGATCTGTTATCATGATAAAGAATACATTAATTTTTTGTTCCATAGTTCCATAAATCATCATAATGAATGTATCATGATAGAATACATTGATTTTCTATCTCAAAAAGTGTTGCAAGTCATGATACTTTTTATGATAGTAATCATGTCTCCTTGATTACTTGTTTTTGATTAAGTAAAATAGGTTTATAGGGATCCTGAAACCCAAAAGTTTTATAGCAAAAAGATAGAGATTAAAAAAGTCTAGCTAACATGAAACTACTATGAAAAGCCAAAACCAACAAAAAATCGAAGGCCAGGAGGCAAAAGCCAACACCTAAAAAAGCTACGAGAAAAACCAAAAGAGAAACATACTAATGGTTGTCCTTATCTAGTTCCTAGAGAGTTTCTGTAGCTTCATTGTCCTTATAATTGTCTGTTCCTTCTTGGTTCTTGTTTTGGGTTTCCACCTGGTCCCTAGAGTCTTTTTGAGTAGCCTCTTCTTCACCCAACTCTAGCCTAGTCTTCTGCATCATGTCTTGACCAAGGTCGGCTCTCATTAGAGAATCCCCCAGATTGACAATGTTCTCATTTAGGGTGTGTAGATTGTCCACGATTTGTTGTGTCATGATCTGGTGGATGGCATCAAACCTCTAGACTTTTTGTTCAACCAAGGAGAGTTTGTCCTCCTGTTTGTCTTTGGTGTCCTGGCCACTGTAGATATTCTGACTGACTTCTTGGTCTCTCTTCCTTCCTATGGTCACCTGGTCCCTATGGATGTTCTGGTCACTGTCCTGGTTTTTATTATCCTTTATAGCCTCAATTTCTTGAAACAACCATTTGATGGAACAAAAGTTATCAGTCAAGCTATTCTTCAGGTTGTTCAAGAGGTTGAAGTCAGTTTCCCACTCATTGTCATAAATGACCAACAAAGCAGGGTCAATTAGCTCATCATAATGGGTTCTGCTGTCAAGGTCTTCCAACACTTGGATGTTCATTGGCTCTCTAACAATACCCAAACTTGTCGTATCCAAATTAAAATTCATCCAAGCCCTCCTCCTTTTCTTCCTAATCACCTCCCCACCTTTTTTGACCATAATTTCAATCATCTCCTCAGGCGGTGATGTGGGTGGGACAAGGCTAGGGGTCTCAACACACTGGGCTTTCAAGTCTACCTGGGGCAAGGCCTAGTTAGCTTTTCTTTTCCTAGGGTTTCCCAGGGGGGCGTCACGAGCCACCTCCTCCATGTCACTTTCTCTCCCCTTCTCCTTTTCTATCAAATGATCCTTCCCCAACTCCTTATCCTCATCCTCAGAGTCCGTGTTAGTCTCCTCATCTTCCTCACTATCTACCTCTTAATGTTCAAGCTTGGGGAGAGGGGGAGGGAGGCATCTAGAAATATTTCTACTAGGAATTCAAGGATTGTAGGCAGAGATGGATTTGGAGGCATTTTCTTCATCCTTAATTTTCACTACCTGAACATCCCCAGAATCAGAACTGGCAGTGTCCTCAGAAGCACAACCCAGGTCACCAAGGGATTTTCCTCTAGTTTGAGTTTTCAAAAACTCATAAACTAGGAGAAGAAGGCCTTCATGGAGGGCAAGGTTGGTAACAGGTTTTTTCTTGAAACCCTCAATACTCTTGGACATGGAAGTGTAAAGATAAAAGGGAAGAAAAATTTTAACACTATGCCTAAGGTGGTTTAACAAAACAAAATGATGTGTTCTTACCCTATCGAACTTGGGGTCAAGAGTGATATACTCAATGAGGATCCTGAGAACATACCTCCAATTTTTTTTGATGGATTCTATGTCATAGTAGGTGTCAATCTTGACAAGTTTATCTTTCTCCATTTCATCCTTGACAAAATTGTTAACTGCATTGGCCAACATCTTTTTGTCCTTGTAGAAATTCATACCTTCCCGGGGAATGTCCGTCAGCTCTGCGATCAAGCCCTCAAAAATTTGATGGATAACACCATCAATTTTGACTCTCCCGTTGCTCCATGTTTCCACCATGATCTTGGTAACCCCAACATCAAAGCTGTGAAGTTTCTCCATGAACCTGGTGATGCCCCCTTTTTCGAGTTTGTGCCACACCTTCTTCTTCTCCTTCCAGCTCTCTGACTCCCCCCAAGGCTCTATTCTGATCCTCTCTCCAACCATGGTTGCCTTTGGCTCTGTAAACCCTATACCACTAGTTGTTTTATAGTGCTCAATTTTCCTTGGGGCGCTTAAAATGAAAACATTTTTACGATATTTAGTGGTTTTGTTCTTGCTAGCCTTTGAAGGGTGCCTTCCATACACATAATTATGACTTAAAAAGGGCTCTGCATGATTTCTAATAACTCCCCCTCCAACATGCGATTAAGAAAATCCTTTCATCTTTAAAATGGGATTATATTTGTACCCTAGATTCTATCCTGTTAAATCAACTCAATCACCATAACTTGGATTTCATCTCTGTTCATCCACGTCATCACCGAGTTTCTAGTGAAGGCATCATTGACAAACTAGTCAGCAACTGTGTTGGCTTCCCACTAAACGTGGCTGATGTGAGTCTTTTTGAACTTGCCCAAGTTGAATTTGATGTCCTTTATGATGTTGGAAATCATCTAGGATGGTGAAGATTGACCTTTGATGTAATTAATGATGTTTAGGGAGTCACCCTCAAGCCACAGGTGCTCGATCTCGGAGGCCAAGGCCAGCTTAATAATATGTCTGGTTGCACTGGCTTTAGCAAAGTGGTTTGTCTGGTGACCAAGAGGGAATGAAATGGCCACAATTCTTCTACTCAAACTATTTATAATTATGCCTCCACTTTCGGCCGGACTGAGATTCCCCTTTGCTACCCCGTCAAAGTTGGCTTTGTGCCATTCCTCAAGGGGAAAAGACCATCTTGCTTCCTATCTTCTCATGGCCTTGCCTTTCTTACTGGATTTTTTGATTCCACCTTCCTTGATATTTCCTCCTTTAATTATTGCAAAGTTCTTTAGAATGAGACCTTCTATTTTCTCAGCGATTATGAACTCTGGAGACTCTCTTTCTTTGAATATTCTATTGTTGCACTCTTTCCAAATTCCCCAGCAGAAGGGTGGGAGAGTCTAGGAGCTCATTAACTGAGAGTTCAAACTAGAGTGATGGCTTCTCCACTGGCAGAAGAAATCTAGGATACTGGTTGGTGGGCACCAACTTAATCCAAGATCCTTAGTCAAGAAGATCCACACCTTGGAAGAGTAGGGGCAGTGGATGAATAAATGATTGACCATTTTAGGTTCATGCTTGTAGAGGCAACATCTATTGGGGATAATTTGGCCTCTCTTAGCTAAATTATCCAAGGTGAGAATTTTGTCTTGCAGGAGGAGCTAGAAGAAAATGTTGATTTTAGGTGTGAGACTAGAAATCCAAGATTTGGCCCAAATAGGTTTCTCCATCCTGTCCCATAAAGAGAAATAGCCAGAAGCAATAGAATAATGCTCGTTCGAGGTGTCTCCCCAAATGATGGAGTCCCTATCATTGTTAATGAAGGTGGCATTCAATAAAACCATCAAGGGGTTAAGGTCCAAGGATATCATAGACAAGTTGTGCCAGCCATTCTTTGATTTGTACTCAATAAATTTTGTGCCCAACCTTTCAATGCATTCCTTTGCCCATCTTCCATAGCTGGGGTGGTTGATTAGTGGTCCCTGACATGTCCAGTTGTCCTGCCAAAATAAAATTTTGTCACCTTTGCCAACTTTCCATTTGTTCTTAGATTTGGCCAAGGGCTTGGTCTTCAAGATCCCATTCCAAATGTAGGACCGCTAGGGAATCTCAATCTCATAAATCGAGAAAATGAGGGATTGTCTTCTTGAATATTTTTGAAATAGGATATCCCTCCAAACACCTGTTATTTGATAGACTATATTAAGTTGTTATCTCAAAGAGTTGGAAATTAGGTAACTAATATCCTACTAGGATATAAGATATTCTCTTGATAGGAATCAAGGATTTGATGCTAGTGTACATATCACAAGAATACAAGATTGATAAATATCATATGGTTGATATTCCTTGTTGAATTTTACTTTAGCTGAATTGAAAGATAACATCTATTTTGATGAATATATGTTGATATCCTTAAAATTGTCATTCCAAAATATCAATTTGAGATGATATCTCTATATTCTTGAGAGAATAATGTGCTCTATAGCAATCCTCCATAGCTAAGAGGGAGTGTTTTAGATTAAGGTAAAAATAGGTTTTGAAGGGACCCAAAACCCTTAACAGAAAAGCAAAAGATAATCCAGTAAGCACAACTAGGTTTTACAAGGACCTGAAACCTATAGTATATAAGTTACAAAATTAGGTTTTACAGGGTCCTGAAACCACAAAATAAAACCATAAAATGAAACCAGGTTTTACAAGGACTTGGAACCTAGTGTTTGAAAAAAAGGAACATAAACTAGATAAAAAACCTAGACTAGAGACCAGTTACCAGTACCACCACCAGAATAGAGACTAGTTACCAGAAACACCACTAGTTGCTATTGTAGCTCTTTGATTATTTTCACCACCTCTTTTCTTGCCTATGTAGTGCTTTGGATGGTATCAGCAGTAGATCCTCCAATTACCTCAGCCACCTTCTTTCTTGAGCTCTGTCTTGTTCTTTTGCTTGGTCCATCGAGAGACATGATTTCCTCATTATTTATCTTCCCTAAGTTAGCAGCAACTGCACAAATGCTGGAAGTAACCTACTCCATCTTATTGCCACTCTCTTTAATCAAAGGATGGAGTTTATGTTCATATTCCTTTAGTTTATCTGGAATGTTAATGCTATTCCTTTATCTAAGAGGGAGTGTTATTGTTGTAGCTTCAATTGGATTAAATTGACCTAGAAATAATTCTTTTTATGATTATTGGTTAATCATCAATTAGAAAAACCTTTATATATAATATACAATATACCACATATATAATATATAAAAATATATTTGTATTATTATTATTATTATTTTCTAATTAATTATTAACTAATAATCAACATAGAGACATGTCTCCTTTAATATCTCAAATTATCTACTAGTGTCTCCATGAACATTCTCACAACTATATTTTCATGTTGGAGTGCTAACATGTTGCATGCTACAAAAAAGGTGTGCTAACAAATTTGGCATTCTCCGTAGAGAAACATTGCAACACCTTCTCAATATAATCAACCTGAGATAATGTCAATTTTTTGTGCTTCCTATCTCTGCAAAATTTCATACCAAGGATTTGTTTTGTTGCCCCCAAATCCTTCACAGAAAATGAATGTGCTAACTATTCTTTTAACCCCTTAATGTAATCCATGTTAGACCCAAATACAAGAATATCATCAACATATAAACATAAAATAATGTAGCTTTCATCATCTAACCTCTTAAAATAAACACAATGGTTAAAATGAAACTGTGTATAACCATGTTGATTAATAAAATTGTCAAATTTAATATACCATTGCTAAGGTGCTTACTTCAAGCCATATAAAATTTCGTTCAATCTGCACACTAGATTCTCCTTACCTTTGACCTCAAATCCCTATGGTTGTGCCATATATATCTCTTCATCCAAATCACCATGAACAAAGGTTGTTTTGACATCAAGCTTCTCTAAATACAAATCTTCAGTAGATACAATATTTAAAATAGTAAGAATAGAAGTCATTTTAACAACATGAGAAAATATCTCATCAAAATCAATGCCCTTTTTTTGTGTGAATCTTTTTACAACTAACTTGGCTCTAAATCATTTCTTACCTCCATCCTCTTCTTTCAACCTATAAACCCATTTATTCTGTAAAGCCCTTTTACTTGCAGGCAACTTGCATAAGTCCCATGTCTGATTTTTTAGCAAGGAGTCCATTTTGTCTTTCATTGCAAAATCCCGCTGAATTTTTGTATCCACCTGCACAACTTCATCATAACATCTAGGTTCACCAATATCTATTAATAAAATAGAATACAAAGAGAGATGCAACCTTTCTGGAGGTCTACTTAGCCTTGTTGACCATCTAACATTAACTAGGTGTGTGATATTTGTTGCAAATCATTAGGAACTATTGGAACATCATCTTTTGGAGTATCATCCAACACTACATAATTTTTTTTCTTCTTCTCATGTTGTTGGAATAGATTGTTGTACACCACTTTCTCATGGAATATGACATCTTGCTTCTTACAATTTTATAATTTTCAAAATCCCAAAGTATATAACCAAATTCATCAGTGCCATATCCAACAAATACACATTTCTTTAACTTAGCTTCTAGCTTGGTTCTATTTTTAGAATAAATATGTGCAAATGCTTCACAACCAAAAGTTTTGAGAAAAGAATAACTCACCTTCTTACATGTCCATGCTTCCTCTAGAACACCAAAGAGGGACCTCTATTAATCAAATATACAAGAGTATTGATAGCCTCTTCCCACATGTTTAAAGGCAGCCCAACATGCAACCTCATGCTCCTTGCACACTCCATTATTGTCCAGTTCATGTGTTCAACCACTCCATTTTCCCATAGAGTCCTTGAAACAATTTTCTATCTGTGAATACCATTAGTGGAGAAATAATTTTCAAATTCTTTGCTTCAATACTCACCACCATTATCAGATTTGAGACATTTTAATTTTTTACTAGTCTCAATCTCAACCAAGCATTTTTATTTCTTAAAAGTTACAAATACATTAGATTTCTATCTAAAGAAATAACCCATACTTTTGTAGTTGCATTATCAATAAATGTAACATAATAATGAGAGCCACCAAGGGAAGATACTTGAGCTGGTCACCATACATCTATATGCACAAGCTTTAATTTCTCATTTTTCTTTTCTTTCCCACTCTTTACAAAACTCACTCTCTTTTGTGTTCCATATACACAACTTTCATAGAAATCCATATTGACACATTTTAGACTTGGTAAAATTTTTTTTGAATGAAGTAATTTCATACCTTTCTCACTCATGTGCCCAAGTCTGTAGTGCCATAGTGCTATATCAAAATCTACATCAACCATTTGGTCTCCCTACTTAACTATAACACATTCCTAAACATTCATTTTTCTCTGAAACAATCAAAGTAGAAGGAACAATATGACCTGTACAAAGATATAAGGTACCTACTTTTACACCTTTTTCTACTACAAGTGAACTTTTTGAAACCTTCCATTTTTTATCATTAAAAGTAACTACGCAACCCTCATCACCGAGTTTCCATGCTAAAATTAAATTGCTACTCAGGCTTGGAACATGTCTTACTTCATGTAGTAGCCAATGATTCCCATTCTTCAACTCAATCTTAACTTTTCCCTTTCTGAGAATTTGACAAGGTTCATTATCCCCCAAACAAACAGGCCCAAAATTCCCTTGGACATAATCAATAAAATAACCTCTAAGGGATGTAGTATATAATGAAGCCCCAGAATCTAAAACCCAAGAATCATCAACACTTTCTAAAGAAAGAAACAAAGCATCCTCTTGGGATTTGTTACTTACTAGATTTTCTCGTTCATTGTTCTTTTGAGTCTAACAATCTTTCTTCTTATGCCTTGGCTTTCCACAATACCAGCGATCTCTTTGTCCTCTCAATTAAGACCTCTTTCCCTTTGACTTTCCTCTTGATTTCCCATGAATTATAAAATTATTTCCTCTCTTAGTCATTCTGCCTCTATTTTGTGCATTTAAAGAACTTCTTGATGTATATCCACCTGAGCTCACTCAGAATAACACCAATCACATCATCTAGTTTTAGAGTATTAGATCCACAAATAAAATTACTCACAACCATTACCAATCCATTCCAACTTTTAGGCAAAGAACACAAAATCAAGAGAGCACTAATTTATTCATCAAAATTAACATTCATAGAAGATAACTAACTAGTAACAATATTAAACTTATTTGGATGATCAGCAATAGATCTACCTTCTTCCTCTTAATATTAAATAAATGCTTCATGAGAAATACCTTGTTTGAAGTAGAGGGCTTTTAATATAGATTTGCTAGGGTTTGCATCAATTTTTTAGTGCCTCTCGGGTTTGCATTCTCTACCTTTTTATATTTTATTTGGGAGAAGTTTTTGATACTCAGGTTGGATGATATTCAAGATGACTTGATGGTCATATACTATATTTTGATTGCCAGTATCATAGATGATAGATACTATGTTTTTTAGTTTGATCATATCTGCATGTTGATTCTTATTGATGTGACATGATGCTTTATGATGATATAAGATTATTTTTTATTTGGACATATACTCTATTTATGATTATATGGTGGACTTATTGGATTCTATATACTATGATTCAATGCTACATATATTTACTTTATTCTTTCCTTGAGATGTTTTATGATGCAGTGAGTGATGTAAATAGATTATTTAAATGTAATTAAGTAAATCATTAATTATGTGATTTAATGCATTTATCACTTTGGCTATATTATTATATGCAATTTCACTTGATCATGTTGTTTACTGTGTAGGATATATATCCCTGATAGTGGTACATGGAGTTAGTGATTTGGATGTTTATACCTAGAAAATGTCATCCCTATATGGGTGACCTATCCTGTTTAATTCTTAATTAAACCCTTTGGTGACTTAATAAATCCAGATTCATTTACATTTGTGACTAGACCAGTATTATGTCTGTGCATTTAGATGTCTGCAGATGTCGCAAATATTATTAAGGAATATTGTGATTTAATGTTTAAGGGTATTTTGGTATTTGATCTTGTTATTTTAATTACCAACAACTTTTCTATAGTTGAATTCCATTTAATTAGAATTGCCTAATTTTGTCTGGGTTGAGTAGGGGTTTAATCTAGTAAGCCAAACATATTTCCTAATTTTATATTGCACTTTTAAAGTGAATATATTCCAAAAAGGGAGTGATTTGTCACTTGTCACTTTTTAATTAGAATTTGAGAGCAAAATTTAAAAAAAAACCCTCTTAAGGAGGATTGATGTTTTACTCATTGTAGGAGCTACGAGCATGGGATCGATGTGGGATTGATCTTATTGGATCTAGATTGGAGAGACCTTGGTTTGCCAAGCCTTTTGGAAATTTTAGTGGAGTGATTATTTTATCATGAAAATTTCCATTTTTACCCTTTTGGTTGCCAGTAAGGCTCTTCTATTTTTATGCCTCAGCTCCATTTCTCAGTCTATTTTTGGTACTAGTTTGTTATAAGGTAGAGAACTAGGGTTCTCCTATGTTTCTGCATGTTGGCTCTACCCAGTTGGGTGGGTATGAGCCTTTGCTTTCCTTTTGGATTGGGGTTTTGGGGTTTTAGACTGCTATGCTGTTCATTTTTGCATATGGACTCTGAACCCAAATTTTATTTGATATCCGGGGTTTTAATATCTGGGGTTTTAATATCTGATTGTAAAAAGGGTTTTAATTTCATTGATTTTCATCAACTTGGATTTTGGGCATTTTTTTACTTCACCTTGATTTTTGTGTCACCTAGTTTTCTTGGGTGTTTCTTGGCACTGATGTTGGTCATGGACTTAGATTATCTATGAAGAATCCAATTTGACCATAGATGTGTTCTTCTTTCTTTGGGATTCATGCTAAATCTGTACTCCTGACTATGTGCTTGGTTGAGTGATTTTATACTTGGTGATTTTATTGTTTCTCATCCAAACCTTATTGTTTATGATCTTCATGTTGTTGGTGTGCCCACACACAAGCACATGAGCATGTACTTGTCAGGTTGTTGTGAGACTTGAACTCTCGGTTGCTTTCAATTGAGCTATGTTCATTGGGGTTGTGTTGGAAAACTACATTGCCTATGGGCACTCATCGTGTGATGAGAATGGGTAGACAAGTGGAGGCAAAAGACCTCGGGTTGTGTTCCTAACAAGGTAAACATGAAGAAGTTTCTAATAAGTGATAACTAAATGAATTAATGGGTAGTAAAACTAAGATAATAAAAGATAATACCTATACAGGTTGATCCGAGGGTATGTGCCTTTACGAGTTTTCTAAGGGCTAGTGTCTATACAAGTTTATCGAGGACAACGTGTGATGGCCTCCAAGGGAGAGTTTTCACATTATGTTTAGCTTGGCCTCCATGATGCCAAGCAATTGACTCTCCACTAGAGTTGCTACATAGTAGACCCTTAGAGCATCTAACCAGGACTAGTTGTGTTACAATGTTGCGTGATCTTGGTTTTCATTCTCTACACTTCTTGGCATGAGTGTTAGCCATGGATGACTATATTGGGCATGTTTATGGTTGGATCACTATCTCCATTAGCATGATAGGAGTGGGCCTACAGGTTCCACGTTGTTGGGAGGCATAGCTACCTATACCATTGATGGGGACTAACATACAGAGTTTCCTTCCTCCATGTTTAGTTTCGGAGCTAGATGTTCACATGGTTCTTTGTGCCTTTCTAGAGTATGTCTCCCATGAGATTTATGTTATTTTAGTTTATTGAGATAGTTGATTTATGCACATGTATGTTCACTACGATGTTTCTTTTTTGCATGATTACATTAGATGCTATAGAGTAGATGGTTAGATGTTTGATTCTCCTTTATTAGCACGTTGTTTATATTTCATGTTCTTGAGTGTTTGATCCTCGACTTATGTGTTTATGGTACTCAGTAGTGTAGAGGATTTATTCTTACTGTACTTCCATTTATGATTTTTATCTATGCTATCAGCTGATTTCGTGCTAAAGATGTGTTCCCTCGTGGGGTGTGATAGATGCTCATAGGAGTGTGTGTACTCTTCCATGACCTAGCATTTACTCACACAATCTAAAATTGGCTCACCCTTAAGGTGTTCTCTCATGTGATTGTGCATTCTCTTGTGTAGTGGAGCATTCCCTAACATGAGGCTTGATACTTGCTTGCGTGAGCATGCCTTCTCTCATGCAAGTATGACTTTTTGTACTTCTTCACGTACTTAACATGGAGCATTTTTGTGCACCTTCAAGAAATGTGATTTGGAGTCTTGGATATCCTATTGGGTTACACACCTTCTTAGATCTTGATAGTTTGAATATAAAGTATATCATTGTGTGTTTTACTTTCATAGTTGGTTCTTGAATGTATTGGTAAGTAGTGACACTTAGAGATTGTTGGTTGGTTGGATTATTTGGTTAAGTCTTTTTTTGTGATATTGTGATTAGTTGCATGTTGATGATGTTTGAATCCATTATTAATAACTTTAAAAAAAATTGTATTTGGTTTTATTGATCCTTGTTCCAAGGATCTCCAGGTGGGGCATTACATCTAGTATCAGAGCCCATGTTGCAACATTGGGATCTCTGTGTTATGCTACAACTATGATATAATTTTGGTTATGCATAATAGTATCCTATTTTGGCTTATGCTATCATACTTATTTTTTTTGTGTATGAATCTAAATCTTATCTTGTTGCTTCTTTAGAGATGTCTCCTGCAAATAAACATAGAAATTAGAGGAATAATCAACACAATAATGATGAAGATAAACACCATGTGGAGGAACAACATCAGAAGGGTGGGGGAGGATAGGGTAATAACAATCAAGTTGTTATTAAGGCATTGGTTCCTTTTTATAGAATTTTATAGCTTGGTTGGAACCTTGAGTTGAGGAAGACCAACATGACCATGGCTAGGAAGAGGGATCTCACCATGGACACTCCCACATGTTAGAGCATGTAGATGGAGAGGAGAATAAGCACGAACATGAGCATTATCGCACACCACTTGATGGTGGAGATTACTATAGGAGAGGTCATGGTCAGGATGATGGAGATTCCATTTGAGTGGATATGATGAGAGACCTTCAAAGGTCTAAACCACCACTATTTGATAGCCTAGTAGGTGGTCTCAGGGCCAAGACATGGTTACTAGATATGGGGCATTGCTTTTCCTTGTATCCTTATGAAAAAAACTTAAAGGCCTATTGTGCTATTACATAGTTGAGAGACCATGGATTTGTATGGTGGGATATGAAGAGCAAGAAGCTCCAAATTAGTATAATAGACCTCACTTGGGAGATCTTTGAAGAGAGATTGAGGGATAAGTTTCTATCTCCACAATACCAAGAAGCCTGTGTTGATGAGTTCCATGAGATTAAACATGGAAACATGTCAGTGGATCATTATGAGAGGTGGTTCTTTAGGTTGAGATAGTACTCTAGCTATCATTGTGATGAGGTATTCCTTGCACAACATTTTGTCAGGGGTCTTAAAGTCTCTATCATTGGGGATGCCTGTCTTCACCAACCTAGGACACTTTCATTTTCCATAGAGAATACAAAAATTATTTAGAGCAATATGGCTAGGGGGTTCAATGTTAGACTAGGCTCTCAGAGCCAAATTACATGATCTATAGAGTAGAGTGTACCACCCCCTCAAACATAGTTCATAGGACAGGGCCAAAGCCATTCAACACCCTTACAAGGTGGTTGTGGTTATCAGGATTAGTGATGCCATCAGTATTGACATAAGGGTGGGAAGGATTCTGGTGCCATAGGAGGAAAGGGGCATGAACAATGTCAAGGTCAATAGTCCCAACAAAGCCATCCATCTTAGGGTAATCAACAAGAGTCTAGCAGAAGGAGTGCACCATATTGTAGTGCTCCTCAAGGTGGATTTGGATCTGGTTCTTGTATTAGAGGAACATGTTTTTCATGTGGACAACTTGGCCATAAATCAACTGAGTATCCACTAAAGACATCTTTAGGACCTAACAAAGGTGTGGTCATGTCTAAGCCTACTATAGGGGATGCATGTAGATCCCACAAAGTTTTTTGCAACAGTTGAAAACCATCAAGTTAAGCAATAGGGTACCATAGCTGAGGCTACAGGTACATTGCATGGTATTTATGCTATAGTATTATTTGATTCAGGTTCTTTAGATTCTTTTATTTCACCATCCCTTATTCGACAATGTGGGCTAGTGGCTGTATGATATGTTGATAGGTATTAGGTTGAGTTAGCCATAGGTTCCAAAGTATTTGTGAATTCCATAGTTAGTGGTTATGTGTTGGAATTGGACACGTTCACCACCACAATTGATCTTTGTATCCTACCCTTAGGATCTTATGACATTGTGTTGGGTATGAATTGGTTAGCCACACATCAAGTGAATATAGATTGTTGGTGTAAGTTGGTAAAGTGTATTGATGACATAGGTGGCCAAGTAGAGCTTGTAGGGGTCTAGAGGCCAATCTCACATTGGAAATTCTTAGCTAAGCAGCTGAAGAGGAGTGTGCAAGAAGGATGTTGACTAGTTTTAGTCTCTGTCAGTGACCTTAATGAGGCTAAGAGACATGGGGTGACATTAGATGATCATCCACTCCTTCATGAGTATGCTGACATGTTTCCTAATGAGATACTAGGTATGCCACTAGAACATGACATTGATTTTTGTATTGATCTCATTCCAAGAGTGGAGCCTATTTCATGAGCTCCTTACCATATGACTACTCAAGAGTTGAATGAGTTCATATTGCAGTTGGAGAAATTTTTGGCCAAGGGCCATATTCATCCTAGTGTATCCCCATGGGGTGCACTAGTAATCTTTGTGAAGAAGAAAAATGGGTCATTACATTTATGCATTGACTATTGAAAATTGAATAAGGTGATGGTGAAGAATTGATATCCCTTGCCAATGATTGATGACTTTTTTCATTAGATGAGGGGAGAAAGGGTGTTCTCAAAGATTGATCTTAAGCTGAAATACCACTAGCTTCAGATTTATGAAGGTAACATTCATCGGATAACCTTTCATACACACTATGGGCATTATGAGTTTATGGTTGTACCCTTTGGGCTAACCAATGCACCATCAATGTTTATGAGTTGGATAAATGGAGTATTTCGTACTTACCTTAATTAATGTGTCCTTGTTTTCTTGGATGACATATTGATCTATTCAAAGATTGTTGAAGAGCACAAGATCCATTTATGCAAGGTGTTGCAGTACTTACGAGATCATCAATTGTATGGTAACTTGGGTAAATGTGGATTCTTCCTGTTTGAGGTAAAGTATTTGGGGCACACCATTATAGGTGATGGCATTGCAGTGGATCCAGAGAAAATATGAGCTATCATGGATTGGTTGGCACCCAACAATATTTCTAAGGTTCGTAGATTCATGGGATTGGCAAGTTACTACCATTGTTTCATGAAGGATTTATCATGAGTGGCTCATCCCATTACTTTTCTTCAATAGAAAGGGAAGAAGTATGTTTGGTCATATCAGTTAGAGTCAGTGTTTGAGGCTTTGAAAGAGTGATTGACTAGTTCACTAGTCCTTGTTGTGTCTAATCCTATAGGTCATTTTATGGTTTGCATAGATGCATCATTGGAGGGTGTGGGTGTAGTGTTGATGTAGGATGGTCATGTGATTGGATATGAGTGTAGAAAAATCAAATGCCATGAGCTTAACTACCCTACTCATGAATTAGAGCTTACAATAATTGTGCATGCACTTGTGCATTGGAGACATTTCCTTTTGGGACACAGGTTTGAGCTGCATAGCAATCATCATAGCTTGCACTACATCTTTACTCAGCCAAACTTGAATGCATGAAAACATCGCTAGATGGAGTTTTTGTGTGAGTATGATTTTGATGTTCATTACATCAAATGGGAAGAGAGTATCGACATAGATGCATTGAGTAGGAGACAACATGAGATATCAGTTTTGTCATTGGGAGTGGATTTGCAAGGCCATATCTTAGAGGTCTTACCTAGTGACACATGGTATCAAAATGTCATATCCCCTTAATTGAGCCTTAATAAAACCCCAAAAATATGCAATCATAATTTTTTCAATATATTCATATTAGTAATACTTATTTTTTATTAAAATATTTAAAAAATTGCTCCATATATAAATAATTAAGCACATATTTGTAATTACCAATACATGAATATTTCAGATATTCAATATATTAAATGTATATTTAATATTTAACATTAAAATATAATAAATGACTCATACCAAGAAATGAATGAAAATGTTATGTTATACTTAACATTTAGTTTTAAAACATAAATAACAAATCAATTAAATATAAATAACTAACTAAAAATATTAAAAGATTATCCTAAAATACATAAAGTGACACATATTAAGTAAATTAAGGAGAAAGGGATGTAACCACCTAAATCGACTCTTTGGGAGCATATTTAATAAATTTTAGTGGGACAAGAAAAAACCACGAAAAACATAATCCTTCAAAAGAGGAGTGAATATAGGGAGAAAAGATTAAAAGGTTCATTTGGAAAGGGTAGAAAAATGATAACATAGAAATTAATAGAGAGTATGCAATGAAGTTAAAATATTATTTTGAAATATTGGGGAATTAAATTACCTTTTACCAAGTATTAGAAAAGAGCATGTGAGTTGGCATGTAAGGTAAGATAAAAAGATGTATATTTTTATAATTAAGTTAAATTATGTTATTTTCATTTTAAACATTAGATATAATTAATTCAATATATAATTTTTTAAATTATATTACATTATTTTATTTTCAAATGAAGAATTATCTTGTAACAAATTTATAGTGGATTTAAAAATCTATAGATATATACTTTAAATTTTTGTTATATTATATAATAATATAATATGTCATTGAATATACAAGAATTGTGTAAATATAATTAAAATATAATGAATCTATAATTAATATCCTCAAAGAAATGTCTTATGGATGTATAATAGAATAAATGATTAAATGAATATTATATCTTGATCCAAGTATAACTTGGTGGGGGACATTTGGTGTGAATGTCATGATATGATCCAAGTGGAACTTGGTGGAGGGCATTCATTGTGAATGTCATATAATGATCCAATTATAAAATTGGTGGAGGACATTCATTATGAGTACCATATTATGATCCAAGTGCACTTGGTGGAGGACATTCATTGTGAATGTCATGAAATGATCCAAGTATAACTTGGTGGAGGGCATTCATTGTGAATGTCATAGTACAAATTATTATTGATGTGAAATATTTTTAAAGAACTAAAAAAATTATGTTGTTGTCATTATGGCTCCAAACTAACCCTAATGGTGGGAACACTACACGGGAGGTGAGGGTAGAGATCAAGTATGGATGTACCCTTGAGGGGAGGTTTTCAGGTTATTTATTGAAGTTCAATGGACTGTTAGGATACTTGAAGCTCATTTATGTGCCAGTGTCTGGTGATCTCCATACCTTGGTTTTTTTAGAAGTACATCGTTTGCCATATTTCACACATCTCAATGTCAAGAAGATGCATTCTAACCTTAGCTAGTTGTACTTTTGGGCAAGGATGAGGCATGGTATTTCTGATTTTGTTTTTCGATGTCTTGAGTGTTGGAGAGTGAAGGCAGAGCATCAACATCTAGTGGGCCTTTTGTAGCCACATACCATTCCACTAAAGTTGAAGTGGGATACTATATCTATTGATTTTATCACAGGGTTACCTATGTCATCACGATGACATGATTATATCATGGTGACAGTAGACAAGTTGTCCAAGGTAGCACATTTTTTTCCTATGAAAGCATCCTATACAACTACTTCTATAGCACATGTTTTCTTGGAGGACATTTTTTGATTTCATGGAATCCTTCATTGGATTATATCAGATAGAGATCCAGTGTTTACTTCATCACCATGGACATCTCTCTAGCATGTTTTGGGTGTGTAGCTCAATTTTTGTTCGACATACCACCTGGAGACCGATGGTCAAATAGAGAGAGTGAACTAGGTTCTGGAAGACATGATTCACATGTATGTGATGGACATGCAAGTGAAGTGGGAGGACTACTTATACCTTGTTGAGTTTTCTTATAACAATGGGTATTACATTTCTCTTGGCATGTCACCTTTTTAGGCCTTGTACGATAGACCATGTCATACCCCTTTATGTTGGGATCGTTTAGAGGACCAAGTAATTTTAGGTCAAGAAATGCTTCAGGATATGGAGCAATAGGTTGTTCATATTAGAGAGAGTTTGGTTACTATGTAGGACATGCATAAGAAGTATGCATATGCTAATAGGTTGGATCATCACTTTTCATTAGGTGACAGAGTATTTTTGAGAGTGCATCCATAGAAGAGCTCCATCTGTTATGGGAAAGGCTCTAAGTTGGCGCCACATTTTTTTGGACCATTTGAGATCCTAGAGAGGCTTGGTCCTATTACTTATTGACTAGCATTGCCACCTAGCCTATCATGTATCCATGATATTTTCCATACTTCTGTTTTGAGCTAGTAGATACTTGATGTGACCCATGTACTTGATTGGGATGCTTTGCAAGTGGAGGACAAGAAAATTTCTTTAGAGCCCATTTGTATCCTTCATATTCAAAGGCTAATCCTTAGAGGTCAAGATCTAAAGAAGGTAAAGGTCTAGTGAGACCTGAATGATGGGATTTATGCTACTTGGGAGGATGCTACATAGTTGAGAGATTTGTACCCTTATCTTTTTGCAAGCTTCCAGGAGTAAGCCTATGATTAGTGGGGGAGGATGTAGTGCTTCTCATATTTGCATTCTATACCTTGTTATGTTTTGATTCCAGTGAGACTTTGGATACTCATGTTGGATGATATTCGAGATGACCTGATGGTTAGATACTATATTTTGATTTCCACTATCATAGATGATATATACTATGGTGTTTAGTTTGATTGTATATACATGATGATTCTTATTGATGTGACATGATTCTTTATGATGATATCTAATTATTTTGTATTCAAACATATACTTTGTTTATGATTATATGATGGACTTATTGGATTTTGGATACTATGATTCAATGCTACATATATTTACTTCATTCTTGCCTTCAGATGTTTTATGATACAATGAGTGATGTATAGAGATTCTTTTAATATAATTAAATAAATGGCTAATTACCCAATTTAATGCATTTATTGCTTTAGCTATATTATTATATGCAATTGCACTTGATTGTGTTGTTTAGTGTGCATGATTTATATCCCCAGCAACTGTGCATGGAGTTAGTGATTTGGCTTTTTATACCTAGAAAATGTCATCCATGTATGGATGACCTCTCTTGTTTAATTGTTAATTAAACCCTCTGGTGTTTTAATAAATATGGATTCATTTGCATTTGTGATTAGACAAATATTATGTTTATGCATTTAGATGTTTGTAGATGTCGCAAAAATTATGAAGAAATATTGCGATTTAATGTTTTCAGGGTATTTTGGTATTTGATCTTGTTATTCTAATTACTGATAGCTTTTCTGTAGTTGAATTCCATTTAATAGGAATTGCCCAATTTTATTTGGGTTGAGCAGGGGTTTAATCTAGAAAGCTAGTTATATTTCCTAATTTTATATTACACTTTTAAAGTAAACATATATTACAAAAAGGAAGTGATTTCTCACTTCTCACTTTTAAATTAGAATTTGAGAACAAAAGTCCAAAAACCCTCTTAAGGAGGATTGTTGTTTTACTCGTTGTGTCAGCTGCACGTGTGGAATCGATGTCAAATTGATCTTGTTGGATCCATCTTGTGGAGACCTTGGTTTTTTGAGGCTTTTAGTAGTTTTATCAGAGTGATTATTTTATTGCAAGCATTTCTATTTTTTCCCTTTTGGCTTCTAGGTAAGGCTCTTTCATTTTGTATGCCTCGGCTCCATTTCTAAGTCTCTTTTTCGTACTAGTTTGTTAGAAGGCAAAGAACAAGTGTTTCCCTTCATTCCTGTATGCTAGCTCTACTCGGTTGGGTGGGTATGAGCCTTTGTTTGCCTTTTGGATTGGGGTTTGGGGGTTTCAAACCGTTATGCTGGCCATTTTTGCATACAGACTTGGTTTTAATATCTGATTGTAAAAAGGGTTTTAATTTTGTTATTTTTTTCAATGTTGGATTTTGGGCATTGTTGGGCGGTTGTTATGCACGAGGTCAATGGAAAGAATACATTGCGCAATTCCTCTCTTGAAAAACTAATCTTTTGGGATCAACTCCAAGGTTTAGTATTTTTCTTGCGACGTACCAAAATTCACTCAGTTGAAGATAAATGTGTTTGTTCACGAGGAGGCCTTTTCTAGTTCTATTATAATCTCGGAATGAAGTAAATCTATTTGCTATCTCAAAATAATACACAAAAGAACAATGTTTTTTGTATTTTCTAGTTTTTTAATGAATGCAATTCTAACAGTGCAACTAATATGAGTTCCTATTTTAACAAGGGGTTAACAAAGAAAATAACAAAATTAAAAGAAAATAACATGAAATTGAAATCCTAAATGGACATAAACTACAAAAAAAAACATGTTGCGAGTTAAGCTTTTGAATAAATCGGTAGGAAACCAATAAAAATAGTAGTGCTACCTAGAATCCACTAATGCAATCGTCACTGAAGAACTTTAATAATCATATGATATTTCAGCTTTCATCAAATCACAACGCCACAGAAAGTGCACTCATGGGAGACAAAAAGTTATGCAGGCACAATTTGGAGATTTCTTCTCAAGCTCGATACGCTAGCAAAATTCTTAAATCTATAGCAAACACCAGAACTAAAAGATTGCACAACCAAAAACAACACAATAAACCTTTGGCTCAATACAATTCCATGAACAAAATTCACAAAATAATGACACATTCAGGCAATAATCACTACACTCCAAATGCGAGCACCAAAAGCATAATTTTATTGCATAATAATGGCGACCCTTGTTACATTTTACAATGGGGTATTTATAAGAAATCATCTCCTTAATTTGTGTTGAGAGTGAGAGATATTTTTCATGTAATAAAATGCTTTTAACTAATAAAACAAACTAAATATATATAGACTAACAATTAATCTAGTGCTTAGAGGGACTCCATCCATATTTTATTCATTAATTGGATGCATGAACCCTTTACATTTCAAAAAAAAAGAAAATATGAGAGAGAAAGTAGGAGGAAGCCTTCAGTCAAAGTAGGAGTGTCTGGAGGTGCAAAAAATAGAAGCTGGTCCTTTACTAGGTGTGTGTCAAAGTTAAACTGTCATCAAAATGTGTTCCCTATGCATGGAAAGTGCTATTTTTGAAACAAGCAATTAACTGTCAGTGCACCTCTAAATTACGGAGCTGTAGACCTATGTACTTGTGCACCTATGCTCCTGTGGAGTTGCAAACCTTGATAGGGTCAAAAATCTCAAAATTTTACTCATTGTCAAAATTGAAATTCTGGCATTTGGGTTTTATTTTTCTTCATCCCAAAGCTATGTTTGAATGTTTGCCCTTGAATTTCTCTATCATCTTAGCAATTTTAGCCACATCTAGAAGATCTAAAGCCTCATACTTATCTTTTATCTTATGCCTATAATTATCTACCTCAATTTGAGTATTAGCAAAATCCTCGAGTTTGTTATCCAATTCCAACAATGCTTCTTCAGTCCTAAAGGCTTGTTAGATGTCCTCATCATCAGCAACCTCCACAAAAATCTCCCTAAAATTTTACACTACTATCTCTATAGGTAACAACTTTTCTCATTCCTCATCTTCAAAAATATCCAAGCATGCATCACTGTAGTGTCTTTCTACTTCCAAAATTTGCTCTTGGGCTTGGTCCTTGAGCCGATGAATCTCCTCATGTAATGTCTCCATTAATTTATTGCTATCTGCTATCTTCTCTATCTAGTCATCAATCATATCTAATTCTTCTCTAGTATATACATCAATCAAAATCCTGTATCTTTGGCCCTTAATGGCTTGTAGAGTCTGCAAATCCTTACTCTAGGCCCATACCTCATCCATGATACTGAAGTCCTGCTTCAAAATTGCTGCGATCTTATTCACATTTTCTTATGTAGAATGTAGTAACTTCAAATTCCCTATGATGATTGTAACACCTTTCTCCTCAAAAATTTCTTGCCACTCTTGACAAGACTTCAAAAATAGATCAAGTTGTACACCTCCTCCTTCTTTAAATATGGTATTCAAAGTTTGCTCAATGTGCTCAAGATCAAGAGGACCAACAACTTCGGCTAGATATCCTTTTAGGATCTCAACTTTCCTTCAAAGTGCTTGAAGTTCAATCTCATCTTGCTTCATGTGCTTAAGAACCTCTTTGACTCCTATAGTCATCATTTGTTGGGCTGAATCCTGTGTAGGCCTTCCCAACATAACATCCTTCAATTCATAATCCTTGAGACTAAGGCCTTCTACTGTACCTTTAGGAGGGAGAGCCACTTGTGCAAATAAATTTTGGTTCCTTATGCTAGTGACAAATGCCAATAGCCTTGCCTCATGTGATAGAGACTCAAGTTTTTTCAAAATCTCTGCAATGTCACAAATGTCTTCCTTTGACGCATGAAATTGAGGCTTAGTACTCCTCATTATTTCCTTTCAGATTCATCCAGAGATGCGTCCTACTAAGGACCTAACTCTTGATGACAAAGGAGTATGTTCTGCTATCTCCTTCTACTTATCGCTCCTACCTGGAGTCATCTCCTATTGGGAGGGCTCCTCTTTTGTAGCCTCAGTCTCTATAGATCTTGTAATTTGAACCTCAGTGTCTTGGGAAAGTGGTTGGAAATATTCCGCCATTTGTCCTTCTAACACT
Source organism: Cupressus sempervirens (assembly GCA_028749045.1). Taxonomy (NCBI): domain Eukaryota; kingdom Viridiplantae; phylum Streptophyta; class Pinopsida; order Cupressales; family Cupressaceae; genus Cupressus; species Cupressus sempervirens. The sequence goes on from CM053788.1 coordinate 180,562,439, forward strand.
TCACTGGTCACCATTTGTTCCAGTCTCTCCTTTGAACTCTAAGGTGGAGTCACCGAGCTCTTTTCTACCACTATAACTCATGGTGGAGATGGAGAAGTAAGATCAGGACCCTCTGTATCTAGTGGCATTTGTGTCCAGTCTTCCTATTGAGGTTCAACTATAGGGGTGTCCCTGATCTTATCCCCAATCAATTCTATACCTACGAGCATGAAATCAAAATTTGACATTGAGAAACATCATCGCTCGCTTCATTCTGCTCATCCACCCACTACTATACTTCATCTTTTGAAGAAGAGAGTTCTAAGGGTTCTGCTTGAGTGGATGGTGGGGCACCCGTGGCACTCTTTCTTCTTTGCAACTCTATGGCCCTAGCTAGCTGGGTTCTTCCCTATAGGGGCACTTGTTCCTCTTCCTCTTTTGATTCTTCTTCTTCCTCCTCTTTGTATCCTCATATGCTTTCAGGAACAAATGGATTAGGCACTAATCTTCTATTGATCCTTTTCCTTTTCTGCATCTAAATCTTAATTATTTTCTTCTATTTCTTGGAGGTAGAAGGAGAAGCTGGCTCTTCTAGCATAGGAGAAATGGAGACTTGTGGAATCTCTCCCTCTTCTAGTTGGTTAGACACAATGGGAGGCAACTGAGGTTCATCTTGGACTTGAGTAGCTCCAGTATCATGAAACCCTTGTGCACTCTATTCTTGCTACTGGGGAGGTGCCTATTCTGTTTGCATCCTCTGAGGGGAGGTCCTCTTCTTTTTGTTCTTTCCTTTCCTTTCAGGAGGGTGATAATATCCAACTTGGCAATCAAGCTGGTACACTATTTTTGGCCTGACAGGAGACTAGGCTGCAAAGGTAGAAATTGTGACTTTCTTCCCTCTACCTCTTTCTAGACGAGCATGTGCATGGAAGATCACTATGTCATGAATTGGATCAAGTGGAAAAGGTTTCTTAATCCAATCCTTTGTCATTCTAATGACATGCCTTGCTCGATGATTAATATCATCAACCTCCTTGCTGTCAACCTCAACATTCATAATGGGTCTTTCATCAATTATGTCAATATTGAACAAGGGGTCCAGTAACTCCTTAGAATCATGTTGCCTTATCCCCTCTGGGATGTTCAACTAGAGAGCCTTTTCTACTAGATACAAAGTCATCCTACAATAGTCCCTAATGTGGACATCATAGTCAATTGTGGTGTTTATCCAGTGATCTTCAACAACATTCTCATGGTGAAAGTCCTTTCATGCCAGACTCTCCACTCTCCCAACATTGTCGATATAGGGCCGAAGAGAGTTGTATTCTTCAAGGTGATAGTTCTCTAACTCCCACTCAAAGGATGGAATATCCTACTTTCACTTCACTTGATATAGTCCAATGACCAATGGCCATGCCTAGCAAGGTCTCCATTGTCTCTTTATCTTCTCATAAGCTGACTCAATTTTCTAGGAATCTCCAATAGCACCATTTTTTCACTTGGGTATCTTGGGAACTTTTTAGGATTGATAAAGGCACTAGCTACTCGTAGATAGGTGAACATTTTGAATTGGATGAAGTAGGCTCCAAGAGCTGTGACTTGTGCTTTGGCTTCATCAGATAACCTCTTTCCATAGTCTCCCTATATGTATCAAATGATCACAAAGATGAACACATCATTCATGATTCTATATTCCTTACTCTGTGCTAAGAGATTCTTCTTTAGTAATTAGGGGTAGAGTATATATGGCCAGGCATTGGGATCCTGCATGCTACCTCTTCTATACAAATTGGGATAGTTTTTCACCCATGCTGCAAGTAGGTATACCATATGAGAAGTCATGTAAAACTTCTTCTTGTCCTTCACTATCCTCAGTTGCTCACACAAGTTTTCAGTTAGTGTGGTGGCCCAATCCAATGGTATCTTTTCCTGTCTGATAGTCTCAATGAAGTTGACCATAAAAGTGCCGAGGTGGCCTGCTGTAGGTAAGCCTATAACTCTACTTAGGAGAATGATGGAATAATTAATATCCTCCTTCATGTATCCTTAGGTCATATCTACTTTTCCCATTATCTTTCCCCAAGGAGGCTTCTCAATAATGTAAGAATATTGTATGATGTCTATGGCCTCTTACTGGTGTTCCCTGTACCATCTCTCAGCTGATTCATATGAGAGCCTTATGAACTGATCCGCTCTTGGAAGATGAAAGACCCTTTCAATGTTGTCAGGTCGTAGATCCAAAACCACCTCTCTAGTGACACTCTTGACTACTCTTTCATTAGGAACGAATTACTGTGATAGGACCATGATTATTTCAGTTGATTGTACTGACATGGGGTGAGATGTTGCATTTACCAATCTAGAATGGATCATCGTGGATACCAAAGCTGATCTCTCTGTTGGCTTGTTGCAAATTCTTAAGAATTCACCTGGATCTATGTGTCCTAAATTTGTATCTCAAATTTCTGCATGGTCATCATGGAACCTCGACTTAGAGGATATGCACTGGAATTTGAAAACTACAGGTTTGGGTGCTGCTCCAGATGTGGATGCCATTTGATCACTTGCATGTTATGGGAGAACAAAATAAACATTAGTTAATTAATAGATAAAAACTAAATGCAAAAGAAAATGTTTAATTAAAGTCTAAATGAGCGTTAAAAAAATGTCCCTTTGGTTTATTTCATCTCTTTTATTATTTTCCTATTTTTTAAAATTTTCAAAAACCAAATTATATTTTTTTAATATTTTTAAAAAATATTTTTTAATATATTTTTTCTTTTTTGGCTTTTCAAAAATTAAATTAAAAAAATAAGATAAAAAATGTGTGTGTGTGTGTGTGTGTATATAGCACAAGAGCGCATGTAGAGGAAAATGTGCGCGCGATGGTTAGAGAGCACCATAGGCACGGTGTATGGGTGCAAATGGCACCACAAGCGAAAAAAATGTCACCAAAATTGGAGGCACAACGGGCATAGAATGGTGGAGGTGTGCAGGTGCAATTGGTGCCATGCGTGCATGGAAAAGTTTGGCATTGCAAGCATAGGCGTTGTAGCTAGGGTTCAATTTTGCACCACACGTGGAAACGTTTGGCGCTGTGAGTACAGGCGCCGTAATAAGGGTTCAATTTTGTGCCATGCACAAAAAAGTTTGGCATTGCGGGCATTGTATATTTTATGACAAAAGGTCACTATTTTTAGATGGCATCGTGAACGCAAGTGCCATGGGCATGAGTACCATGAGCGCTAAGTACTTGTCACCACGAGCACTGCTGCTTGGCACCGTGAGCTTGCATGCCATGGGCATGGAATGGAAAGTGCTCACCTCAATGCTATGATGGAATTCCAAATGAAAATGTGGAAAGTGTTAAAGAGGTGGGCGGGTTTTAACCCTAGTGCCCAAGTGAGGTGCATGGCACACCTTTGCATGGTCACACAGGTGTACATTGCGCATCTCACCCACGTGCGCATGCTTGCGCGAGAAAAAAATATTATTACTATTATTTTTTCAATTTTTTGATTTTTTCAATTTTTGATGACTCTAATACTTTTAACTCTAAAAATTTTCTCCTAACTCTTGAACTATGAGTCTAGGAGTTTTAAAAAAAGTAGGGGGGTCCCCATTCCTAGTGAGGAATGGGGCATGTGTTGTGGACACCACAATAGGCATTTTTGACTTCACCTTGATTTATGTACACCTAATTTTCTTGGGTATTTCTTGGCATTGATGTTGGTCATGGACTTAGATTATTTGTGAGGAATCCAATCTGACCATAGATGTATTCTTTTTTCTTTAGGATTCATGTTGAATCCTTACTCCTAGCTATGTGCTTGGTTGAGTGATTTTATACTTGGTAATTTTATTATTTCTCATCCAACCCTTGTTGTTTATGATCTTCATATTGGTGGTGTGCCCACACATGAGCACATGAGCATGCACTTGTTGAGTTCTTGCAAGATCTAAACTCTTGGTTTCTTTTGGTTGAGCTATGTTCATTGGGGTTGGGTTGGGAAACTGCATTTCCTATGAGCACTCATCGTGAGATGATCATGCATATGTAGGGTAGAAAAGTGAAGGGACTTCTCATGTGACCCTAGGTTGTGTTTTCGACAAGGTAAACATGAAGAAGTTTCTAATAAGTGATAATTAAATGAATTAATGGGTAATAAAACCAAGATAATAAAAGAGAATACCTATATGGGTTGATCCGAGGGTATGTACCTATATGGGTTTTTCAAGGGCAAGTGTCTATATAGGTTTATCGAGGACACAATGTGATGGCCTCTTAAAGGAGAGTTTCTACATGATGTTTAGCTTGGACTCTATGATGCCAAGTGATCAACTCTCTACTAGAGTTCCTACATAATATATCCTTAGAGCATCTAACTAGGACATGTTGTGTTCCATTTTTGCATGATCTTGGTTTTAGTTCCCTACTCTTCTTGGTGTGAGTGTTAGCCATGGATCCCTATATTGGGTGTGTTTGTGATCATATCATTATCTCTAATAGGATGACATGAGTGGGCCTATGGGTTCCATGTGGTTGGGAGTTGTACCTACCTATACTACTACTGGGGATAGATGTACAAAGTTTGTTGAGAAAAGATTGATACAAGTATGAGGATGTCTTTCACTCATTGTTTTGTCACTGATGTCAAACCTACTACTTTCTAGTAAGACAATTACCTAGTTGATTTGAGTAATATTATTTGTTTGATTAATGGAGAGGATTTGATCAAATAAGATAACAAGAGCACCTAGAGGAAAGGTTGAGTTATGGTATGAGAAAAGAGTACAAGGATCAGTTAAGATAGTGATGATATAGTGTATTGATTATCTACTTAAGGCTACAAATGATGGATGCATTGATTAAGTCTAGAATAACAAGTATGAATAATTTAGCCTATCAAGCTAGACCACGTGGATAGTAGGTGCCGAGAAAAGTTAGTTCAAGATGAGTAGAAAATTAGTTGGAGCTGAGAAAAGTGAAGATTAAGTGTATACTAAGTGAACTTAGTGTAAGCTGAGTAAAGTTTAGTTAATGCTAAGCACTAGTAGACATTACCAAGTTAACTAGTGGAAGATGAGTGGAAGAACAGTATGGAATTTGAGTGAGCATATTGATGTCGAGTGTCAATATTCATGTTAAAACATAGATTTGATGAATCTGAGTCGACTATTTTGTTTTCTTGAATTGTGTAAAGTGTGTGGAAGATAATTATGATGAGCTGGTGGTACAAAATTCAAGGTAAACCATTTTGTGGAAAATTCAAAGAGGATTGAGGGAGAAGTTTCTAGAGGAACTAAATGGAAAAGTGGGTAGATTCATTGTATCCCGCCTGACCCTAAAATGGATGATTGAGGTTGAATGACAAAAGATCTTAAATCTCTATTTATAGAGAGAGTTGGTCAAAAGAAAAGGTTGTCATGTATGAGAACCTAAGGAAGACATAGAGTCTAGGGTATTTCTTCATTTAGTGACCGAACATAAGAGACTGCTATTGAAAAGCAAAGAAAGAAGGCTTAAGAGTATGAATGCTTGAAGGGTGAACAAGCTATCAGAGCCTAAGTGTGTGAAAGCCAAGTAAAATGGAGGATTGAAACCAAAATCTGTAATCTACAAGTGAGTTGTAATTTTTTATCAGATCAAGCCTTACTGTTACTTTCTAATCATTGTATTAGTCTAGGGTAAATCCTTGGGATTAAGGTTGACCTAACAGTTATTTGTAAATCCTTAAATTGGGAAACATTCCAAGTGAATGATCTAAAATCCTCTAACAAGGCTCACTCTTAATAGGGTGATTGAAATCCTTTAACCAGGTTACATTTAATAGTGTGTATCATAACCTTTAACAGGGTTGGCCTTTCATTGGACATCACTTTAGAAGAGTGATAATTAGTAGCATGTTATTGGTGTTTTTTCTCAAATTGGGTTTCCACATAAAACCCATGTGTCAAATGTGTTATTGAATATGTTATGTTTCATGTTTACATTTTTGCAAAGTTGTTTTGACCTAGGATAATAACCTACAAAGTTTAAGCATTATATGATCTAATTGATGCATGCATAATAATGTTTTATGGATATGGGTTCACTAAGTTGTGAAAAAAATTATTTGTACATCTAAACCTTGGATAACTAATTCACTCCCCTCTTAGTTATTCTAAAGAATTCCAATAGAGTTGGCCTTCCTCCATGTTTAGTTCTGGAGCTAGATGCTCACACGGTTCTCAGTGCCTTTTTGCAGTATGTTTTCTATGAGATTTATGTTATTTCAGTTTATTGAGATAGTTGATTTATGCACATGTATGTTCACTATGATGTTGCTTTTCCACATGCTTACGTTAGATGCTATGGAGTAGATGGTTAGTCATTTGATTCTCCTTTACTAGCACATCATTTATATTCCATGTTCTTGAGTGTTTGAGCCTTAACTTATGTGTTTATTGTACTCCTTGATGTGAAGGATTTATTCTTACTATACTTCCATTTATGTTTTTTTATCTATGTTGTCAATCAATTTTGTGCCAGAGATGCATTTCCTCACACGAGGAAAACACTCTCTCGCACGAGGCATGGTAGATGATTGTGTGAGTGTGCGTGCTCTCGTGTGGCCTGGCATTTACGCATGTGAGCTAATATTGGCTCATGCTAAAGGTGTTGTCTCACATGGTTGAGTGTTCCTTCATGCAAGGCATGATACATTATGTCTCATGTAGTGGAGTGTTCCTTCGCACAAGGCATGATACTTTCTCGTGCGAGTTTGGCTTGTTGTATTTCTTCACATGGTAAAAATAGAGCATTTTTATGCACCTTTAGGAAATGAAATTTGGAGTCTTGGATGCCCTATTGGGTTGCACACCTTCTTAGATCTTGATAGTTTGGATATAAATTATATCATTGTATGTTTTACTTTTATAGTTGGTTCATGAATGCGTTGGTAAGTAGTGACACTTGGAGATTGTTGGTTTCTTGGATTTTTTGGCTAAGTTTTCCATTGCGATAATGTGATCAATTACATGTTGATGTTGTTAGCATCCATTCTTAATACCTTTAAAAAAAATGTATTGGGTTTTATTTATCCTTGTTCCAAGGATCTCTGAGCAAGGCATTACAAACTCTTTCATCGTCTTTGCTTTTGTAACATTAAATGTCACTGATGATGCCAAGCATAATCAAATACTTCCAAGTGCTTTTCTATCTAAAATCTCCTAGTCCTCATTTGTCATAGTTCCTAGTTTATTGACTTTTCCTTCCAATGGCTTCCATACATCCTCTTGATAAAGATAGTCATCCATTTTCATTTTTCATAACTGAAAGTACTATCCATTGAACTTCTCAACCTTTATCTTACCCTCATCTTCCATCCCTCCTTTTCAACTATGAGACTCCCACTTAGCCGTAAGATCATTCTATAGATGATAGCTAAAAAAAATTTGATGATGGTCTAGCTAAAAAAAAATAGTCTAGCCCTGATACCACCTATTATGATTAACCTTAGACATAAATAATGGTTTCATGCAAATATAATCAATATCGGAAAATAATAGAGTGCACACATGAGAACACAAGACATAAGGATTTAACATGGCTCACCCAATTCCTAGGCTACATTTGCCTTGGGGGTGCTACCTCAAACCCCCATAGGAATAATATGGAGAGAAATCGCACTGAATAAACATCTTGGTCTAATTAGGCTCTACACCACAACAATCTTGTACATCTACCCAATTAACTAAATAATTATGCAATTTTAATTCTAAATGAAATTAGAAACAAAGGAAATGGAGATATAATAAAAAATAAAGTAGCTCCCAGACCACCAAATAAATTTGAGCCTAATAACAAGTTAAAATCAATGATTTTCTAGTTTCACCATATGCCAATTGCCAAAGACAAAATGAAACATGCAACACAAGAATAGGGGAAAATAAATAATCATGACACTATGGTAATTCCTTGATTACCAAAGCCATCAATCCCAAAAACATGTTAAAAGATCAATAACTCATATTTTCACCATAATTAACCCCCCTAGTACACACAAATAAATGCACAACAATCTTGATGATAACTTTCAAGTCTCACACAATGGTCTCAACCATAGGGGAGAAATTGACACCAAAGTTTGTCAATCCTTTATTAAATATTATATATATAGGCCCTTCATCTTTTGGACATTAAACAAATTACATTTATGATAAGGTGAAGAGAGAGAGAGAGAGAGAGAGAGAGAGAGAGAGAGAGAGAGAGAGAGAGAGAGAGAGAGAGAGAGAGAGAGAGAGAGAGAGAGAGAGAGAGAGAGGGGGGGGGGAATATAACACATGACATTCAAAAATAGAGAAATGATTAGGATTAGTGAATCAGAACAATTCAACTTCCACTGTCAGGAGGCTTGGAATTTTCTTGGCTTAATTTATATCCCTTCATTGTTGCAATGATAACTATAGGGTCATCTAAATTAGGGATTTACATGTTGTTTGATAAAACCATCCAAAAATCATGGTCCACCACCAGTCCTTCTGTGGTGTCGACCTGAGTTTGTTGTTGTTTTGACACCTTCATTAGCATTCCATCTATGTTAGTCAAGGTGTGGAGATCGGTGGTCTAGAATTTATTAGGGCATACCAATCCATCAATGAAATCTTGATAGGTAGTCTTCATGTGCTCGACATCAACCACTTTACCACCTTTTTTCACATGCAAATCCATGTGCAACCCCAAACATAGACAAAAATTGTTTTCCCTTCTTTCTTTATTGATTCATATACTTTCTTCATTTTCTGCCTTCACCATACTTTTCCTCTTGAATTTAAGGGACTTCATCCAATGGGAGAGGGGATCATCTCTATTCTTCATAATTTCCAAACTAATTGTGTTCTCTACCTTCATGCTCATGATTTAAATAGCACTGATATTGAATCCTTATACTTCTCTACATCTCCCTTGAGGGAGTCAAGTTTGTTGTAGATGATTTATTTCAATTTTTTTTATCCTTATACAAAGGGGACCCAAATTTTTAATTAAGGGAATGTCTCTTACTTTCATATCCTCTACCCAACCATGCTCATTTTGACCAAAGTGTCTTTCCTCCAACAATTTAGAAAGAAAAGCCTTATTTTATTTTGTAGAGGGATCAAAAGGCCTTGTGTTTGATGATTCTCCTACCTTGCTAGAGAGTGGGGTAAAATATTTCCTATGGAACTTAGATAATTCCTTGTTCATGTCTTTGAGCTAATCCTTTGATATCTTGAGATCCTTTAGCTCTTCATCTACTTCTTGATTCAGAAACCTCCACATTGTGTACTTGGTATCATGTCCCAGTGGCCCCATGTCAAACTCTTGGATGTTAAAATCCATTGGGTTGAGATCAACCAAATTTCCATTTGTCTAGGCTTGAAAAACTTCCATGATGTAGTTTCTTACATTAGCATTTTTACCCAAGGCTATTAGTGCGAGAGCTTTCTTCACTTTTTTGGTAGATGGTGCCTACTTCATAGTTTGAGTAATCAGGTCCTTTGGAGGTGCCCCCTCTTCAATCCTTTTTCTCTTCCTCTCAAGAGTATTTTCTAATAAGGACTCCAAGGTGAGCATGTTGAGTAAGGATTGGAGTATTAAAAATTTTCCTTGCATTAAAATGACCATTAGTTTTTCTTGTAGAAATTAGAAAAATAATGGTTTGGGTAGAAGAAGTGACAAGAATATTACCTTAGGTGTTTGATGCTTGATGTGTATCTTTTGGTAGAGGCCCTTCATGATGTCCATCATCCTATTAGGATCCATGTTAACTATTTAGATTAATCATTGGGATGGATGCATCTTTTTCCCTAGCACCTCTGGACTCTACTTCTTTCTCCTTCTCTTTATCTTTATCCTTCTAAAGCTCTTCTATTGAGCCTATGATTGCGACTAATTTTAGTCCTCAAGTAGGAGTGATGTGAACATTTTTTTTTGGGCACAACACTTGGTGAAGGTTTTGAAAATTGGAATGTAAATCGAGTGGGTTTAACCATGGATGAAACTCCATAGTTAAGCATTCTCAAGTTGGAGTAGTACTGGGATGGGTGACCTCCCAAGAAATCTCAATGCTTCACCTCTACGAGCATCACCTAGATCTAATTAGTTATAAGTGTTCTATTTATTGTCATGAGAGATGTATTTAGTGAATCACTACTCATGAAACATGAGTCAACAGTTTTGAATCAAAAACCACATAGTTAAATCCTAATAGCAATATCACACTTTGACTTGATATGGAAAATATCTCCTACTTATCAATTGATGAGAATAAGGGGATTTCTAATCAGTGGTTCATAAGGAAAACACTTGCTGAAGGTTTTGCAAATGGAGTTACAAGCATAGTGAGTTTAACCATGGAAGAAACTCCATAGATAAGTGTGCTTGAGCTAGAGTAGTACTAGGATAGGTGACCTCCTTGGAAGTCCCAATGCTTCACCTCTGTGAGAATCACTTAGATCCACTGAGTGCTAAATGTTTCATTTATTTTCATGGGAAATAGATTCAGTAAATCATTATTCATGAAACATGAGTCAATGATTTTGACTCAAAAACTACATAGTTAAATCCTAATAGCAATTTCGCAATAGGTTATGTTATTTTTGGTACATAAAATGTTGTGAATTTTTGGCATATTCTCAGGCACTTAAAAAAATTATGTACTTTCAATGTCAAAGGATTTTGACATTGAATTATTTTGGCATTGAATGAGTTTGACTGATCATAGGGAGACTTTTTTGTTCTTTCGACATTTTCTAGCCAAAACTACAATATATAAAAATATAAAAATATAAATAAATAAACAAATAAATAAATAAATAAATAAATATGTGTGTGTGTGTGTGTGTGTGTGTGTTTGACTCTTTTGCGTGACTACAAGTGGATATGAGGAGATGAAAGCATTTCGTGTGATGACAAAAAGCTAAAAGTGTTGTGTGTTTTCAAATTTTTTGTATGATCATAGGTTTTTGTAAAATAAGTGAATTCTTGGTGCGATTGTGCATAGGCCAATTTTTTGTGTATTTTTGTAACTTTGTTAAGTTTTTTTGGTGATTATGATAAGACTCAAGAGCTAAATATTTATTGTTGAACTACCTTTTTGGGTTTTTTTACGTGATACAAATGTTTTTACTTCCTTTTTTTCCACTTGTAGAGGGTATGGGCATGATTTTATTCACTGCAAAGGCATTTATAGACCCATTTTTTTTCATCTCATGGATTGGATACACAGAAATCATATTATTTATTTATTTATTCTATTTGGGATATATCTTCTTTTTGCAGGTGCCTTCAAATTTGGTTTTTCTCTATCAATTCATGATCAAATGTACACACAAAATCAAAATTTATCTTATATTTCTATACTATGGTCTGGAACTTAACTTTAGTGTGGTTGGAGTTAAACTCAACTATTATAGATGAATATTTCTTGATCTCTTTAAAAGGTAGTTCTGTACATAGTTATTGGGTTCTTCTCTAGTTCTTTATATCAATGTTTGTGCTTTGTATAAGTAATTTATTTATGCCTCACAATAATATAACTCTTTAATTTTCACTTGTTCTTAGTAGTTTGTATCTTGTGCATATTATTTGCTTAATGCCAATTGTTTCTTTCTTATTTTTTGAAGTTAGTATAATGTATCTATTTTACTAATGATTATTATATAAGTGAATACATATTCCTTGTAGCATCTCATTAGTTTTGATCTATATATGAGTCTTTAGGAAATAAAATAGAGCTAAGTGTTGTTTATGTTTTGAGGGTTTCAATGATGTATAGTATAGGCTTAGGAAGAGAGAGTAACCAAATGTCAATTTGTTGCATCATCTCCATTTCCCTTTCAACATTTTATTTCAGCAGCCTTATCCCCTTTTCTTCAAGATTTCTAGTTTAGGTGCACCTTGGTAGTAAGGAAGTTGACCTTCTCTATTGAAAATAGATTGATACAAATATGATAAATGTGTTTCAATAATTGTTTTGTCATTGATGTCAAACTTGCTAGTTGTTGGTAAGACAATTGCTTATATGATTTAAATACTATCACTTATTTGATTGATGAAGAGGATTTGATCAAAAGATGTAAAAATAACACTTAGAGGAAAGGTTTATGATATGAAAAGGAGTACAAGAATAAGCTAAGACAGTGATAACATAGTGCATTGATAATCTACTTAAGGTTGCAAAGGTTAGTTACACTAAGCAAGTTTAGAAGAACAAGTTAAACAAAGTTCATCTGCCAAGCTTGATTGAGTAGATAGTAGGTGTTGAGAAAATTTAGTGGAAGCCAAGCATAAAATCAGTTGGAGCCAAGTAAAAGTCAATTTTAGTGTATGCCGAGTAAAATAGTTGATGCCAAGCACCAATAAACTTTAGTTCATGTTGAGTGATTTTACAAAGAATGCCAAGTAACCTAGTATGTGCTGAGCATTAGAAGCAAGTTAATGCCAAGTGTTAGCATTATTTGAAAGATTGTGAATTTGATATATCTAAGCTAACAAGTTTGTTTTCTTGGATTGTGTGAATGATGTGGAAGATAAGGTTGATGAGCTAGTGGCATTGAATCCATGGTAAACCATTTTGAGGTGAATTCAAAGAGGATTGAATGAGAAGTTTCTACAAAGGGATGAAATGAAATAAGGGGTAGATTCATTGAATCCTACCTAATCTAACTGAACCCTAAATTGGATGATGGAGAATGAATGAAAAAATATCTTAATTCTCTATTTATAGGGATGGCTAGTAAGAAGAAAAGGTTGTCATGTGTGAGAACCTAAGGAAAACAAGAAGTCTAGGGTATTGATTCATTTAGTGACCTAAGTGAAGAGTCTACATATGCATGATGAGCAAAAAGGCTTAAGGATATGAATGCTTGAAGGTTGAACAAGCTATCAGAGCTGAAGTATGTGAAAGCCAAGAAGAATGGAGGACTTAAACAAGTATCTATAATCTATAAATGGAGTTGTAAGTTGTTATCAGATCAAGCCTTACTGTTAATTTCTAATAATTGTAATCAATCTAGGGTAAATCCTTTGGATTAAGGTTGACCTAGCAATCATTTGTAAATCCTTTAGCCAGATGACATTCCAAGTGAATGGTCTAAAGTCCTCCAACAAGGCTCACTCCTAATAGGGTGATTGAAATTCTTTAACTGGGTCACATTTAACAGTGTGCATTGTAACCTTTAACAAGGTTATCCTTTCAAAGGGCATCACTTCAAAATAGTGAGAAAGAGTAGCATGTTATCATGGTTTTTACCGAATTGGATTTCCACATAAATAATTGTGTCAAGTATGTTATTGGATCTGTTATGTTTCATGTTTACATTTTTGCAAATTGATTTGATAGTAACCTACAAGTTTTAAGTGATTGCATAATCTTATGGATGCATGCATGATGAAGAATGTTTAATGGGTTCACTAAGCTATGAAAAGTTTTAATTATACATATGGACCTTGGATAATTGATTCACTCCCCCTCTCTGTTATTCTAAAGAATTCCAACATTCTCTTGATATTCAATCTCTCATTTCAAGTGCTACACTTAATGGAGATTATTTCCATGTCACACAAGGTTTCTTGAGGATCATACCTCAAGCACGGGGGCAAATTTTTGTGTCAACGAGTATCAAGGTACCTTAATCAATTGAGATACAACCTATAGGATGAGATAAGGTTGAATATGCCTAAAACCCTTGGTGATTATTTTAAATAAGAAATTAGAGTAGACAAAGGGTAGAGATGAAGGAAGAGAGACAAGAAGAGAATGGTAGAGGTGGTGCAAGTAGAGGAAGGGGTGATAGAACCACATGATTTTAAAAATCAAAATAACAAAGATAAAGATAAGGGTGCATACTCAAATTAAAGGGGTGGATATAGAAGTGGGGGAGATCTGGAGAAGGAAGAAGAATGTGTATTTATAGGGAGGTGTTAAACACACAATAAGGTAGGCCATCCTTCCTTAAAATATCAACAGATGGAGCAACAAAGGAAGACTAATGAAAGGAAAGTGAATGTAACATAAGAGGGAGAAAAAATGGAAGAGGAGAAAACCATGTTGGCATGTCCAATATTAGAAGGAGAAATGATTATGTACATGAGAGGCCCATTTCAATAGCCAAAGAAGTCAAAGATGTCCATTTTTAGAACACAATGTAAAAGTCAAGCAAATATTTATAAAATAATCATAGATTTGAGGTAACATGATAATTTATTATCTTATGAAATGGTTACTATGTTGCACTTAGAAAAATTTCCTCATAGAAAACACTATAGATAAATATGAGTTATCAAATTTTAATGATTCAAGAACAAGTCTATCTAGAGTTTTCTATGCGTGATTACTATGATAGGGTTTTGTATTACATTGTACCCATGACTTTTTTTCATATACTCTTGGGTAGACCTTGGCAACACTATAGAATAACTAGACATGATGGATAACATAACACTTATACTATTAATAAAGATGGAAGAATATTTACACTAATTCCTCTACAGGATAATCAAACATTTGATCAAAGCATTATAAGTTTTGGTAGTAAAGAGTGTTCTTCCAAGGTTAATAGGAAGGATATTTAATCAAGTGTACAAAAAAAAGTTTGGTATGTTGTTCATATATAGATGAAGATGTAGTACTATGGAGTGTAGGAAATGGTGATGGTGGGGAAAATTGAATGTTTTATTGGCTTGTAAGATAAGGAAAATGCCAATCCTAAAAAGATGAGAGGATTATGGGGTCAGTTGGACCTCAAATAGAGAAATAGAATGATGTAACCACAACCAAGGAATGACTGTCCACAAATATGTTTTTATATTCTAATAATTTCTATGAGTTTCATGAAGGAATATGGAGGAAGAATAAATTTTTCAATGAGTTAATATTGCAACATAAGCCTTATAAGAAAAAGGGTTACATAGGACCATGAAGAAGGATGGGAGATGCGAAGACCAAACCCCTTATCTCTTGGGACTAGAGATAATTTTCCATGGGGTGTATGGTGCAAGAGAACTTGATAGAAAATGAAGATATATGAAGGCACCTAGATATGAAGGATGTGACAGAGGGTCCACAAGACAAAATTATAATGTATTGATGTGAATTATAATATTTGGGTATAATGATAAATGTAATGTGAATAAAAGTCCTAATTGTTGTGATAGGGACCATCTCATAGATATGTTTAATCAAGGCATGAGTATGAGACCAAGGGTGTAATGCCTTGCCAAGGAACCCAAGAGAAATTAACCAATAAAGTCTTTAAGTTTGCTAATTTTTTTTTGAAACATTAAAAAATATCAAGAGTTAACATAGTGAAAGAAATAAGTCATATACATACATAAGTAATACAATAACATTGACATCTCTCAAGGGTTCAATAAAATTGAATCACACACATAAGTTTTAATAAGATTAAATTTGATAAGTAAACAAAGTCCATGTCATAGAATAAACATAAGTACAAAGTCACATAAAAGAATAAACAGATACATGAGATGTCACATGGCATAACCAAAATGCATAATCATCTTCTACACAAGTCATAGGATATGAAATGCTAAAATAATAGACATCATGATAAGATACAACATCTAGTAGGATCTCAAATAATCAAAGTGAAATATACTAGAATATGACCATAGAACCTAATCACAAGATAAGAAGAATAGAACAACTACACAAGGTATATCCAACATCGACATCAAACTATTGGATCTCAATGGTATAAGAAACACTACAACACGACCTTGTGGAACCTAAATGGACCACTCCCACTGTACTAAGGAGATAATCTCAAGTCCCAAACAAATAATAATCCAAAAGTCATAACAAAAGTCTAGGCCAAGGAATCCTCATAGCAATCTATCTCAAAGGTACCATGTATACAAGTAAAATCTAATCCTAGGGGCACCAAGGACACATAGAAGACCTAATATGCATGTGGGAAAGTGTCATAATAGGAGTCAACACTAATGTTACTCTGGAAGTCTCTTAGGACCTTGACCCCCTAGTGACTCTATGAAACATTAGTATCCTTTCTTATAGAGAAGACATATTAACAAGGAAAGGTCACAACCAAGCATCCTCTCTACTCCCATCCTAGCCTATACTAGCACTCAAGGTATGAGCGAGGTAACATACCAAATCTTGATAGTTCATTTAAACCTCATTAATGAAAATCTTATCATTTATTAATACAACTTACTATGGGTTACACAAAAAACCTCTTTAGGGCTTTGACCTCCATTGCAAGCCACTTCCTTACATACACATAGATAACCTACCTTAAGCTCATAAAATCACAATAATCACATCAGTCCTATAAATGCAACCAAAAAGCACTAATAGATAATTGATCAAACTCAAATGTTATATCACAAAATTCACAACACATGAGCTTACATAACCAAACTAGTTCGTACCATAGAAACATGTGACTACATCGCAATGGTTTAGAATGAAATGATTATGATAGTACAACATCACATAACAACATCATAAAAATAATCACTTCCCAAGGCTCTGGTAAATATTCCTATTTGGCCAAAATACTAGTTTCCCTACTACCAAAGGAGGAGAGGGGGTGGGGTGTGGTGGCCCCCACCCACGTACATTTATTATTTTTTCAAATGAAAAATTGTCAAATAAATCCTCTTTCCCCATGAAACCCCTTTGTGCATGACTCCCAAAAAAGGGTTTTTTTTTTTTAAAAGTTATTTTTGTTTACAAATCTAATAGAGGGAATAATTTTAACCAATTGAATTAGTAAAACATTGAACTTTTCCCAATTTCAAACCCTACCCATAAACTAGTTTCATCAATTCAATGTTTTCAATGAGGGTTTCAATTTCAATTTTCTTTCACAAACATTTCAGCAAGGAAGAACAAAAAACTTCTAAACAAGGGTTTCGATTTAAAATACATTTGTGATGTGAATATCAGGATTTAACTGTGTGATTTTGAGTCAAACTCGATGACCCATGTTTCATGAGTAGTGATTCAACATGAATCCATCTCTCATGAGAATAAATGGAACACTTAGCACTCATTGGATCTAGGTGATGCTCACAGGGGTGAAGCACCGAGACTTCCCGAGAGGTCACCCATCCCAGTACTACTCCAGCTTGAGCGCGCTTAACTACAGAGTTTCCTCCACAGTTAAACCCAAAGCTTGCAACCCCATTTGCAAAACCTTCACCAAGTGTTGTGCCTTATGAACCATTCATTAGAAAGCCCCCCCTTAAGCTCATCAATTGATAAGTAGGAGATGATTTCCACAGCTAGTCAAATTGTGATGTGAATATTAGGATTTAACTGTGTGATTTTGAGTCAAACTCAATGAACCATGTTTCATGAGTAGTGATTCAACATGAATCCATCTCTCATGAGAATAAATGGAACACTTAGCACTCATTGGATCTAGGTGATGCTCACAGGGGTGAAGCATCGGGACTTCCCGGGAGGTCACCCATCGCAGTACTACTCCAGCCTGAGTGCGCTTAACTACAGAGTTTCCTCCATAGTTAAACCCAAAGCTTGCAACCCCATTTGCAAAACCTTCACCAAGTGTTGTGCCTTATGAACCATTCATTAGAAAGCCCCTTAAAATACATTTTCCATAAATAAAATTGATATAATAGGCACAAAGAAGACATAATTTTTTAAATATATTTTGATGATGAATTCTATGAGATTCCCACCTCAATCGGATGCTAAAATTTGAAAAAAGGTCAACAATTAAAAAATTCACGTCTCCTAGATCCTTTAGAAACTTATCATATTTCAATCTTAGAAATTGCTCCTCCAAACCCATGTGTGTAGAAATGAGCTCAAATCTCTTAATAAAGAGTCTAAACCTACCTAGGGTTTCTAATTGACAAACATGCAAAGGCCTCTCATTAAAATCAACTTTTATTATTTTAATTTATTTAATTCCCTTGTGTATGCTTTTTCCCTTTAATTAGCTAAAACCTTATTCTAATTATTCCCACTTTGTTTTTATTTATAAGAAAGATGTTTATAGAAAACATATTTATTGATTTAACAAATAATAATCTTTAAAGTGCATTATTTAAATGCAACTTCTAAATTTATTACTTTTAAATTAAATAAATATAATTGTGCCCAAAATAGTCTTTTAATTAAATTGTTAAATTTAACTCTTCTATTTAATTAGTTTCCAAATTAATTAGATATAATTAAAAATCGATTCGTTTAAATAAAAAAATTGTTTAACTAAATTATTTAATAATCTCTTAGGTTGATTTAATTATTGAAAATCACAACATATCGATAAACTCAATAAGATAAAGCTCAGCTACAAAGAAAAAGTGAGAAATCAAACTCAAAGGTCAGGATCTTGAATCCACATCACTTTGACAAATTTAGAAAGGTGAAGAACTCATATTCTTGCACTTTATCCTAGTACAATTATGCTTGGGTTTAGGATTTGGACTTGAGATTCATCTTCCCTATTTTACCATTGAGATATTGTGATAGGGTGTGCTCATGCTGGCAATTCAGGGAAGTTGATGCTTGGTATTTGCAATCTACATAAAAGTTGAACATCTACATATGCACGTATATCTAACTAAATAGGCAATGGCAAGGAGTGGTACATTATGTAGATTCAAACTAGTAGGTGACTATTACTCCCTCTCTCAACAACATCAAATATAATAGACATAAGGAAAAGCATACATGTACACCATACACATACAAGTATGGGGTAAGTAACTATAAAACCACATATAAATCATCCATATAGTTGTCATCATGAAATTAACTAAAATTGCTATATGAAGCATGCACACCAACATCATCAAAAGAATAACCATGAACACATCAAATATGAGAGTATAAAGTAGCACATCAAATATATAATCCAAACATATAAATAGTATCAACCAAATTAGGCAACCAATTACCACTAAATGAAATAATGTAACCATGAAAGATGGCCTAAAAGTATTCAACGATATAACATAAAATAAAACTAGGGGTAGGCATTACATCCTCCCCCTAGAATTAGGCTTGTTTATGGAAGCCTATACCAAACAAGTAGGGATATAGATCCTGTAATCTAGATGCATCCTTCCATGTAGCAGATGACTCATTAATAGGGTTCCATTAGTCCCTTACCTTCTATATGGTTCAACCCCTGAGGGTCAAATCTTGATGCTAAAGAATGTGCATCGGCTCCAAAGCCAGCTACTTGTCCTCTACCCATAAAACATTCCAATCAAGAACATGTATCACATTAGGAATATATTTTTTAAGAACAAAAACATGGAAAAACATCATGTACACAAGCTAGACTAGGTAACAATGCTAGATGGTAGGTAACTAGACCTATCCTCTCAAGAATCTCAAATGACTCCAGATATTGAGGTGCTAGCTTCAAGCCCTTTCCATAAATGATTGGAATCTTTTGTGGATGCACTCTTAAGAATACCTTCTCTCCAACTAAAAACTTCTTATCCATCCTTTGAATTTCTTCATACTTCTTATGTTTGTCTTGTGTTGTAGACACATGCTCATGGATGCACACTACATGTTGCTCCATATCTCAAAGCATCATAGGGCCTAATAGGATACAATTTTCTAAACTTTCCCAACTCAATAGTGTATAACAAGGATGACCATACAAGGCCTAAAAAGGTACTATCCCAATTGAAATATGATAACTATTGGCCATTTTTGCCCCCCATTGAGCTCATCATGGATATCTAATCAGAGAAGTCTTTTATGGGATGGACTCTTTGCAGATGAGATCCGATGAATCTCGAGCTATCTACCCATTTTATGAGAACGTGAGATGCCTCCACGCATCACCTTTCTAGTAGTTCCTCCTACCATCATGTCTCTGCAGGGCTCCAGAACTTGGAGTTCTACCACATGGCAGAAGGTCCCATCTCTGGCTTAAATTAGCCCAACATGCAGGCACTGATCAACAACAAGGATTCAATGAAAGGTTAAAATATCATTTTTCATTTTGTTCAAATAAATTATGTGAGATGTTACCACTTGTCTCCATTACAGATTTTCTTCATGTTTTAATGCTTCTTCAATGCTTTGAAATCTAGAATTGTGCTATGTGACAGAGAGGATCTACATCGATGACTGTATTTTAATATCTCATTAGGGAGATTTCTTGTAACATCTAGACCATCTGTTTTAAAGAGTAGACCTTCATCGATGGTTAGCGTTCAAATTTAGGAAAATAAAATTTATTTCCCATGGTCAACTTTGCATGTTGTGTATGGACAACATGTTGGTTATCCTTCCCCATAATTTTTTTTGTCTATGACACGTCATCAAGGCTAGTTATTCAATTCTCAACTACTTCTTGGACCTTGATTGACATGTTGCCAACACACTCCATCCCTCTGTAATGCATATAATGATCAAATGTCAGTGATTTGATCTCTTACGTCTAGGTGCACTTATTTTGATCTCTTCTTGTCACTTCCAGCAGTGATTGCACTTGATAAAACTTTCCTTCTGATTCTCAGTTATTTCTCTCCTTTACAACTCAACTCTACCTGGTTGGTGTTTGAACTCAATGTAAACATCAGGGTTATGCTTGAACTTTATAAACACAGGTTGTAAATATATTTTCTGGGTTCTTCTCTATTTGTGTTTTGTAGTAGCATTATGATCTACTGCTTTTGCCTTTCTTTAATGAAATAACTCTCTTCCTTTCCTGTTCTTTCCATTCATTATTTTTGCATGTATTTTTCCTTGTTTTGAATGTTTCTTTTTAGTTTCTATGGTTTGCATGTTGTGTTCAATCTTTTGATGATTTCTACACTATGATGATGTCCTTCCTTTTAACATTTATCCAGTTCCAAACCTGCATGCAATTTCTTTGAAGGAAGGTTAGAGCCAAGATCTATGTATTCGAGTGTTTCATTGATGTTTTGTGTAGTTGTGTGCAGAGTTGTAACCCTAGTTCTATCTTAGTGCATCACCCCCTTTTCCTTTCTACATTTATTTCTAGTTCTCCTCTATTTTCCTCTCAAGTAGTAGTTTAGGTGCATCTTGATAGTGAGGAAGTTAGCCTTCTCTAGAGATTTGACTTCAAAGTGCAAGTCCCACACTTCGAGGTCATTTCCATGTTACACAAGGTTTCTTGAGGGTCATACCTTAAGAAAGGGTAAAAACTTTTATGTCAACAATTTTTGGCATGCTTGGTGGGACAGATTCAAATTCATAAGTCCACCAATTAGTTAGTTTGAAGATCAATTCACTAAGAAATTGGGTATTTTTCTCAGTGTCATCAGCCTTTGGAGGCATTCATCTAACACCATGGTGACTCTATGCATCTATCAGTTTCAATAGACCAAGTGTAGGTATGATTTTAGATTTTTATATTTCCTCAGGATTTCTATGAAGGTTCTTATTTAAATGCTTTACCGTAGATTCTCTTCATAGAGATACCTCCCACATTCCCCCATAACATGAAGAGGCTATTCCTTAGCCTTTCGATTCTCTATATCACCCACGGCTTGGTTATGCTTAGCATGATTACCTTGATCACTAAGAGGCTAATTTTGCTCCAACCCATCATGTCATATATGGCCATGAACTTGTGTAAATTTCCCCCACCAAGTTCATCACAGTTCAAGAGTTCTAGGAGCAGCAAAGGAGGAAGAAAGAATCAAGCCCATACATAGATTCCTTCTTAGGTTTAGTCTCCCCTGTAATATCAAATGATCAACCTGCCTAATCTTCCTTAGAACCCTATAATGACCCTAGGTCAAAGGTAGGAGAGTTTTTTGATGCATAAATATTTTGGGCTTTGGATTTGTTGACATAAAACATATTTTTGAATTTGTTCATAATCCTTATGAGGATAGAGACTGTGGAGATTCTTCTTATGTTGTGCTCATTATGAATTTTTGGCTTGATGATTTGTGTGGTGAGAAGGAGATGTGAGAGAATGATCCTTATGTTTACAAAAAATTATATGAGGCTCTTGATATTTTCAATGAGGCTCACCAGGCCATCCTTAGGTAGTAGTAGGAGGAAGAACTAACATAAGAAAATTGAGGAAG
The DNA here is from genome assembly GCA_028749045.1 of Cupressus sempervirens. Taxonomy (NCBI): domain Eukaryota; kingdom Viridiplantae; phylum Streptophyta; class Pinopsida; order Cupressales; family Cupressaceae; genus Cupressus; species Cupressus sempervirens. Next base: position 180,584,493 of record CM053788.1, read on the forward strand.
AGGCAAGACTCAAGCTTTCCCAAATGCAGAGAGATGAAATGCAACAACCTCCAAGGAGGAAGTTTTCTAGCTTCAGACAAAGCATTCCTCCTCAAATTTCCATTTCAATCTTCCCTAAGTCTCAGCTTGCACTTTAGACACCTCATGTTGATGATGGTGAGACTACAAATGACTATTGTCCCTTCTTTGTTGTTAATGAAGAAGTAGATATATCTTTTCTCACATTAGAGGCACCAGAAGAGAAGCTACCAAATGAAGAGCATGTGTTGCAATAGGGAGTCAAGTGGGAAAAGAACAATGTGGTTGTTCTTGTTCTTCAGGAAAAAAAATTGGCTTTTGAGCCTAGGGTGGAAATTGAGGGCCTAATGTAAAAGGACAAAAAGCTAGACCACATGTTGTAGCAAGAGGTCTTCCATGATATGGTGGATAAAGAAAAATTGCCTTGACTTCCCCAAGTACATGAGGTACATGCTACTACTCATGATCTAACATATACTCCAGAGGGAGAAATATTTTTCCAACAACTAGAAGCACAATGAAGGCAGTTTGAGGTAGAGCTTGCAAAGTGGATGGAGGCCCAATAAAAAGAATATAAGGAAATTATTGCATGGGAGTTGGTTGTACAAAAAGAAAGGTGTTAGAAAGAACTACAAGTGAAGTTGTTGAGCATGTTGTATGCTACAATAGAGGCACTAACGGAGGAAAATTTAACTCTTTCTTCCACACCACAATAGCCTATCTTGTTTGCAAGGATTCACATGGGCTTGAGGAGGAATATATGTTGCAACCATAACATGAAGAAAAACACACACCACCAGCCATACCATCAGAGCCAACCCCTGCCGGTCATAAGGATTTGGAGGCTATAGAGCACAACAATGTGGTCAAGGGAAATTGCATAGACCAAGTGTCATGTAGAGGATTCCCATCAGGCATCTAGCTCGACAACAATGCAAGTTGCCCCTAGTCATGCTCATTCCAGAGCATGAGGGTGAATATAACAAGAAGGAGCAAGTAACTCTTTCTCAACAAGATAGTGTCCTAGTGCTAGAGAGGTTCATTGTTTTCAGCATTGTGAAGGAACTCCATGCAATAGTATGCTTTTCATACTTGTTAATTCCTCTAGCTACCCATATGCATGGGAGAAGAAATCAACTTTTAAGAAGGGGCAGCTATTTCAACAAGCCAGTCAATGACATTGTTTGATCATTTTGTATTGTAAATACTTGTACATATTAGAGTAAGAGTTTCCATCTTTCCAAGAAGTGCAAATGCACATTTTTCTGGAGCTTTTTGAAGCTTTGTAGAGCTCCCTAAAGTTTTTGTTTTTGCTATTTGTAGATGTGATCATGTATCTTTCTTTTTGGTAACTCTATGCCCAATGTATTGCTTGAGGCTACTATTCTATGCTTATTAGGAAATAATCTCATTGATTTTCCAAGATTGTTGGTCATTTTTACCCCCCATTTAGCCCATCACTGATATCTGATCAGAGAAGTCTTGTATGGGTTGTATTCTTTGCAGATGAGATCTGATGACTCTTGAACTATTTGCCCATTTGAAAAGAGTGTGAGATGCCACCACACATCACCTTTTCAACAATTCTTCCTACCTCCATGTCCCCACAAGGCTCTAGAACCGAAAATTATGCCATGTGGTGGAGGGTCCCATATCCGACATAAGTTATTCCAACATGCATGCACGGATTGATGACATATATTTATTGAAAGATTAAAAGACCGTCATCCATTCTATCAAATGGAATTATATGAGATGTTTCCATACATCTCTATTTTAGAGTTTCTTCACACTGCAATGCTTCTTCGATGCTCCGAAATCTAGAATTGTGCCACGTGGTAGATAGGATCTGTATTGATGACTATATTTTAATATCTCATTCGGCAAATTTCTGATAGAATCTGGACTATCTATTTCAAAGATTAGACCTTCATCGATAGTTAAAATTCAAATTTGGGAAAATTAGATTTATTTCCTATCATGAACTATGCATGTTGTGGGTGGACAATATGTTAGTTATCCTTCTCACAGTTTTGTTTGTCCATGACACATTATCAAGGCCAATTCGTCAATGCTCTGCTACTTGTTAGGCCTTGATTGGCATGTCACCAATGCACTCAATGCTACTTTAATGCATATAATGATCAAATGTCAATAATTTGATCTCTTATGGATGGGTGCACTTATTTCAGTCTCTTCCTGTAACTTATAGTAGTGATTGCACTTGATGATCAAAATTTCCTTTCGATTCTTAGTTATTGCTCTCCTCTAAAACTCAATGCCACCTAGTTGGGGTTTGAACTCAATGTAAACATCAGAGTTATGCCTAAACTCTATAAAGGTATGTTGTAAATATGTTTTTTGGGTTCTTCTCTATCTATAGTTTACAACAACATTATGCTTTGCAACTCTTTCCTTCCATTAATGAAATAGCTTTTTTCCTTACCTCTTCTTGCCATTAATTATTTGTGCATGTATCTTGCCTTGTTTTTAATGTTTCTTTCTAGTTTCTAAGGTTTGCATGTTGTGTTCAATCTGTTGATGATTGTTGCATTGTGAAGATGTCCTTCCTTTCAGCATTTAATCAGTGTCAAACCTACATGTGAGTTCTTTGAAGGAAGCTTACAACCAAGATCTATGTATTCAAGTGTTTCATTGATGTTTTGTGTAGTTTTTGGTAGATTTTTAACCTTGGTTCTATCTTGGTGTAACCCTAGTTCTATCTTGGTGCATCACCTAGTTTTCCTTTCTGCATTTATTTCTAGTTCTCCTTCTCCCTTTTCCTCTCAAGGAGTAGTTTAGGTACATCATGATAGTGAGGAATCTACCTTTCTCTGGAGATTCAATCTTAGAGCACAAGTCCCACACTTGGATTACATTTCATTGTTACACAAGGTCACTTCAAAGTCATACCTCAAGCAAGGGTGTAGAATTTTGTGTCAACAATAACCATTATTATATGAAAACTCTACTAGATATAGATAATCCTCTCAAAGAGTCTATCGATCCATAGAATACATCCTCAACATATCCTCCAAAACTTGATTCACTCTCTTTGTTTGACCATCTATCTCAAGGTGAAATACTCAGCTAAAGTTCAACTATACTCCAAGATCATGCTCTAAATATGTCCAAAATGTGGATGTGAATATAAGATCCCTATCCAAAATGGTATTTTAGGGAATACCATGAATCCTCACAATGTTACACATAAAGAATTTGGCTACTAAAGTCATTGTGTAGGATGACCTCATTAGTGAATAGTGTGCCACGTTAGTCAACTGTGAATATGATAGCATCATGATGACGAGTAGTCATGGGTAATCCCATAATGAAGTCCATAGAGATAATATCCCACTTTCATGAAGAAATGGGATTAGGTTATAGAAGCCTTATAGGATGATGGTATTCCACCTTAACTCTCTGACACTCAAGACACGTAACCATAAAATCAGTGATATCACACTTCATACCTATCCAAAAATATAATTTTTGTAAGTTTGCATGCATTTCCTTAATAATTGGATGTGTCAAGTAAGGTGCATAATGATCCTCAGACATTATCAATGTGTGAAGCTCATCCAATAATGGTAGATAAATCCTCCTGGTTATTGTAAGAGGCCATCAAACTCTAGGACATAGCCTAAAAATATTCCTTGTAAAGGTCTACTTGAATCTATCTCAAGGCTCACTTCCTAATACCAAGTATCAGTAGGAAGTGCCTAAAGTATACAACTCCTCAAATCCACACTAAGAGTCAATGTTGATGTCTCTTTTCTCCTATGACTCAAAGCATCAAATAACACATTCTCCTTCCCCTAAATATAATTCACATCAAAGTCATACTTGCAAAAACCTCCATCCAATGCCTCTTCTTAGCATTCATATTAGGCTATGTGAAGATATACTACAAATTGTGATGGTTTCTATGAAGCTCAAAATGATGCCCCAACAAGAAGTGTCTTGATCTCACTAGAGCATGAAAAAGTGCAACTAGCTCAAGATCATGCATGGGATAATTCAATTCATGATCCTTGAGCTTGTGAGAATCATAGGAAATCACATGCTTGTCCTGCATTAGGAATGCTCCAATCCTTTTTAGGGAAGCATTAGTGTACACCATAAAATTAATTGTTGGATCAACTACTGCTAGAATTAGTGTGCTAGTCAAAAACCCCTTGAGCTTAAGGCATGCTTCCTCACACTTCTCTATCCAAATGAGCTTCTTCCTCTTTATTTAGATTGAAGTGATGGGGTGTCCAATTTTAGAGAAGTTTTGCACAAATCTATTGTAATATTCTTCCAAACCCATGAAGTTACAACTCTCAAATATAGTAGTAGGTGTAGGCCAATCTACCATCACCTAGATCTTTAGAGAATCCACTAAGATACCATCTCCTGGAATGACATGTGCTAAGTATTGTACCTTAGATTGAAAGAAGTCACACTTTGCTAAATTGACATATAGATGATTGTCTCTAAGGAACTAAAGGACTAACCATAGATGTTCCTCATGGTCTTCCTAAGATCTAGAATATATTGATATGTCATCCAAGAACACAAGTAAAAAATGGTCTAGGTAAGAACATAATACTCCATTCATCAAGAACATGAATACTAATGAAGCATTTTTCAAGCCAAATGGAACCACTATAAATCCATAGTATCTATAACGAGTACAAAAGGATGTCTTATGTATGTCAACATCATGAATATATAGATGATGGTACCCTGACTTTAGATCTATCTTAGAGAATACTTTATGTCACTTGATTCAATTAAACAAGTTGTTGATCCTTGATAAGGGGTACCTATTCTTAATCGTTACCTTGTTCAATTGTCTATAGTCAATGCACAAACATATGATCCATCCTTCTTCTTCACAAAGAGAACAAGTGTACTCCATGGTGAAATACTCATTCTAGTACAACCTTTAGATACAAAGTGCTCTAGCTGTAGATGCAATTCCCTCAACTCTTGAGTGGTCATCTAGTAAGGACCTTTAGATATGGTCTCTACTCCTAGGATGAGGTCGATGTAAAAGTCAATATCCCTCTTAGGTGGTATACTTGGGATCTCATTGAGAAAAACATCAATATACTCTTATAGGATATGATAATCTAGGGTCTTCCTCCTCAATTTCACTCACAATAATCATAAAGGCCTCACAACCCTTTTAGATACTTCGCTTCAGTTAAATTGTAGAGATCATACAGAGGGATATAGGTATTTGGATACCCATAATCTCATAGGGCTTACCCTCATCATCCTTACACTAAATAGTCTCCCTCTTATAGTCAATACTAGCTCTATGTGAGCCTAGCCAATCCATTCCTAACACTTAGTCATACAATCCAAATGGAGTGATTTGAGGTCTACTAAAGTAATGAATCCTCCTAGGTCCAACTTGCATAGGTGCACTAGAGAGTTTGTGGCTATCCTAGCTCTTGAAGTTAGTTCCACTTGCCAACCTATGTCTTTCTTAACCACCTCAAGCTTGCACTTGACTATGATAGAGGGTGATATGAAGGAATTTGTAGCACCTAAAACAAATAAAATAGAAAGGGGTATACCTCTAATCATTCCTATAGTCTCAACTATGATACACTGGTGATCTTCCTGTTGGTAATCTACCACTACAAAAACTATAGGTGATCTCCCAATATCACCAGCTATAGGTCTAGATGATGCTGGTCTCTATCCCAAATACTAAGAAGTATGTCATAGTTAGTTGGCTGCAATATGCCCAAACTATCCACATGAAAAATATCATGCACCTCTACTAGAACCTCTCCTTGTTGGAGGTGACTAGACTGCTGATGATTTTCTCTACTAGAAAAGGAGTGATTACTCTATATAGGTTGACTATACTGATTACACCTATTATGCTATGAGTTATGGAGGTTTTGAGAGTTGGAACCACTATCACTACTCTATGCTAGAGGGTAAGCTCCCCTTTGTTATTATTGTTGTTTCTGCTGACCCTGATTGCCTTTGGAGAAAGAAGGATTTGTATTACTTCTCATGCCTTATTTTTGAGATACTTGGACCCTAATGGTGCATGCCCACTAGTAGGTGCACTTACAAAACCACCATGTCTTGAAGTTACATTCTACTTGACAAGTATGGCCTAAAAAACTACTTCCTTAAGGGTCTTAGGCTAGAACACCTTCACAACCCCAATGAAATGGTTATTCTATCTCCATATAAAGTGTTATACCATAAGTGATGAACTATCACTAATCCCTATGCAAGGCATGAGATCAAAGAACTCCCACTCATACTCTATCATAGTCAAGGTAAACTATCTCATATTATAAAACACATCTTCTCTCTACTGACTCTAGTCCTTAGGTAAGAAACACTCATAGAAGTTCTCCATCAATAACTCTCATGTGACATTTTTCATATCTAGGCCCAACTTGTTCTCTTCAATCTTCCACCAAGTTGCTGCAAAGATCTCTAGGTGGGTAATGACACACCTTTCGTTAACATTTGTATCAAAGTCTTGCATCACAAAAAATCTATATAGTGCAATCAACCAATTCTCTGCATCTTAACCAGCACTAGCTCTGGAAAAAGCTTTAAGCTTAACTCTCAAGAGGTTCTTCATCTGATTGGCTTTGATAGCCTCTAGCCTATCTCCCATGTGAGCTCTCCTAGGAGTCTTGGATCTTTGTCTCTCATCATTTGTTAAATGATGTGACTCCCCATGATCAACCCTCTCTTAGTTAGGTAGGCACTCTAAAATAATCTTCAATAGCTACCTAGTACTAGGTTCTTCGATGTGTACATACTACTCTCCATTGTTCTCCTCCCTATTCTCTTCTTGAACATGACTCTCATGACAAGTCACATGTAGCATGATATCTCTACCTCGTCCATGACCTAAGCTACGACCCCTCATAGTTGATCTAGTCTCGATCACCACCCTCATAAAACATCCAAGAAAGAACAAAAAAATACAAAAAAAATCAACAAAGGAAAAATACCTTAAAGAATAATCATAAGAAAATATGTTTTGACAACCAAATCAAGAGTACTACAAGTTTTCCTTTTCTATATTTAAGTACCCATGTCTCAAGTTCAAGTTTTTCAAATTGTAATATATAAGTATAGTTATTTAAGTTTATTTTTAAGATGACTAGTTGTCATTTAGTAGCATTCCAATATATCAAGAGCTCCTAATGTACAAACTTGGGCTCTAATACTAGATGCAACACCTTGCTAGGGAACCCAAGAGGAACTAAAAATAAAGTCACTAAGTTTGCTAAACTTTTTTTTTGAAAGATTAAAACAATTAAGAGATAACATAGCAAAAGAAATAACTCATATAGATACATAAGCAATACAATAACAATTGCATCTGTCAAGGGTTCCATAACATTGAGTCATACACATAAGTCTTAATAAGATTAAATTTGATAAGTAAATAAAGTCTATGTCATAGACTAATCATAGGTACAAAGTCACATCCAAGAATATACAAGTACATAAGATGCCACATGGCATAACCAAAATGCATAATCATCCTCTACACAAGTAACAAGGTATGAAATGCTAAAAGAATATACATCATGATAAGATACAACATAGGATCTCAAATAATCAAAGTACAAGATACCAAAATATGACCATAGAACATAATCACAAGATAAGAAGACTAGAGGAACTGCACAAGGTACATCTAGCATCAACATCTAGCTGTCAGATCTTAATGGTATAAGAATAACTACCATCGACCTCCTAGAAACCTAAATGGCTCACTCCCAACATGCTGAGAAAATAATCTCAAGTCCCAAATAGATAACAATCCAAAAGTCATAACAAGAATCTAGGTCAAGGAATCTTGATAGCAATTTATCTCAAAGGTACCATGTATACAAGTAACATCTAATCTTAGAGGAAATAAATACATGTAGAAGACCTAATATGCATGTGGGTAAGTGTCATCACATGAGTCAATTCTAAGGTTGCCCTAGTAGTCTCTTAGGACCCCAACTCAATAGTGACTCTATACGGCATCAGTATCCTTTCTTACAGAATAGGCATAGTAACAAAGCAAGGTCACAACCAAGAATCATCTCTACTCCCATCCTAGCCTATACTAGCACTCGAAGCATGGGTGAGGTAACACACTAACTCTTGTTAATTTTTTAAAACCCCATTAATAAAAATGTTATCATTGATTAATACAACTAACAATGGGTTACCCAAGCACCCTCTTTAGGGCCTCAACCTCCATTGTAAGCCACTTCCCAACATACATATAGATAACCTACCTTAAGCTCATAAAAGTATATCTCATAAAATCACGATAATAACATCAGTCCTATATAGGCAACAAGAAAGCACCGATAGATAACTGATCAACCTCAAAGGTTGTATCACAAAAATCACAACACATACAAAAACACATGAATACATCACAATGGTTGAAATAAAATGATCATGACAATACAACATCATAAAAGTAATCACTTCCCAAGCCTCTTGTAAACATTCATATTTGGCCATAATACTAGTTTCCCCAAACCCAATGCAAGATAAACATAACATCTCAACATACATCTACAAGAAAAGTAGTTATGCAATCATTTTAGTCTTTGATAAAATCTCATAAAGATTGCTTCGTGTTAAATTCAAGTTTTCATTTCATAATCATTTCATAGTAATAATTACTTGGTTTATTCACTAGAAAACAATCTCTTATTTAATGATATTTAAATCTAGCCTTTAGTAATTAATTAAAAAATTGATCACATTTGAAAAATATTAAATCAAGATTAAATTTAAAAATAATATATTATAAAGAAACATGATTAAAAAAAAAAACTAAATTAAAAAATAGATATTAAATATAATAATTTATAAAAAAAATTTGAAAGAAAAAAGATTTAAATATTTTTGATAAAAAAAACTCTGTCGAAGAGGGACGCTACTGTGATAACATGAGCTACACACACAACATGCTATGTGCAACATCAGTGTTGTGCATTGTACGTTGTTGTAGTAGCGTTGTGTGCTACCAAAGGGTGGGAGTGGGGTGGGGGGTGATGACTGTCACCCACCTACATTTATTTATTTTTAAAATACTTTGTTAAAATAAATCTTCTTTCTCTGTGAAATCCCTTTGTGCATGACTCCCAAAAAAGGGTTGAATTTTTGTTTTAAGTTATTTCTATTTACTCATATGATAGAGGGAATAATTGTAACCAATTGAATTAATAAAATAATCAACTTTTCCTGGTTTCAAACCCTACCCACAAACTAATTCTCATCAATTCAATCTTTTCAATGAGGGTTTCAATTTCATTTTTCTATCACAAACATTTCAGCAATGAAGAACAATAAACTTCTAAACAAGGGTTTCAATTTGAAATGTGTTTTCCATAAATAAAATCAATATAATAGGCACAAAAAAGATAAAAAAAATTCAAGAGATTTCCTACAACCAATTCTATGAGATTCCTACCTCAATTTGGTAGTAAAATCTGACAAAATCTCAATGATTGCAAAATTCACGTCTTCCAGAATCTTCAGAAACTACCTGTCTTTCAATCTTGAAAATATTTCCTCCAAACCTATGTGTGTAGAAATGAGCTCGAATCTCTTAATAAAGAGTCTAACCCTACCTAGGGTTTCTAGTTCACAAACATGCAAAGGCCTCTCATTAAAATCAACTTTTATTATTTTCATTTATTTAATTCCTGTGTGCATGCTTTTTGCCTTTAATTAGATTAAACCTTATTTAAATTATTCCCACTTCATATTTTTAATAAGCAAGACGTTTTTAGAAAATATATTTATTAATTTAACTAATAATAACATTTAAAGTCCATTATTTAAATGCAACTTCTAAATAAATATTATTGTTAAATTAAATAAATATAATTACACCAATTTAGTCTTTTAATTAAATCTTTAAATTTAACTCTTCTATTTAATTAATTTCTCAATTAATTAAATATAATTAAAATTAATTTTTCTTTATAATTTTTTTGTTTAATTAATCATTAAATAATCTCTTAGGCTGATTTAATTCTTGAAAATGACAACATATCCATAAACTCAATAAGATAAAACTTGACTACAAAGACAAAGTGATAAATCAAACTCAAAGGCTAGGATCTTGAATTCACGCCACTTTGAGAATTCAGAAGGGTGAAGACCTCTCCCCTCTTTTACCATTGAGATACTGCAATAGGGCACCTTCATCCTGGCAATTCAGGGAAATTGATGTCTGACACTTGCAATTTGTATAAAAGCCTAATATGTACATATGTGCATACACACACACACACACCCACAAACTAAACAAGCAATAGAGGGGAGTGGTACATCATGTAGATCCAGATTAGCAAGTGACTATGACTCCCTTCCTCAACCACATCAGATACGTCAGACATAAGACAAAACATACATGAACATCATACACATGCAAGTATGGGGCAAGTAACCATAAAACCACATATAAATCATCAATATAATTGTTATCATAAAAGAAACTAAAAACATTATTGAAGTATGCACAACATCATCATCAAAGAATGACCATGAACACATCAAATATCTGAGTATAAGGTAGCTCATCAAATATATACTCCAAACATGTAAATAGTATCAACCAAATCAGGTAACCAAGTACCACTAAATCAAATCACGTAACAATGAAAGTTGGCCTAAAAGAATTTGACAATATAACATGAAAAAAAACTAGAGGTAGGCACTACAAAGGGATATGTTGAGTGTATTTGGTCATAAATATTGTATTAAGGCCAAATGCTAATCCTTTTCATTGGTCTAATGGTCCTTGGAATCTACTTGTTAGTGTTAGAAAGTTCAAATTCAAATATGTAATGGTTAATTAGGAGTTTGGTGGGTATGGGAAATTTGGTTTGTTTGGATTAGTTTCCCTTGAATGGAAATGGGTTATTATGAAGTAAGAATGCATGAATAGGATGGAATAATCCTTGATCAAGGGTGTGGTAGAATAAAGTTGTAACTTTTCAACAATTCTATAATAAAACTAGTTTAAATTATTTCAAGTTTTGTGTTTCTCTGCAATTAGTCTTGTTACTCTTCATTGTTGATGTGATATAATGGCACAGAAGTTTGGATGTTATTCTAATATATTATAAATCATTTTAAGGGACTAGTATTCTTATTTTTACTGGTTACGTTCTAGTCTAAGTTGCGACTGAATTGTGCAAAATTAGAAGTTTAATAGTTTAAAATAGAATGAATGATCCATTCCACTTTATGTTTTCATTGTATCTTGTGGAATGGATTAAAATAATTATATAATGATGTTTACTAGCATGAATTTATGCAAGAGAAGTGATTTGTTGAGAGTTGAAACCTTGAGGTAGATATTGCATAAAAGTTGCATAGTGGAAATGCATGCCTAATGTGGCTAAGGTATTGCATCTAAAGAGTTTCCTTAGTAAGGACACATATGATAGCAAGAGTTGGCACATGATTAGTGCATCATAAAACAACCATTTTTGTCTCAGACATTGTTGGGAAGGCATAGATTGAGGATGTTGTAGTTGTAAGGGTTTAATTACAAGGGTTTGTGAGTTAACCCATTAGAAGAAGGTGGCTAATCAAAAGGGTGCCAAAATTTATGGTTTGGGATCACAATAAAACCATATACAAAGTTAGAGAGTTATATTCCAAGTTTATAGGATTTTTTCTTTGGAAAAGTGGGCTAATTAGGCCTTAAAAGTTTGTAGAAGGGTATTAGATAGAGGGGTTTGTCCAAAGGAATCACATATGAGTTTGTCACATGTTTTATAAGTTGAAAAGGGGTATTTGAATTAGTCATTTTTTTGAGTGTTGTTTTGGAATATTTTGGAGCAAAGTTGGAGAAACCAGTTAGATAGGGCTAGTAGGAAATAACCTAGATTGCACCTAGGTACAAGGATTTGTGTTATTTAGTCAAAGAGGGAAAGTGTTTTCATTTGATACCAGTTAGACAAGGTGAGAGAAGTCCTTGTTAGGTTTTTAATTGTTTTGCAACTTGCTTATTTACATCCTAGCAAAAAAATGATAATTTTTCTTTTTCATAACTTACCTATTTGCATCCTTGTATAATTGTGATTTACTTCAAGTAGCTGACATTGTGAATGAAGTTGTTTAGCAGGCCTTGAGGAGTTGGAAACTTAATTTTAATATTTTTGGTGAAGTGTTGTAAGAAAGGATATAGATAACCCTTGTGGGTTTTGTGGTATAGTTGGAAAGAGCTTGAGTGATACCTTATTGAAAGGTTGTTGGACTTAACCCCACTACATCACTTCCCCATGGACATTACAAGGTTAAGCATCCTCAAATGATCCTCCCACAAGAAGAGAGTCAACAAATATTGATGAGAAATAACCTTTATTTTCCTAAGAGCATAGAGATAAAGCCCCCCCAACAATCTCCCCATCTTCCACTACATCATTCTTTCTCACAAATGTAGGAGAGGACTTGCGTCCAAAACTAGGACTAATAAGAATAATAAGAACTATACATAATTAATCTTTTGAGATGCATTATCTTTTATAATTATGCATTCTTGTTTGTAGGGTTACATACTATTATAGGAGAATTATTTTTGAACTTTAGAAAAATTGATAACTTTATCCTCAAACCATTTTGTTGGTGCACATCATCTAGAATTGCCTACACGTTGTGAATTTTCTTTTTGAGCCTTTCATTAAACACATTACTTAGAAGCTTCAAATATAAACAATACTTGTCCTTGAAAGTCTTCAAGTGGTTTACTTTCTTTATAGTATAATTGCCTTGAGATGCAATAGGAAATTGGTTATTGACTAAATAGTTTAAACCTTAGGAAAAGTTTGTAATTTGGTTGTTGTTTGATGTTAGTGAAGACAAGTATTTCTCCTAAGTTTATTTCATTTTTCCATTCCTAGTCAAAAGGTCAAAAACAACATAAACTTTTCTCAAAGAGTTTTTTATTCCATTCAATTTCATAGTACTCCTTGCATTCTCTTGTGTAGATGTAGCCAACCTTTGTGTCATTACACTCTCACTTGATAAGAATTCAAAATATTTTATAAGGAAAACAAGATTGAAAAAGTCTTGAATAGTTAATTACACCATCTTCATACTTTTTCTATAGTTTTTCTTCTTCAAAGAATGACATTTTATTTTTATTTTTGATGTAAAAAGTGAGAATTTTGTACTATAACTTTAATGGTATGACATCTTTATGTTAATAATATCATCATTTATATATCATCACAACCATTACATCTCTTCATTGTGGTGTTAGTTTTCTCATTTCAATTCATTATTATAGATATTGTTTATATCATTTTAACCTTAGTTTAGCTGAATAACAAATATTTATTTTCTATAAAGTATTAATGAATGTTTTCATAACAATATTTATCACAAAAAACTACCCTCTTATATTGATAATGAGAATACATTTCCCATCTTATAATAGTTGAATATTATACACAAGATTTTTTCTAATATCATTAATAAAATACATGAATATTTACTTAATATAATTTTTAATATCATTAATTTTAGTAAACTAACATAGTAATGCCAATCACTCATAATGATAAGCAATGAATTCAACTTTTTTTTATGACAAACGACAAAGATCAAATATGTGTGGTAAACTTACAATCCATTGACTTGAAGTCAACTAATTGACAATCTATATCTACAACCATTCCATTTCAAGAAAAAATGATTCTCAACCTAAAAAATATTCATATATAAAACACAAAATTATACTATATAAAAAGAGAAAATAAATCCCACCCCAATGTCAAAACAATTTCCAAAGATTGTCTTCTTATTAGGTAGTCTACGTTGGGTATCTAACTAGTTCTAAGAATATCCTTAGGATGGAGACGTGCACACTTAAAAGAGAATGTTTTCGAGCAAACAATGAGTGTATAATTGACTACTAAGAATGTTCTTTATTTTTTCGGTCTATTCTTTGCGTGTAAGATTAAACACTCATCACAGAAAAAATCACAAAGGTATGCAACTAAAAGATTTAAGCGCGTATTAACGTGATAAGTAAAGCACTAGTTGCATAGGTCAAAGTAAGAAAAACTATAGTTTGAAGAAAATCTACGAGTGATGAATCTATTTTTATTATTAATTATTAGCCCCTCGGAACTCATGTTTTCATGAGCCTCTTTTAACTAATTGATATAACAAATAAAATTACAATTTAAAGTTTTGATAGTATATTTTTTAAATCAATTTTTAACATTTAATTTCGATTTTGTTATGGACATTGCTATCCTCTTAGAAATTTATTGACTAAATTTCAGAAAAATTAGAACAAAATGATTTTTTTTGAAATTTTTAGTTATGATCGAAAACAACAAAATTTAGCCAATGCCTGACTACAATAATTTTTGCTAGAGGATACTTTAATTTTTTAATGATAAAAAATTAGGCAAACAAATATAATGATAACAAGTGTATTTATTGAAGCAAGAGCCCACATCATAGGAGGTCTTGGGTTCAAATTTGCTTAACACATAAAAATAATTAATTCTAACAAATAACAATAATTAATCAAGGCTTCAACCGTTTACCTATAAGAAAAAACAAGTGTATTTATTGCACAAATGTGAGACAAACAAATCTTTGGGGATGTTTTTCTTTTTGTCTTTGGTGCATTTTGTGGAGATTAGCCAACGCCAAAGATATCATTGCAGGCTTCAAATATTTTGCATATAGCTCAATAGATTTTATCTATGCACTTGTATTTACTTTCATTTACGTCACTACAAAACTAACTCTCTTAGCGCATTCAATCATTATCTATTTTAAATATGCCGAAATCAAACTTCATTGTGCGTTTGATATAATAAATTATTTACATTAGATATTATTAGATATTTTAAATAAAATACTATTAAAAATTATACAATTTTTTAATAATTTTTTATTTGTTTTTGAAATATTAAGCAACCAAAACAAGGAGGTTGGCCTTTACAAAACAAGTTGATAGAATACTAGTAGATTACCATCCACACAAAAGATCACTCCCTAAAATAGCTTAACACACCAAAAACAACATACGAAAGAGCATAATAACTACTAGGCATCCTACTAAGATAACCTATAACCGCACTGCTTAAAAATAAAGAGTTTTAAAATGAAGACAAAATTGCCTTAAAACAAGTCCGAAATCTACCAAAAAAACCAAAAATAGATAACCAGAAAGGAGCAAGGCACTAATTAGGCTTTCCATCAGCGTTCCCTCTGAAAAAGATATTCACCTAGTCTTCCGCCACAAACCAGAACAACAAATTGGATTCATCCTAACCTAGATCCTCATTCTGATTGTCCTTCAGCAAATGCAGGGTAGTGGTCATCGCACGGTATACCTTGATAGTGAACTTTGACAAAAGGCCGAACCTTTCTTCGAAGACCTCCTAATATTTTTTTTTGGTTATTAGGAAAGAGACTAAAGCTCGAGCCTTGAATCCGTGTAAAAAGAAAAACTGTGAAACTTTTATTACAATTGAAATTGTTTTCCTCTAGAATTCCATTTAATCTACACCCTAGCTTGAAGATATTTAATACTTTCTATTATCTCCCCTTCCTCTTTGCATAATGCGGAGATTTAATGTCGAGATTTAGCGCCAGAGATTTGTGTTAGTTGTCACTTTATATTATGTACATTGGAATTGGATTTATTGTAATATTTAAATATTAAATGGATGATAAAAAGTTTCTGATATAGTAAGATAAGTGAGAGATTCTGTGTAAAAAAAACTCTAAATCTAAGTTATGTTTTTAAAAGCTTTTCTTTTTGAATTTGTAAGTGCTACTTTAACCTTAAAAAATAACAACTTGTGAATATGTTTATGTCAGAAATATTTATCACTTACTCCAAGTGTGTTTCTTAAATACTGAGCAGTTATGATGTCTCTGGTCAATAACTAACTATATCATTTCTTATGTGATTGTGTCCAATTTATTTATCTTTTTGAAATCCCTCATTCCTTATCATCCATGCAAAATTTCTGCACTTAAAAGTCTTTTATTCCTCCTTACAGCATCCTAAAATATAAATTAAGCTTAATTCATGCTAGCGTTTGAAAAAAAAACCCACTCCTTATGATGTCTTTCAATTACAAGATTATTGTTTGGTTGTTTACATGGCTGTAGCAAATTTTGTATGGTTAAAATTCAATGTAGGTTTAGTTGCTGAAATTAATAAAAAAAATTGTAATTTGGAATGCCATTGTTTTTTCCTTAAACCCCCCTCTATTTACAATTCAAAGAGAGTCACAAGGATGCACATCCTTCATATTATATTCAATTTCATTATGGAGAGTATTATGCTTAAAAATACTCTCCATTGTTCTAAGAAGATAAGGTTTATTATGTTTTATAGTTGCTGCTGTCAATTAAAAAATCTATTGTTTTTCAGAATAAAGTGAAGGAAAATCTGAATAGACTCTTAGGTGACCGGATTGAAATATATCAATAGGGGAAAAGAAAAAAATTAATAGAATTTTAAATGCTAAAATAAAAGCTTCAATGGTATGTAAATAATAAAGAAAAGGATAAGATGTACCAAGATTTATTATTTTTCTAGTGTAGTCTATGATAACTTTTTGGTGGTTGAACGTTTTGGTTGTTGAACGTTATGTATAATGAATGAACTAATGTTACAATGTACAACAATCATATTGTACAAGAATTTGGTAATATAAATATGAGTTTTGTATTGATTAAATTACACCTTACAACTAATCTATAGTCTGAATTGTTTAGAATTTTGTCTAATATTCATCCTCGCCTATTTACAATCTAGAAGGTTATACATTTTAGTCAACTAAAATTATTACAATAATCATTGACATATTTTTTATATGAAACTAAATCTACTATGCTATTTTGAATTTCATGTCATTTTAAATAGTTTTCTAAATAATATTATTATTTTCAATAATTTTATAAATCATACCATTAGTAGATAAATACTTCAATCATTAAAAATCTAGATATATCATAACCCAAACTATGTGTTTTTGTTTGGATAAATAAACAAACTCAATAGATATTTCTTTTATAGATATTCAAGAATACAAGCCGTAATGCTTAGAATAGCCCATTCCTTTGGTTTGATGACCTACAATATCAGTTGCATGTCTTAGCTATATGCAAATCCTTATTAGTATTTGCCAAAAGACTAAAGTGATTAATTTTTTGTTTTTTTTTTTGAGAAAAAGGGGTAAAATTTATTCAATTGGAACCAAAGAAATACAAAAACCTTAGGCCTAACAAAACTAGAAACAACCACCACAACAATTAAATCCTATCCTTTTCCACTAATTGCTCCAAAATCCCAAAATAGTCAACAAGAAGCCTATCCTTTCTTGCAATATCCCAACCAACTCCATTCTCCGATGTCCATTTTACCAAAGCATCAATCACTCCATTCCATTCCCTAGGAACATGACAAAAAGAAATCTAATCCACATGATTACTTAGATACAAAATCTCTTTAATAATAGAGGCTAACTGCTAGTTAACAACATCCACACTCTGGTTATTTATCATATCGACAACAATATGAGAATCTAACTCATATATAATCTTGTTCCATTGCAAAGAACATCCCCGCTCAACAACCAACTTAATAGCAAGAGCTTCCATCAAATTATTAGAGTACTCAACTTTGTAGAAAGAGAAGAGAAAGATAACTCCACCATCCTTACCTCTGCCTATGCCCCCAGTATCTTCCTACCCATAATTCCATTGGGAAGAGCCATCAGTATTAATTTATAGGATACTAGTTAGAGGCGGTCTCCACCTCCCAACTCTACAAACCTTTCTCTTGAGCAGCTGAGATCTCTTACCGCCTATACATCCCATTCCCTTGTCCACTAGTCCAAAATTCCTTACTATACTATAATTTCCAGGGTCAACATTTTCAATCATATCACACTTGGCATATATAGTTTCATGGAGTCTACTCAAAATCATTTGCCTCAATTTAGTGACTCCCAAAAAAAATCCTACAATTCTGCTCCAACCAAAGATTCTATATAATGAAAGTAGGTCCAATAACCCATGCCCCCTAAAGAAAAGTGATTTTCATAGGGGGTCTACCAAGGCTTTCCCAAAATTCAATGAGAGATGCAGCGTGGATGCAACCATGATGCCACACCTCCCACCACTTGTGCCAGATTTCTCTAGAGAGGAGGCAAAGGAAAAATAAGTGGGAAAAAGTTTCCTCATCTTGCATACATAGGGAACAAAGAGAAGGCCCTTGAGATCCTCTCTTTTGAAGGTTATCCTAGGTAAGCCATTTCTTTTGAGCCACTAGCCATAAGAAAAAAATACATATAGGCCAAGAAAGATTATTCAAAACCTTCTTCCACCAGGGAACTTCTGCTAGTCCATGCCATTTTTTATCCATCCAAGCATAACCTTAGGCAACACTGAACTTTCCTTAGGACTCAAATCCCAGGCAAGTATATCCTTGTCTCTAGAAGAATTACAAAGCCTACCCAAGAGGAGGTTAGCAAGTTCAGCCCGAATCTACATGGAACCACCTAAAGGCTACTCATGTGGGTCCTTCCAACATACCACATCCACTGACGCACACTTTTTGATAGTCTTAAAGTGTGCCACCTTAGTCCACCTAGCTTCCATAAAAATATGGCAGATAGGAGGAACATGGGGATAATTGGAGAGAATAGGAGGATGGCCATTCCACAAATCCTACTAGAACAAAGCACACAATCCCCCATTGCATATCCAGAAAAGGCCATCCTTAATAGGCTATGCTCCCTTTTTTAGAGTATCCCAAATAAAAGAACCTTTTCCAACTAGAGAAAGTCTTGAGATATCCTAACAATCCACTCTAGGAAAATACTTTTGGGAAAGAATCCTGGCCCAATCTTGATCCTGATTATTGCACCACCTCCTGTATAACTTAGCAACTAGAGCCTTGACAACAAGAGCCATACATATGAGACCCAGACCCCCAATAAACTTTGGCAAGAAAACTATTTCCCAATTGACTAAGCTCCACTTCAAAGAGAAATTTTTGAAAGAAAGCAACAAATTCTCTCATAACATCAGCAAGGGCAGTTTGAACAGAACACCTATAAATGGGAAGAGCTTGAATCACTGTCTTAAGTAGAATTACTCTCCTAGTAGATGAGAGACACCTATAAGTCCACCTAACCAAATAAATTATCAAGACAAAGCATCAAATTATTTTATAACACCATTAGGGGGAGTTTTCACTAAACACCTATAAATGAGAATGGTCTAAATCGTTGTCTTAAGGAGAATTACTCTCCCAGCAGAAGAGAGCCACTTATAAGTCTAATGGCTAACCCTGCTATGGAATTTATCCAAAAGGTCCTGCCAATAGTCCTTAAGTTGAGCTCCTAGAGCTCAGGGGACTCCAAGGTACATCAAAGGAGGAGAGTCGATTTGAATCTAAGAATTCTAGCAATCCTATGCTAGATAGGGTATGAAGTATTAAAGAAATAAATGGAGGACTTACCTTCATTGATTTTCTTCCCAAAAGCTTTCAAATAGGTGTCTAAAATCCTTCTAAAATTTCTTGTCTCATTGATTGTAGCCAAGCCCACTAGTTTAGTGTCATCTATGAAATGGAGGTGAGAATACATTGGGAGATTATTATTCTATTTCCACCCATGGATGAGCCCTTGTTTAGCCTAAAATTTAATGAATTTTTCCAAGCCCTCGGCTATAATGATAAAGAAATATGGAGATAGATCATCCCCTTGCTAGAGTCCTTAAGAAGAAAAAAATAGCTCAATAGGTTCTCCATTAATAATAATAGAAAAGGAAGGAGAAGTCACACAAATGAGAATCCATTCAACCCACACATCAAAACCAAAAGCGAGAAGCATTCTACTCAAGAAATCCCAACTTACCTGATCATCTACTTTTTCCAAATCTAGCTTGATAAACATGGCCTTTTCGTTGGAGGTGGCCATAGAGTGGATAGCCTTTGATGCAATTACAACATGTTAGAATTTCTTTAGAATAACCGAGAGGGGGAGTGGGGGGGTGAATTAGTTATTCAAGGTCCAATTGTCCAATTCAAACTTTTCACTAAGTTTAGTGAAACCATTCAACCATTCATTCATCCAAGCTTTAACTTATCTAATCAGCGAGTTATTGTAAATCAACATGCAAGTATAACACACAAAAAATCAACACATGACACAGTGATTTATGTGGATACCCAATTTGGGAAAAGCCACCAGTAACATGCTACTGAATTTTCACCCGTTTGAAGTGATGCATTGTGAAAGGCTTGCCCTATCAAAGGCTTACAACACACTGTTAAATATGAACTTGTTAGAGGATTTAACCACCCTGTTAGAAGTGGGCCTGGTTAGAGGACTTTAGAACATTCACTTGGAATGCCACCCTGTTAAAGGATTTACAAATGGCTATTAGGCCAACCTAAGTCCATAGGATTTTTAGATCTAATACAATTGCTAGAGAGTATTAGAAAATCTTGACCTGACTACAACATACAACTTATCTTATAGATCTCAGATGACTTCTCAGCTCATACCCTTGTCTGGCCTTCAATCTCTGCAACTCTTAATAGCTTTCCCTTTCTTTCAAGCTTTGTCTCCTTGAGTCTCCATACTCAATGTACTAGTGCAACCATCTCTTCTTGACCACTTGTAGAAGCATAGCCTTTGTGCTCTTCCTTCCCCTAGATGTCTCCTTCTTGACACCCATTCAACCACTTTGCAGATTTTACACTTCAACAGCAACAGTATCAATAGCTCTCTACTTCTTGGTCTATGACTTGTTAAATAGAAGTCTTAGATTTCCTTTTCCCACTTGATTCTTCCATTTTTCAATTTTAATTCACATGGATTAGGTAGGATTCATTGTATCTAACCCATATTTTGTTTCCTCTAGAAACTTCTTGAATAAACCTTTAGAATTTGCCCAAAAATGGTTTACGTAAGATTCTGTGCCAACAACTCATCATCCTTATCATCCAACTCTTTCACAAAATTCAATACAACCATTATGTTGGCTTAGATTTGGCGAATCTTCATCATTTGAAATAATGTAGTAGCTTGGCACTATTGAAATATTGGTGCTCAACACATACTGTGTTACTCGGCATCAACTATATTTTTTCTAATGCTCGGCACCTGAAGATCACATGGCACCAACTAAAAATTTTCTAATGCTCAGCACCTAATCTTTACTCAGTACTTGAAGATCACTTAGCACATATTAGAAATGTCTATTACTCAACTTCTACTAAGAATTTTCTCGGCTTCAACTAACTTGCTCAACACCTATTGATTGGGACTCATCTTCAAATAATTTCTTGCAGCTTAGCTTCTGAAGGTAACTTGGCATCCACTGGTTCGGACTCAGTAGATACTAAAGTTTTTTGCTAATTCCCAACTTGATTTGCAACATTGTCTTCAACTATCATTCCTTCATAGAAGTATACAAAGGATCTATAATCCTCTATTTTCTTTGACTCATCAACTTGAACTTTTGCATGCTCATCAAAATTTACATTTACACTCTCCACAACTTTGTTAATGTTAGTATTCAAACACTTATATATCTTACTTCTAGTGGAGTATCCAAGAAATATGCCTTCATCACTTTTTGCATCAAATTTGCCATTTCTAGTGTTTTTTAGAATATAGCATTTACAACTAAACACTTTAAAATGTTTAACATTAGGTGAATGACCATACCACAATTCAAAAGGTGTTGCATTTGTACCTTTCTTGACTTGAACTCTATTCAGTGTATAGACTACAGTACTTACAGCTTCTCTCTAGTATTTTAGTGCAACATTTTTCTCCATCATAAAGGTTCTAGCATAGTCAATCATTGACCTATTTCTCCTTTCTGCAATACCATTCTGTGGTGGAGTTCTTGGTGGTGATGTTTGCCTTTTGATACCTTTGTCATTGCAAAATATTTCAAACTCTCTTGATGTGAACTCACCTCCTTTGTTTGACCTTAGGCATTTCAGGTTCTTTCCTATTTCCTTTTCAACTCTAGCCAAATACCACTTGGACATTTGGAATGCATCAATTTTTTTCTTTAAGAACGTAGTAGTCATCATTTTAGAATAATCTTCTACAAATAGCATTATGTATCTGTCTCCTAGGTAGCTTTGCACTTCTTTTGGGCCACATAAGTCTACATGAAATAACTCTAGTACTTCAAATGTTGGAAGTGTATGATTTTCTTTTGAAACTAGACTTGGTCATTTTTCCTAGTTGACATTGTTTACACATTGTGTTTTTAGGTTTCTTCAACTTGGGCAATCCTTTGACTTTCTTTTTCTTGCTGATACTAATCAAATTATCAAAGTTAACATAACACATCCTTTTATGCCATAACCACACATCATCAAGTCTAACAACAAGACATGTTGGTTCTTCCAAATCTAGGTAAAGTAGATTACTCCTAGTTTGTTCACCTTTTCCTATCAGATTTCCATCAGTGTCATAGATTTTGGCAGTTTTGTTTCCAAATTCAACTTTGCAACCTACATTGCCTAATTGTGATACACTCAACAAGTTGTATTTCAATCCTTCAACATAGTATGCATTATCACATGAAATTTTCTCTATAATTTTGATAGAGCCTTTTCCTTTGATTTGACATGGGGCATCATTACCAAATCTAATACTATTTCCATCATATTGAGTAAAGGTAATGAACTTACTTTTATCTCCTGTCATGTGATGTGAGCATCCACTATCTATGATCCACTTGTCATTCTTGTTCACATAGGAAACTAATGTTGTTGCTTCATCTTCATCTTTATTTCATTCATCCTTCATGGCTACATAGACTACTTCATCATCATTTTCATCAGAGTCTTCTTCAATAATATAGCATCTCTTGCCTTACTCCTTGTAATCTTTGCTATCATCTTCTCTTTTGTTCCTGAATTTGTTTCCTTCCTTATAGTTTTTCTTCTGTGGACATCTTGCAGCTATATGATCTAGTTCATTGCAATTGAAACATATGATAGGGAGCTTACCTTTGAATTTGCCTTTACCTCTATGGAATCTCTTGGCTAGTAGTGCTTCTAATTGTTCCACATCTTCCTCATCTATGCTGCTATCACTAGATGCATGTTTTCCTTTTCTTCTTTTCTTGCTTGATGTGTCCTCCTCAGTATATTTTATTGTCATCTTGGCCTTGAAAGTAGATTCAAGGTTCTTAGGTCTGTAGTTGTCAAAATTAGATAGCTCAAATGTAGTAAGTCTTCCAACTATTCCTTCAAAGGTTAGTGTGTTCCCTTGTACACACCTCAGCTCTTGGATGGTTGAAACTCTTATAGCATAGATAGGGAGTAGGAGTTCTTAGGTATTTTCTGATGGATGTTTCTTTTTCCAGTTTTCCACCTAGACTTCTTATTGCACTCACCACTTCTTTTATTCTTGCAGCATACTGAGCAACATTTTCACCTTCCTCCATCTTCATGTCATCAAACTTCCCTCTTAGGCTTTCTCTCTTTGCTCTTTGGACATTCTGATCACCTCCATAGATATCTGATAAGGTTTTCCACATCTTGAATGCAGTGTTACAATCTTTGATGTCATCATATTCAACATAGCTAAGTGTAGATGCAATTTCCAACATTGCTTGGTTATGATCCTTCTTTTTGTTTAAGTAATCTGTAGTGAGATGTCCTTCTAGAGTCACATGCTCTATTCCAATTGAGGTTTGTGCATAGTCACCTATTGATCCAAGGTGCAATTTCATCAAACTCTGCCATGCAACAAAGTTGTCTTTGTTGAGCTTGGGAACTTCTCTCTTGGACATATTGATCTTCATACTTCTAGTACCTTGAAACTAAATCATTAGATCGCTCTGATACCAACTGTTATAATTTTTTTAGAATAATTGAGGGTGGGGTGTGAATTAGTTATTCAAGGTCCAATTGTCCAATTCAAACTTTTCATTAAGTTTAGTGAAACCATTCAACCATTCATTCATCCAAGATTTAACTTATCTAATTAGCAAGTTATTGTAAATTAACATGCAAGTATAATACACAAGAAATCAATACATGACACAGTGATTTACATGGAAACCAAATTTGGGAAAAACCACCAGTAACATGCTACTCAATTTTCACCCTTCTGAAGTGATGCCCTGTGAAAGGCTTGCCCTGTCAAAGGCTGACAACACACTGTTGAATGTGACCTTGTTAGAGGATTTAACCACCCTATTAGAAGTTGGCCTAGTTAGAGGACTTTAGAACATTCACTTGAAATACCACCTTGTTAAAGGATTTACAAATGGTTGTTAGGCCAACCTAAGTCCATAGGATTTTCAGATCTAATACAATTGCTAGAGAGCATTAGAAAATATTGACCTGACTACAACATACAACTTATCTTGTAGATCTCAGATCACTTGTTAGCTCATAGCCTTTCTTGGCCTTCAATCTCTACAACTCTTAATAGCTTTCCCTTTCTTTCAAGCTTCATCTCCTTGAGTCTCCGTACTCAATGTACTAGTACAATCATCTCTTCTTGACCACTCGTAGAAGTACAACCTTTGTGCTCTTCCTTCTCCTAGATGTCTTCTTCTTGACACCCTTTCAACCACTTCACAGATTTTCCACTTCAGTAGCAATGGTATCAATAGCTCTCTGCTTCTTGGTCTATGGTTTGTTAAGTAGAAGTCTTGGAGTTCCTTTTCCTACTTGATTCTTCAAATTTTCAATTTCAATTTGCATGGATTAGGTAGGATTCATTGTATCTAACCCATATTTTGTTTCCTCTAGAAACTTCTTGAATAAACCTTTAGAATTTGCCCAAAAATGGTTTACATAAGATTCTGTGCCAACAACTCATCATTCTTATCTTCCAACTCATTCAAAAAATTCAATGCAACCACTATGTCAGCTTATATTTGGTGAATCTTCATCATTTGAAATAATGCAATAGCTCGACACTATTGAAATATTGGTGCTCGACACATACTATGTTACTCGGCATCAACTATGTTTTTCCTGATGCTCAACACCTGAAGATCACTCAGCACCAATTGAATTTTTTTTTATGCTTAGCACTTGATCTTTACTCGACACTTGAAGATCACTCGACACATACTAGAAATTTCTGTTACTCAGCTTCTACTAAGAATTTTCTCAGCTTCAACTAACTTGCTCAACACTGACTAATGATCTTAATTAAAGCTTTACAATAAACTTTGTTACAACTTCTTTTTCCAATGTTTCTAAGTATGACCAACCTCTATGTCTTTGAGTGTGTCATCAATACATTACTTAACCATTGTCTTAACTGATCCTTGCACTTCATTACAATATTATAACTCAACCTTTCCTTTAGGTGCTCTTGTTACATCTTGTTGATCGAATCCTCTTCATCAATCAACTAAGTGATAGTGCTTGGATCTTATAAGAAAATATCATCCCTTCAAATAACAAGTTTGACATCAATGGGAAAAAAATAATTGATAGCATTCTTTTGCAACAATTCCCTCTTTTATCTTCAACAACAATGAGCTTTTCAATTAGATTTCCAACACAACCCCATCAAGGATTTATCTACTACCAAAAAAGCCTCCTTGCTCCTTAAAGATCAAAGTACCCAAAAATGGATTGAGCATTTCATTAATTAATTTGGTGATAATTTTGTAAGTAACATTTGTTGGAAATGTATGGTGGGCTAGGTGACTGAGAGGGGGGGGGGGGTGTTGCTGAATCAAGAACCAATAAAATTTTAACTTCAATTCACCAATTAATCCTCTGTAAGCTAATTTGATCTAATTGTATGCATGAAAGACTGAATGCAATAAAACATTCATAACAGTTGACATAATATTTGGTAACCTAGAAACCTTCCAAATAGAAAGTAAAACTGGGGTGGGGATGA
This sequence comes from Cupressus sempervirens, assembly GCA_028749045.1. Lineage (NCBI taxonomy): Eukaryota > Viridiplantae > Streptophyta > Pinopsida > Cupressales > Cupressaceae > Cupressus > Cupressus sempervirens. Next base: position 180,610,442 of record CM053788.1, read on the forward strand.
TACCCACAAGCTTTAGTACTAAAATATAAAGTTGGCCCATTAAGGCTTGCAAATGATCACTTCTGGTGATCTGTCCTGTTAGGAGCAATAAGGACTTTTAGGTCAATGAAATGAAGTATGCAGTTGATTAGGAGATTTAACATAAGAGTGTTAAGTCCACCTTCTTAGAGGATTTTTTTGCTGTACCTATTAGGATAAAGAAATGGCTAATCTCTACTCTACAACTTGATTTGCTGATTCAGATTCCTTTGATGTAGAAATAATCACCTTGCTATGATAGATGAGACTCTACTTTTCCTTACACTGCTCATAGCTTTTACTCTTTAATTCACATTTGTACTTGTTACTCATTCACACATTTGGATATGAGAAGTTATCTAACATATGTACCAAGCTAAATAATTACATTTTGAAGTTGGTTATAATACCTAATTCAACAATCTTCACTAAGTCGGCCCAATACTGCAACTCAATTTTTGAAGACCACTTGGGTGATATTCTAACACTCAACAACACAGTCAACTCAGCAAGCTTTGGCACTTAGCTAACATTGGTGCTCAATCCACATTGATCACTCGAAGTAGACATGAACTTGAATAACATTGATTACTTGGCAAACACTGGAGAACTTGGTTGACACTATAGAGCTTGATTGACACTAATGCTTGGTCAACACTATAGTTGCTTTACATGACTAGCTTAGTTTACATTGTCTTTATGTTCTTCTTGATTAACACTTACTTTTTGCTTGGTTGATACTAAGCTCAATTTACACTATGAGGCTTGGTAGCAATATGACCGACCAAACAATTAATTGTTTAGGCACTAATTGACAAATGATTTGACCATAAGATCAAAAATCTCCCCCTTTGGCATTAGTGACAAAAAAACTTATCATACCAAAATTTTGAATGCTCAAAAATATAAGTCAAAACTCCCCTATCAATTTTCTTGGTTATGTAACTTGGTCTTGACTATTGTGTTGGTACTCAACTGGCACTGACTCTATTTTTTCTCTTTCAAAATTATTTTTGTAGCTTTGCTATACATATATTTCCACCTTTTTGGATATATTCCTTCTTTCTATTCTCCCTTGTGTGCATGTGTGTGTGTGTGTGTGTGTGTGTATTTGTGTCTTCTTTTTTGTATGATATAACTATTTTCCCCTTTTTTGATACAAATGCCAAAAAATGCATATTTAGAAGGTAACACCAAAATGTGAAAGGAAATCACCATGTCTTCAAAATTTTGGACATTTTTTTGTCCTAATTATCTTGCAAAACTTTGGAAGAGTGCAAAGCTATTTGTACTTCAGCTAATAATTCCATCATAGAATCAATAATAGGAAAGTTGTTGTCATGGATTAATGTTTTAGCATGAACAATATGTTTCTGCATTACATCCATGTTGGAAATTATCAAACTCTAAATATCTGCCAATATAGCCTAGATTATGGCTTCTTCTCTCAACAATTCTACCTACAAGTCTATCAGATACCCAATCTTGATAAAATATGAAAAGCTAGTACTTGGATCAAGTGAAAACTGATGTGCACTTGCCTTCAGATTAGTATCTATCTTTGACAAATTTTTGTTTAATTCCTTGGTGAAATTTGTAGTGTCACTTATCTTTACAAATAAGGAAACAACATTATTTACAAAACTTTCAAAACTAACAAGAATAATGGACAATTCCACTTGATCAATGACAATCTTTTGTGCAACTTTTTCCAAAACGTTGTTATCAAAATTTCTTTCTACCCTCTAAAATATTTTTCTTGGCCACTCAATTCTTCATTAAACTTATGAACTATGTCAACAAGTTGGTCCGATATATGTTTCTTTTCATCACTTTGATGTCAACAAGTTGGTCCAATATATGTTTCTTTTCATTACTTTGAATACTAAGTGCATCAACAAATATATCTTTTATGTCTTCTAGCACTTGATTCCTCTTCTTCTATTATGCTCTTAGCTTCCGTTGTTTTTCCCTTTTCTTCCAAAGCTCTCCTATGGTGTCCATCTCTTTAGGAGTGAGATTACAGGTATCCCAATTTGGAATAACTATGTCCTTATCCAGGTCAATTTCATCAATAGAGGCTTCTACCTCTTTACCCTTTTCCTTTAGAATAGATGGAGGAATAATTTTCCTTTCCTTTACTCAAATCCTCAGTGCTCAGTTGAGGCTTAACCTCAACTTTCATTGCACTTACTATTGAAATAATAGTAGCAAAAGCAATATTACTAAATTGAAAAACATCAACAATAGCTGGGATATTTACAATACCTTGCTATGACTCAGTCTGGCTTGTTGCTATGAAGAGTGGAGCCCGCTACTGGGTTGATGAAGTGGTAGTAACAACATTCATCATTGTACTTAGTAGGATAGTTCCAATAGTCAATTGAGTTCTTGATGGAACAATGTTTAACTCAATTACCTATGACTCAATAGTAACCTTCTCTGAGCTTGATATAACCTTTGTTTTGCTCAGAGAATTAGGTAGGGAGGCCATTACCTTTGCTGCTCAATTTTCAAGATTAGAATCTTGGATATCTTGAATCTCAAGTAGATTCTTACTAATTCTTTGATCATCCTCATCCTCTTCATCATCTTTCTCATCAACATCTTCCTCATCATCAACATTATCTACTTGTACAACCTCAATTGGATTTACAACATGCAATCCATAGATGTTCTTCCATGCATTTGTATTTGATTGCACAACATATTCAATATCATTGGACAAAATAAGGAATGCATTGAACTTAGGAGTTATCTTTTGTTTGTGTTTGGTCAATCTTCCTTCACTTCCTTTATCTCTAATACCAAATTCTTTCTTTAAGTCTCCATTAATGCATTGTATGAAGGATAGTTTGGTGACAACCTCTTCAACTTGGCTAAGTCTTTAACACTTAGTTAGGACTCAGAACTCGCCATTTGTATCCAAGCTCAGTTAGGTCTTGAACTTGGTATATGTCATCTATCTTCTATAACATAGGTTCTAAAGACCACTTAGGTGATATTTTGGCACTCAACAACATAGTGAACTCAACAAGCTTTGGCACTTAGTTGACACTGGTGCTTGGTCCACATTGATCACTCAGAGTAGACATGAGCTCAGTTAGCACTGATGACTTGATGAACACTAGAGAACTTGGTTGACACTATAGAGCTCAGTTAACATTGAAGATCAATCAACACTACAATTTCTCTATATTCCTATCTTAGTTTACACCGTCTTTCTTTTCTGCTCAGTTAACACTTACTTTCTACTTAGTTGATACTGAGCTTTGTTTACACTGTGAGGCTCAGTGGCAATATGACCAACCAAATGATTAAGTGTTTAGTCACTAATTGACAAATGATTTGATCATAAGGTCAACAATATTACACAAAGTGATAGGCCTAAATTGATCCAAACTATTGGCCCCATCAATCTTAGGTATGAGAGCCAAGAAGGTAGCATTCAAAGACCTGAGCATTTATTTTTTCTCATGGGATTCCTAGACCACTGCTAGAATTTCTATTTTAATAATCTTGTAGAATTCTTTCAAGAATTTAATGATAAAACCATCCAGGCTAGGGGCCTTTCCTTTCTTCATACCAAACACCACTTTCTCTAGCTCACCCAATAAAATAGGTTGTAAGAGATTCTTATTCATTTCAATAGAAACAAGGTGGGGAATGCAATCTAAAATAGTCCTTGCCTCCAACATTGGAATGGGTTCCTCTCTAGACAAAAGTTGGGAGAAATATCTAATGGCCTCTAGAGAAATATCCTCCTTGGAAGAGAGTTGTGCTCCAGTAAAAGAGACAAGAGAGGAGATAGAATTACCAAATTTGGGAGCTTTAACCATGTTATGGAAAAATGTTGTGTTCTTGTCTCCCTCCTAGATCCAATCCACCCAAGACTTTTTCTTCCAAGCTATTTCTTCTTGAAGCTCACATTCCTCTAATTCCTTTAGTGCTAAGGACTCAACAATAATTAAATCCATAGTCATCCCTTGGTCCTGAATTTGGCGAGTGACACTATCCAGCCTAGATCAAGCCACTAGCTTTTGGTCCTATAGATTCTGAAAACACTATGTGTCCCACCTTTTAAGCCTAAATTTCACATGCTAAAGCCTCTTCTCAAAATTGAATATGGTAGTGCCATGAGAAGGCTTACCCTCATGCCACCATACTATCATAAGATCTTGTATAGAGTGATCTCTTAACTACATTAGCTGAAATATAAAAGAAGGATTTTCAATAGCCTTGGAGGGAGTAACATAAAGCTTAATATGCCAATGATCATAGCTTCTCCAATCAAAAACTTGTAATCTAATTGACCATCTGACATCCATCCAATTAGAAGAAACTAAGAACCTATCTAGCCTTTCAGAAATAGCCTCAATCCCTCTCCTTCTGTTATTCTATGTGAAAGTATCATTACTAGGTTTAATATCAATGAGATTCAAGAAACCAATGTTATCCTTAAGCATATTTGAGGAAGGTTCCAATCAAGCTACCTCACCTCTCTTTTCATCTAAACTAGTTACAACACTAAAATCCCTAGCCACAATCCAAGGGAGGAAAGGATCTAAGAAATGAACAAAGGTGATGTGGGACCACATAAGAGATTTACCCACCTAATCATTAGAAGCATACATATTAGAAAGCATGCACCTTTCTCAAGTCTCAAAGTGGGAGACAATCAAAGAGATAGAGGACCTACTCGAAATCCACCACAAAGGTGTCACCTTCCTTGGATTCTAGAAATAGGAAACTCCATAAAAACTATCTTGAGAACCCACTCCCTTCCAGCTACCATGTGGCCACAACTTTGGCATGCATCTAGCCAAACCATCAACTGTAAGCTTGGTTTCCTAAATGACAATAATATCTAGAGATTGAGACTCAATTAATCTATGAAAAACCTTTTATCTAGGGATGTTATTCAACACCCTCACATTCCATGAGAGAATAATCCTTTGGGGCAGGGGTGGGTGTGGTGGGTGGGGGGTGCAAGAAGTGGGAATCAATGGGCTTCACAAACTTTGACTCAACTAATGTCTCCCCCATCATCTCAACCTTCTCATGGTCAGTCTTCCTTCCACTCTTGGAAGGCTTCTTTGAGGACCCTTTTTAAAAAGGCTTCCACTATAATCCTAATGTGGGTATAACTTTGGTACCTTTTGTGCTATCTATCATCCCCTTATGGGCAAGGAGAGTAGAAGCTTAGTTATTTAAATTTTCCCCACGTTGTTCCCCCCCCCCACCACAAAGAACACAAAAATCCTTCTCTTGAGGTGGCTCATCCATATAATTTTTTTCACCTTGTTTCTCTTCTAGTAGATGGGCTAGATTCCTGACCTCCTCATCTTGGGTCCCCTATTGAGGCCCACTCCTTGAGTTTAGTTCAACTATATGCCTTCCTACTACACCAATTCACATAGAACATTTAACCTATTAAAAGTGTCATCATTATGTCTGCCTATTCAAGTTCTCTTCTTCCCTTTTCCCTTATTGTGGGGTTTAACTAGGATAAATCCCTCCTTATCTACAAATCCCTCAAGCAAAGGGGCCTTACCTTTATCTTCCTTAGGGGCAGATGCAAAAAAATCCAATGGTTGAGAAAATTTATTTCAAGGGCACTTACATTGTAAGTGCCCATATTCTTCATGACATATCCTACATCTAAAAGATAGGGTTTCATAGTCCAACTATTGAACCCATGAGGTAGGGCCCAAGAAAATTTCCATAGAGTTTGGTAATGGATTATTAAGATCTACCTTAGAACAAATCCATGCATAACAGATTACCTTATGGTCTTGAGTTTGTGTAGCCAAACCTACACGTTTCCCAAGCAATAGAAAAATTGAGAAAATAATTTCGTCTCTCAAAAATTCCAGAGGAAGCCTTGACAGATGAACCCACACTAGTACCTGAGATGGGATCTCCTCAATAGAATTAAATCCTATGTGCCAGGGTTTGATGAAGAGACCCACCCAGTGAAAGAAACATGGACCACCTTCAAACACTTTATTCCTATATGTCATATTAAAAAAAAAAACCAAAAAATAGTTATTGGTAGCCAAGAGAATCCACATGCCCCCCTCAAGATTCCAAATCTAATGTGCCCATGATTCTAACATAGGAAGAGAAAGACAAAGACCCAAAAAATTAGAAATGGGCACTTTCTTTCTCCAGTATTCTAAATCATCTAAAATCTAATTAGGTTGAATAACCAAAATTGGTCAATCATTTGATTTCTCTAGACACCTATTCACCTTTTTAATTCAAAATATACCCTTTGAAGAAGGAGCATCAACCCCACTTTAGAGATTATTAGTTTGGTCCTTGGCCCCCATTTGAATCAACATAGAGGGTTCAAGCATATCCATATTAGTAGATAAAGTCTAAGAAGAGGGGGCCTCTAGTTGTCACATACCAAAAACTTGAAGAGGCATTTTACCTTGAGTCAAAAACTATCCACCATGCACAACCAAAACACAAATGCCACGCACCCTAGGTCTAGCCCCAGCTATCACCTAACCCTGAACTCCCCACCAGTGGCCCCAAAAATGGCCCCCATAGATGCCTCTCACTCCCTTCCCACACAAAGACTACCAACCAAAACCAGAAGGCAATGGATGATGCACAACTCCACAACTAGATAATAGAGGACATCGAGAGGAAATAGGAGATAAGGCACACTCACCCTAGCCTCACCTCGATTGCAATGTGCAACTCCATTTGACTTCCATTAAATTTTCTTATTTCAATCAATAATGACTCAAGATTTTTCTTTTCTAATTTCTAAATTTAATTTTTGTATAGAATACTTGTAAATATTTTGCTTTATAAAATTATCCAAATTCTTTTTTTGATTGTGATTGACTGATATGATTGATGCAACTTTTTATAGGAAGCATATAAATTTTAACTTTATAACACATTCTTTCAAAACAAAATTCCTTCAAAAAAATCATTCATTATAAAATTTTTAGCTTTTAAAAGTATTCTTAATTTTTGAGAATACATTATTCTATTTTATATTATTATAACTTAATATTATTACTAAACATATTCTCTTATAGTTATTAAATTTATTTTTAAATTCTTAGTGATTAATTCTTTATATTTACCTTTTATTAAAAAATATTCTTCTATACCTAATTATATTTAAAATTACAATATAATTAAATTTAGTTTACTATATTTATCAAATTTATTTAATATTATAATTGAACTAAACTTTTCTTATTGACAAATACTAGCCACTATATGACACTTGTTTATTCTTATAGCCTAAATAGAGTTGGTCTATGATTGTGAACCCCAAGTTTCCACCACTATGCCTTAAAGCTTATTTTCTATTTATGATCAATAATGAAATATATTTTATAATAAGTCACAGTAGTATAAATTTTCAATCTTATCATTTTCAATTCTAAAAGGTATAAGAAAATATGTTACATGTAAGGGCCTTTTGTAAATTACCAAAGTCTTGATTTTTTTTAATGAATAGACCCTTTTCCATTAATTATAATTTAAAGATACATATTCACAAAAAAGGGGTTTGGGGATACAAGATCACCTCACCAATTCAAATGGCAGAAGGCTGTATCAACAACTATTCATCAAGAAAAGATGTATAAGTAAAAAAAAAGGCCCTTAGGTTGCAAGAGCAATGCCATCTAAGGGTGGGTCTTTATCACCATAACCCTAGAAGTCCTTGGGGTTTGTGGTTGGATCAAGGGGAGCCCAACCGTCGTCAGCAACACCATCAACATGTTTATCTCCCTCTTGTCTAAGAAAATAAATTGCTAAGTCCAACTAAGGGAAAGCCCATTTGGGGTCTCATTTTGCAGATGATCAACCCACATTAGGGGTAGTAGGAGAAGCCACCAAAGACCAGCCTAAGTCCAACCTCCATAGAGGTGAGGTCGAGTGATGATGACCACTAAAACCACCACTAGGAGAGAGATGATGAGGTTGAGACTAGGGAGTGTACGAATGATGTGTAGATCTACTTTGGCCTTATTGACAACCATGAGGAGGACTACAATCACTAGATAAAGCATTTGAAGGCATACAAGAAAACAAGATGCATTTCCCCAATGAGCTAATAACTCCTACAGGTGAGCCACCTCCAGCATAACTTTTTTAGTTTGTAAAAGAATCTACATCATGCCATTATTACAAATACGTGCTTTAGAGTACATAGCAACACGTATATCAAGAAATCTATGAGACAATAAAACAATATTGCAATATTTCCAAATAGTAAAAAAATTTCCATTCTGAATGTATGCCAAATCTGGGCATATCTAAAAGGAAGCCTAGGCAAATCTCCTAGAAAAACCATATGCCAAGTGAAATTCTCTGGATGCAAAGGATTGAAAAATTCATGGATCCAGAGCCAATAGTTTTGGCATCTTTTGCAAAACCAAAAAATTGTAGGAAGCTCTTGGGCTGACCACAAAAAGGGCATCTAGTATTTGAGACTCCCAAATGTCAGAGTAGAGGGCCCAAAGGCAAGCCTTAGAAGAGGAGACACTAGGTAAAGTGAAAAATCTTTGGCTCTATAATGGTATGTCAGACAGTAAAAAATCTATTACTCCAAGTCTTATAAGAAGAATATAGATGCCAATGTTGATTGAGAGTATCAACCATCGAAAGATGGGGCACCAACCACTGATACAAGAGTGGTAGGATACCACTTGCTAGTCCATGTAACCAACCTTTTGCCTAAGAAAAATGCTCCTCCATTGGTGCTCTTTCTATCATCAATATTTCTAGCTCAATCAACATTAGTATGGGCTCTTAACTCAAATTTCTCATTTTTGTTGTAGTATAAACCATACTCCTCTGTTCCTTTCAGATATCTCACTATTCTCATTACAACCATCAAATGATTCTCCCTAGGATTAATAGAGAATCTTACAACTGTCCCTACATATAATGTTATATCAGGTCTACATTGTACTACATGTTATAATTTTCCAATCATAGACCTATACAATGTTTGATTCACCTCAGCTGAATCATCATAATTTGACAACTTATGTCTTGTCACCATAAGTGTACTTACTATCTTAGAGTCCTCTAATCCAACTATTTTTAGTATCTCCTTAACATACTTTGATTGAGTGATGTATATACCATATTTCATCTAATGTACTTGCAAACCCACAAAGAACTTGATCTCTTCAAACATAGACATATCAAATTCTTGCTTCATTTCATTTGCAAAAACATTACATAGAGTATCTTGACCTCCAAATATGATATCATCAACAAAATTTTTAGATAACAAAATACCTTTGTCTTTCTCTATCTTCAAGTACAGATTATTGTTATCATCACTCCTCTCAAATCTAATCTTCACAAGATAATTATGAAACCTCTCATACCATGCTCTTGGTGCTTTCTTTAAAGCATATAAATCTTTGTGTAATCTACATACCATGTTTTTGTTGTTGGCATCAACAAATCCTTCAAGCTATTCTATATAAACTTCTTCCTCTAATATACCATTTAGAAATCCAAACTTAACATCCATTTGATAAACTTTGAAACCTTTCTATTCAGAGTAAGCAAGCAAGGTTCTTACTCCTTCCAATGTAGCAATAGGGGAAATGTTTCTTCATAGTCAATCCCTTATTCTTGTGCATATTCTTTACAAACTAATTTTTCCTTATTCCTTGTGATTTCACCATTTTCATCTAGCTTGTTTTTGTATACTCACTTGGTGCCAATCACATTTTTATCTTCTAGTCTACGAACTATAGTGCACATCTTATTCTTATCAATTTGTTCAATCACTTCTTCCATGGTTTTACTGCAATCCACATCTTCTAAGGCATCTTTCATTTTTTTTGGGTTCTTTCTTGCTCAACAAACATGTATCATTTCTCAACTTCTTCCTAGTCATTGGTCTAGCATCTTTATCTCAAATGATTTGTATAGAAGGGTGATGTCTCTTGACATACTTAGACAATCTTGGTTCATCTCTGGCTTCTATATTTGGTCCCTCAACTTTTGAATCACTATGTAGCTTTCTATCAGGTAGTTCAACATCTCTTTCATGTACACTAATCTCAGAATCAAAATGTGCCTCAACTTCATTCTATAACTTGGCACCTAAATGTAACTTGGTTCTTGAATGTAACTCAGTATTCATTGTATGTGACTCAATAGTCACTAAAACTTGCTATTTTTGTTTGCAACTTGATTTACAACATCTTCTTCAACAGGCATACCTTCATAAAAGTATACAAATTATTTGTGTTCTTCTGATTCCTTCATAGGTTCAACCTCATATAATTTTGTATATTCATCAAATTTCACATTTGCACTTTTCAGAATTTTGTTAGTGTTAGTATTTAAACACTTATAAGCTTTACATGTTGTGGAATAACCTAGAAATATACCTTCTTCACCTTTTGCATCTAGTTTATCATTCCTAAAATCTTTAAGAATGTAACACTTGCTTCCAAATACCTTAAAATATTTTACATTGGGTGAGTATCCATACCATAATTCAAAAGGTGTTGAATGAGTACCTTGCTTGACTTGTACATAGTTTAAGGTATAAACAACTATACTTATAGCTTCTCTCCAATATTTCAAAGCAACATTTTTCTCCATCATGAGTGTCCTAGCATAGTCTATTATAGACCTATTCCTCCTTTCAGTAATTCCAATTTGTGGAGGGGTTCTAGGAGCAGATGTCTATCTTTTGATTCCTTTGTCATTACAAAACATCCCAAACTCATTTGATGTAAGTTATCCTCCTTTGTCAGATCTCAAACATTTTAGACTTTTACATGTTTCCTTTTCAACTCTTGCTAAGTACCTCTTAAACAATTGGAAAGTGTTAGATTTCTATTTTAGAAACATAATTGTCATCATTCTAGAATAATCATCAATAAGCAACATAATGTACTTATATCCTTTGTAGCTTTGTAATTCAATTGGTCTACACAAGTTAGTATGAACAATCTCTAGTATTCCTTTAGAGGTATGAATTTTATCTTTATCATTTGACTTTGTCATCTTGCCTAACTAACATTTTTTGCACATTATATTGTTAGGCTTCTTCAACTTAGGCAAACCTCTAACTTTTCTCATGTTACTAATACTAAGTAGGTTATCAAAATTAACATGACATAACCTCTTATGCCATAGCTACACATCATCAAGTTTTACAACTAAACAAGTAGAATCCTCTATATCAAGGTAGAATAGATTATTTCTTGTTTGATCACCCTTTCAAATTAGTTTTCTATTAGTGCCATATATCTTAGCAATCTTGTTTTCAAACTAAACCTTACATCTTGAATTATTCAATTGTGACACACTCAAAAAATTATAGTTAAGTCCTTTAACATAGTAACCATTGTCACACAAAATATTTTTTGTGAGCTTGATATAAAATTTTCCTTTTATCAAACATGGTGCATCATTACCAAATCTTACACTATTTCCATCATAACAATTCAAGGTAATAAACTTACTTTTATCTCTAGTCATGTTATGTGAACACCCACTATCAATGATCCATCTGTCATTCTTGTTCACACAAGACACAAGTGTAGTTGACTCATCTTCATTAGATTTTTCCTTCATTGCAACATACACCACTTTATCATCATGATCTTCAGATCCATCTTTTGTATCCTCTTTAACAATGCAGTAGGACTTCTTGCCTTTGTCTTTGTAATCTTTTTTGTCTTCATCTCTTCTACTTTTATACTTGTCACCACCTCTGTAGTTCTTCTTCTTTGGACATCTAGTAGAAATATGAGCAACCTAATTGTAATTGAAACAAATTATAGGTAGTTTACCTTTAAACTTACCTTTACCTCTATGAAATTTCCTTGCCAGTAGTGCTTCAAGTTGATCTACATCTTCCTCATTTGTATTACTATCACTAGATACATATTTTACCTTTTTCTTCTTCTTCTCACCATGTTTCTTCAATTGAAACTTAGCTTTGAAAGCATATTCCATATTATTAGGTTTATAATTATCAAAGTTAGATAGGTCAAAAGTAGTGAGCCTACCTACCAGACCTTCAAGACTTAGAGTATTCCCTAGTATACATCTCAGTTCTTGTATTGCAGAAACTCTAATAGCATATATAGGCAATAGTGTTCTCAAAACTTTTCTTAGTACTATATCATCATCTATTGTACTAGTAGCTCCTCTTATTTCATTAACATCTTTTATCCTGAAGCAATATTTTCACCTTCTTGCATTCTTATATCATCAAACTTACCTTTGAGACTCTTAGATTTGGCTCTTAGAACATTCTTGTCACCTCCATAGATGTTGTGTAGAGCATCCCACATTTTCTTGGCACTATCAATACTTTTGACGTCATCAAAATTAGCATAGCTTAGGGTAGAGGCAATCTCCAACATTCTCTGGTTGTGTTCTTTCTTCTTTTTCATACCTTTAGTAGTTAGGCCTCCATCAGGATCAGTATGCTCAATAGTAGTGGTAGATTGTGCATGATCTCCAAGTCATCCAAGGTGTAGCTTCATCAAAATTTTTCATGTAGGAAAGATATCTCTAGTAAGCTTGGGTACTTCTCTTTTTGACATCTTGATCTTTGTGCTTCTAGTACCTTCAAACTAGTCCTCTTAAGAAGATAGCTCTGATACCAATTGTTGGAATTCTTTAGAATAATTAGTGGAGGGGGTGAATTAGTTATCCAAGGTCTAGATGTACAAATAAAATATTTTATAGCTTAGTGAACACATATCCATAAAACAATCTCATCATGCATGCATCGATTATATTATGCAATCACTCAAACTTGTAGGTTATTGTGGAATAAATTTATAGAAATATAAACATGAAACATAATGGATTTAATAACACATTTGATACAATGATTTAATGTGGAAACCCAATTTGGAAAAAACCATCAGTAACATGCTACTCATTCTCACTCTTCTAAAGTGATGCCCTATGAAAGGCCAACCCTATTAAAGCTTACAATGTGGACTATTAAATGTGACCCGATTAAAGCATTTCAATCACCCTGTTAGGAGTGAGCCTTGTTAGAAGACTTTAGATCATTCACTTGGAATGCCACCTAGTTAAAGGATTTATAAATGACTATTAGGTCAAACTTAATCCAAAGGATTCACTCTTGACTAATACAATTATTTGAGAGTAACAATAAGGCTTGATCTAATAACAACTTACACGTCCATTTGCAGATTATAGATCTTTTTTCCAACCCTCCATTCTACTTGGCTTTCATAAACTTCAGCTTTGATAGCTTGTTCACCCTTCAAGCATCCATACCCTTAAGCCTTCTTGCTTTTCTTTCCAATGAAAATTCTTCTCTTCAGTCACTAAATGAGGTAATACCCTAGACTCATTGTCTTCCTTAGGTTCTCACACATAACCAACTTTTCTTCTAGCCAACCATCTCTATAAATAGAGAATTAAGATATTTTTTTGTTCATCCTCCATCTTCCAATTTAGGTTTAGGATAGCTTAGGTAGGATTCAATGAATCTACCCCTTATTTAATTTCATTCCCTTCTAGAATCTTCTCCTTCAATCCTCTTTGAATTCGCTTAAAACATTTTACCATGAATTTTGTGCCACTAGCTCATCAATCTTATCTTCCACATGGTTTGCATAATCTAAGAAATCAAACTTGTCAGTTCAAATTCATCAAATTCTCAATCTTTCTTATAATGCTGACACTCAACATTAACTTGCTTCTAATGCTTGACACATACTACATTGATTGGCATCCATTGTAAAATCAGTTGGCATGAACTAAAGTTTACTGTGCTTGGCATCAAATTAATGTTACTTCGCATCAACTGTTTCACTTGGTTTACCTAGAAATTGACTTTTCTCAACTCCAACTGATTTTCTACTCGGATTGCACTAACTTTTCTTGACACCTACCATCCACTCAATCAAGCTTGGTCAAATAACTCTATTTAATTTGTTCTTCTAAACTTAATCAGTGTAACCAACCTTTACAACCTTAAGTAGATTGTCAATACACTATAATATCACTATCTTAGCTGATTCTTGTACTCCTTTTCCATATCATAACTCAACTTTTCCTCTAGGTGCTATTGTTACATCATTTTGAGCAAATCCTCTTCATCAATCAAACAAGTGATAATACTTAAATCGTATAAGAAGTTGTCTTACCAACAAATAGAAGGTTTGACATTAGTGACAAAAAAATGATTGAAACACATTTATCATACTTGTATCAATCTATTTTTAACACACCATGGGTGAGATGAGTAAATACCAAGCTTGCGTAACAAATTAGGAGGCACTATAGAAACTAGAAAATCAGCTGTTTGCCAATCTACATGAATAATCTTGAATGGCACCTATAACTCCTCCCATGAGGAAAGGCTCATAGTAACCTAGGAAAATAAATACTTGGGAGTTTTCATACCCCTTTGAAACAAGTGCATAGGACTGGCTCCTTGAATCTTAGCTAAAGGAACACATTGATAAACAAACAAGGGAGATCACCAAAGGTTTTTTAGTTCATTGAGAGTCCATCTTTGAACCCATTTCTAGCTTAGCAAAGCTATGTTGGAGGGCTTCCCAGGCTTTCCAAATGCTCTTAACAACAAAATTACCCTAAATTTGAATAGGTTTAGGGGTCATAAGAAGGGTTTGAAAGCCAATCCCTTTCCAGGTAGGCTGATGAACTGGAAACCCTGTAGAAATGTAGTGCCATAATAAACAAATTAGGCATCCTCTCTAGTGAGGGCCTGAATGACCCACTTTGCACAAAGGGCAATCCCTTGCTTATGAGTGGAAAGCAACCCAAGCCCACTAGAGTCTTTGGGAAAGTAATAATAATCCCAAGACACTCTGTGAAAGTCATGATGTACAACATCAGAGGCCCAAAGAAAGTCCTAGAGGAAATGTGTCCAACATTGAGAATTTTTTTAGGTTTTTGGGCATTTCTCATGGAGTTGTGGAATGTCGTTCTCATACAGATTGCTACTACACATGTGCATGACTCTTCCTATTAGGCCCTTCTAAAGTTTTGATTTTGATTTTGTGAACTAAAATTAAAAATATCTATTATTTGATTAAGAATTTGATTTTATTTCTTATCAAATCTATATTATTTCTATTTCTAATCTATGATAAAAATCACATTTATTAAGCATATTATTGAAAATGCAGATCAATTTCTATTTTAAATAAGTGTTGTAATGACTTGTGATTTATTTCTTGATATTATATTAAATTAAGAATGTGTTTTATTGAATTAAAAAATATAGTAATTGTTGTAAATATATATTTTCATATTGTCCTATCTTTCAAATTACACTATAAATAACAAGTCATATTACATTAAAAATATTATACTTTATAATTTACTCTTGATTTAATAGTCTATAATCAATTAAAATAATTATTATATGTAAAATTAAATAAATACCTAAAAATAGAATTTGTGGCATCATACTATATATATATATTGGTTGATCTTTTTGGAAATTTTAAAAAACTTAATTTTGTTGAGATAATGGGTGTTGCACACATTGCTTATTATGTAATGTTGCACCTAGATGGACATGCAACATATAAAGATTCCCATGGAATATACTTGATGAGTTGTATTGTAATATCGTGATTTTTTGGCATTGATATATTTATTGAGTGTTTGCAAATGTTGGAGGGTTGTCTTAGATCCTATTGCTACAGAAGCATATTTGACATTTTCATGGTGCACTTGTCATCTTCATGGTGTATGAAGATGGGTAGATCTTGAGGAGTTGTGGAGTTCTTAGTTATCTTCATGTGTGTGGAGATGGTTCTTCATGGTATGTGGAGATGCTTTTTCTTCATGGTGTGTGGAGATGGTTGCATCTTCAGGACTCATAGGGTTCTTGTTGGAGGTGTAGTTTATGCTTTCATTTGGCATGTTATCCTTGGTGTGAGGATGGTTTTCATTTTTTATGTCATGGTATACTCTTGATACACATTTAGAGTTGTGACATGTTATAGTGTGTTCATATGGAGCATGTTATCTCTTTGGTTCTGACGGGTTAGATCATGTTGTCATGTTTATGTTCCTGAGGCCATGGTTGGAACTTTGACATTGATCTTGGTTTAGTTTCTTGGTTTGAGTACACTGATCATAAGCTGGACACTTCATGATATTGCTATGTTGCATTTGGAGTTGGCATGGATTGATTGGTTATAGGTGCTCATGGATACTTAGAGACAGTGGTGATGTTGATTTCTCTTGGATTAGATAAGTATTTGTTGGGACGATTGTTTAGTTTCAGTAGGAAGTATAAGGGGTAGTCATCTGATATCGACTTTAGAGGAGATTGTTCTTAGATAAGTCTTGGTTGAAGATGTGGATATCTTAATGAGCATTCTCATTCCCTAGTCTTGGTCTACTCAATGGTTTGCTACTTGAGAGGTATAGCCCACTGTTTCTCTTAGTTTCTTTATATTTATGCCTTTCTTTCATGCATATGGATCTTGAACTATGTTAAACGAGTTAGTTCTGGAGTGTTCATTTGAGAGATGGTTTAGAATTGGTTATCTCCATGTACATATGTTGTTATGCTGGTTGACTTTGGGAGATGGTTTTGTATTGGGCATGTTTCTTGGTTTAGGAATGGTTTATGAGTTTGATCTTCTTGTGAGAGGCTTACATCCATGATTAGTTATATGGTATGGTTTGGGTGTTGTTGTGGCTTCTGGTTGGGGTTTTATGGAGGATATCATACATGCATAGTTTACATCTAGAGGTGTGTGTATAAGGACATGATACAGGTTATGATTTGCATGGTTTCTCTTTTGGTCTTGGTTATCTTCATGGATGTTCAGTTTTGCTTACATTGGATTTGAGATTGGTTGGAGATTGTGATCACTAGTTTGTGTTCATGTATGCCATGTGAGAGATGACATGGTTATTCCTTTATCTCTTGCTTTTATTGGTTCTAGAGAACTTGGGAGAATGTTGGAGACTTGTTATGAGAGTTGTTCTTGTAGGTTGTTAGTTTATGTATTGTGGATGTTCTTGAGATTACATGGGTTCACTTCTTTGAGATGTTGTGAGTGAATTGGTTATAGACTTGAAATTATCTTTTGTAGTGGGAGCTTCTTGGTATATATGTGGTAGGTATTGCTCTTGAGGATGTTGATTGTAGGTTACAGATTGGATATGTTAATGATGTGAGATTCACTTGGTATACCATTGGAGGTATGGATAATTGGATGGGTTTGGCACTTTCTGTAGGTGCTTTTTCATCTATGGATTTTTTAAACAACTACGGATACATGTGATTACCTTTGGATCAAGTTTTTTTGCTTGGAATTTTAGTTGGTACATGATTTTATGACATTTTAATGCAAAAAGTTGGGTGGATTTCTCTTTGGATGGTTTCTATGTATGTCCAGTGGTAGTGGCATAAAAGGAGGTGAGATCATTCATGTTTGAGATGCTGGATACTTTGATTTTTGTTGTAGGTACTAGGATGGAGCACTTCATGAAATTTGATCCATGATGGTGGATGTGCTCGGACGGATTAATTCCTTGTTCATTTATGTGGCTATGGATTGACCCTATGCAATGTATACAACAAGTGGGAGATTGTTCAAATAATGGGTGTTGCACACATTGCATAATATCATTATATTGTATTATTTTATTTTATTATGTAATGTTGCACCTAGATGGATGTGCAACATGTAAAGATTCCCATAGAATATACTTGATGAGTTGTATTGTAACATTGTGATAATATTTCATGTAATTATTTAATATTGGAGAAAATAATTAAATGCCCAATATTAAATGTGAGGTCAATGGGTTAGGTAGCACATGGTTTATGTAATACCACTTAGTGGTTTTGTGAGACTTGCTAGTATATAAGTAGCCACAAAGGTAGTTGTTGGTGTGAAAAGGAGAAGCCAAAAGGGAAAGAGTCAAGCGGGACAAGGCTTGACAGGTTAGCCAAGGGAGCATTTGTGAAGGTTAGAAGCATGGCATGGGATGTGTGGATTCATGCTTGTTCACATGAATTGCTCGGTTGTGGCTATGGCTTTGAAGGCTTCCGTGGTTTTATTGCAATGGTATTTTTGTTGAATAGTACATGGTGATGGATGCTTTTGATGGCTAGGTTTTTCCCTCAATGAGGGTTTCTCAGGGTATATCTCATGTCACATTTTTGTGGGTATGTTTTCTATTCTATTGTGTGTGGATTTTACTTCCGTGTTTATTTCAGATCTGTTATGGATTATGTGGAAATGATTATATTCTTTATTGCAAGTTTCCTTACAAATTTACCATCTTGATTTTATTTGCATTTTCAACTAAATTATTTTCATTTCTAATTTAATAATTTGCATAATATTATTTTAATATTAATTATTTTTATCATAAAAATATTTTATTATTTTTCTTAAATGTAACTTAATTTTTATTAAAATAACATGACTTCGGTTATGATTACAATCAATAGAATTTTTTTAATTACTGATGCAGGAGCATCTAGAGGTATAAGGGCAATCTTGTGTCACCCAAAAAAATATACTTAGACTTAGTTTCTGTTTCATGTGTTTTCATTTTTGGATACCCATTTGGGTCAAATAAAGGTTCCAACTCTCACAGTTCAACTATCAGTGTGCTAGAAAATCTTGAAAAAATAGGAGCATGTAATTGGGCCATTATTTTGATGAAGTAGGAGGTGTAAATTGGCCAGATGAATGTAATTGTGATTTAGAGCATTCCAGAGAAAGAATCAGGTCAAAAGGCCCCATGGTTTGAAAGTTATTATAGTTTTTTGAGTTTTGGAGACCTCCTAAGAATGCTTCAAAGTTAGGTTAGGGGCATTAAATTACCTCAAAAAGGGCTAAAAAATTAGGGACGAGTGAAGCTTGTCCATAGGGCCATAGAGCGCTTTGAGAGCTTTCTGAAAATGTAAACGGTTCGTCAATCAGAGCTACAGTTCAAAAGTTATGCCTCCCAGAAGTTCGGTTACTGTTTCTAGATTCTTCTAGATTTGTGCCGACTTCTAACGCGGCTTCTAGAGCCTTCTATTTGGTTGGTGGATGCCTACTAGAACTTTCTAGAATGTATTCCTAGTCCTTAACCCTTTGGGGTCTATTTAAGGAGATTCCTGGCATTGTAAAAGGCAATTCGGAGTGGAGTTTGAGAGGAGGTACTGAAAGGAGAAATTATCTCCAGATTTATGCTATTGTAAGCCCTTAGGGCATGTTTTGAAGTTTATTTTCTCTGTACTGTTTGTACTAGCTTATTTTCTCAGTTAATATAATTTCCCCCTTTCTGTTGTGTCCATTCTATTCTTGGGTTGTGTCCCCATCAATTACATATAATAAAATTTTAATTAGTTAGATATAATTTTTTTTACATTTAATTAATTTTATACATAACCTTTATGTATGTAAATTTTGAAAGTATTATCAATATTCAATTATTTTTTGTTTCCTATTTTGGATTTGTTTGGGGGTAATAAAAATTGTAGTCATCATGAAATATAAGTTGATTAGGAAGTTACATGATTCAAAGTTTGCTTCAGTATATGATCGAATAGGGGACACAAACTTAAGTTTTATTGATATAATGGAGTTTTCATATCGAATACAAAATGGTGGAGCAACCTCTATTTTTTTTTTTTCCTTTAGAATTTGGCTCTTTCAAGTTTAGTAGATGTAACTTCATTTCCGATGTTAGTACAATCAATAGAATTAGTATTAGAGTGTGCAAAGTTCTATGATGAAGATGAAAGAAAAATGAAAAATCTACAAGGTGGCATAATTCTTGACATTAGCCCATAATAGATATAGAAAATATTTCATACTTGACAACATGCACCATATGAGTGTTGATTTGAAATCAGCCATTGAGTACTACACACCAAAATACAAAGTACAATGCACTTCATGAATGTAGATTTGTTGTTGCAGAAGAATATGAATGTTAAAAAAATAACAAGAGGTCAATTGAAGGTTTATTTTAATGAGGAAGGTAGAGATTACACCACACTTTGGAGTAGGGTGTTTGGATGAGTAGATGCAAAATAAATTGAGCCATGGATACTTTATTTTATCATAAAAATTAGTATCACAATATTTTTTTATTGGACAATGATTATCAACAATTGTTTGCATGAACAATTATTTTTTGTTTTGCAAAGCCAGAAATTTAATATGACATCCTATCTAGTCTATTTTTTGGATACCTGACATAATTATGTAGGATTAAATAAAATAGACAAGTTCAATGGGGTTGTGTTAGGAATATACAATTGCTATCCTCCAGTTGGAAGTCATTAAAAGAGAGAGACACTACTGTAGGATAAATGATTCTCTTGCTTTCACTATAGTACGAGGTCTTTATAGTGATGTGGGAAAAAAGATACAAAAAATTGAAATAGAAAAGTATGGGAATTGGTATATTCAATTTGAAATATTCACGTACATTAGATTTGGAGGATTTTTTGGTTGTCCTTGGTAGTTGACATGTTACCCATAAGATAAATTAGTACTACTTGAGTTATGTAGGTAGGTTGCTAAAGTAAGAAAGAGTTTTAGACATAATTGTTCAAATTTACTTAAATTCCCAATTATTGTGGGTGAATACTCTTGTGCAAGTATGAAAGTTGTTGAAACAAGATAAATAGATATGTCTCATCTATATATGTATATTGTTGGTGATGTGAGGAACAACTTTAATCCAAGAGGAAAGATAGCTACAACTATAGACACAAGTTATAAACATCAACCAATGTTGGAGGACCATTGGGCCTAATAATCTAGATGAGAAAGATATTAGAAAGAGGGGATATTACAAATTAACATTTCACTTGATGTGATCTTGTAATTTTCATAAGAAGATATTTCATCTATTGGAGAAAACACAAAGAATTGGTGCTAATCAAGATGTTGATTTAAGAATAGTATAAATTGTGTGTGTAGAGGCATTGCCGAATTTTAATTTTAAATGCAACTTAGCTATTGTGCTTCAACATCATCTTTCTTCTAACTATGACTCTGATGAATGTGTGTCATGTTCCTTTTATCCACCTATACAATGTTCACTAGACATGGAAAGCAATGATTTATATGGGATCCACAATGCATTTGTTGAATGGAAGAATGATCTTGAAGAGTTAGGTTCTTGCGCTATTGTAAAAGGCAGTGAGGTTGTATTCAAGTATATTTGTAAAAGCAAACATGGCAAGAGAGGTAGATGAGGAAATTTAGGGATCCCTTGATGTTTGCAATGAGAAAATCTCTATTCTACAAAAAATCAAATAGGTTATAGTAGAAAGTTTGGTGTGCATAGGTATTACACACAACAAGGCATTGCTGCATGAATAGTTGAGGGTATGTAATATGAAAAATATGATCCTAATAAGACACAAAAATAAAATCCATGCAGTAAAGGGGTCGGATAAAATATCTTTGATGATGATACAAAAGTTTGTAGAAGCTCTTGATTGTTGCTTTTTACAAAGTTTTCTAGTTGTGTGATCCATAGATGTAATTGTACAATAGTTCTCTGAATCACTACCTAAGAAAATAACAAAAGATGACATCAACATTATGATGCAACTAAAAGGTAACATTTTTCTTTTCAAGAAACAATGTGTAGAGGTGATTGACACTATCCAAAGTATAAAAATAATAGTTAGTTCTACTAAGGTAAAAGTAAAGTACCCCATGGGTCCAAATGAGAATTTGTTGACACAAGTCATTTCATCATTTATCCACCACTATCCACTCCTCCCTGAAGAGAATATCAAAATATAACAATTTCTATGAGAATAATAATGTCCATTGGCTTTGTAAATAATTATTTATGTAATGTCAACATTTCAATTATGCTAAGATACTCTAGAATTGCGACTATAATAACAATGCATGAAAAAGGTTTTAGAGATCCTGTAGTAACCGCTCTGCAACCGCTTACTGCTCAAGTTTTGAATTTTGAATTTCAAATTCATTCATGGTGGGCCCTAGGCATCTAGATCCTCCATCCTACCTAGACCTATAGATGGTTCTAGCCTTGCATAGGGATTTGGAAGATGCGACAGTGGGTGGTGGGTCCTTGGGTGATGTTGGGAAGTCTTTCTCTAATACTGTGATTTTGGGTAGTGGGGGATCTACTGGTTGTCCATTGGATGGAGGTCAAAATGTGATAGATGGGACACTAAGAGGATGGAAGAATGCACTTGTGGGTTCTTCAGTGGCTAATGTGTCAATGGAGGATCCCATCATTACTCATGGAAAAGATGGGCTAGTGATCTCCCTCCCCGTTACCTTAGTGGACAACGTTACTTTTGGTCTTAAATTTTGTGTTGTGGGCAGATTTTTTTCCTTTAGACCTAAAATCAATATGGTTCAAAAATGGGTGAGTCAAAAATGGAATATTAGGGGTAGTGTGGGTGTTTCAGCAATGCGAAGTGGCCTCTTTTGTTTTAAATTTACATTGGACGAAGATATCAATCTCATTCTCTCAAGAACTTGGTACTATGGGAAGCATTGTCTTGCCTTGACAAAGTGGCACTCAGGCTTTGATGCTAGTATTAATCTTAATAAGCTAGCTCTGACCTAGGTAAGTTTACCATGACTACCCCTTCAATTTTGGGATGAGAAGATCCTAAGGTGGGTAGGGAATTCTTTTGGGCATTTTGTTACTATGGAAAAAGTAACTATGCAAAAATCACAACTGGTATATGCCAGATTCTGTGTGAATGTGGCTTTGAACCATGCTCTCTTGATTGTGGTCACACTTAAAACCAAATGGGGAGAGAAAGTTCAACCCATTGAATATGATAATGCGGGCCTATGTTTTTGGAAATGTGGTCAATTTGGACACCTCATAGTTGACTATAAGGCTAAAGTGTAGAAGGATAAACAAAAGCAAGGCTTCCCAATAATAGTTGTGGAGGAGATGGGGGAACCCTTGAATACCCCAAGTTTGGTGGAGGAGACTATCAATGTTAAGAAAATGGATAATAGCATGGTGTAGACCTCCCCAAGAAAAGGACCAAGGGGGGTTATTGTTCTTGGGGAACAAGAAGCTTTAGTCGATAATGAGAAAATGGGTGAATATCCCTTTAGACGTAAGCTAGTGGAATTAGTGAGTTCACCAATGGGAAAACTTAAGGAAGGAGAAATGATGGAGGAAGGAAAAATAGTGGTTAACCACCCTCTTCCTTGCACTCTACAAAAATAGGATAGAGAGGGATCCCAAGAACCTATGACAATAGAAGGTGTTGCCTAGGAATGGGTATGTACCCCCATAAGGATGATAAAAGCCTCTCTAGCGCATTGAAAAGGTTGAAAAAGAACTAAGCCCCACCTCACCATAAGAGGGGGATAATGGAGAATGGGAAGTTCAAAAACCAGATGTAGGGGCATGTGGGATAGCTAGAAGACCAACTAGTAGAGCAACCAGGACCAAACAAGTAGCAAGGGATGTGGCTAGTTTTAAGCAACTTTCACTAGAGACTGTAACTAGAGGTAAGAAATGAAATTCTTCTCTTGGAATCTAAGGGGGTTAAACAATCCCTAGAATCAATATGCTCCAAAATAGTGTATAATTGAGGAAAAGATAGATTGTGTTTTAATACAAGAAACTAAAATGTCTAATGCTAATTTTGATTAAATTTAAAGTCATGTTAAGATAGGTGCTGCTTGCATGCATATGGATGTTGAAGGAGCCTAAGGGGGCATCACTACTATGTGAAACCCATGCTATATGATAGGGATTGAAGTTTGGAAGGATAGAAATTTCATAATTACTGAATTCCAAACTAGTATTCAATATTGGGGGCTTATAAATTTATATGCTTCTAATAATAGAGTAGGGAGGAAGGAAATTTATGAAAAGTTGTAAGGGTCCTATAAAATATGAAAGATAAACAATTAATGTGTATGGGAAATTTTAATACCCCCCTTTATCATTCAGAGAAACTAGGGGGAGACAAGGACTGCCCTAAAAGTTTGCAAGACCTTAATAACTTTATGAGTAGAATGGATTTTATTGATGTGGATTTGAGATGGAACCCATTTACTTGGACCAATAATAGGAAAAGGAATGATGTTATCTAGGTGAGATTGGATAGGTTGATGGTGACAGCGAGCTGGAATAGCCTGAGCAATTCCCTACTAGAGAACCTTACTAGAACTGTGTTAGATCATTCCCCTTTAATCTTTCAATGGGAGGATTGTTTAAAGGGTGGGAAAAAACCATTTAGGTATGAAATAATGTGCCAATCTCACATAGAATTTAAATATAGAATTTAGGAATGGTGGAATATAAGGATAGATGGCACTGCTATGTATAGACTGACTCAAAAGCTTAATAATATAAGGATAAATGTTAAGGGTTGGGCTAAGAGTTCTTTTGGAGACTTGTTCAAAATCAAAGGAGAAGTAGAAGAAAAATTGAGAAAGCTCCAAGGGGAAATTGCCAAAGGAAATAACCTTGAAAGTGCAACTATGGAAGAAGAGGAATATAGAAAAAAATGGAAGGATATTATGTTAAGGGAGGAATTTTTTTGGAAACAAAGATCAAGAGTCCAATGGTTAATTGAGGGGGACAAAAACACTACTTTCTTTCATAGGTCAGCCTCTAATCATAAAAGAAGAAACATAATCTGTAGATTGGAAGGGGAAGGAGGTAGGATACATAAGGGCCAAGAGAAAATGGGAAGAGATGTGGTGGAATATTTTAGCAAGGCTTACATCAAGGATAATAATGTAAGAAATTAGGTTATTAGAAGAAGTTTGATTAATACGATCCCATAAGTGCTGGGTGAGGTGAAAAATAGCCACATTCTTGGAAACATTACGGAGGAGGAAGTGAAATGTGTTGTGTTTTCTATGAAAGCTTATAAGGCCCCAAGTTTGAAAAGTTTCCCTCTTTCTTTCTTACAACACTTCTGGGGAGATTGTTAAATGTGAAATGGTCTAGGCTACTAGAGATTTCTTTAAAACTAGGAAGATGCTAAATAGGATTAATAAGACTTTTATTACTTTAGTCCCCAAAACTTTGACACCCATGAGCCTATTGGATTTTAGGCCAATAAGTCTGTGCAATACTATTTATAAGATCTTTTCCAAAGTTCTTGTCAACAGGATAAAACCATTTGTGGAAAAAATAATTGGTACTCCATAGAAGGGATTTTTTCTCAGAAGACAAATCTTGGATGTAGTGATAACCACACATGAGGTCATTCATTCTATAGAAAAAAAATAAAAGACCTAGTATGGCCTTCAAGCTAGATATCTCTAAGGCCTATGATAAGGTGAAGTGGGACTTACTCTATGAGGTGCTTAAAAGAGTGGGGTACAATGACAAAGTGATAAACCTAATTAAGATGATGGTTGGATCAGTTCAGTTTTTTATTCTTTTAAATGGCTACCCCTAGGGTAATTGTGGAGTAGAGAAAGGTCTAAGACAAGGTGACCTACTATCACCCTACATTTTTATTATGGTTGCTGAGGTATTGGGGAGGTCTTTCACTAAATTGGTTAACAAAAGATGTGTTCAAGGGATTAAGCCTACTACTACAATGGATACTGAAGTGCTACAACAATTTTTTGATGATACTTTCATCTTTGGAGAATCTTTAGTTATGGAAGCTGAAACATGGAAGACTATCCTTTGTAACTATGAGGAAAGTTTAGGCTAGCAAGTTAACTACGATATATGTAAGATCTATTTTTTTAATATTGATGCCTCATTACATAGGAAGATAAGAAACATTTTAGGTTGTTAGTCTACTAACCTCCTAGATACTTATCTTGGCCTACCATTAACCACTAAAGAGGTGACTAATGATTTCTGGAATACTATAGTGGAAAGAATTCAAAAAAAGTTAGTAGGATGGAAAGGGAAAATCTTAAGCAATGCTGGAAAATTGCAATTTCTCTTGGTGGCTCTATAGGGTATTCCAATTTACTTCATTTCCCTTTTTAAAATTAACCAAAATATGATAGGTAGAATTGAGAGAATACAAAGGAATTTCCTCTGGTCATGGATGGAGGAGAACATATTGAGCTTGGTCAATTGGGATGAGGTTTGTAAGCTGAAGGAGAAGGGGGGTTAGGAGTTAGAAGACTCTGGGATCTAAATAAGCACTCCTTGTCAAGATAGGCTGGAGACTGGGGGAAGACAAGATGGACTGGGGTACTATAATGAAAGCTAAATATTTGTCAAATTCTCCTTTCACTTTGAATCTCTTCAATAATGTCCTTCATGGAGGCTCCAAAATCTTGATGAATATTGTCAGGAGTAGAAGCTTGCTAAGGGAAGGGACAAGGTGGATTATGGGGAATGGGAGTAGTATTAGATTCTAGGAGGATAATTGGATAGGGGGGAAACTACTGGTTTACAACAATTTTTAAAGATTTATGGAGTTACTAAAAGAAGTAGGGGAAGGAAGGTGGAAGACTATATGGATCAAGGGAGGAAATGGAAGAAATTATGTAAAGACACTTACACTTAGGAGGCTATTTAGCTTATTAAGGATTTGGAAATGATATTAGGAGCACAAAGACCCCCAATTAGGTTCTAGGAGGATAGTATAGTTTGGGACTTAACTTCCAATGGTCAATTTACAATCAAATCTACTTATAAACAACTCTTTAGTACGGATTTATACCCACCATTATGGGGTAAAGTTTGGATTAGTAATCTACTCACTAAGATTAATCTTTTCTAGTGGACTATTTAGCATGTTAAAATATTAACTCTTGACAATCTAAAAAGAAGGGGATTTTTTTATTATCACAAACTGATGTTGTCTCTGCAAAGAAAATGAGGAGAGTATCTCTCACTCGTTCCTTGAATGTCAGTATACCTTGAAGATTTGGGCTATAGTGTGGGAGCAATTTGGACTGAATTGGGTTCTAAAGGACAACCTAGGTCAATTTGTGGAGGATTGGAGCTGTCTCTTCTACCACCCAAAATTGGTTTTTCTATGGAAAATTGATCCACGATATATCTGCTGGCATATATGGAAAGAGAGAAATAACAGAATATTTAGGGGGGTAGAAAAACCTAGGGAGGCAATGATGAGAATCATGGAAAAATTGTTGAAGGAAAATTTAAGGGTAGCCAAATGTAAGTTATTGAAGGAAGAACCAGGTAGGCTAGAAGGTCAGTTTGCTAAAAAATGGGGGGTTCAAGATGACTTTTATCTTTTTGATAACTCAAAAGTGTTAAAGAGATAGCAAATGAGATGGAAACCACCAACCCTAACCCAATTCAAACTAAATTTTGATGGGGCTACTAGAGGGGGTATAGGAGTGGTGGGTGGAGTGTTGAAAAATGGGAATGGTGATGCACTATTTTTCTACTCTAGGAAGGTGGGGGATGGAAGTAATAATTTGGCTAAAGCTATGGATTTGCTTTGGGGTCTTCAACTAATTAGTGAAATGCATGTTAAGGAAATAACTATAGAAGGGGACTCCAAATTAATTATTGATTTGGTTAATAGAGTGTCCCAACTAGGATGGAATATTCAAACTATCATCATGGATATGAGGCACATTTTGGAAGGAATGGAAAAGGTCCACCTACAACACATCTACAAAGAAGGAAATAAGGTGGCAGATGTAGTAGCAGCCATGGGTTTGAATTAACGACACTCACGTATTGGAAAAATATGGAAAATCTAAATGAGGACATTAAATCCTTGATTAGCAAAGAATGAAGGGGGAGTATTAATTAATTATGAATACAAAATTTAAGGTCGGGGCCAAAGTTGGTAATTTTACCCTTAGAAAGTTGAAATTTGCTAAATTTAATAGTTGTTTTAGGGAAATGAGGAGAAGATGTGGCTATACAAATGGTAAATTGAATGGATACAAATTAAGGAGAGTGTCATTTCACTATTATGGTAACTTACTACAAAATTTAAATTACTTCCTCTTTGATATTATAGATAATATCATTAAATAGAGTGTCAGAGATTTGAGGGGTGTAAAAATTATGATGTTAAACATGCACGATTCTCATAATGAATTTGCATGGAATTTTGAAGTGTCTCAAAAATGGGCTTGAATAACCATTTCGCTCATTGTAGGGAGGTACAGAGTTAAATAAATTAACAGAGATATTGGAGAAAAGGAGGTTTAGATGTGCATCACTGAGGTGAGGGATTTAGAAGAAAGAAGGGAAGAAATGGATGGAAATTTGAATAGGCTGGAGCCCACAAAAATTGAGGATTTCAAAGATAGGATAGCAACCTGGTTCCTATTAAAGGAAGGGGGATTTCTAACTTAGATGTAGGAAATTGTGGGGTATGATGAGAATTGTGTCCTCCAATTCGTTAATGGGTGGCATGATCAAAAGGTAACCATAAATGGCATTACTTTCCAAGTAAATGAGGAAGTAATAACCATTGCAACTGGGCTATCTATGAAAGGAAGAAAATGGAGAAAGGTCACTAAAACGGTAGATGAAGCTAGTATGAATAGTTTCTTCATGGAGGGTGAGGAGCCAGTGTGCTAAACAGGAGGATTTAAGAGGGATAGGCTGCCAGCTCTGTGGGATGATGTTTGCCTGGTGCTCATGAAATATATCACACTAGAGGGTAGGTTTGGTGTTTACTACTATTACCATTTCCCCATATTAAATCATTTTAGAAATAGGGATTTTATCTCTATCCCATTTTTTCTGCTACATTCTCTAGAGGATATGGTTAGTGATGTTAGGAAAAAGAGGAACAAAGGGCATAGCTTCACCATTATTCACCAAAGCCTAATTTTTTGCCTATACCAATTCCACCTTGCCCTTTGTCCCTCTAGGGTGGCAGTGATTGACAACTAGCATCACTACCAGAGCTCCCCCCTGAGTACTAGTACTGGTACCAAAATTCATACCCCACAACCTTCTCCTAGCTTTGAAGATAAGAAAAAGAAGAAAGTTGAAGTGGTTGTTGAGCATAAGGCTAGTAAAAAGATTAAAGTTGAAAAACTAATGGAGGTGGAAGAGGAGGGCTTGGAGGAGGAGAGATGTAGAAAGGGTAGGATAAGGTCTGATAGACTTGCCAAATCCCAAGCAAGGCATAAACAAAAATCTAACAAATTTAGGGTTGAAGAGGTGGAGGAGGAGAGCTCTGAGAATAATGAAAGGGAGAGGGAGGAGAAGAATAACTCTGACTCCAAGAGAGAAAAATGGAAAGAGGAGATAGAAAAGAGTGAGAATTCTATTAACAATTCTGTTGATGATGCCCAGATGTTTATAGGGAACATTCAAGTGTCAATTGGTAATGCCATCACTATAGAGACTACCTATGTTTCTGCTAGCTTCACCTTACAACCCATTACCTTCTGTGAAGATAGAAACAAAACTAATACCTCCCCCATTACCATTTCCTCCCCAATCAAGGAAAAATCCAAGGTTTATACTAACCCAAAAGTGTTGTAGGATGATAACTAGGTGGAAAAAGCCAAAGAGGAAGCCAAAAAGGGGGGAACTAAAAACAAAGAGAAGGTCAAGAAACAAACGAAGGAAATTGCCTAGTTGAATCAAAGGGTTAATGTTTTAGAGGAAGGATTCTCTATCTTCTCTAAATTTTCCCTCAAGATCACTCATGCTACTGCCACCACCCTTCAATTGCTGGCACAAGAGAAGGAAGACTTAGAAATGGACATGGAAGATCATTGTTGGAAATGATTGAAAAGCTCATGAATGAAGAGTAATGGAACTGGTAAAGAATGTTTTCAATCATTGTTTTGTCATTGATGTGAAACTTGCTACTTGCAGAAATGACAATTGCTTTAGTAATCCAAATACTATAAGATTGTTGATTGACAAGGAGGTGGCAATCAATAAGATGTAACTAGAGTACCTAGAGTAAGGTTGAAGTTATGATGTTGCAATGAAGTATAAGGATCAGCTAAGCCATTGATGAAATACTCTAAGACACAGAGGATGGACACACAAAGACATATCAAAGATGCAAGGATTAACTAAATCCTAGTTAGTGCTGAGCAGTCTTCAAGTGTAGAGTGAAGATCAAGTGCCGAGCAGGATATAAGTGCTGAGTAAGTTTTCAAGTGCCGAGTAGGATATAAGTGCCAAGTGATATTGAAGTGCCAAGTGAATTTCAAGAGCTGAGTTTCATAGAATTTCTTCAAGTGTCGAGCATCAGTAAATCAATAATATCGAGTTACTACATTATTTTGAAAATCGAAGATTTTCCAGATCTAAACCGACATGGTAGTTATCTAGAATTCTATGAATCAGATAGAAGATAAGAATGATGAGCTAGTGGCACAGAACACTATGTAAAACATTTTTGAAAAATATAATTGGATTCTAGATGAAGTTTCTAGATAAGAGTAAGATATGGGATAGATACGTTGTATCTTACCTAATCTATTGAAACCCTAAAGTTGGAGAGGGAGAATCGAGCTGGAAAGGTATTCCAGATTTCTATTTAAGGAGTCATAAGGTCACGAAGCAAAGAGAGGTGGTCGAGCATGAAAGCATGAAGTGCTGAAGAAGGTGCTAAGATGGAAGAGAGCATAGATACTCTGCTTCGATAGGTGACCATAAATATGATTGCATTGGTATGATGAGTAAGAAGACTTAAGGTGAAAAAGCTTGAGATGGCAAGCTTATAGAGCTGCAGTGATTAAAGCCAAGCAAAGGATTGAACTAAAGTGTGATCTGTAAATCTACAAGATATGTTGTAAGTTGTATCAGATCAAAAGCCATTATTGTTGCTCTCTAGAAATTGTAACAGTTAAAATAAATCCTATGGAATTAGGTTGGTTTAATAGCCATGTTGTAAATCCTTTAACAGGGTGACATTCCAAGTGAATGTTCCATAGTTCTTTAACCAGGCCCATTCCTAACAATATGGTGAAATCCTCTAACAAGGTCATATTTAACAATGTGTTGTAGCCTTTAACAGGGTAGACCATCATAAGTGGTTGAAATCAATTGCGCAGTTATTTTGTGTGTATCATCCCCACTCTAGTTTTACCTTCTTATTCCTGGAGGGTTTCTGGGTTAGCAAATTCTCAGTATTATGGTGTGATGCATGTTTACTTTTCATAATTGTTTAAATGTTCAAATTGCATGCATGATAGTTTCAGTTATGTGCCATTAAGGATTTGGAGAAAAAGTTACATTGGACCTTGAATAATTGATTCACCCCCTTCTTAGTTATTCTAAAGAATTATAACAATTGGTATCAGAGCATTGCTGCTGACTTAGTTTAAAGGGACTAGAAGTAGAAAAGATCAAAATGCCTAAGAGAGAAGTTCCAAAGCTCAACAAAGACAACTTTGTTGCATGAAAAAGCTTGATGAAGCTACATCTTAGATCCATAGGAGATTATGCCCAAAATTCAATTGTTACTAAACATGTTGATCCAACTAGTACTCTTACTACAAAATATTTGAAAAACAAATAGGAACACAATCAGACAATGCTGGAAATTGCTTCTGCACTCAACTATGCTGAATTTGATGATATCAAAGGATGTGACATTGCATTCAATATGTGGAAAGCCCTATCAGACATTTATGGAGGAGATAAAAATGTCCAAAGAGAAAAAAGAGAAAGCCTCAGAGGAAAGTTCAATGATATGAAAATGGAAGAAAGTGAGAATGTTGCTCAGTATGCCTCTAGAATAAAAAAAGTGGTAAGTACAATAAGATGTTTGAGTGGTCAATTAGATGATGATACTGTTAATAGTGAGTTCTTAAGAACATTTCTCCCAATCTATGCTATTAGAGTATCAGCTATAAAAGAGCTAAGATGTGTGCCAGGAAACAATGTAAGTTTTGAAGGTATAGTGGGTAGACTCACTGCATTTGAGTTATCTAACTTTGACAACTATAGACCTGAGAATGTTGGATCTACTTTCAAGGCCAAGCTATCACTGAAAGATGTTAAATAGGTAAAATCAAAGAAGGGAAGAAAGATGAAATATGTATCTAGTGATAGTAACACTGATGAGGAAGACTTGGAACAATTAGAAGCATTACTAGCTAGAAGATTTCACAGAGGCAAAGGAAAATTCAAAGGTAAGCTGCCTATCATTTGTTTCAATTGCAATGAAGTAGGACATATTGCTGCAAGGTGTACACAAAAAAAAGGAATACAAGGAAGGAAACAAGTACAAACATAGAAGAGAAGATGATAAGAGAGATTACAAGGACAAAGGCAAGAAGTGCTATATTGTTGAAGAAGATTCTAATGATAATGATGATGAAGTTGTTTATGTGGCCATGAAGGACCAATTTGATGAAGAAGAGCCTACAACACTGGTAACATGTATGAACAAGAATGACAGATGGATCATAGATAGTGGATGCTCACATCACATGACAGGAGATAAAAGTAAGTTTGTTAACTTTACTCAGTATGATGAAAATAGTGTTAGATTTGGTAATGATGCTCCATGTCAAATCAAAGGAAAAGGTTTCATTAAGCTTACAGAGAAAATTTCATGTGATAATGCATACTATGTTGAAGGACTAAACTACAATTTTCTAAGCATCTCACAGTTAGGCAATGTAGGGTGCAAAGTAGAATTTGGAAATAAAACTGTAAAAATCTATGATATTGATGGTAAATTGATAGGAAAAGGAGATCAAACAAGAAGTAATCTATTTTATTTTGATATGAAAAATACTTCTTGCCTCATTGCAAAATTTGATGACATGTGGTAATGGCATAAAAGGCTATGTCATGTCAACTTTGATAATCTGATCAATATTAGTAAAATGAAGAAAGTCAAAGGTTTACCTAAACTGAAGAAGCTTGACAATATCATGTGCAAACAATGTCAGCTAGGAAAGATGAGCAAGTCAAGTTTCAAGTGTAAAAACTATACATCTAAAGAAGTACTTGAGTTAGTCCATACTGACTTATGTGGTCCAATAGAAGTATAGAGGTACAAAGGAGATAAATATATAATATTGTTTGTTGATGACTATTCCAAGATGATGATTGTTATGTTCTTAAAGCAAAAATCTGATGCTTTTCAAATGTTTAAATGGTATGTGGCTAGAGTTGAAAAAGAAACAGGAAAGAGTTTGAAATGCCCGAGATCAGACAGAGGTGGTGAATTCACATCAAATAAATTTGAGATATTTTGTAATGACAAAGGAATCAAGAGACAAACATCAGCTCCTAGAACTCCCCCACAGAATAGAATTGTTGAGAGAAGAAATAGATTTGTGATTGACTGTGCCAGAACATTAATGATGGAAAAGACTGTTGCTCTAAAATATTGGAGAGAAGTTGTAAGTGTGGCTGTTCATACACTGAACTGAGTACAAGTAGAGAAAGGTACAAGCGCAACACCTTTTGAATTATGGTATGGTCACTCACCCAATGTAAAATATTTCAAAGTATTTGGTTGCAAATGCTTTATCCTTAAAGATGCT
This sequence comes from Cupressus sempervirens, assembly GCA_028749045.1. Lineage (NCBI taxonomy): Eukaryota > Viridiplantae > Streptophyta > Pinopsida > Cupressales > Cupressaceae > Cupressus > Cupressus sempervirens. Next base: position 180,643,870 of record CM053788.1, read on the forward strand.
AGAAATGGAAAATTTGATGCAAAAAGTGATGAAGGCATATTCCTTGGTTACTCCACTAGAAGTAAAGCATATAAGTGTTTAAATACTAACACTGACAAAATTGTGGAAAGTGCAAATGTAAACTTTGATGAGCATGTAGATGTCCAAGTTGAAAAACCAAAGAAAATGAATGACTATAGAACCTTTGTGTATTCTTATGAAGGAATGCCCATTGACGAGGATACTACTAATCAAATTGGGATTCAACAACAAGTTTCAGTCTCAGTTGAGTCACAACCAGTGAATGCCGAGTTGGATTCAGAAGCTGAGTTGTAGAATGGAGGAAATGATCATTCTGACTCTGAAGTCAATACACATGATAGAGATGTAGAACTACCTGACAATGAAGTGCATAGTGAATGTATTTCCTGCCCCTAGATCACATTTCTGTTATCATTGTCAAATTCTTTTAGGCTAATTTTGTGCATTGATTAGTTTTAGAGATACTGGATTTACAATAATATGATATTACTTCATGTCTTGAATTACAAATATATCGGTTATAATTGCTTAGTTGATTTTATTTCACATGACGTTAATGATGTTTTGATGATTCCTAATTAGTAAATGTGGTTGCTTTTATTAAAATGTTAACATGATGTCTTTAATGATGATTATGTTGTATTGATAGAGATGCATTATTATATGTACGCATTTGATATTAGACTTGTGATTTTTATGATACTTACCCCATACTTGCATGTGTATGGTGCGCGTGTTTATTTTATCTTTCTGTCTGACGTGTTTGATGTGGTTAAGGGAGGGAGTCGAAGTCACCTACTAGTCAGGATCTACATGATGAACCACTCCCTGCCATTGTCTATTTAGTTTAGATGTATTATATACATGTACATGCTCGTCTTTTATGCAGGATATAGGTACCAGGCATCGACTTCCCTGAATTGTCAGGATGAGTGTGCCCTATTACAAATACTCAAATGGTGAGAATGGAAAGATAATGATCAGGTCCAATCCTAGCCATAGCCTATAATACTTGTCCTGCAAGGAGGACTCATAACAGACTGTCTACCCTTTTTAAAACTCGTGAATATTTTGTGCGTATGTTGTTTTGTGAGTTTTTGATGAATTTTCTATTAATTAAATCTAATTAAAAGATTAAATTAATGATTTAACTTAATGGAAAATTATTATGACATTTTAATATTTAATTATATTTAATTAATTGAGAAATTGATTAAATATAAAGAATTGAATTTGAAGATAAAAGTTTTAAGAATAAATTTAGAACGTGATAATATTTATGTAGTGCCTACCCCTAGTTCACATTTTGTTTTAATTGCCAAACTCTTTTAGGCCAGTTTTATACTTGATGTTTAGTAGCATTACTTTTAGATTATCAGATGTTGTTTTACACTCAATTTATTATATGATGAGATGACTTGGTACTCTATATTTCATGCATGTATGATGATTATTCAATGTTTTCAATTATCGATATGATTAGTTAGATGGTTTATTATCACATGTGCTTTCTTATGGATACTTACCCCATACTGCATGTGTATGGTGTGCGTGTTTGTTTTCTTTATGTATGGTGTTTCTGATGTGGTTAAGGAAGGGAGTCGTAGTCACCTGCTAGTCAGGATCTACACGATGCACCACTTCCTTCCATTGTTTGTTTAGCTTAGAATATTGTGTCTGTACATGCGTGAATTTTATGTAAGTTGCAGGTACCGGGTATCGACTTCCCTGAATTGCCAGGATGAGCGTACCCTATCGCATTATCTCAATGGTAAGAGAGGGGAGATAAACTCTTAAGTCCAATTCCTAAACCCTTTAGCCAATTGTCCTAATTGATAATTAGGGCAAGTATCTGAGTTAAGTACCCTCTGAATGCATCAAATGATGTTATTTCGTGATTATAACCCTTTTGTTTGATTTAGTATGTATTTTTCTATGATGGGTTTTCGTATGTTGCTTTATGAGTCCTTGATGTATTTTCTATTAATTAATTTTAATTAAAAGGATTAATTAATGATTTAATTTAATAGAAAACTATTATGATATTTTAATATTTAATTATATTTAATTAATTGAGAAATTAATTAAATAAAAAGAATTAAATTTAGAAATAAAAATTTTAAGTATAATTTTAGAATGTGATAATATTTATTTAATTTAATAATAATATATATTTAGAGTTCATTTTTAAATAAATGCTAAATATTATTATTAATTGAATTAATAAATATTTTATCAATTAAAGTTTCTTAAATAAATTAGAAGTGGAAAAGATATTAAATTATTAAAGGTTTCTAGATCGCATGATCTAAGCATGAGTTTAAATATAAAAGAAATTAATTAAAATGATTAATTAATGATTTAATTTAATAGAAGATTATTATGATATTTTAATATTTGATTATATTTAATTAATTGAGAAATTAATTAAATAAAAAGAATTAAATTTGGAGATAAAAGTTTAAGGATAATTTAGAACATTATAATATTTATTTAATTCAATAATAATACATTTAGAGTTCATTTTTAAATAAATGCTAAATATTATTGTTATTTAAGTTAATTAAATATTTTATCAATTAAGTTTCTAAAATAAATTAAAAAGTGAAAATATATTAATTATTAAAAGTTGTAAGATTGCATGGTGCGAGCATGTGTTGAAAATAAATAAATAAATTAAAAAGATAAAATAAGAGGAAATTATAATGTTGTTTTAAATTCATAAAGTGCGCATGGGTTTAAAAGTAATAAAGATTAAAAATAGAAGTCAAGTGGAAAAATTAAATAAAGTTATTTAATGATTCATTTAATATGCATTAAAAAGATAAAGCAAAGATTAATAAAAGTTAATTTTGGAGTTAACTCAGTTGAGCAAAGAGTCTTCTCGGGTGAACGCACAATTAGTGCCCCGATTTGAGGAGAAGACTCCTTATCACAACTTGGGGGGTTCATTTTTGGGGGACACGAATTTGGACAAGGAATTGGGGGGAGACAAATTTTGGGAGACACCTTTTTGGAAGCAAATTTCAGAAGGCGAATTCTAAAGAAGATTTTCAGAAGAAAGGTTATCGAAGAGGAGCGAATTCTCTTACAGTTTTTGGAGATTGCATAATAGCATCAGGTTGAGGTAGGGTCTTGTGTTTGATCACAGGTTGAATTATGCAATTTGATAATCATGTCTTCTTCGTGCTTGTGGATTATAAATCCAAATTGTCTGGATTCCACTGTTTGATCCTTTCACTCTCTTGTTCTGAACCTTATGATACTATATTGTATTTCATCTATATAATAGAATTGGAAGAATAAATCAATTTGAAACCCTCGTTCTAGATGATAGAATTTTACAAATTAAACTAGGGAGAGCTTTTGAAAGAAAAGAAAATCTTGATTGGAAATTCGGGTTATATTTATAAAAGTTTATAAAATAAAATAAAATTAGAATTTAAAAAATTAAAATAAAATAAAATGTTTAATTATACATGTTTAGTGATTTGATTGTTTATGTATTAAACAAAGATCCTTTTTAAAAATAGTATATATAATACTTGGAGGAAACGTATTTAAAAGTTTTTAATTGAAAAAAAATATATATATATTTAAGAAATTATTTTAATATATTTATAAATTTATATATATCTTTAAATTAATTGGTTTATTAATAAAAATTTATTATAAACAAATTGTATTTAAAAAAAATTGAAAAAAATTTTATAAAATTTTATAAAATAAATTTTTATACATTATAGTGGGGGTGAGGGAATTACCCCGTACCCACCCCCACTGTCGGTAGAGCCGACAGTACCTGCATCGAAGGTACTGCAATGACAGGTACAGGGTACCTGCCGCCGCAGGCCCTGCGGCCGTAGGACTGCGGCAGACCGCAGGCGGTCTTAAAGCCGACGGGCTTAACACGTATGAATATAATATGTTGTGTTTTAATTTCATTTTTTTTCATAATTTATTTATTATTATTTAAAATTTTAATTAATAAATATTTTAATATATATATATATATATTTTAATTAATAATATTTTAATCTATATTAATATTTAATAATTAAATATTAATGTATCTAACATAGTTTTTTTTGTAATATTAATTTATTAATAATTTTGGTTAAATATTAATAAATTAACAATTAGTGAATGGATTAAAATAAGTAATTAGAATAGTAATTATTGATTAATTTAATTAAAATTAGTTTATTTAAAGTTAATTAATAATGAATATTATTTGATTTAATTGTAGATTTGGATTGTTGATTTAATGGAAGTTATTATAGAAATGGGTTAATCGTAAGGGGTAGTTGTGAAAACTTAGTTACTTGAAATAGATGTTAAACTGGAACATAAACCTTACCTTAACTCAATAATATACTTTCAAATCCAATCTGTGAGACTTTGATGTTTTCTATGTGTTCTCTGTGTTTTGGGGTTGTTCTAGTATTGACCAGTTTAGGTTGTTACCAGAGGCCCGAGTTTGTGAATTTGAGGTTATGATGATTTGTTCTCGATCTTTTCAAACCAACCAAGGTAAGGTGATAGTATGCTCTATGATGGATGTATTTACTGTTTGTTGTTGCTTTCCAGTTTCCTGGTATGAAGTTGAAGTGTATGTATAAAGATGCCTGACTTAACCATTTTTGAGTCTCGATCAGTTATACTTGGATTGCTTTTCGGTCGCTTGAGAGGACTGAAGTGTTTATTATGTTCTTGATGATGTCATGTGTTGACTTGACCATTTTGGAGTCTTTGATCAGTATTGTGATTTATTATTGGGATACTTTCTGGTTGCTCATTAGAGGACCATTGGATTTTGTGATTTATCATTGATGCCTTCAGTTGCTGATAGAGAACTGTTGTGATCATATGATGATTATTTGATGCTTATCTGTTGCTCATGAAGAACTGATGTAATTTTTGTGGCTTATCTTTTATGATGTTTTTCAGTCGCTTGTATAGGACTGAGGTAATTTTATTATGATTCTTTGATTTGTGATTTCATGAGCCTAGGGTAGGTTATCTATGTGTAGTGTCGGGAAGTGGCTTGCAATGGAGATCGGGGCCCTAAGAGGCTGCCTGGAGTAACCCATTGTAAGTTGTTTTAAAAAGTGAAAACACCTCACCTAAATACTGACTTAAATGAACCTAATAAGATAATTGTATGTTCTCTCCCATACCTTGAGTGCTAGTACAGGCTAGGATGGGGTAGAGAGAATGCTTGGTTACGACCTTGCATTCCGCAGTATGCCTCATCAGTACGAGAGGATACTAGTGGCCGCAGGAATCACTAGGGACCCGAGATTCCTAAGGGATTGCTCGGGTAACTTCTACATGACTTTTGCGATGACACTTTCCCGCTTGCATAGCAGGTTTCCTACGTGTCTTTGTGGTGCCTCTAGGTCTATATGTCTATCTATGTTGGAACCTTTGTGTTAGTGTACTTTTAGGATTTCCTAGACTTAGAGAGTACTTGTGTTTTGTGTTTTGATACCTTGTTTGGGACTTGAGACTATCTCCTCAGTGCGGTGGGAGTGGACCATCTAGGTTCCACGCGATCGGGTGGTAGTGCTTTTACTCTTACCATTGAGATCCATCCGAGACACCGTGGATGGAGTATTACTATTGGCTTATACCTTCATTCTGTTCATGGATTATTATGATGAATGGTTAGATTTTATGGTGGATGTTTTATCTTTTTACGATGGATGGATGTATCATGTATGGTATATAATTTTGTTTATTTTATTGTACTTTGTATCATGGAATTGAGGATGATGTATCTTTATCTTTATATATGTATATTCTTTTAAGCCTTTCATACCTTGTGACATGTACAGTGGATGATTGAGCATTCCGAATTAATTTGCCAAGAGGCATTCAGAACAAATGTATATTATGGACATTGGACTTTCTGATTATTCTTTCATATGTATGTGGTAGTTGTTAGACTTAGAATTAATTAAATTTAAATGTGACTCCATGTCTTGGGATCCTTAAGGAATGTAACTTGTGATGTATGTTTGTTGAATATTTGTTATTGCTTCCGCTACTATGTGTTTGATGTGTATGTTATATATTCTTACTTTAAAAAAAAAAAAAAAAATGTTTAGCAAACTTAGTAAAACTTTAGGTTAATTCTTTTGGGTCCCTTGGCTGGGTGTTACAATTTATTTAATTTAATAATATAATATTTAGAGTTCATTTTTAAATAAATGCTAAATATTATTGTTATTTAAGTTAATAAATATTTATCAAATTAAACATTCAAAAATAAATTAAGAAGTTAAAAGATATTAAATTTTGAAAAAGATTTAAGTTCGCATGTTGCGTGCATGAGATTAAAATATAGGAAATTAATTAAAAAGATAAAATATGTGAAATTAATAAAGATATTTTCATAAAGTGCGCATGAGATTTGAAAGTTAATAAATTAATTTAAAAGCAAAGTCAAGTGGAAAGTTAAATAAAGTAATTTAACAATTCACTTAACGTGTATGAAAGGAATAATTAAAATAATATCTTAATTAAAAGTGAATTAATTGTGCATAAAAGAATTAATTAAATTAAATAATTGATATTTAGAAGTTGTGGAGACAAAAACCCTAAAAGGTTGTTAGAGTTTATATTAGGGGGTTTTCGGGTCATTATTGCACACACAAGTTTCAGGGCACACACAGGTTTGAAGAGAAAATCAGAGGGTTTGGAAAAGAAGGGAAGTTTTTTGTAGCTTGAAGGATTTCGCTTGCAGTAGGAATCTTTATCTAGCTACTAGAGTTTAGCATCAGATCCAGGTAGGATCTCATGGTTTAATTATATAGTAGTTTTGCTCTTCAAACTTCTGTCTGCTTCGTGTCTGTTGCATGTGTTATTTTTCTGGTATGCAAATAATTGTTCTTGATTGAGAAATATCTGTACATGACCTAGAGGGATACTTCGCTGAGTTTATTTTAGAGGATTGTATTTTAATATGAATAAGATTGAATAAGAAATCAAACAAATATGATAATCTATTGGATATTGAAATCGGGCTTGAGATTTAAAAGATAAACGATGTCCATTTTCAATAGATTTTAAGAACATAAATTAATTTGGAGAAAAGTTTGAAATAAAAAGAAAATATTGAATTAGAAATTTGAATGGTTAAAATTAGTTTTCCTATTAGAATAATAATGTAAATGTTATTATATATATAATAATATTATTATTATTGTAGAATTGATTGAAACAAATATCATAAATTTTAAAATTATAAAACAGTTCTTAAAATTTCATATATAATATTTTAAAAAAATAAAAATATAATGTGTATTAAATTTTGAATGGAATTAAATTAAAAAGAACAAATAAATAATAAACATTATAATTGGGGTGGGTACCCCACCGCACCCCATCTATTTTATTAGATTGGCGGCCAACGATTTACCTGCTTTAAATGCTGCAGAGGCATTAAAGCCAGCAACCTCTTTTTGGAAGGCCGCATGCCTATAATTAGACTGGCAACCTTTTTTCTTAATATGATACGTAAGTTTCTTTTTCATAAAGTTTGTCCTTTTTATTAAAGTTTATTAATATTTAATAATAATGTTTCATAAACTTGGTTATTATTTATAATTTTATTAATGAATTTTAATATGCTAGTTTTTTATTAATATTGAATAATATTTTATTAACAAATTTAATTATTATTTAGAAATTTGATTATTAAATGTTATTATTTAAATGAATTTATTAATATTTATTATTTTAATAAATATTTAATAAAGCAGTAAGATTATTTTATTTTATTTTCTACATTATTAATTAGTTAAATTAAATGAAATATATACAAAAATATTTAGTGGAATTTAGACTTACCTTAATAATAATGATATTAACTTTAATAAAAGAAAAATTATTTTTATTGAAAGGACAATCATTATTATTTTAATAATTGATTTACGTAAAATAAATGGGGGTAATTTTTATATTTATCCAAATTAATGAAAGAGTTGACTTATGGAATAAACTGAGAATTCATTTACTTAAAACGTACATTGAACACAAAATTGAAACTTTACTTTTTATTCTATTGTGTATTTTAAAATCAAACCCATACTATGAACTATACTGTTTTGCTTGTATTGTTTATGGTTTGGGATTTGTGAGTTGATTAGATGTTGACTAGTCTAGGATGTACACCAGAGGCTTTGTCGGATTTCTTTTACACCATTTATGTGGCTGGATGTCATAATGTGTTTTGTGATTCAAATTGAGATTATATTTATGAGGTTACTTTGTGGAGCATTTATGTGTACTTGGGTGGGAGAACCATCTTATTTCGGGTTGCCTGTTAAGGAACCAAGTTTGATCATTATGAGTGTTGTGGTATGGGACACAACTATGTTTTTATGTGCTTAGGAGAGGTTGTCTAGGTACGTGACTTGGGAGTGGCTTGCAATAGGGGTTCAGGACCCAAAGTGGTCAGTACCAGGGTAACCTAATGCAAGTTATGTAATAAGTGATAATCTAGTAATTAAAACTTTTGGGGGGAAAACACTCTAAAAAGATAAGTTAGAGATATTTGATACACCCATGCCTTGAGTGCTTGTATAGACTGAGGATGGGAATGGGATGAGTGCCTCGTCTTCTTGAGAGGGCTTTTTGGTTTTCACATGTGTGATGTTGAGGGTCTGAGGTTCAGAGTAACCAGTCTAGGGTAACTCAATGCTTGAGGGTCTGGGGTCTATTAAGAGATTAGTCCAGGGTAACTCAAGCAGCCATGTGATGACACTCCCTAGTATGTAGCTTGAGTCTCCTCTGTAGATTTGTGTACCTCTAGTGGTGTACTTATTGTCGGATGTGTTTATTGTGGTTATTACTTTCATTGAGGATGATTGGTGATTCATGGATGATGTACTCTTGATATGTGGTTTTTGACTTGAGGTGGTTATCTTTCATTGACTTTATCTTATGATCTTGGTATTTGGTTTATACTTGGTTCGTGTATGATGTTGGTTATGTGGAGTCGGTATTGGATTGAGTGTTCTTTCATTTTTTATTATCTTATCTTCTTTAGTAGTATGTTTTACCTTTGAGATAGTTTTGGTTAGTAGGTATTCCATGCCTAGGAATGTTTTATGTTTGATAGCCATATGTGGATCATTCATTATCTTCCCTGCACAGTGGGAGTGGAAGCCTAACTAGGTAACCACGCGGTTAGGAGGTAGTGTCCCCTTACCATTTGGGTTCCCCTCACATTGCCAGCTATTGGATGTTCATTGCAAAAGATGTACCTTTATCATTCTTATTTCTTATCTCAGAGACTTCTTTTCAGATGATGTATATATGTGATCATGTTCTGATGTATTGTATCTATTCTCACATACCCTACGACATGTGCAGTGGATGTTATTAATTGGATGTACTTTCATTGTATTGTTTATACTTATGCATTTGCTTATGCGATTACGAATTTGTTATTTCTTTATGTTCATGAGACATTGTACTTGTAACTTAAACTAATTTAATTTAAAATTATTAAATGTGACTCAACATAAAGGAACCCTTGAGGAATTGAAATTGTATCTGTAATGGCAAATGTGTATTTGATGTGTATGTTCATATTGCTTTTGCATTAATGTTATCTTGATGTTGTTTAAACTTAAAAAAAAAAAAGTTCAGTAAACATTGTAACATATTAGGTTTATTTCTCTTGGGTTCCCGAGCAGGGCATTACAGTGACCTAGAATCTAGAAGATCAAACATGGAAACAAGGACAAAACCAAGATTATCCAAATACGTAAAGAGGCATCACCCTGCTAAACAGATAATTGGTGACAAAAATGCAAGACCAATGACAAGGAATAGACTAAGAAATGAATCATGTCTGTTAAGAAAATTTGAACCTAAGACAGTGTATGATGCATTACATGATGGTGACTAGTATAAAGCTATGGAAGAAGAGATTGATCAAATAAAAAAAAAACAAAACCTGGAGTTTGGTTCCCAGACCAGTTGATAAGAATGTGATTAGCACCAAGTGGGTATTCAGAAACAAGCTAGATGAGAATGGTGAGATTACTAGAAACAAAGCCATACTAGTATGTAAGGGTTATGCTCAAGAAGAAGGATTAGACTATGGGGAAACATTTGACCCTGTTGCAAGAATGGAAGGAGTAAGAACTTTACTTCCATATGCTGCATATAAAGGTTTTAAAGTCTATTAGATGGATGTAAAGTTTGCTTTTCTGAATGGTGTATTGGAAGAGGAAGTCTATATTGAACAACCAGAGGGATTTGTTAATGAGAACAACAGGGATATGGTTTGTAAACTACATAAAGCACTCTATGGTCCGAAACAAGCACCTAGAGCATGGTATGAGAGACTTCACAAGTATCTAGTGCAAATAGGATTTGAAAGAACTGATGATAACAACAACATGTACATCAAATCAGAAGAAGGTAAGGATATTATTGTATCTAAAATCTTTGTGGATGAAACAGTGTTTGGAGGAAAGGAAGTGCTTTGCAAAAGTTTTGCTGACAAAATGAAACATGAGTTTGAGATGTCTATGTTTGGAGAGATCAAATTTTTTGTTGGACTGCAAGTACATCAACTAAAACATGGTATGTTTATGACACAATCAAAGTACATCAAAGAGATACTTAAAATGTTTGGATTGGAAGACTCCAAACCAGTCAGCACACCAATGGCAATAGGACATAAACTATCCAAAAATGATGTATCAGCTGAAGTTAATCAAAAAATGTACAGATCCATGATTGGAAAATTGCAATATGTTGTACATAGCAGACTAGACATAGCACTAGTAGTTGGAATAGTGACTAGATTCTCTGCTAATCAGAAAGAAAATCATCTCATAGTAGTAAAAAGAATAATGAGGTATCTCAAAGGAACTAATGATTTTAGCCTATATTATAAAAAGAATGAAAAGTTTGAGCTCAATGTATACACAGATGCAGATTGGGGAGGCAACATTGATGACAGGAAAAGCACAAGTGGAGGAGCATTTTTTTTAGGTAAAAGACTAGTTACTTGGACTAGCAAGAAGAAAACATGCACATCTCAGTCCACTACAGAATCAGAATATGTGGTAGTAGGAGTCAATTGCACAAACATTGTGTGGCTCACACATTTATTGAAAGGAATGAAAGAAGAGGTAACCAAACCTATGATATTTTATTGTGATAATACAAGTGCTATAAACATATCCAAGAATCCAGTAATGCATGCAAAAACCAAGCATATTGCAATCAAGTATCACTATGTCAGAGAATTGGTAGAAGACAAACAAGTAAAGATGGAGTACATTCACACAAAGGAACAAACTACAAATATCTTCACTAAACCATTGCCCAAGGATGCTTATGAATATCTTAGAGGCAAGTTGGGGGTAATGCCCCTAACTCAAGCAGTTTAAAGCAAAGAAGCTGCCTTGCATCAACAGGAACAAATCATTGAAATATCAAAAAAATGATGCAAAGGATGACAGTAGGAGCAGAAATTCAAAATGAGTCACAAGCATGGTGATAGAGGGAGACAACATGAGATGCAAATCTTATATTTCACATGTTAAAGATGCTACGTCTTTTGCATTTATGTCAAAGAGGGAGATATATGCAGAAAACTGATCAACACAAAGTAAGAGGGAGATATATATGAAAGAAGGAGATTTATTAGAAACTGAAAGGTAAAGATATGGAGATATATGAGATCAATAGTAAAGGATGCAATAGTCAAGAAGGAAGCAGAATGTAGCGGAAAACAAATATAATTTTGGTGGTAACTAAGTTGATCAAGTGATCAGTTTGGTTTGCCATCAATGCCAAAGAGGGAGATTGTTGGAAATGATTGAAAAGCTCATTAATGAAGAGTAATGGAACTGGTAAAGAATGTTTTCAATCATTTTTTTGTTATTGATGTCAAACTTGCTACTTGTAGAAATGACAATTGCTTTAATAATCCAAATACTATAAGATGGTTGATTGACAAGGAGGTGGCAATCAATAAGATGTAACTAGAGTACCTAGAGAAAGGTTGAAGTTATGATGTTGTAATGAAGTATAAGGATCAACTAAGCCATTGATGAAATAGTGTATTGATGACATACTCTAATAAATAGAGGATGGACACACCAAGACATATCAAAGATGCAAGGATTAACTAAATCCTAGTTAGTGTCGAGCAGTCTTCAAGTGCCAAGTGAAGATCAAGTGCCGAGCAGGATCTAAGTGTCGAGTAAGTTTTCAAGTGTCGAGTAAGTTTTCAAGTGCCGAGAAGGATATAAGTGCCGAGTAAGTTTTCAAGTGACAAGCAGGTTATAAATACTGAGTGATATTGAAGTGCCGAGTGAATTTCAAGAGCCGAGTTTCACATAATTTCTTCAGGTGCTGAGCATCAATAAATCAGTAATGCTGAGTTGTTGCATTATTTTGAAAATCAAATATTCGCCAGATCTGAGCCAACATGGTAGTTATCTAGAATTTTTTGAATTAGATAGAAGATAAGAATGATGAGCTGGTGGCACATAACACTATGTAAAACATTTTTGACGAATATAATTGAATTCTAGATGAAGTTTCTAAATAAGAGCAAGATATGGGATAGATACATTGTATCTTACCTAATCTATTGAAACCCTAAAGTTGGAGAGGGAGAATCAAGCTGGAAAGGTATTCTAGATTTCTATTTAAGGAGTGATAAGGTCATGAAACAAAGAGAGGTGGTCGAGCATGAAAGCATGAAGTGCTACAGAAGTTGCTAAGGTGGAAGAGAGCATAGATACTCTGCTTCGATAGGTGGCCATAGATATGATTGCATTTTTATGATGAGTAAGAAGACTCAAGGTGACGAATCTTGAGATGACAAGCTTACAGAGCTGCAATGATTAAAACCAAGAAAAGGATTGAACTAAAGTGTGATCTGTAAATCTGCAAGATATGTTGTAAGTTGTGTCAGATCAAAAGCCATTATTGTTACTCTCTAGCAATTGTAATAGTTAAAATAAATCCTATGGACTTAGGTTGGTTTAATAGCCATGTTGTAAATACTTTAATAGGGTGACATTCCAAGTGAATGTTCCATAGTCCTTTAACGAGGCCCATTCCTAACAATATGGTGAAATCCTCTAACAAGGTCACATTTAACAATGTGTTGTAGCCTTTAACAGGGCATACCATCAGAAGTGATTGAAATCAATTGTGCAGTTATTTTGTGGGTATCATCCCCACTCCAATTTTACCTTCTTATTCCTGGAGGGTTTCTGGGTTATCAAATTCTTAGTATTATGGTGTGATGCATGTTTACTTTTCATAATTGTTTAAATGTTCAAATTGCATGCATGATAGTTTTAGTTATGTGCCATTAAGGATTTGGAGAAAAAGTTGCATTGGACCTTGAATAACTGATTCACCCCCCTCTTAGTTATCCTAAATAATTATAACAGATCATAAGTTTCTCTTCAAGTTTCTTGCTGATGATTGAGCCTCGGTTCTTTTGGTAAGGAAGGGAAAGGAGAAAATTGACAAATAATTATATAGATTGAAAGGATCATAGGATCCTTGTTATTTTATGTTATTATGTTGCTACTTGGTTGCTGGTTTTCAGTTGTTACTCAGACTTCAATTGGCCTGACTGTGCCAACAGTTCTTTTGTGAACTTTAAGTAGTATTGCTATCTTTATGGACTTCTACTATAGATTATTATTTTTTTATTAGTTTTCTAGTTAGAAGTTTGGATAGAAATACTATGGTTAAATGACTTCTTAGTTTTCTTTCATTCCAATAATGTTCTCTATTGGTTCTAGCTGGTGATGTGCTAGTTACCAACATTTTGGATGTAAGGGATGACCCCCTTTTTTTTGGTCGTTTTTAATTTCAAAAACATTTCAATTATGCTAAATAAATATTTTGTGAGAATTTGGTGGAAATAAATCATTGCTCCAAATTGTCTTGATAATTTTATTTGAAGATAATAATATATTCAATTCTATAGAGGGATATTTTTTTTGCCAATCTTGTCAATTAATTTTTAATGACATTTTAAAATATTGACATCTTCCATATTTCATAGTCATTGAAAGAGATGACAAAAATTAAATATCACAACACACATGAACTATTCGACAAATATTTTAAACATGGGTTTTTTTTGGAAACATGAAAGTAAACATCCTCATTAAAGGAAAAATGCCATTTTTTATAAATACTACCTAAAATGTTTTTCTTTTCTTTTTGTAAGTGAAAAGGTAGAGAAATTGGGTTAGTGGAAATATTTAAAATATAAGTTAGGAAAATTTTTGATGGTTTTAAAATGGAAAAATAAAAGATATAATGAAATAAAATTATCTATGATTAGATAAATGAATATATCAATTTAATGAAATGTGGAACATACATTATCTATCATATCCTATATACCAAATAGTAAATTTGGATTGCAAAATTTAGATTTCATTATTTTCCATATGTAATTCCTAGTATTTAAAATTTGTATAATATAGGTTTTCTTGAAGCATAGAAAAATATTCCTCTAATCATATTGTTGGTCATCATTTCATAGTTATGCCATGTACATGTACAAAATTTCAATCTTTTAGTGAGAGGATACAATATAGAACAATCTATCAAAGAGATTGTAAATGAAGGAAACGAGAACAAATGAATAATATAGAAATAGAAAACCATCATTTTAATAACAATCAACCAAAAAGACAAAGGAATATTAGAACAACAGAAATAATGGATGAAGAATTGCAAGATGAAAATAGAGTTGAAGGGAATATAAGTAGCTCAACCACTCAACTAAATAAGGAACAACATGAAATTCTTGAAGGGAAGAGGGAATATAAAAGGAATTATCAAATAGAGTATAGAAGAAGGCAAAAGGAGAAAATAGATGATATAGAAGGGGAAAATCTATGTTTAAAAAAATGTTTAGTGGTAAAATGAAAGAACTTTAATAGGATGTATGCCTCTTCTTTACATGACACTAAGCCATTCAAATATGTGTGTGTGATGGAAAGAGGAGGATTTAATTAAATTTCTAGGTTCCAAAGGAAGAAGAGTGCTAATACTAAATTTGGGTTGTAAAGAGGAATGCAATACCAAATAAATACACTCGAGCTTAGGCCCTTATTAGGATAATGTGAATGTAAAATTAAACTAATTGCTTTGGAAATGTAAATATAGATGCTATGTAAAGACAGTTAGCCCAATTAAGATGTAAATTTAGGGTAAAGATATGAAATGTAAAAGAATCACCTTGAAATGCATAAATAAAGATGTGTTTTGCTCAATAAATTTCAGATGTGAATCTTTTCTTAACTTCCATTTGTGAATCCTAGAATGAAATGATGAGTTGAGAAAAAACCCATAAATCTTTGTGGAGTATGAGACTGAAGGACTACGTCAAGATGGAAGGTCATCCTATAACTAGGTTGACATTATCCATGACTTTGAAACTAATGACTTCAGAAAGCTTGTGAGCTATAGGTTCTGGATCTACACTTCTTTGTTGAAAACTTACAATGGGAAAAATTATTATTTTGTCATTAATGTCAAATATATTGATCATACATATTGCCACCTAATCTAAATATCATATCTATTTGATTGATGAAGAGAATTTGAGAAATTTATCATAACAATAGCACCTAGAGAAAATGTTGAGTTATGAAAAGGAAGCTACAATGGACATTTGACTAGATAGACTTTGATGAATCAAAGTTATTGTTTATATCAAGAAAGATAAACTAAGTTGACAAATAGAGTATAAGGCCAAGCAATGCTAAGTGATGCTAGTATCAATTGAGCCACAATTAGTGCTAAGAAAAATCTATTGTTGACCGATCATTAGTTTTGACCAAGCAAGATAGTTGATGCTAAGCCAAAAAATTTATAGTGACCAAGTAATTCAGTGATGACCAAGTGTCAGAATTTAGAGATTTCCAAGTAACAATGTTGAGAATGAATTTAAGGAAATTGTGAGATCTAGCCTACTCAATTTATTTCTTGGGAGATGTAAACCATGTTGAAGATAAGATTGATGAGTCAGATCATTAAATTCAAGGTGAAGATTAGGTAAAGACCTAATACACAGATCATAGAGAAGTTTCTAGAGGATGATCAAGAAGATGGACATATACAATGAATAATATTGAACTTGACTGTAAACCCTAAGATCTATGATGAACATGGAAACAATAAAGTAAGAATCACCTATTTAAAGAGGTACATAGCCGAACAAAAGTAGGAAGGTGTGGTGTGTATGTGAGAGAAAGATATATAGAGAAAGGTAGATTAGAGGTGCATGACGAAAAATTCAAGAGCATCTGTGAATGAAAATCTAGAGAGGATTGCTTATGCAAATGTTGTTGAAATTGATGAGTGAATCTTAGTAGATGGCTTAAGTGTTGGTAAAAGGAGAAGTTTTGATTGCTTGAAGAGTTTGGAAGTGAATCAAGATCAGAGATGACAATGAGAGGCTTATCAGTGAATGAACACATGAACTAAATAGAGATGCGAACCTAAAAAAGTGAGTTGTAATTATATAGATCAAAACCTACAATTTTCTTTTTAATCTTTGTAAATAGTTTGTATTGAAATCCTTTTAATAGAGGTTGACCTAATAGTCATTTGAAAGACTTAACAATCTATGTAAATCCTTTAACAAGGTGACATTCTAAATATAATGATCAAAGTCCTCTAACAAGGCCACTCTTAATAGGGTGATTAAATCCTCTAACCAGGTCACATTTAATAAAGTGTATCATGAACCTTTAATAGGGTTGGCTCCAGCTAATAGGGCTCACTTTGAAAGAGTGAAAACGTGATGACATGTTGCTATGGGTTTTCCCAAATTGGGTTTCCATTTAAAATCCTTGTGTCAAATATGTGTTGAATGTTTTATGTGTTTTACATTTCATGATGTTTTCATTAAGCAAATCATGTTATGTTTAATACAATATGTTTGTAGTAAAGGCCAAGCAACAATAGGATATACAGAATAGTGAGTGATTATGTTTAATCATTCATGTGATAATTAAGGACCTTGAGTAATTAATTCACACCCTCCCACCCTCTTAGTTATTCTAAAACATTTCTAACAATTGGTATCAGAGCCTTGTGCTTACAGAGAAAAGTTTGAAGGTACTTAAAGATAAAGATCATGACTCATAAGAAAGATGTACCCAAGTTGAACAAGAAGAATTTTCCTACATTAAAGACCTTTATGAGGTTGCATATATCCAATATCAATAATGATGCTATAAAATTTGTGGACAATGAATATGTGAAGGTAACAACTACTCCTTTGATAGTTGAACAATTGAAGCAGAAGCAAGAACACAATCAAAAAATGTTAGAGACTGCCTCAACCCTAAGCTATGTTGAATTTGATGACTTAAAAGATTGTGATAGTGCAAAGAAAATGTGGTACAAATTGAAAACTATGTATGGAGGTGATGAAACTTTCTTGAGAGCCAAATCAAAGAGTTTGAGAGGAAAATTTGATGACATGATAATGTTGGAAGATGAGAACATAGTATAATATTGTGCAAGAGTCAAAGAGGTTGTTAATGCTATTCGTGGTCCAAATAAAGAAATCAAAGATGAAATAGAAATAAGAAAGCTCTTGTATTGAGGACTCTACTCCCTATATATGAGATTAGATTTTATGTTATTCAAGAATTGAGATGCACACTAGGTAACACTTTGACCCTAGAAGGTGTAATTGGCAGACTTACTACTTTTGAAATGTCTAACTTTGATAACTACACATCTGCTACTATTGAATATGCATTTAAGTTGCAATTAGTTCTTAGCAAAAGAAAAGGAAAACACATGAAGAGTGACAATGATATTTCAAATGATGAGATTGATGAACTTGAAGCCCTAATTGAAAAAAATATTTGGAAGAGGAAAAGGAAAATACAGAGGTAAATTGCCTTTTTTTTTCATACAACAAGGTTGATCATATTGCTTCTAGGTGTCGTAATAGAGAGGATAAGGATGAAAGGAAGGAAAGAAAGTAAAAAGGAAGAAGAGATGACAAAGACTACAAGAGAAACAAGGATTACAAAAGTAAGAAACCTTGTTATATTGCTAAAGAAGAAACTGACAATGAACCTAAGAGTAATTATGATGAAGTTTTCTATGTTGCTATGAAAGAAGACTCTGATGAAGATGAGAAGACTGCATTAATCTCAAATATAAACAAGAGTGACAAATGGATATTTGACAATGGATTCTCTAATCATATGATTGGTGATAAAGATAAATTTAAGGATATTGGTCTATACAAAGGTGGATATATTAAATTTGGTAATGATATCTCATGTGTTGTAAAATGTAAAGGTGTTATTCAATTGATTGAAAAGATAACATGTGATGATGTTTACTAGGTTGAAGGACTTAACTATAATTTGTTGAGTGTTTCATAGCTTAAAAAATCAGGTTATAGAGTTGCATTTCATAATCAAAAGGGAAAGATACATGATGCCAATGGTAAGTTGATTGGAACTAGTGAATAGACAAGAGGTAACTTGTTCTATCTAGATTTATCAAATGTGACATGTTTGTTTGCACAACAAGAAGATGTTTGGTTTAGGGTATACTTTAAGAAACCCCCCTTTAGAAAAGGTCAAAAAAATTTAATTTTTGTGGTGAAAAAAATCAATTTACAAAGAAAAATAATAATCTCCATTGGCGAATCATTCATAGTCTCTCAAACAATGTGTAAAATCTAGGCAAATTGTGTTATTTTAAAACAACAAAAATATATACATTGGCGAACAAAAAATGATTATCATAGTAAAATATTAACTTTTTGGGCTAATCATTTCATTGTATTACACAAAAAATATATACATTAGTGAATAATAATAATTTCAAAATTAAACATAAATTTTTGGGTGAATTAATTCATTATGCTATTGCTAGACATAAAATATATAGATTACAATTTATTGGTTAAATTTTATAATAATATTACAATAAAATAAAATAAAATAATTTCTTACAAAATAAGTAAAATAGAAAATGTATATCTATCTCCCATCTCTAAAAGGGCTAGAAGCTAACATGGCTAGAAACAAGATTGATGCAATAATATTTTATTAAAAAATTTAGATGTATGTAATACAAAATAAATACACAAGATAACTTGTGAACTATTGAAAAGAAAGGTGTGATGTTTATGATGTGGAATTGACCCCAATATTCCCAAAAGGGACATTTAGCAGCATAGTGTCCTACTATTCCACTATTAAAACATTCAAAGACTAACTTACTGTATACTTGCTCAATACATTGTTTAGTTAAGTGATGCATTTTACTACTTCATTTTAATGAAATTCATATTTAGTTCTACCTTCATTGTTCTCATATTTTGACATCATTCATTCATTAGAGATTCAAAATTATGCTTCATATTGTACAACTTATTGTCAAATATTACCAAGATGTTTCAATTAATCAAACGTGTATTTTCAACCCATAAATTTTAGATATTAGTTATCACCCAAACTATTTGTAATTATATTTCTCATCTTAGCATTGCTCTCATAAGGCATAAGTTAATCTTTAGTAAGAGGATTTGATACTTTAGGAACATAGCATTTATTTTAGCATCTAGATATGAAAAATATTTTCTTTTATTTCATCATCTAAATTTAAATTATAATATTGTCTTGAAATATATACCATTATTTCATTGTTATACCATTTTAAAATTTGTCTCCTCTCTCTCTCTCTCTCTCTCTCTCTCACACACACACACACACACACACACACACACACACACACACACACACACACACACACACACACACACACACACACACACACACACACACACACACACACACACACACACACACACACACACACACACACACACACACACACACAAAATAAAAGTGAGATATTCATTTTTGTAGTTGCAGGGTAGTTACGTCCATGTAGTCACATTTGACTAGAGGTAGTTGTAAAAATTAGTCTAAAAATCTTAGAATATAAATTTAAATTTTATAATGGAGGGCATTATATTTGATAAGGTACAAAAAAAAAAGGGATAAGCTCATGTATTTTTGGATAAGGTTTGGGTTTTGGAGAGTATCTTGTTTATAACACTTGTAAGTCTCTATAGGAATTTTTGGTTTAAAATAATTGGTTAATGTTTGCACAAAGAAAATTATCCCTATAATTCAAAAATACTATCTATTTTAACATACGAGATTAACTAGTTCTGGGAAATTTTATGCAAGGACTAGATGTGTACTCCAAGATTCCTTGATCTTGTTGCTATTAATA
The DNA here is from genome assembly GCA_028749045.1 of Cupressus sempervirens. Taxonomy (NCBI): domain Eukaryota; kingdom Viridiplantae; phylum Streptophyta; class Pinopsida; order Cupressales; family Cupressaceae; genus Cupressus; species Cupressus sempervirens. The sequence goes on from CM053788.1 coordinate 180,664,204, forward strand.
CTCAAATATTTATCTTCTCCTTTTTTGATTCTATGTTGTAATGTTTAAATAAATTTTGCATGATTAAATAATCATTAATCATTGATCACAACATCACATAATCATTTATTTTATTATATTATAAAGTTTGACCATCTAAATCCTAAGTTATTTGATTAAAATAATATGTCCCCCTTTTAATTAAATAAATAATGATAACCCTTTATCTTAATTGCACATAAATATGACTTTCTAAAACAAACAAAATTGAAATAACTAACATGAAGAGCACTCTTTCTAGAAATTTCCTAAAAGTGCACATAAATATGATTTTCTCAAATTAAATAAATAAAATGACACAACATAAAATGCACTCTTTTTAGAAATTTCTTAAACCTTGAGCACACAAATCAACAACAAGAATATCTCCATCATTGCTCAACTTTTAATCTTAACCACCCATTCACTTTTGATTTCTATAAAAGTAGTCTTTCTCCTCATTTTAAAAGATCTTAGATTTTTTCTATTGTTATATCGTTGTTCTCATTTAAAAATTTCTTAAACATTTTTTAAGAATTTTTCATTAAATTAGTTTGTCCTTCATTTCTTCAATTTCATATAGCTTAGATAATCTAGTTTGATAAATATGGATTGTAATTTTTCATCTTTGATATTTTAGGTTTTGTTCTCGGTTAGTTTTAGAACTTTTTAGATCATGCATGCATCAATGGAGAGGTTTTTCATCATGAATGCCTTAATATTTTTAATATTACAAATTTAAAATTATTTTCTAGGTTTTTAGTGTTAATTAAATCACATAACTTAATTAGGAGGATTTTTAATCTTTCATCTATGCTGATTTAGATATTTTTTTGCTTAAATTTACTATTTTCTAATTATGCATACATCAATGAAGACCTTTAGATGCTTGCAAACTAATTGCATGTTATCTATTTGAATCTTAAATATTATAGTGCACCCTATAGAGGTCATGATTCCTTATTGGAGAGGTGATTAATCATTTGATTTGGTTTATGCATGCTATAGTTTTGAAGTTGTAGGTTGCCATTCATGGATTTAGTCAATACATCTCTTAGATAGAAGGTTTTATAGAAGTATCCATAATTTTGTAAATATGAATTACATAGATTCATGACCATTCTATTTTGCTTGTTCTTATTCAATCTTAAATTGGTTGTCCATGTAAATCGTACTAGTAATATATCTAAAGTAATAATTAGTGTATGCTAGAAGAAGTGACCTATTGGGAGCATGAATAAACAAACAAACATTAGTTAAAACACATGCATCAAATGCTCACAAAATAAAAGAAACAAACTAATGCTTGCTTGAGTTTTGCAACTCAAAGCAACCAACAAACCAAGCCCTCAAGCAAACTCTATAGCTCAACAAGGGCACCCATGAGAGGCCATTGTTGGTGTGTTAGGATGTGAGGTATGTTTGGTGTGCTCTCCCAAACACAACAATGTATTGAATCTCTTGATTATGGATATGCAAGTGTGAGGAATGCAATTATGAACCTATGTTATATGAATATGAAGAACACCTCAAAAAATGGCTATGGAGAAAGCAATGCTTGAAGGCATTCAAAGATGAAGATATGAAATGCAACAAAAGAATCTAAACTATGATGCAAGCTAAACTAAGATGTAAATGAAATGGAGATGAGAAATGCAAGCCATAAATCTACTCTAATAATGCAAATTAACTCTAAATTAGCTACCAAAGGTTAGTATGCAACCTAGAAATCACTATGCAAGCTCTAAACTCAAACTACTATGAAAGCTCAAATCTCAAACCAACATAATAACAATGCAATAATGGGAGATGAAAATGTTTGAGACAAGGGCCCTATTTATAGGCTTGAGGGAGACCCTGGGTGAGGTGTCATCTATGTGGCATCACATAGTGCCACAAGGAGACACATAAGTAAGCCATGCAAGTGATCAACATTTCAAAGTTTGCTCACACATGCGTTAGCAAACTTGGAGAGAAGAGTGGGGGACAAAGCTTGTAAGACGGAGTGGTCTCACACATGTGTGAGCACACACTTAAGCTTAAGAAGGGTTTAGCAAGATGATTAAGGGAATTAAGTGGGATTAGGAAGTGGGTAGGCTTCGAAGGATGAAAGTGATGGTTGTAGACTAGGCTTTAGGCTAGGTTTAAGATTAAATTAAACAAGATTAAATTTAATCATAGGTTTAGAGGAATTGATGAGATGGAGGGATTTAAATAAATAGAATTTATTTAAAAGGGGAATTTATGGAGGGCTATGTATTAAATAAATTTAACACATTAAGGATAGAAGTATTTAAATTAAATTTAAATACTTGAGAAAAGTGAACCCACTTAATTAAATAAATTTAATTAAATAGGTAGAAGAATATGACAAATATAATTAATTAATAATTAATTAATTATAATGTCAAGGGCAATATTAAATAAATTAATATAGTCTTTAGGACAATTTTTAAGTGTGTACAATTAGTAATATGCTTCTAAATAGGAACCTTTGTAATCATTGATGTCTATTAAACTTATTATATATTTGAATGATTGGGTAAGCTTATTATTTAATGTATAAAGGTTTTAAAGATGATAAACAATTCAAAAAGAATTAAAGATGTTTATAATAAAGTTGAATTTTTGTCAAATCTCATTTAATTAGCCTTAACTTAATAAGTGAATTTTTATGTTTTAATTATTCAATAGTAACTAATTAGGATAAATAACATACTTATGCTAAATGTTTCTTTTGAAGCATAATTAAAATCTTATTTAAATTAAAGTTCTCTAATTATTAACGTAATGAATAAATTTTATATTTTATTCTTTTTACCAAATATAAAAATATTTAAAGAAAAAAGAACTTTATAATACAATCAATTATCATGAACTCTCTCTTTAAGAATAATTCATGTCATTCTCTTAAATCAAGTAATCTCATAACTCAAAATTCTCTAATTCCATAAAGAATAGTTGTAAAAGTTGTTCTTCAATAACAAAAGAAGCTTAACATAACATGATTGGTAGTCATCAAAATAAAGACTTTCTCTCCTCTCATTTTCCTAATCATAAGAAAATGTTTATTCTTCAAAAATAACACATTCGTAGTGGTATTTCCTTTCATCATGCAGTACATTTATCAGTTTACATTTAGCAATGGCAAGAGCTATTCACATCCAAGGCTTCTCCAAGTAATAATTCTCTAGTTTATATTAAAGAATATCACAAGGCAAGGTGAATGAGGGTCCCAAACATTATAATATTGGGGTGGATGCAGTATGATTGGATCATTTCAAAAAATCAAGAAATCACATGTGAACCTTAAACTAAATGGGAAATCAAAATAATAATATCTACAGATCTAAAAAATTAAAACCATTATAGTGTTACACCAATCACACTAGGGCATTGGTTATATCCTTAACTATGCAACCATTCTATTTCAAACAAATTATAACATTTGGGAGGTGAAATTCAAAAATCTAGAATAGCTAGAAGTAGAAATATCATCTGATTTGCACTCTTACCCTTGATAGCAATTATTTGGAATAGATTTTATGAAATAGAAGGTATAAGCTATCTCTGAGTCTCTCTTTATGATGTGTCATGCCCAAAATCTAGAACCAATGCCAATTAGAGATACACATAGATTAAAGAAATTTTAAAGAGCGCCAATGGTATTTAATCAATGTTTCATTGCTTGGGCAAATAGTAATTGCCAATTGGAAATTATACAAATCAATTCCAAATGCCATAAGGTGAAACGAGCCAACTCCTCCATGGTAAAATGAACAACTATTGGTAAATTCCCCCATACATATGAAAATGTAACGCATTGAAACTTAGCAAACATGGCATCGCTTACCATTACTTGGTTGACTATGTGAAAGGTGAATACTGCCTAAAAAAGTCAAATGCAATTTTTTCTTAGTGATTAGATAGAGTAACAACCTAGTAAACCCAATAAAGCTAGGCGATTGGGCCATCATGAATGGGAAATCAAAATAATAATCATTTTACATTTAACAATGGCAAGAGCTATTCACATCCAAGACTTATCCAAGTAATAATTCTCTAGTTCATATTAAAGAATATCACAAGGCAATGTGAATGAGGGTCCTAAACATTATAATATTTGGGTGGATGCAGTAGGTGATTGGATCATTTCAAAAAATTAGGAAATCACATGTGAACCTTAAACTAAATGGAAAATCAAAATAATAATATCTACAGATAAAAAAAATTAAAACCATTATAGTGTTACATCGATCAGAGTAGGGCATCAGTTATATCCTTAAATATGCAACCATTCTATTTCAAACAAATTGTAACATTTAGGGGGCAAAATTTAGAATTTTAAGATAGCTAGAAGTAGAAATATCATCCAATTTGCACTCTTACCCTTAATAGCAATGATTTTGGAATAGATTTTATGAAATGGAAGGCATAAGCTATCTCTAAGTCTCTCTATGATGTTTCATGCCCAAAATCTAGAGCCAATGTCAATTAGAGATACACATAGACTAAAGAAATTTGAAAGAGCGCCAATGGTATTTAATAAATGTTTCATTGCTTGGGCGAATAGTAATTGCCAATTGGAAATTATACAAATCAATTCCAAATGCCATAAGGTGAAACGAGCTGACTCCTCCATGGTAAAATGAACAACTATTGACAAATTCCCCCATACACATGAAAATGTGATGCATTGAAACTTAGCAAACATGGCATTGCTTACCATTACCTGGTTGACTATGTGAAAGGTGAATACTACCTAAAAAAGTCAAATGCAATTTTTTCTTGGCGATTAGATGGAGTAACAACCTAGTAAACCTAATAAAGCTAGGTGATTGGGCCAACATGAAATGGCTCAAAAATCACCAAAATCAACACCATGAACTCCTTAAATTCACCAAAATATGGAAATTTGCCACTAAATTATACCTTGGTTTGGTTATGGCACAAGAGATTATGTGATAAACTTTGAAAATTTGGTGAATATTAGTAAAATGAAGACAGTTAGAGGGTTTCCTAAGCTAAAGAATCCTAGCAATGCCATGTGTAAACAATGTCAATTGGGAAAAATGACCACTTCTACTTTTAAGAGAAAAATATACACTACTAGTGATATTATGGAATTGGTTTATACTAACCTATGTGGACCCGTTGATGTCCAAAGCTACTATGGAGATAAGCATTTTATTATATTTGTTGATGATTACTCTAGGATGATGACTGTGATGTTTCTTAAAGCTACCTCTGATTCTTTTCAATTATTTAAGTGGTATTTAGCTAGAATTAAAAAAGAAACAATGAAGAGTCTAAAGTGCTTGAGATCTCATAGAGGTGGTGAATTCATTTCAAAAGAGTTCAATAAATTTTGCAATGATAAAGGACTTAAAAGACAAATGTCACCACCAAGGACCCCTCCTTAGCATGAGATAGTCGAAAGGAGAAACACGCCAATAATGGACTATACAAGAACATTAGTGATGGAGAAGAGTGTATCAAAGAAGTATTGGAGAGAAGTTGTTCATACTATTCTCTATATCCTTAATAGAGTACAAGCCACGAAAGGTACACATGCTACACCTTTTGAAATATGGTATGAATATGTCCCTAATGTGAAATATTTCAAAATCTTTGGAAGCAAATGCTATATACTTAAAGATAATAGGAATGTAAAAATTGATGCAAAGAGTGATGAAGCTATATTCTTAGGATATTCCAATAAGAGTAAAGCTTATAAGTATTTAAATTATAACACTAACAAAATTCTAAAAAGTGGAAATGTGAAAGTTGATGAGTTTGCAGAAATAGTGACATCTAATGCAAGGAAGAACCTGAAGATTATAGTATATTAATCTATGTGCATGATGATGCTCCCATCACTCCAAATGAACAATAGATTAAAGTTACATTTTCCCAATAGACAAGAAATGATGTAGTGTAAATACAAATTGCCAAGCAATAGAGAGTGGGTGTTGAACAACAAACTGAAGATGCTAAGTCACAGATAAGGAATATCAACCATCAGATAGAAAATGTCAAGCATACAGAACATGAACTAGAACTTGAGTAAGAAAGAGAAAATGAGCTTAAGATTAATTTTCTAGATGAACCTATAGAAGAACCAAGAAGGAAACTACCCATGCTAGTAAAAAATGTGAGAAGACATCACAAACTTGAAAATATCATTGGTGATGTTGAATCAAGTGTTATGACAAGAAAAAGACTCAAAGATGAAACATGCTTACTTTGTGAATTTGAGCCCAAATAAGTAAAAGATGCTTTAGACAATGAAGATTGTATTTAGGAAATGAATGAAGAAATTAGTCAGATTGAGAAGAAAAATACTTGGACTTTAGTTCCAAGAATTAAAGACAAAAAATTTATTGGAACAAAGTGGGTTTTTAGGAACAAACTCAATGAAAATGGAGAGGTAACAAGAAACAAGGCAAGAGTGGCATGCAAATGATATGCTCAAGGAGTTGATTATGGAAAAAAAATTTCTCTTGTGGTAAGAGTTGAAGGAGTCAAAATTTTCCTTTCATAATTAGCCTACAAATATTTCAAGGTATATTAGATGGATGTCAAATTTGCATTTTTAAATGGTATACTTGAGGAAGAAGTATACATTGAACAACCTAAAGGATTTTTAGATCCATATAAGAAGATCATGGTATGTAAATTGAACAAATCCCTTTATGGATTAAAACAAGCCCCAAGAGCATGGTTTGAAAGATTACATAGTTGTTTGGTGAAGTTTGGTTTTGAAAGGACAAATGATAAAAATAATCTATATTTGAAGAGTGACAAGAAAAATGAAGTACTATTATCTAAAGTATTTGTAGATGATATTATATTTGGAGGAAGAGAAGAATTATGAAAATCATTTGATGATGAAATGAAGAAGGAATTTAAAATGTCTGTGTTTGGTGTAATCAAATAGTTTGTTGAATTACAAGTATGTAAGATTAAGTTTGGTATCTTTATTACTCAATCCAAATACATCAAGGAGATATTAAAGAATTTTAGAATGGAATATTCAAGGTTAGTGGGTACACCTATGTTTATAGGATATACGCTATCTAAGAGTGATCATTCTACAAAAGTGAACAATAACTTATATATATTCATGATTGGAAAATTATAGTATGTTTTTTTATAGAAGACCAGATATTGATTTAGTAGTTGGGATAGTTGCTATATTTCTAGCAAAACCTAAAGAGAATCACATGATGGTAGTGAAAAGGATAATGAGATATCTGAAAGATACATAAGACTATGGATTGTATGACAAGAGAAGTGACAGATTTGAACTAAAGCCATTAATATACTCAAATTGGATAGGAAATATTGATGACACAAAAAGTGCTAGTAGAGGTGCATTCTTTTTAGGAAAGAGATTGGTGTCATGGAAAAGCAAAAAGAAGAATTCTATTTCCTAATCAGCAAGTGAAGCTGAGTATGTGGTAGGTATAGTGAATTGTTCAAACATTATGTGAATAAAGAAATGCTTAAAGGTATGAACATGGAAATTATAGATCCAATCATTATCTATTATGATAATATAAGTGCTATTAACATTTCAAAGAATCCAGTGATGCACACTAAGACATAGCGCATTGCTATCAAGTATCACTACTCGAGGGAACTAGTTCAAGACAAAGAAGTAAAGTTAGAATATGTGCACACCAAAGATTTATTGGAAGCATGAATGCTAATGATATTCCTATTGGGGAGTATTGTAGAAACATGATTAGATCATTATCACGTTAATATGTTACATTCATTATATGTTTGTCATTGATGTTAACATAGCAATTTTATGTATCTAACAGAAGAATAGTGGTAATGATCAAGTTGGTATGGACTAATTTTTGAGTATTTTCACTAGTGAAATTAATGAGAGATATTACCAAGTGTCTAGTATATGTAGATAACCTTAGGTGTAATAACATTAAGTTTGGAAGAATTTATGCAAGTTTTGGTGAAGACTATTATGGGATAGAGTTTACAGAAGCATGTTTCGGTAAACTTGTTATATCTCTTAGCATATTTTTTATCTTGAGAAGAAAGGTTAAAGGTGTGTAGAAGACATGTTGGAGATGATGTGGCTAAGCTTTCACATCATAATATTACACAGACAAAAATTTATTCAAGTTACAAGGTGACAGATTAATGTTACCACTAAGTAAAACATGTTCTTAACAAGGCCTTATAATAATTAGTTGAGAAAGTGTAATAGCTGACTCAAGGGAATTGTTTTATAGAATTGGTATAAAGGAAGGATATTTTCCTTTGTTATAAAAAATGATTGGATGAAGTATGAAGAGCTGAAAAGAGGAGAAAAGATATGAATGCTAAGTAATCAAGTTTATATGTAAAGATAAGTAGAGCAGAGTGAAGTTGGAGAAAACTTCATTGCCAAGGTTTTAGTTCAAGATCCAAGGTTTATTATTTGGATTTGAGACTTTTAATTGGTGTACAAGGTCTAACAGTGATTGATCCAATTGATAGGAAAAAGGAAATAGGATAAAGCATGGTACAAATAATTATTCTACAAGGAATAGTTGAGAGATCTATTGGACAGTGAAGTTCAGTGGTCATACCCTAGAAGTTGTTTGGACAGTGAGTCCTTCTGCCTTCTATAGCTCCTAATAGGGTTGGCACAACTCCTAATAGGGTTGGAATCTTCTAAAAATGATTCAAAGTCTCCTAATAGTGACTCTTATGTACTGAATATGTTTATAGACTTCTAACAAGGTCCATCCTCTAACAAGGAATACACACACACACACACACACACACACACACACACACACACACACACACACACACACACACACACACTAGTATATCTTTGTGGGCATCATTCCCATTGGGGTGTTCCCTTTGATCAAGAGTTTCCCTAGCTAACAAATATGGTGTAATTGTGTATGTACATCTTGTTATGGTTGTTGTCTACTTTGATTGATTGGTTAGGATTAATTAAGGTTGATAAATGTTTTAATTAGATAACTGATTCTCCCCCTTCCCCCCCCTCTCCTAGTTATCTTGGTGGACTATCATTTCTACCAATTTGTATCAGAGCAACAGGTCTTTAAAGATAAAGTTTAACAACTTTGGGAGATTCATGGCTAGCATATTAAAAAAGGATAGTCTAAAGTTTGATGGAAAAAATTATGACAATTGGAAGGGAAAGATGAAGAAACATCTTTTGTATATGGGTCTAGGATATTAGATCTTGACAAAATTAGAAAAGACAATTATTGTTGAAATTGAGCTAGAAACTTGTACTAAGGATGATAGATTTTGTCATATCAACTTTGATAGCATTGTGAAAACTACTAATATGTTTGCAGTTAGAGATTTGCCTAAGATAGTAAAATCTACTAACACAATTTGCAAGGATTGTGTATTAGCAAAGCATAATAGAGCTTCTTTTACCAGTAAGAAGTTTACTACTACAACAAAGCTAGAGATTGTACACATAGATCTTAGTGGTCCTACAAAGACTAAAATATTCTATGGTGAAAGGTACTTCATTATTATTGTTGATGACTTTTCTAGAATGATGTGGGTTGCATTTCTTAAAGAAAAATTTGAAGCATTTGACAAGTTCAAGACATTCAAGAATACAGTTGAGAATGAATCAGGTATGAAGATTAAATATTTAAGATCAAATAGATGAGGATAATTTACTTCAAATGAGTTTAACACACTAGTACATTTGGCCTTTATTTTTGACAAAAGTTTTCGATGAGGGGCCAAATTGGTTTGTGAACTAACTTTTTTGTTTATGCTCCCATGTTCATTAAAATAGACATGAACATGGGATGTCAAAATAGTTGCAAACATGAGATTATATTTGAAAAAAAATATTGAAAAGTTGAAATGCATTTTTCATTGTTTGTAGGATTCATTGTTTGTAGGAGTAGGCAGATTTGCATACAAAGGTGGTAAGTTTTTTTGAGGTAATGCATTGCAATGCATGAAAAAGTTGAGAGACCCATTTTGTATATACTTAGAAACACACATTCTTTAAAATCCCTACAAAAAAATGCCATAGCCGACTAATTTAGGTGATTTTTTTTTGAATTATGCTTATTTTATACACATGGAATATCTTTTCTCCTTGTGCAAAACCCTCTAATTTTTTTACAGGGCCACAAGTGTATTATTTGGTAGGGGATCCCCTAAAGATAGACCCAAATGCATATTGAGCAAGAATGAGTTACCCTTGCCAAAGTAGAATCCCCACAAAATTGTTCTTTTCAAATGTGACAAGGATAACTTGAGAGCATTCCTTTGAAAATTGACTAGCAAACCTTTAATCCAGGGTAACTTGAGAGCATTCCTTTGAAAATTGATTGGCAAACCTTTAATCCAAGGTAACTTGAGAGCATTCCAATGTGATATTTTTCACAATTTCAATTGGACATGGAGAGGTGTAGATAAAAAATTTCCAAGTAATTTTTAGGAACCCATGTAAGGAAAGTATGTGCATTTGATTACTAGAATGTGACTAGTAAACTATCATAGGGTAAGGTTCTTGAGTGTGTGAAGTTGTAGCAGGGCTTTGTCCATTAGATGGGTGGTTAAAATATGGATATAATATTGTGAAAATAGTATAATAAGAGTCTACTGATGTGGGAAAGATCTATATTAAGTCTAAAAACAAGATTTTTAGATTGGATACAAGAAATTGCAGATTTGGAGTAGACTATCATGACATGATAGTAAGGTATAAAACTTGTTTTTATTTCATTTGATTAAAGATATGTAGTGTGTCAAGATGGTTGGAGTTTAGAAAATCAATAGATATTTTTAAAATTGTCTTTAATGGTAGGGGTAAGGAAGATACTATATGTTAAGGTTACTATATGGTAATGTTAACCTATATGCTAATAGGAAAGTGCAAACTTGTCAAGTTTGGGTTATGGACAATGTAAATGCTGATCACATCGTGATTACTTATAAAGTATTCCAAAGGTGTAGCTTTTCATCAGAATGAACTTGTTGAAGGGCTTAGTATCCTCATTAATTCATGAAAACCCTAATTAGATTTGTCATGTTTTGTTGTGAAGGATGATTAGCTTGAAATAGGATAGTGTTGTGGTAGGTACGACAAATACAATCATGATGAATGTAAATAATTAATTAGAGAGAGAGATAATGAACTATGAAAGAGTTTTCAAATGAAACGTTAATGATGTTTTATATGTATACAGGTGAAGATTGAGAACTAATTGTTAGAAATGCTTTGGAATAACTGAGAGGGGGGTGAATCAGTAATTCAAGGTGCAAAATGTCCAATTCAAACTTTTCATCAAGTGTGCACATCAAACTATTCATTCATCCAAGCTTTAACTTTCCTATTCAACAAGTTATTGTAAATCAACATGCAAGCATAACACATAAACAAATCAACACATAACACAATGATTTACGTGTAAACCCAATTTGGGAAAAACCACCACTAACATGCTACTCAATTCTCACTCTTCTAAAATGGTGCCCTATGAAAGGCCTACCCTATTAAAGGCTTACAAGAGACTATTAAATGTGACCTGTTTAAAAGATTTAACCACCCTCTTAGAAGTGGGCCCAATTAGAGGACTTTAGAACATTCACTTGGAATGCCACCTTGTTAAAGGATTTACAAATGTCTATTAAACCAACCTAAGTCCATAGGATTTTCTTCTACCCTAACTCATACAATTTCTAGAGAGTAATGTTAAGGGATTTTGACCTGATTATAGAATAAAACTCAACTTGCAGATCTTAGATCACCATTCAACTCATAGCATTGCCTAACTTTTAGTCTCTACAACTCTTGACAGCTTGATCTCATTTCAAGCTTAGTCTTCTTGAGTCTCCATGCTTAATGTACTAGTGCAATCCTCTCTTTCTGACCACTTGTGAAAGTAGAGTCTCTATGCTCTGTTCTTCCTTCTCCTAGATGTCTTCTCCTTGACACCTTTCTAACTACTTCGCAATTTGGTAAACCATTAGCTCTTGCTTCTTGGTTTGTAACTTCTTAAATAGAAGTCTTGGAGTTTATTTTCCCACTCGATTATTCCCTCCTTCAATTTCAATTTGCATGGATTAGGTAGGATTCATTGAATCTAACCTGTATTTTGTTTCTTCTAGAAACATCATGAAGAATCCATTTGAATTCGCTCAAAAATGGTTTACATAGAATTCTATGCCACCAACTCATCGTCCTTATCCTCCAATCGGTTCACAAAATTCAAGGTAACAACTTTGTCAGCTCAAATGAGGTGAATCTTTGATTTTCCAATAATGTAGCAGCTTGACACTATTGAAATTCTGGTGCTTGACACATACTGTATTACTCAGAACCAACTACGTTTTACTGATGCTCGACAACTAAAGTTCATTTGGCACCTACTAAGATTTTTTGATGCTTGGCACTTGTTACTTTTCTTGGCACTTGAACTTCATTTGGCACACACTAGATATTCTATCTACTTGGCTCCTACTAAAAATTTGCTCGACTCAAACTATCTTTCTCGACACCCACTAATGAACTTAGTTTAGGTTTTGTAGTCAACCTTGTTCTAACTTATAATTCTAGTTTTTCTTAGTGTGACCCACCTTTGTATGTTTGAATATGTTATCAATACGTCATTTAACCATTGTCTTAATTGATCCTTGAAATTCATTACAAAACCATAAATCAACCTTTCCCTTAGGTAATTTTGTTACATCTTGTTGATCAAATCCTCTTCATCAATCAAGTAAGTGATAGTATTTGGATCTTGTAAGCAATTGTCATTCCTACAAATAGTAGGTTTGACATCAATGACAAAACAATGATGGAAAACATTCTTTTAACAACAATCTTCCTCTTTGATAGTAAACCTTTTCAATCAAATTTCCAACAATCTCCCTCTTTGGCATTGATGGCAAACCAAACTAATCAATCATCAGATCAAACTATTCAACCAAGTTACCAGCATGCTAACTAGGTTAGAATAGTAAGTCAAATGCCAAAAGAAAATTGTGTCACCATCAATTTTCACATCTCCTTCTCTTGATCTATTCTCAACTGCTGTATCCCTTTTCTTTCATTTTTGCCCTTCTTTCATTCACTCCCGATGTATGCATTGCTCATCTTCTGCTATTTCTTTCCTTTTCTATATTTTCTAATAAGCTTCTTCATCTTCTCCCTCAACCATTGATCATTTTTTTCTACTTTTCCCTCTTACTATTGATCAAATTGTATTGATCAATTTCTTGACATTTCTCCCTCTTTGACAACAATGCCAAAGACATATTAACAACTTAGCATCTTATCATGCAAATGCGACATTTGCAAGTTCATTCAATTTCTCCCTCTGTCACCTTGCTTGTGACTAATTTGAAACTTAAATACTTTAATTACTTCAAGAATAGTCCTAAAGTAGGTATCCTCTACATCAATGTGTAATATTTCAACAATTAGCTCATTTGATACAGGGGAGTCTTGCTTTTACTTCAAGTAGCCTTGGCTAGGGGTATCACCCCTAACTTACTTCTAAGATCCTCAAAAACATCTTTAGGTAGTGCTTTTGTGAAGATGTCAGCAATCTATTCCTTTGAGCTAACATATTTCATCTTCACTTGTTTGTCTTCCATCAATTCTCTTACATAGTGATACTTGATTGCAATGTGCTTGGTTTTGACATGCATTACAAGATTCTTTGATATATTGATGGCACTTGTATTATCACAATAAAGTATCATAGTTTTATTCACCTCTTCCTTCATACCTTGCAACAAATGTTTGATCAATACAATATTTTTGCAATTGATAGCAGTTGCAACATATTCAGCTTTTGCAGTAGACTGTGAGGTACAACTTTGCTTTTTGCTGGTCCATGTAATCAATCTTTTTCCCAAGAAAAGTTCTCCTCCAGTTGTGCTTTTTCTATCATCAATGTTACCTGCCCAATTTACATCAGTGTAGGCTCTTAGTTCAAACTTTTCACTCCTCTTGTAGTACAAACCAAAGTCATCAGTTCCTTTTAGATACCTCAGTATTCTCTTTACTACCATCAGATGGTTTTCTCTTGGATTTGTAGAAAATCTTGCCACAATTCAAATAGCTAATGCAATGTTTGATCTAGTATGTACAACATATTGCAAATTTCAAATCATTAATCTATACAATGTCTGATTGACTTTAGCTAACTCATCATTCTTTGATAACTTATGTCCTATCACCATTGGTGTGCTAACTGATTTTGAATCTTCTAATCCAAATGTCTTGAGTATCTCCTTGATGTATTTTGATTGGGTCACAAATATTCCATGCTTTAATTTATGTACTTGCAATCAAACAAAGAATTTGATTTCTCCAAACATTGACATCTTAAACTTATGCCTCATTTGATCAAAAAAATCTTTGCATAGAGCGTCTTTTCCTCCAAATATTATATTAGCAACAAAGATTTCTAATATCAAAATGTCTTTAGCCTTGATATATTATTTTTGTTGTCATTTTTTCTCTCAAATCCTATCTTCACAAGATATTTGTGTAGTCTCTCATACCATACTCTGGGTGCTTGCTTCAAACCATAAAGTGCCTTATGTAGTTTACAAACCATATCCTTGTTGTCATCAACAAATCTCTCTGGTTTTTCTATGTAGACTTCTTCTAGTATACCATTCAGAAAAGAAAACTTTACATCCATTTGGTAGACTTTGAAACCTTTGTAAGAAACATATGCAAGTAGTGTTCTTACTCCTTCCATTCTTGCAACAAGGGAAAATGTTTCCCCATAATCCAATCCTTCTTCTTGTGCATATCCTTTGCAAACTAGTCTGGCTTTGTTTCTTGGTATCTCACCATTCTCATCAAGTTTTTTCCTAAACACCCATTTGGGACCAATTACATTCTTCTTAGCTAGTCTAGGAACTAGGGTCTAGGTTTTGTTCTTCTCAATATGATCTATCTCTTCTTTCATAGCTTTATACTAGTCATCATCTTGTAGTGCATCTTTTACTATTTTGGGCTCAACCTTGCTCAGAAAACATGATTCATTTCTTAGTCTATTCCTTGTCATTGGTCTGGCATCCTTGTCACTAATGATTTGATCTACAAGGTGATGTCTCCTTACATACTTAGCTAACCTTGGTTCTATCCTTCTTTCCATGTTTGATCCTTTAGCTTCAGAGTCATTTTTCTCTTCTTTACCTAGTACTTCATCATCTCTTTCATGTATAATGTTTTCAAAACTAGAATGTGCATTTTCTACATTTTGCAACTCAGCTTCTGAATGCAACTTGACATTCACTGGTTGTGACTCAGTTGATACTGAGATTTGTTGCTAATTCCCAACTTGATTGGTAGCATTGTCTTCAATAGTCATTCCTTCATAGATGTATACAGAATATCTATAATCTTCTAGTTGCTTGGACTCATCAATTTGGCCTTTTGCATGCTCATCAAAATTTACATTTACACTCTCCACAATCTTATTAGTGTTAGTATTCAAACACTTAAATGCTTTACTTCTAGTGGAGTATTCAAGGAATATGGCTTCATCACTTTTTGCATTAAACTTTCCATTTCTAGTATCTTTAAGAATATAGCATTTACAACCAAATACTTTGAAATGTTTTACATTAGGTGAGTGACCATACCACGGTTCAAAAAGAGTTACACTTGTACCTTTCTCGACTTGGACTCTATTTAGGGTGTAATTAGTAGTACTTATAGCTTCTCTCCAGTACTTTAGAGCAACATTTTTCTCCATCATCAAGGTCCTTGCATAGTCTATCACTGATCTATTTCTTCTTTTAGTAATGCCATTCTGTGGTGGAGTTCTTGGTGCTGATGTTTTACTTTTGATGCCTTTGTCATTGCAGAATATCTCAAATTCTTTTGATGTAAACTCTCCTCCTCTATTTGATCTTAGCTATTTCAAACTCTTCCCTATTTCCTTCTTGATTTTGGCCAAATACTACTTGAACATTTGAAATGCATCAGATTTTTGCTTCAAGAATATAGCAATCATCATCTTGGAATAGTCATCTACAAATAGCATTATGTATCTATCTCCTAAGTAACTTTGCACTTCTATTGGACCACATAAGTCTGTATGGACTAACTCTAGTATTTCTTTGGAAGTGTACATTTTTCTTTTGAAACTAGACTTAGTCATCTTCCCTAGTAGAAATTGTTTGCACATTGTATTTTCAAGCTTCTTTATTTTAGGCAAACCTCTAACTTTCTTCTTTTTGTTGATGCTAATCAGATTGTCAAAGTTAACATGACACAACTTTTTATGCCATAACCACACATCATCAGGTCTAACAACAAGAAAAATTGCATCTTCCATATCTAGGTAAAACAAGTTACTCCTAGTTTGTTCACCTTTTCATATCATATCTCCATCAATGTCATAGATCTTGGCAGATTTGTTTCCAAATTCTACTTTGCAACCTATATTGCCTAACTGTGATACACTCAACAGATTTTAGTTCAATCCTTCAACATAGTATGCATTATCACATGAGATTTTCTTTGTACATTTAATTGAACCTTTTCCTTTGATTTGACATAGAGCATCATTACCAAATCTAACACTATTTCAATCATATTGAGTAAAGGTAACGAACTTACTTAAATTGTCTCTTTTTATGTGATGTGAGAAACCACTGTCTATGTTCCACTTGTCATTCTTGTTCATAAAAGTTACTAGTGCAATAGCTTCATCCTCATCTAATTTTTCCTTCATGGCTACATAGACTACTTCATCATCATTCTCATGAAAATCTTCTTCAACAATGTTGCATCTTTTGCCTTTGTCCTTGTAATCTCTGCTATCATCTTCTCTCTTGTTCTTGTACTTTTTTCCATCTTTTTAGTTCTCCTTTTGTGTACACCTTGCAGCAATATGACCTACTTCATTGCAATTAAAACAAATGATAGGCAACTTACCTTTTGAATTTACCTTTGCCTCTATGGAATCTTCTAGCCAATAGTGCTTCCAACTATTTCACATCTTTCTCATCTGTGTTGCTATCACTAGATGCCTGTTTTCCTTTTTTACCCTTCTTATTTTATGTCATCTCCTTAGTGTCTTTCAATGTCAGATTGTACTTGAAAGTAGATTCAAGGTTCTTAGGTTTTTAGTTGTCAAAGTTGGACAATTCAAATGCAGTTATTCTTCCCACAATTCCTTCAAAGGATAGTGTGTTTCCTTGTACACACTTTAGCTCTTGGATGGTTGAAACTCTAATAGCATAGATAGGGAGAAGGGTTTACAAGTATTTTTTGTTGACAATCTCTTCTTCCAATTGACCACCTAGGCTTCTTATTGCACTTACCACTTCTTTCATTCTAGATCCATGTTGAGCAACATTTTCACCTTCCTCCCTTTTCATGTCATCAAACTTTCCTTTGAGGCTTTCTCTCTTTGCTCTTTAAACATTCTGATCTCCTCCATAGATATCTAAAATGGCTTTCCACATCTTGAACATAGTGTCACATTCTTTGATGTCATCAAATTCAGCATAACTGAGTGTAGAGGCAATCTCCAACTTTGCTTGATTGTGCTCCTTCCTTTTTTTCAAATCATCTATAGTAAGAGGTCCAACTGGGTCTACATGTTTTGTTCCAATTGAAATTTTTGCATAATCACCTATTGATCCAAGGTGCAATTTCATCAGACTTTTCCATGCAATGAAGTTATTTTTGTTGAGCTTGGGAACTTCTCTCTTGGACATCTTGATCTTCCTAGTTCTAGTACCTTGAAACTAAATCAATAGATGGCTTTGATAACAATTGTTAGAAATTCTTTAGAATAATTGAGAGGGGGGTGAACCAGTTATTCAAGGTCCAACATGTCCAATTCAAACTTTTCATCAAGTAAAGTGTGCCCATCAAACTATTCATTCATCCAAGCTTTAACTTTTCTATTCAACAAGTTACTATAAATCAACATGCAAGCATAACATAGTGATTTACATGGAAACCCAATTTGGGAAAACCAACAGTAACATGCTACTCAATTCTCATTCTTCTAAAGTGATGCCTTGTGAAAGGCCTACCCCGTTAAAGGCTTACAATACACTGTTAAATGTGACCTAGTTAAAGGATTTAACCACCCTGTTTGAAGTGGGCCTGGTTAGAGGACTTTAGAACATTCACTTGGAATGCCAACCTATTAAATGATTTACAAATGGCTATTAAACCAACCTAAGTCCATAATATTTTCTTCTACCCTAACTCATACAATTTCTAGAGAGTAGCAGTAAGGAATTTTGACCTAAATATAGAATAAAACTCAACTTGCATCTCAGATTACCATTAAGCTCATAACATTGCCTGGCTTCAGTCTCTACAACTCTTGATAGCTTGCCCTCCTTTCAAGCTTAGTCTTCTTGAGTCTCCATGTTCAATGTACCAATGCAATCCTCTCTTTCTGACCACTTGTCAAAGTAGAGTCTCTGTGCTCTATTCTTCCTTCTCCTAGATGTGTTCTCCTTGACACCCTTCTAACCACTTCACAATTTGGCACACTAGCAGCTCTTGCTTCTTGGTCTATAACTTCTTAAATAAATGTCTTGGATTTTCTTTTCCTACTCAATTATTCCCTCCTTTAATTTCAATTCACATGGATTAGGTAGGATTCATTGAATCTAACCCATATTTTTTTTTTGTCTAGAAACATCATGAAGGATTCATTGAAGCTGATCCATGAAAATCTCACAAAGGAAGTACCTTCCTCCATAAGACCTCTTTTTATTGAATATAGAAATTTGAAAAAGTAGGTTGAGACCTTGAAATGTTGCTTGTACATATTGACAACAAAAAAACGGGATAAAAGTATGTTGTGAGAAACTATGTAAGGTTGTGTTGAAGAGTTCCCTTTCTTACAAAGAAAGTGAGAAAGTATTGAACACTTTCCTAGAGCTTAACCTTAGATGAGAACACCCACCACCTTTAAGAGGAAATAGTTCTTCCAATGAGCCCTTCTCAACAATAATTGGGGTTACAATCTTTGCAAATGAGTTCATTTTTTAACTTGATGAGCCAAATATTTCAAACATATTGTGAATCCTATATATCAAGATGAAACTCACAAATTTCTTTAAAACCAAACTTGTTTGAGAAATGGTGTCACCCTTGCTATCAAGAAGTGACACCATTGGATTGTCTTGAAGATTCAATATAGGGCTACACCAAATTGAGATCATTAGCAGAAATAAGAGAGTAAAAATTATAGTTGCAAAATAGTCACTTACAAAGAAAAAATTGAATTCCATGTTTTTGTTTTTCTTCCATTTACTTCATAAGGACTTGTCTGGAATTCTCTTTTATGAATACTAATTGAATACAAAAGGAAAACCAGTATCATTGCTTTACACTTTACATCCATGATTCATTTTAGCACACCTTAAAACAACATACCTTTGACTGACACATATTTTCCTCTTGTTCAATATCAAACAATGTGTTATCAGAACCTTGCTAGATAGCCCACATAATTTATTATTGCACTATGGTTCCCCCAAATTACAAACCAAAATAACCAAGAAAGGTTGAAAGGATAGAATTAGGTTTTCTTGTCTATGAGAAATTTATTAGTCATAGGATTTGACAAATTAAAGCTTGTTAATGGGTAGAATGTTGAATATTTGAAAGTCATTAGAGTGGATTATGTAGGGCACATCGGTTGCATATAGTTTGACAACAAACTAGTAGCTTTAACTTAGAATGGAAATGTTAATTAAATCAAGAACTTCCAAAATAAATTTACCAAAAAAAAAAGTTGATTGAAGTACTTTTTATTTCTCACATGTGGCTTCTACAGGAAAATCTACTAACTCAAGAACTGCATAAATGAAGAAATAGTAAAATATTTAGTCCATATGATAGCATGCTATTCAAATATATAATTCACTTCCGCCAGTCAATATTTTTATAGATTCTTGCTCATGTATGGATGGTAGAATCAAAATCATTTAAGTTGATTGCTTGTTAAACACATAAACTAAAAATGAAGTGAAAATAAATTGCATATGCTTAATCCACCATAAATTCAAACTTAGTTTAGATGAGTTTAGGCAAGACACCTGATACTCGAATACTTTTGGGCATTGGATTCTTTCCCTCTTAATTGCCTCTTCTTTCATTTAAGTCACAATGCAATTAGAAACTAATTTGATATCTCTCTATTTATAGTTTATCCTGCAGAAGGGTATCCAAACAAAATGAATGAATTTCTTGCTCTTTCAAACTATTAGTGATACAAGCCAAGTTGCAGGTAGAGAGCCCTATGCAAAAAATTAAAAAAATTATAGTTTCCCATTTATGTACAAGGAATGGTCATAGGAAAAGGAAAAAAAATTGAAACAATTATGAATCTTATTGTCTAACAAATCTAAGAAGCTATTCTTTACAATCATCTGTAGATTTTAATAAACAAGTCATGTAGGTGGAAAGAGGATGCCTTTTTATTTAATGCTGTTAATTGTAATTTTTGGTTTGGTAGGGAAATTCATTTCTCTTCGAGACTTCTATAACACTATTCCAATTGAGATTATTCCTAAACTAGCTTAGCAGCTGGAGCCAAAAGACTAAAGAGATTATTCTTTAGCATTTTGCAAAAGTAGGATTCCTTCACTTTGCACTTCCCTTGTCAATAGAATTAATTATAAACCCAAATGCCTAAAAATCCAAATAAAATTCAATTAGCATTTCACGTTCCATACACTTTCACAAACTAGTACACCTACATGCTTAGTGAAAGCTCTGCAACTGCAAGACCGAGACTTTGAGCTTTAGGATGCACTTAATAAAGACCAGCCTATTTTTCAATATTTAGGGATCCTTGGACGAACTATTTCCTCTTAAAGGTGGTGGGTGTGTTCATCTATTTGTTTCATTTATTATTGATTGATACTGGTCCCTACCATAATCAATGATTATATTATTATTGGTGATGTAAAGATATTCCTGACTAGTCTTGTAAAATAACTAAGAAGAAATAATGCAAGGTTAGATAATATATGATTAGTTATAATGTGAATATTAATTAGTGTTAACTATTAATAGATTTATATTTTTTTTTCAATCCAACTATCACTGTACCAAAAGGCATCTTGATTATTAATGTTGGATGTTCTTTTAATACATGTGATATAGAATATGTAGGTTGCAAACAAATCATCCTTCTTCCACCAATGAGTCATTCTATTCAAGAAAGGCCATGTCTAGAAATATTAATGCACAACAAAATAGTGAGATAATTGCTAGACTGTGGTCTAACTTAAAAGGAAAAGGTGATGGAAAATGTTATTGTCCTTGCAAAAATTGTAAGGGCTTAAAGACTCAAAAATATCTAATCAAAACAGTCGAGGAACATTGTATGTAGCATGGTCACATTGAAGGGGGAAACAAATTTTGTCCATTGGTATATATTTTAATAATTTATAAAATACATAAGACATGATTTGATGGTGAGATCATGGTCATGGTTAATATAAGGTCATTCTTTTTTATATAGGCCAATCACCTTGGGCTTCATTTATGGATCATGACAATTCAGAGAATGTGGATTTCGAAATGAGGGAACATGGAGGTGTGAATATAGAAGTAGAAGGTAATGATCCACTTAAAGAAGATCAAAATGATAAAGAAGATCATGATAATCAAGATGATGATGATGATGATATTGACGCAAACCTTGATGTACCTATACTTGAGAAGGCACAGAAGCCCTTATACGATGGCTCCCAAACAACTCTTCTTGCCACTGTATTGTTGTTGGTGGACTTGAAGGTTATGAATGGTTTATCCAACATAGCAATGAAATGTATGTTATCTTTTTTCATTTTTCAGTTGTAATTCCCTTGTAATTAACATTGGGTGAATTGTGCAGGAATTGATATTCTTTATATTAAAAAATTATATTTTTTTTCATAGGTTGATAGGTGAGTTTTTGTTACCACCATCAAATATTCTACCTCACTTGTATCAAGAATTAACTGCCATTATGAAAGATATTGGAATGGAGTATCAAACAATACATGCATGTTTGAATGATCATATTATATCATAAACAACATGAATTTGCAACACAATGCCCTGATTGTCATATTAGTAGATATTGATTAGATCGAATAACAAAAAAGGTGCCTCACAGGGTTCTTCAAGTTATTCCTATTATTCCATGTCTGCAAGAATTATTCAGGAGTAATAGCTTAGCACATTTTTGTTAGTGTAGTTTTTTATTTTTCCTATTTTGCTAGGTTTTTCCTACACTTTTAATAATCTCGCTTAGGTTAATAAAGCATGTCTTATTAGGTGAATGGTTGCAAGGGTTCACCTTCCTACATGTGAGCATTAATTAGCTATCTTGGGAAGATACTTTGCTATCTTTAGTCCGATAGATGGTTGCTCCTCATTGGTTGGTGTTGCCACCTCCTCCCTCTTCCTAGCATATATAAGCATGCTACCTGGCTTGTATTTGCATCTCTTGTTTTTGCATCCTCTTAATGCTATTTTGCTTCTAGCATTTGCATTATTCTCTTGGAGACTAACTCTATGATGCTATTTTGATTTTGTATCATTTGCATTCATAGTTTAGATATTTACTCTTTGCACTAGTTTTCTAGGTTATTAATCTTTTTAGATTCTAACATGGTATCAGAGCTTTTCTATGTGCAAGGTAGATTTTAGTTTCCTTATTTGAGAGATTGGGGGGGGGGCAAATAAACTTTATTATAGTTTTTTTTAAAATGAAGTATGCTCTTCTCTTGCATCTTTGGATGATCTTGAGAATCAGAAAAGTTTTGACAAAAACAATTTTTCTCTGGGGTTTCAATCTCAAATCTGACAACCAACTTGCATATTTGGAGTTTTCATTCAGTTTTGCAGGTTCCAGCATGCCATTGATGGACTTAAGAAGCTGATCCAGCATTTGCATGTCATATTTTGGTTGCTGGGGTCATTTTTTGATTATTGGAGCTATTTTTTACGGTTAAAGGCGTCTGATTTACACTATAGCAACATCTTCTGTACATCAGCAAGAAAAATGCTTCTTGGGTTTTGTTCGCAGCCCAAAAAAACCATCTAGGTATCTTTTAGATTTTGCATGCAAGCTATATATTTTTCAGAATCGAGCATGCAAAGCTACAGCCATACCCCTCTCCATTGGCAGTCGTAGATTTGAATGCAGTTTTCAAATGTTTCATTCTTGCTCATACAGACTCTGATTTTGATGATTCTTTTTATGAACTTGGCTATTTTTTTGTGCTCTATCCACTAGTGGAGTTGTTTTTTGATTTTCATGCATGAATTCTTCAAAAATTGCAGATTCTCAGCCGTGACTGTGCACAGTTCTCATTTTGGAAACTTTGAAGGATCATAACTTTCTCATACCACCTCGTACCGAGGTGATTCTTTTTTTGAAAGTGCATGATTTTTTGAGTAGATTGCAGTGGTGCTATTTTTTTCCTTGATTATTGTGCCCAAATTTCACTTTTAGCATATGCTCTTCATGAGGGTTTGTAATGCACTGAAATCAAGACCACTAAGTATCTCTTTCTAGTGGTAGTTGTAAATGCACTAAAATAAAGTGCCAAATCATATTTCTTTGGGGGGGTTCTTTGATTGAGTAAAGAGGGGGGGGGGGGGGGGCATTGCCGTGGCTGGGTTCTCTTCTTTCTAGCATTTCTTCTCTGAATTTCTTCATCATGGATCAAACAAATATGCCCATCCTAACTCCATACAATTACTTTGAGTGGAAATCATGCATGACAACTCACTTAAGGAAAGGTAAATTAAATAGGATAACTATGGGACTTGAAACTCAACCTGCTAAAGATGAAGATAAGCCTAAGTGGTTTAACAAATGTGATGAGGCATTTGGAACATTGTGTTTGTCTGTTTCTCTTGACTTGCTATTTCACATTGAGTCTTTGGATACACCAAATGAAGTATGGACAAAGCTAGAAACACTATTTGGCACACAAGATTCAATGAGGGGTCATATGTTGGAAAATGAATTAATTAGTTTGAGTCCATGCAATTTCAACATAATCCAAGATTTCTTCACCAAATTGAAATCACTAAGGTTACAGTTAAAACAATGTGGAATTGAAAAGAAAGATGAACAACTAATTCTTAGTATTCTCTCTAAGCTAAGTTCAGAATATTCTGTGTTTGTCTCTACCTTCTATGCTACTAAGGGTGCACTTGGTACTCAATTCACCATGCCATCTTTAGATGATTTTGCTGTCAATCTCACTCGAGAATAGGACAAGCTAATCCAGATGGGCATTCTTAAGTCCTCTAAGTCACATGCCTTGGCTGCCAACCAAGGCACAAAAGAACAACAAGGACAAAGTAGTAACAACAATAGTAAGGACAAGAAAAAAAAGAATAGTGAGGAGAAGAAGGATCAGATGTTGGTTTCTTCAAAAGAAACTATTGATACACCATCTTCCAAGGGTGATAAGCCTAAGAAAGAAAAGGTCAAATGTGCCTATTGTAAAAGCCTTGGTCATGATGAACATAAATGTTTGTAGAAACAACTTGATCACTTAACATACATTCTTGAGAAGAATAATATCAGTGTTCTTGAGTCTATCAAACAAAGTTCTAATGAAGGGTCTAACAAAGAAAAAGAAAATAGCAAGGGGAAAGGAAAGGGCAAGGCCCTTTTTGCAGTTGCTTCCTCACCATCCACTTGGGTTATTGATTTAGGTGCTTCACACCACATGGCTTCATCTAAGGAAGAACTTGCATCCTTGGAGCCGTGTACTATGCCTTCTATTTTGATGGGTGATAAAACTCATGTTGAGGTGTGTGGGAGAGGGTCTATTGATGTGGGGGATGACACATTCCATGATGTTCCTTATGTACCCTCATTGTCAACTAATCTCCTATCGGTACACCAGATCACTCACACAGGTTTAGGCAAGCGGGTTGAGTTCACTCCTGATTCAGTGGAGATACGTGAGTTGCACAATGATTCTATAGTTGTAGTTGGGAGAGCAGATCATTAGTCATGACTCTATATGTTTTCTCACTTTGTTCTTGATCCTCCTTTGACTGTTTTGCTCACTCACTTTAATTATGTGAGCAGATTATGGCATGAGCGGTTTGGCCATCTTAACTTTCACTAGCATCAGCTTAACCAGCAGAGCATGGTCACAGGGTTGCCTTCTACTTTGACATTGGAGTCACTTGGAATACATGATAGATCTTCTGATGGGTTAGATTCACTTGAGTAGTCTTCTACCTCCACTTTTGATGTAGACAGTGATTTAGAGGACTCACCTCCTTCCTCTCCTAGTCATCATTCATAGGTTGATGATTCTCCTCTAGATTCTCCATCTTCTAGTCCACTTTGGGCTAGATAGACCTTGCAGTTTGCAGGTGATTGGGTTGAGGATCCATCAGACACCAAGCAGACTCGTTCACAATTCCAGGATGCTCTACATATCTTCATTGCTACTGCCTCAAATCCACAGTCCTTTCATGAGGCTTATGGTATTTCTAAGTGGGATATAGCTATGAAAGAAGAGCATAGTTCCTTGATGAGGAACCACACTTGGGATCTTGTCCCTTTTCCTAAGGGAAGAAAACTTGTTCGATGTAAGTGGATCAACCGGACAAAATTTGCAAGCTTTGCTGGAGGTGCAGGATGCTTCATCTTTTGGGGGGGCCTCTTCCTCTCACTTGAAGTCCTAATTTTCTTTGGGGAGTCTCTTTTCTCTCTCTTTTGGGGGAATTTTATTTACATGGGTACCTCATCAGGCTTGACTTGCCGGGACCCATTTCTACATCCACCTAAGCTTCGCTTATGGGGGGGTGTTAGTGTAGTTTTTTATTTTTCCTATTTTGCTAGGTTTTTCCTACACTTTTAATAATCTCGCTTAGGTTAATAAAGCATGTCTTATTAGGTGAATGGTTGTGAGGTGTCACCTTCCTACATGTGAGCATTAATTAGCTATCTTGGGAAGATACTTTGCTATCTTTAGTCTGATAGATGGTTGCTCCTCATTGGTTGGTGTTGCCACCTCCTCCCTCTTCCTAGCATATATAAGCATGCTACCTGGCTTGTATTTGCATCTCTTGTTTTTGCATCCTCCTGATGCTATTTTTCTTCCAACATTTGCATTACTCTCTTGGAGACTAACTCTATGATGCTATTTTGATTTTGTATCATTTGCATTCATAGTTTAGATATTTACTCTTTGCACTAGTTTTCTGGGTTATTAATCTTTTTATATTCTAACAATTTTATGGATTACATGCATGCAATAGAATTTGAGATGAAATCATGTGAATTCCTGTAGATGGTTCAACATTTAAGGAAATAGAGGAGAAATGGCCCCACTTTAAGGAAGAGCCTCATAATATCAAGCTTTCAATGGCAGTGGATGACGTCAATCCTTTGGGAGAGATGAGATCTACTTACTTGGTGTAGTCTATTTTTGTTATCGACAATAATATTCCTCCTTGGATGACCATAAATAGGGAGCACATAATATTGGCACTGATTATTCTTGGTATTTTCTCATTTAATAGTCATCTAAATTACTTTATTATAAATAATCCATCAAAATGGTCATAATAATCATGTAATGCTTTTGTTCATTCAACTATGTAAGTACCAAGTGAAAGATATCTATGTGTATATTGAGCGCTTTGTTGATGATTTGATGGTGTTATGGAATGGGATCAATATGTATGACATCTCTAAACCAATAGGAAAGAGACAATTTCAATTCTATGTCCTTGGGATAACACTTTTTTGTGGTATGTTCTCTTCTTAACACCTCTTTTTTGGTATGTTATGGTGCTAACAAAAAGTTAATGTATTTAATCCAATTATACACAATCTTGTAGGTCTTTAGACAAAGGGAAAATTTTCATGTCTAGTTTGTGGTCCAAAAATGAAATCTTGTCATTCAAAAAGTTTAGGAAAATAGGTGTTTGATGAGAATAGACACTTTCTCCAAAAAAATCATAAGTACTGAATTACCAAAAAACATCTTTTCAATGGGAAAGATTAGACTACATCAAAGCCATGAAGAATGACACCTCACCTATTGAATTTGGAATACAATAAAATGAATTGTGGAGCTAATGTCATTCCCTCTAATGGTTTTTTGTTTGAAATTCCTATTTTGATTTTGTTTACTAATGATGTAATGGATGGTTGAGAGGCACTTAAATTTTTTGAAAGGCTTGGTTTGACAGAAAGCACATCTCGAGGGTTCTATGGTGGAGGGATATATGGTATACAAGACCATGGTGTACATTAGTGAATATCTTGCTAAGTTTGTTGCAAAGATCCATGTAGATCTTATTTGGGATCCAAATTCCATTAACAAATTTGAAGGGGAGCACTTGATGAGAAAAGGTAGATTGAGGAAAGTGAAAGGTAAATATAAGATGTTATTGTAGTTAATTAATTCTTATAAATCTTCAATATAAGCTATTTATAGTTGGTGTGTTTTTTTAATACAATTGGTCAAGAGTGAGATGCAATACATTTGTATATTGCAAACAATCTTGATTGGATGATGGTATGGATTGAACAATGTCAACAAAATGGTTGCTCATTAACATGGGAAGATGTTGCTTCATTGGTTATAGAAGCTCATCATAATGGAGATTCCAATGTTATGCCAATGGTAGTTGATCTAGTAAAGGATTTAAGAGGTGGACAGACATGTACAAATTTATCATTGATCATCACTCATATGTTTCATATCAACTCATGATGCAAATAATTGTCACACACTTCAAAAATTGTAGGTCAAACACCACAAAGCTATGTACTATCATGGGCAGAAATTTTGCTTAAAAAAGCTAGATGATACTAAGAAAACTTATGATTATGGGATAATTGCTATTTTTGAGGTCACTAATATATCATCTAGAAACAACATACAACCTCAACAATCTCAAAATTTATACTATGGCATCTTGAATGATATAATTGAGTGTGACTTTAACTCCTTAAAAGTAGTTATATTCATTGTCAAATGGTGCAAGCTATGACTAGATCAAAATGATCTAGATAGAACTATTATTCAACATGATAATGGATTTACAATGATTAATACAAGGTCTTTTGACTCAATTGATGATGAGCCCTATCTTCTTCCAAGCCAATATCAACAAGTGTTTTACTCAAAGGTTCCACATAAATATGGTTGGTCATTTGTTGTTAGACATGAACCAAGAGGAAGGCCAATAAAGTATAATGTTATGGAAGAAGAAGATGATGAAGAAGAAAAGGATGATGAAGATTAAGATGATGGTGATGATGATGATGATGATGATGATGATGATAATGGTGATGATGATGATGGTGTCAATGATGATGATAATAGTGGTGATGGTGATGATGATGAGATAGATGAAGAAGATGATCAATGACATAATTTAAATGTACAAGGTATGTGATCAATGACTCCTGCTAAGCTTTGATCACTAAGTACAATATACACCAATTTTTTTTCAAAAACATATGTGTAAATATAAACATTAAGTAGAACATGTCCAATTTTTTAAAGATATACAAAAAACTTAATAAGCTCTGATTGTTAAGTACAACATGCACCAAAATTTTCTTTCAAAAACATATGTGTAGATATAAACATTAAGTATAACATGTCCAATTTTTAAAGATATACATGACTCCTAGTAAGCTCTGATCATTTCACACACAAGTGTCCTGAAATAAATTGAGTGAAATGTTCATGTTGTCTTCTAAGTTTTAGATTAAGGTAAAAATAGGTTTTTAAGGGGCCTCAAAACCCTTAATAGAAAAGAAAAAGACAAACCACTTCTAGGTTTTACAAGGATCTAAAACTTGCAGTTTAAGTAGTAGCCAAATAAGGTTTTACAGGGACCTAAAACCACATAAAAGGACCATACAATGAACCCAAGTTTTACAAGGACCTAAAACCTAGTTTAAAAAATAGACAAAAACTAGATAAAATAACAAATATCAGTGAGAAAATACCAGGACCACTACAAAAAAATAGAGACCAAAAACCAGAGACACTACTAGCTGCTATTGCAACTCTTTTATCATTTTGACCACCTCTTTACCAATTGCATAGTGCCTTGAAAGGTATCATCAACTGAACCTCTAATAGCCTTAGCTGCCCTTTTTCTAGAGCTTTGTCTGGTTCTTTTGTTTGGTCCCCCTGGAGTCATAATTTCTTCATTGGTGTGCTACCCAAGACTTGTAGCAGCAACACAAATATTGGAAGTAACCTATTCCATCTTATTGCCACTTTCTTTGATTAGCAACCAAAGTTTTTGTTCATACTCTTTTAGTTTCTTTGGTATATTACCCACCTACACTTCCATCTAATTGATCTTTGCATGGTCAATTTCCTAGTTCTATTGCACCTTTTCCATTTTCCTTTTTAGACTCATTAATTCATTATACATCCATGAGTTAACTTGCAAAGAGGTAAAAGTTTTGAGCTTTATAGTATGCAGAAAAGAAAGCATAGTATCTTTGAATAGACTTGTTCTTCTCCTTCCCCATTTCTTCTCTACCAAAAGACTTGTCCTTGTCTCTCCTTACTTTTTCCCTCACATTGACATCAGAAGGGCCCTCCATTTCCTTGGCCATTTCTTCTTTTCCAGCCCTCACTCCCTTGGAATGCTCACTCTAATTTTCCTCCTCACCATCATTACCTGACCCTGTATTTTTCTCACAACTCTCTTCCTCTTCATCCTTACTAGTTTCAACCTTACTTCTTTAGTAGCCTTGAAAATTGGAGTTGAATTCTCCCACTTCTATGTTCTTCTCCACCAAGTTTTTCTCCTCCTTATTCTCCAAATTAATAGACTCAATAATCTCTTCCACATTTTTCTGAGGGGTTTTTTGGGTTTCTTGCTTCAAACTCCTCCTTTTACCCTTAACAACATCATCACCCCTACTCTTCCTAGAGTAAGTTTCACTAATAGAGCCCTTCTTTTTTCCAGAAGGAGGAGAAGACACAATAGTCTTGCTTTTACAATAACCCTCAAGAAGTAAAATTAACCCTTCATACAAAATAGGACATGATTCTCTTTTCCTATGAGCTTGCAAACTTTGGAGTAAAGAAAATATCAAATAAAAAGGAAACGAGAGCCTATCCTTGCACCTAAAGTGATTCAGGAATGCAAAATGAAATTTATGCACACATATAGCTCTTCCATCTAAAATAAAATACTCACGAATACAAGAGAGCACATCCTACCAGATGACCTTAAGCTGAACCAGTTCATAAAAATCACCATTCTTCTCAAGGTTTTTCTCCTCTGCATCCATTTTGGGAAATTTCTTAAATGTAGCATTTGAAATACTTGTCTCTTTTCTAAACTTAATGCCTTCCTTAGGAAAACTTGTCACCTCAACTATGAACTCTTTAGTCAAATGCACTGTCACTCCATGCAGAGAAACCCTATCTTCGATCCAATTTTTGAAGAACACCTCAGTAACATGAGGTTTAAACCCATTAAGATGCTCCAAATAAGTGGTGACATTACCCTTCTACAAAATATGCCATACAAAAGCTTTGGCCTTCCAAGCCTTGCAATTTTTTGGCTCCTACTTTCATGGTTCTCCACCCATTTCCAAAGACTTCAAATTACTACAATAAACCATAATCAAGTGGAGATGAAGAAAAAAAGAATTAATCAAAGATAATACATTTATTGATACAAATAAGGCACACATTAAAATAGATATGTGTGAAGTCAAGATTAAAATCACATAAATGTACTTCCTCAGAGAGAGAACACTAGCATCCATATCCCCACTCCCAAATACCATTGAATTACTAATCTTGGAAAATATTTCCCATTGTCACATGAGTTATATAATAATTAATAAGGGCTTCAAATCCATGTTAGTACTTAAGTCACCATTCCATGTCATCTAATATCCCATTTGGAGAGCATGGTTGGAAATCCAATCTACCATTGCATTACCTTCGTGGAAAGAGTGAGATATAACCACTTTTTCAAATTTAGTCATTAAAATTTTAATTTCCATAACACTTGCTTCAATTGACCAAGTAATAGAATTTTTATCATTAAGAATATTAACAATTTTTAAAGAATCTTCTTCCATCCAGAGGTTTGGAGAACCAATTTGAACTGTTAACCTCATAGTATATAGAGTAGCAGTTACCTCAGCTTTGTGACTATTAGAGATACCAATAGGTATTGCAATGGCATCCATTATATTACCAATGTGATCTCTCAAAACTCCTCCACAACCTACTTTGCCTAGATTTCCCTTTGGAACAGAATTAAAGTTCCCTTTAAGCCATCCAATAGGGGGAGCCTTCCATCTAGTCATCAATCGTAGGTCATCTTTTTAAAGATTAGATCCTTTGGAAAACATTGGATAGTCAATTTGAAATTTTTGATCAATATGGTGTCTTCTAAGTTATTTGTAGCTAACTTAAGATAAATGATTAACATATCCAAGAAATTTAACTCCTTTGGCAAGGATCGTGCATAGTGACATGGATCGGTAGGTATAAGTCAATAAATAGACATAATTTTCTTATATTATTCTTTTTTAAATAGACAAAGAAGAACCATATAGACATGTAATTAAATAATCACTTTCAACTTAGTAAATTTTATATCTCTCATGTATAGACAAATAAGAACCATACACATGGGTCATGACTTGATTATTCTATGTATATTATTTAATTGTTATCAAAATTCTCTAGTAGTTGAAGCAGGGATGTGACAATATCTCATTTGATGGATTGTAGGGACCACAAATAGGTACTTGTTAGATCTATCTACATCAAATGAGGGAAATGAGGGAATGGTAGATGAAATTTTTACATGTACTATGGCTAAAATGGGGAGATCAACTAGAGGTCAAAAGATTAGAAAAAAATTCCATAAAGCATGAAATTTTTCCTTGCTAAAGGGGGGTCATGTTCTTATGATGACAAGAGAAAAGCTGACATCAAGGTGCCCTTTTGGTACACACATATTGAGAAAGAATGGGTACCTAATAAACTACCTCCAATTAACACTAATTTTTGTGTTAATGAGAGGATATGTCACATAGCTCCATCCTCATTACATGGTTTGGGCCTATTTTCCATGGATGGGATAAAGATATGTTAGAACAAAGTTGTTGAATTGATGAAGTATGTCGGTCCTTGTTACAATTACAATGATTAGATGCAAATTGTTCAATATAAAAAATGTATGCATAGGTATGCACTATCGACAAATTATATACAATGGAAAGAAAATTATCAAAGTAAAAGATTTTCTATTTACATTGATGGGAGACCAAAAGCAATAGGTAATATTGCGGTTTTTCTAAGTAGTAGGCAACCTTCCTAAACTAATAAGCAACCCAATTGCATTTTTTAGGCACGTGAGGGGAATCAATTTTTTGTATGTGTGATAAAATCAATAAGTGCAGGGGGAGAACTACTAATAGATTACCATTTAAATTGCATAGATACAAACAAAGTTACTATGAGGAGGGTGGTAAGAACTATATACCATTTTATTAATAAGTTTTTTTTTGCTAAGATTAGTGGGCTGAAATTTTTGTATTTAATATTTGTCACATGATGATATGGATCAAACACAAGATAAAGGCCACAAGGATGCTCCTCCTACCCATTCTTTATCCATGGTAAACCATATTGAAATTGTACAAATTATATAGTTGAAGAATGTTATATTATTACCAAAGTTTCATGGGGATAGGCACGGTGCTTTGGGTACTGGTGTATGGCTATTTTTTATAATAGGGGATGGGAGTACTTGGTTATCAAACTTACTTTTTAATTATACTTTTATATTCATAGAAAATCTGAAATTATGAGTCATGAAAAGTCTTTTTAAAATAAGAATTGTGATAAAGTTTGGTAATGTAATGTATTATTTTTAGTTTCAGATTGCTATATGTTTGTAATAATAACATATGATAACTATTTAGATGCATAACAGAGAAGGCATACTTTAAACATGAACAAGAAGATCATAATTAGTAGAGAACTAGTTTAAACATGGAATTTTGAAGCCCAGTAGGACAAGAAATCACTGGTGTTTGAATCACCCATAAATGCTTTCAGACTTTTATTATATAAATAATAATTGCATCCCCCTAGTTAATAATTTGTTGTGATAACAACCCTTTCCTTGAACTCTCTTGTCAAATGAACACCATAGCAATGCAAATAGAACTTTCTTTCCATATAACATAGAATTTCAAAACTAAATTATTACATGAACAAATCATTTCATTCTTTGAACCTTTCACAGTGTGAGAAAATAGAACATGTTATTTTAGTCAATTATCCATTTGATTGATAGAGGACAACTAATAGCCTCAAAATGTTAACTACTATATAGAAAATTTGAAATTAGGAGTCATGAAAAGTTTTTTTAAAACAAGAATAGTGATAAAGTTTGCTAATGTAATGTATTATTTTCAGTTTCAAATTGATGTATGTTTGTAATAATAATAGATGATAACAATTTAGATGCATAGTAGAGAAGGAAGACTTTAAATATGAACAAGAAGATCATAAATCATATGACAATGACATATTGCAAATGATAAACTTCTAACTTGAATAGTGATAAAATTTATTGAATCAATATTGTATGAAAGTTTTAAACTAATTAGATATTGAATTAAGCTTAATAAACAACAAGCTAATACATAAACAAAAAACTAAAAATAAATAAAACATCTTAATAAATGTCCTTAGCTCTGATTTTGGAGTTTTTATGAAATTTTTCTTGATATTTCTATCACAATTTGATGTTCAGGATTGGGGATGACCACTTGCAAGAATAGAGGCAGCTACTAACCCTTCTAATGAGGATATCAAACATGTCCCTAATTTAACATACAAGATGAAAATAAAAACTAAAAAAAATCAATATAGAAATGATGAGCATTTTTTATGATCATTGAAGTTTTTATATTTAATCTTTGTCATAGGACAATATGAATCCCACACAGGATAGAGGCCACGAGGATGCTCTAGCTCCCACCCAATCCTTAGCGATGGTAAGCCTTATTGATATTGTAAAAATTAGATAGTTGAAAAATGTTATATTATTATGTTATTTTATTTAGGGTTTTGGAGTTTTTATGAAATTTTTACTAATATTTCTATCACAATTTGATGTTCAAGAAAGGGGAAAAGTGCCCATAGCAACAGAGGCACCTACCCCTTCTAATGACAATATCACAGAGGTGCCAAATTTAACATATATGATAAGGAAAAAAATGAAAAAAAAAATCAATTTAGAAATTATGAGCATTTTTGAAGATCCAAATCCAATAGAGGAGGTTCTCAAGAGGCAGCAGGAATTGATGGCCACAACACATTGTTTTGAAGTAAGCAGTAATTAATCTTGAATTATAAAAAAAGTTTAGTAAAGGTTAATTTTATGTTGTGAACTAAAATATGTATGTGTTATTGTTAGAAGACTTTTTGCAAACTCAAGTAGCTGGTCCAAGACATCATGGTGAGGCTAGTACTAGCCGAGCTCTGACTGCCTCAGGTAAAATAATCCTTAAGTTGATAAGTTACAAGGAAATTTTTCTTTCATTAAAAATTCAAAAAATTCTTAAGTTAACTCTTACTTTTATTATATCAAAATTCCTTTGCTAAAAATGTATTGTTCACTAGGTCATCAAGTGCAGGAGACTCGTAGGAGGTTAACAAAGGTCCATCAAAGATTGCCGACTGCAATGTTGGCAACAAGGACCATGTAAACATTGATGCCTTCACGGTCGATGCCTGGTAAATCCTTATTTTTCTATATTTGGTTTTGTGTTAATTATGATTTGATAATTTTTATTTTAATCATGGGTGCATCTAGTAGTACATTCATTGGTGAGGTATGCGACACTAGATACAAATCATAGTACATGTATTCGTGATAATTCACCATCATTTCCTAGATCTACCCATGTTTCAAGCATGGGAGCTATTCTGATGTCATTGTTGATCGACAACAATGAATTGATGCCTTTGAAATGTCCTAAGCTTCTTGGTACTTTTAAATTAAAATTTTTAATATTGTGATATGCATTTACCTATTCATAACAAGTTTTGGATTGATGATCTCATGACATTTTTTGTAGGAAATAATTGCTTTTATAAGATGCTTTATGACCATGCACTGAAGATATTCGGGCCCACCATATGTATAAGGTACACAACTGTAGTTAATTTTTCTATCTAACAATTTTGTGTTTTTTTCTTAAAAGGTGAAACTTGCAAGATAAAAAATTAAAAGATCAGTTCGTTGCAGATTTAGAGCATGAGTTTGGTAAAAAAATTAAGGAGAAGAAAATTTAGGAAAAAGTTGCAATAAACCTAAGCAACATGAGGGACTCCTATAGAAGGAGTCTCATCCACAATCCAAAGTATGAGTGTCCTCCCTTTATTTTAGTGAGGGATTGGAATGATTTCATTTTGGGTGCAAAGGAAAAAATGGATGTTAAAAGAGGAGTTACACCTACAAATTAGAGAAGAAGACATGCAATAGTATTAACTACTAATAAAATGTAATAATGCAATAAGTAGGAATGTTTATATCTATATCATTTAACATATTTCAAACTTTTCATAGGTTGTAGGATACGTCAAAGGCAACAAAGGCTAGACCATAAAAGATTGGGTAGCACAAACTTGGCTCTGGTGGATATTCAAAAATTAAATCACAAATTGTAAGTAGGAGTAAATAAATTCCTAAAAAAAATTTATTTATAAAATGGAAATAATTTTGTTTAATCAAAAAATGCAGGGCTGTAAATTTAATTTAGAGGCCTCACAAGAACACCAAAACATTTTCTTCAAGGAAGGCTACCAAGCCATGGCTGAACGCCTACACCAAGCTTCCACTGGCCCAAACCAAGAGCCTCATACATCATATAAATAGGTAAATATGAAAAAAAAAATTTAAAAATTAGAAATTGAATACTTGAGAAACAATTTATTTGATAATAATGTGTACATGACATTATCCTCATTATATGCTGCATGATGAAGCTCCTAATGTGCATCGTAGTATCGATGGAGGTGTTCATTTACTATTTAAAAATAATTATGTAATTATTAATATAATTTAACATATTAAATTTAACTTGGTTTAACCTTTTTTGTGTATATTTTAGATGATATAGAATGTCATTTTGAACGAGTGTCAGAGGATGTTTAGACTAATCACCATGTAGATCATGTGGCACATTCAGGTAAAGAAAATCTTTGTTTTGCTCATTTAAATAAATTTATTGATTTATAGTTCTTTTACTTAATTGAATACATGTATCTAACCACTATAAATGGTTTGAATTTAACTCATGATGTAGTTTTTTTTACAGTAGACTCCCCTTCGCCATAGTGGCCACCTATTCCTGAATAGATGAGGAGGAGACATGCATTGGCATTAGACTCAGTAGATGAGGGGGATGACAAGGACATTGATATTCCTCTTATAAGATAATTAAAAATAAATAAATTAAGAAGCCCAAAATGAAATGATGTTAATGAATTTTATGTGTTAATGAATGTTATCGTGTGATTATAATGATTGAATGTTATAATTCAAAAATGTTTGAATGAATGAAAGTTATTAGATGATAATGAATTTTATGTGGTAATGAATGTTAGCATGTGATTATAATGATTGAATGTTATATTTCAAAAAATTTTGAATGAATGAATGAATGTTATTAGATCTTAATGGGGAATTTAGAGTGATGTTTGGGGGGGGGGGGGGGGGGGGGTGTGTGGGGAGGGGGGGCACAAGTGAGCTTCCACCTTCACGTGGTTGGCCTTGTTAAGTAGAGAATATTAAACTATTCTCAAAACCAAGTGAAGCTCAAACTAAACTACATAAAAATCAAATTTCTAAGGCCAACTATATATAATCATCTATGCCTTATTAGGCAGAGGATGTTGATTATCTTTTACATATTCAAGTCATAGCTTATAATTAACCACTAAACTCTTTTCTTCTAGTTCATTACCATTCTCATAAAATTTAGGTACATACATGGCATGGCAAGAAAATGGACTATTGCATTGTCTAATTTAGATTTTTGGATATAATATTAGTTTCTTTCTCACGCAATTCTTGCTCTTTTCTTTTAATCAAGAAATAGTTGGCTTTTATTCTTGGAAGAATTGGCATCCCATTAGGTTGTAGTTTAGTGATAACTACCTTCAAGATTCCTCTTATATTTGTGAAGGTATTTAGTTAAATTTTTTTAGAGAAATCCTACTTGATTTTTCCCAATTTTGATTGTACTTCATTTTGTTGGTTCAATAACCAGATTTTCTTCATCGAGGTGGAAGAAAATTTGTAGGGTTACAAAGGAAAGTATAGGAAAATAGGCACATGCTTCATTGAGTTGTGGGACTATGCCAACAAAAAATGTTATTTTGGTACCCCAAGATCCTATGGCATAAGGTCTGAAGTTCCACTATTACCCTTATATTCTTCTTGTTCTTTTGAATATTTGTTTACAGAGTACAATGATAAAGGTTGAAAGTTGTAAATCATTAGAGTTATATGCTAGTTTAATATGCACACTACTTCAATTTTATATTATTTGGTCACTATAGGAGTTTTCAATCTTGTGTATGCAATTTGCAAGTGTCCGATATTGTTTTGACATAGTTGGAAGAGGCTACTAATGATGCAAGAATAATGAAGGAGCTTGGATATGGCTGTACAATTGATGTTGCACATTATAAAGATTTTTTGTCATTGTTTTGTCCACTTATAGAGAAAACTATTTCCAAGATAATCAGTACTATTGTTTGCAATCACATAGGCCTTGTTGATGTTTATGGCATGCATGGAACATTTTATTCTTCACTATTTAGTAGTTCCACAACTAACTGTTCATGGCTAGCCTCTTAGAATATAGACATTCTTTTAGATTCTATTAAGGAATTGATGAATCTTCTACAATTTACTTAACTTGTTGCAGAGCAATATATTTTATTTGTGTCATGCTTTAAGGTGATTTGGATGAAGTTGATATAGGTTGTTACTACAAGCCCTAGACATTAGTTGGGTTAGAGTAATGGAGGCTTTAGATCATGAAGGGTTTATATACTAGATCAATAGTCATTCTCAATGCTAATGTTGACCTATGCCAAAAATTTCCAGGTAAATAGGGTAGAGTTCTATATCACTAGATCATATTAGCATGCTTATATATTTTGTGCATTTATGTAATGCTCCCTAAGTAGGGAAAAAAAGAGTTTGCTAACCATAAATGACAAACTGAATATAATTGGTTTTGCATTTCAATTTCCTATAGGATCCACTTCCTATTTAGACATTTTGTGGAAGTGTGTGGAAGAATGATGAAGGTCAACTATTGTTCTTGAGATTTTCTATATCTACATCAGCTAAAGTTCTGACATTTACAAATTCAAGAAGGCTATAGGTGATGACTTAACTTACAAGTTCATCTATTTTTTTGATTGATATTCTAATGGTAGAGTACCCTTTACCTTTCAATGTTAAGAGTGGACTCATATCTTTAATCAATTTCTCCATGATTTGCATGAAGCATTGCCCATTGGAGTACACCATACTTAGAATTGGATGCAATGGTTTACCTAGTTTAATGTTCATCTTTTATTCCAAATAAATATATTTGTGTTTTTTTGGGATTTAAACACAGCTCTCCTCTATGAAAGCTTCAATGATTTAACATTTTATCCCATCACATTTGACAAAGCCTTCTTAGCTGTTATGCTATTTTTCAATTTTTGATTGATTAAAAAAATCCCACTATGATAAGAATCCTTGGAAGGTCCACATGAAAATAAACTTCCATTTGGTAATATGAATTAGGCATGGTTTTCTATTGATCTAGTAGAGTTACTATGCCATTGGGCAGAGATGGGGCATGGGGCTATTGTGCACTTGATGTTTGAGTATCCTATTAATCACTATCTAGAGACTTTGCTCATAATTTTTGCCCAAGTCAAACTTAGTTTCCTGTGGCACTTTTGTTTCATTTTTTTTCTATATTTGTGACACTTGATTTATGTTGACTAATCATAATGCAACATCACTTGTGCAGACCAACTTCAACATGCTTCAACGTGATATATTTTCTACTCTTTTTTCCTTATGCCTTAGGGAAATCTTAGTAGGAAAATTGTACTTAATTAAGTTTGACATATTAATCTTCAAATTATCCTCCAGAGTGTGATGGACATCCATTCAAAAGATCCTAGTAGTATCTCAAAAATTGCAGATGCATGCCAAGAGATAAAGGTAAGACAGTGAATTCATTACAACCCAATTATGTGTGCATATTTTTATTATTGTGCATGTAGGAATGGAGATATATTGTTTGACCACATTTTAACATGGACTATTTATGCATATCATGTCTCACTAATGTGCCATAAAGAAAGAACCAAGTTCCACAATTGCTGGTAATTTTGGGTAAAAGTTAGTATTAGAAACATTATCCATGTCATTGCTTAGGGATTGTGTACTGGGGACAACTAGCGAACCCCATGTTTTCCTTACCCTCCAATAAATTTCAAAGAAACAACTGGAGAGGGCCCCTATAATTTAGGTTTATTATCTTAGAGTTTCTTTTGGTTTAATATTTAGGTTATTGTCATCATTATTAAAAAGGCATTGTCTCTTGTGT
Source organism: Cupressus sempervirens (assembly GCA_028749045.1). Lineage (NCBI taxonomy): Eukaryota > Viridiplantae > Streptophyta > Pinopsida > Cupressales > Cupressaceae > Cupressus > Cupressus sempervirens. The sequence goes on from CM053788.1 coordinate 180,703,923, forward strand.
TGGACATGATACCCTTTTCTTTTGTCATTGAACTTGTGGTTTTTGCATCCACAAGGGAGTATTTGAGTTTGGAAACATGGCTAAATGAAAATTTGAGCACTCATAGGGATACCTTATTTCAGGTAAAGGTTTTGAATGATGCTTATCCCTTTCAAATTGGTTACAATGAGGAATGCTATATGCTTTTTTTAGTGACATGGATTTTATTTTATTTTTAAATAAATTTTGATTTAAAGGTGGTTTACCTTTCTAGTGAAAAAAGGTGACCCAAAATTTTTTTTGGTCATTAATACATACTATTTCATGGCATTGACTACTTGTAGGTCTTTTAAGGGCTCTTCACCTTTCTAGTGAAAATAATGACTGAACAAATGTTTTGGTCACTAGTACATACTTTTTCTTATCATTGACTATATGTTTGAAGTTTTTGAGAGAGAACATTATTTGAAGCATCAAATGATGCACTGGGAAATTTAGCCCAACATTCTAGACCTATAGTCGATCTTTCTTTGGATACCACTACAAGCTTCTTTAAGGTTGGTCATATTTTTCTCTCCCTAATATATTTAGAATGAATAAGCATATCTTGCTTTGCTATAGGACTATGATTCTTTTTAGGTGCTTTAGCCTAATGTTGGCCAATTGGAGTCCCAAGATTTTGTGGAAGAAATAAAATAATTACATTATATAATGGTCCATGTGAACCCTCAATTATTAAGGTTGGTGTTGCAGAGCAGTCACCATTTGAAGTATTTGTTGCTGATATTGATGAAGAGTCAAATTATTATTTTTAGAAGATCTATGTTGGATAGTTGATTATTGAGGATTTAGTGAATTCATGCTTCAAGGAGTCTTCTAAGAAAAGGTATATTACTTTCTAACTAATTAGCTAGTATAGATGACTGTTGCAGCTAAATAAGATGTCATTCAATGGATTTAAAGTCTACATTATTTTCATTTTGTTCTTTGAAATTTTAGTTGATTCAAAAAAGCATGCAAACTATCTTAAATTTTTTCCCCTTCAGATCATCTAATATCATGCTAAACATATCTATACATTTTCACTAGTATCAACCTACTCAGTCATATGTGGGCATTAATGCATTTCATTCTTTGTTTGCTTTACCTAGGGGTAGTACCCATTATATTGATCACCAAAAAATAGATACATATGTTACAGAGAAGATCTTCCAATACTAAACTGAAAACACATCCTCAATGATAAAGGTATCCAATATCCTCACCAATTGAGGCCAACCTAGCTACAACATCCTCCAAAAAAAGGCTCATCATTAACTTGACAGAATGACAAAACCTTTTCCATATCATTATATTAAGCAACACAGTTCTTAAAGATCGTCCAGGATTTTTTCATAATCATTTTCTTTTCCTTATATTTTAGAGAAAATAATGCCTTTAGCTACCCACCTAAGAGATTGGCATTCATCAGGTCTAAGGCCATAGTCACTTAGTAAAAGAGTTCATCCATGAGCATTCTTCTAACCATACCATTGAAAAGTGTCGGGTGGCCGATAACTTAAATGATGGGTAGGAAAAGGTCATGAATAAGATTCCCATCATGAACATGATGGCTGGACCAGTAATCCACCCATAGAAGTGCAATAATGGTCACCTTCTCCCTTTCATTAGCTTTGTTAAAGATGCATTGTAACTGCTCTCCTAGTGATTTCCTCAGCACCACTTCCTGCAAGCATTCACAACTAATTCCCATCATCTGTTCCATTGCCTCCCTTATCTCTATAAATTGCAAGTCCTACAACCATAAAATTGGAGGGATTTTCCCTACTGAGGAGTTGTTTAAAAATGCTAGTAGTGCTAAAAAAGCTACAAACACTCTACACTTGCCTATGGAGGCCACCATTGTAGACATTGAAGGACTTTGTAATAGTCATGCATGATAGTAGAAGGAGCTTTCCCATCCTACACAAACACTCTAGACTTGCCTATAGAGGCTGCCATTGTAGAGTTTGAAGGACTTTGCAATAGTCAAGCATGATAGCATTACATATTTTAATTGATAATATAATATTTTAAAAAAAAACAAAACTGGACGTCACAATTTTGATGAAAAGGACCACAACATTTTGACAAGGATGCTATCCATGTGACATGAGTTTCGATGTGTAGTCATTGAAATTTTGATAGAAAAGAGAATCTTATTTCGACGAGGATGCTATACATGTGATGTGAGTTTCAACACGTAGTCATCGCAAGTTCAATAGAAAAGAGCATCTTATTTTGATGAGGATGCTATACATGTGATGTGAGTATAAACATGTAGTCATCGCAAGTTTGATGGGAAAGAGAATCTTGTTTTGAGGAGGATGCTATATGTGCAACATGAGTTTCAATGCATAGTTGTCACAATTTTGATGGCAAAGAGCATAGCATTTCAACAAGGATGCTATAGTGCAACGTGAATTTCAATGCATAGTTAACATAATTTTGATGGAAAAGAGCATAGCATTTCAACAAGGATGATTACAAGGCTTGTGGGTTGAGGTGGATATCCCAACAATAGTTCCATCAATATATCTACAATAGTAATGTCAAATTTTGACAAACATTTTGGGTGTCGTAAGCTCGATGGAAAAAGATCAATGATAGTGTTTGTCATATTCTTGACATAGTTGTGTCAAAATTGTGACGAATCCTCATTTAAAATTAGATCTAAATTTATTAGTGACATATTTTTGTGAAGCTAATGGAATCAAAAGACCACTTTTAGCTCCTAGAAGCCCTGAACAAAATGGCATTGTAGAGAGAAGAAATCGGTCAGTAAGAGAAGCAACAAGAACTATGTTAGCTGAGAATGATGTATCCAAGATATATTGAAGAGAAGTTGTGAATACAAAAATTCACACTACAAATAAAGTTTAGGTTAGGAAAGACACAAACAAGACCCCTCATGAGTTGTGGTTTGGTCACTCACCTACAGTTAAGTATTTCAAAATTTTTGGGAGCAAATGTTATATCAAAAGAGATGATGATGTTGGTAAATTTGATGCTAGAAGTGATGAAGGTATGTATTTTGGTTATTTATTGAAAAGAAGAGATTATAGATGTTATAATATGAGAACTAAGACTATTGTTGGAAGTGCAAGTGTAAGAGTTGATGAGAAATTTAGGATGCAAGAAAGAATAGTTGGCTACAATTCTGATGATGAGAATGTTGTTACTAAAAGGAATGATGAAGTATTCTTTGAGACTAACAATGATTTGTAGAATGAAGGAAAGCTAAGGTAGGAACAAAGTTCAAAACCTAGAAAAGAGATAAGAGTTGAGATAATAACTCCTACTTCTGGTAAAAATATGACAAGGAATCATCCACTAGCATAGATCATTAGCAGGAAAGATAAAGGTGTGATGACAAGAAGTAAAATCAATGAAGAACTATGTTTGATATCTCAAGTAGAACCAAAGAATGTAGATGAGGCATGCAAAGATGACTATTGGAAGTAAGCTTTGAAAGAAGAATTGGATCAGATAGTGAAGAATGAGACATGGGAGTTAGTCCCTAGACTAGCAGACAAGAATGTGATAGGAACAAAATGGGTATTCAGGAACAAGATGAATGAAAAAGGTGAAGTCGTAAGGAATAAAGAAATATTGGTATGTAAAGGTTATTCACAAAAAGAAGGAATATATTATGAAGAAACATAATCTCCTATGGAAAGAATTGAAGCAGTAAGGTTATTCTTAGCCTATGCAGCACATAAGAAATTCAAAGTGTATTAGATGGATGTCAAGTCAACATTTTTTAATGGAGAAATTGAAGAAGAGGTATACATAGAACAAATTGAAGGTTTTTTATTTAATATATGACAAGGACATGGTATGGAAATTGAAGAAAGCATTGTATGGCTTAAAACAAGCACCCAAAAGCTAGTATGCAAGGTTGGACATGTATTTGACAAAACTTGAATTTAGCAAAGGTGTGACAGTCAATAATCTACAATTGAAACAAATAGATGATGGATTGCTGATTTTGGTAATATTTTTTGATGATATCATATTTGGAGGAGATGATAGTGAAAGAAAAAAGTTTGCAAAAGAAATGAAGGAATTTGAAATGAGCATGATAGGGGAAATGGAATACATCCTAGGATTGCAGATTGTGTAGGAGAAAGAAGGAATCTTTATTTCTTGGACTAAGTATTTGAAAGATCTATTGAAAAGGTTTTCTTTGGAAAAATGTAAACTAGTTGGAACACCTATGATAACTAGACACAAGTTATCTACAAAGGATGAGACACCTATTGTTGAGTAGAAGAAGTAAAAATCTATGATTGGAGGATTGTAATATTTGACTCACACAAGGCTAGATATAGAAAATATAGTTGGAATTGTTACAAGATTTCAAGCTGATCCTAGAGAAGCACATTATGCAATAGTTAAAAGGATATTAGATATCTGAGGGGAACATCAGAGTTTGGATTGTGGTATGATAGATTTAATGATTTCACTTTATATGCTTATACTAATGCTAATTAGGCAGGTAGTATGGATGATAGAAAAAACACAAGTGGTAGAGTGTTCTTTCTTGGAGGAAGATTGGTTTCTTCTTCAAGCAAGAAGCAGAATTGTATCTCACAGAGTGCAATAGAGGAAGAATATGTTACAACAAAAAATAATTGTAATCAAGTTTTTTGGATGAAGCAGATGCTAAAGGATATATGGATAGAATCCAATGAACCTAATGTCATACATGGTGATAACACAAGCACAGTGAATATGTCTAAGAATCTAGTGTTGCATTCTAAGACTAAGCACATTTCTATCAAATACCACATGTTGAGAGAGAAAATTGTAGAAAAGGAAATTAAATTGGAGTATGCAAGTACCAAAGAGAATATTATAGATATTTTTACTAAGCCTCTTCTCAAAGAGACTTTTGAGTATTTGTGAGGTATGCTAAGGGTTATTCCCTACCTACATTAGAGTAGATGATGTAAGAGTGCGTCAGTCCAATAATATAGAGCACTACTATTTGTCTACAATAAATTCTTATGCTTCTTATATGTGGGATTATCTATGATGGATAGAGTCATCTAGGAATCTTGATAGATCTTTTTTTGTACAATGTCTTTGGACACTTCAGCAAGTTAGAGATAGTTGTTGAAGAGATTGACAGGATTTAATGATAGATGGTTGTTGAAATCTTTGACATTGATGTCAATGGGGGAGACATTATAGCATGAAATTTTTTTTGATATAGAGAACATTAAGGTATATCAATGGGGGAGAAGCATGTGAACATAGAAGCTAGTATGATAGATGAAGTGGATTTAAAAAGAAAGTATAACAATCTTTAACAGTTGGTATTCTTGGAACTAGATGTTTTTCATTTATGTTGCCATCAATGCCAAAGGGGGAGATTTTTGGAAGCATGAATGTTGATGATATTCCTATGGGGGAGTATTGTACAAAAATTATTAGATCATTATCATGATGATATGTTATATTCATGACTGTATTTTTCATTAATGTCAACATAGCAATTTTATATGGTATCTGATAGGAGAACAATGGTAAAGATCAAGTTGACATGGATAGATCATTGAGTATTTTCACTAGCAAGGTTAATGAGAGATATTAATAAGTTTCTAGTATATGTAGCTAACCTCAAGTACAAAAAGATTAGGTTTGGAAGAAGTTATGCAAGTTTTGGTGAAGACTATTCTAAGATAGAGTTTACAGAAGCATGTTCTAGTAAACTTGTTATATCTCTTAGTCGATTTGTTATTCTAATAAGAAAGGTTAAAGGCACATAGAAGACATGTTGGAGATGATGTGAATAAGCTCACTTATCATAATATTACATGCACAAAAATTTATTCAAGTTACAATGTGATAGATTAATGTTATTGCTAAGTAGAACATGTTCTTAATTAGGTCCTATAATAATTAATTGAGAAAATGTAATAACCAAGTTAAGGGAACTTTTTTATGGCCTCAGTATAAAGGAAGAACATTTTTGTTTGTTATACAAAAATGATTAGATGAAGTATGAAGAGTAGAAAGAGGAGAAAATATATGAACATTCAGTAATCAGGTTGATATGTGAAGATAAGTAGAGCAGAGAGAAGTTGGAGAAAACTTTGTTGTTGATGTTTTATTTCAAGATCTAAGGTTTGGTATTTAGATTCAAGATTTCTGACCTAGTCTACAAGTTCTAAAAGTGATTGGTTTGGTTGACAGGATAGAGGAAAGAGGATAAAGCATAGTACAAACAATTTTTTGGCAAGGAATAGTTGAAAGATTAGTTGGACAGTGAAGTTTAGTGGTCATGCCCCATAAGCTATTTGGATAGTGGGTCCTTCTGCCTTCTACAACTCCTAATAGGGTTGGAATCTTCTAACAAGGACTCAAAGTCTCCTAATAGGGACTCTTATATATTGAATGTGTTTATAGACTCCTAATAGGGTCCATCCTCTAACTCTCTCTCTCTCTCTATATATATATATATCTTTGTGAGCATCATTCCCACTAGGGTTTTCCCTCTGATCAAGGATTTCCCTAGTTAGCAAATCTAATGTAATTTTGTATGTGCATCTTGTTATGGCTGCAATTTACTTTAATTAAATGGTTAACATTAACTAAGGTTGATAAATATTTTAAGAGGTTGACAAAATCCTTACCTAAAGATGCTCATGAATATCATAGAGGTAAATTAGGGGCGTTTCCCCTAGCCAAAGCTACTTAAGAAGACAAGGTGTGTTGCATCACATGTGCTAGTCAAAATATTCTATATAGTGATGCAACACAACTCTACTTTGGGAAATTCCTAAGGTAGATTTTCAATTACAAGATAATAGATTAGTCATATACAAATGACATAAATAAGCTAGACATACAATATCTACATAATTTAGATGTATGAAGTTTGAAAGCTAAGTGTCTTTGGCATTGTTGTAAAATAGGGAGAATATACAAAGAGGGAGAGATATTTATAAAGAGATAGATAAAGAGAAGGAAGGAGATATACAAATGAAAGAGAAGGAGATCTATTGTTTTAGAGGGAGCAAATCAGCAAAGAGAATCAAAATGAAACTAAAGATATTGATCACACATGATGAGAGTGAACTCTTTTGGATTGTATAGTAACAAAGTGAGATACATGTGATACATTAAGGTATTTTTAAATATTGAGATTTACAGATGTTTCCATCAACGCCAAAGAGGGAGATTGTTGGAAAGTTACAATTAGAATAATTTTTTTTTTTGTCATTGATATCAAATCTATTGATAATACATATAGCTAACTAATATAAATGTCATAGCTATTTGATTGATGAAGAGAATTTGGGATTTTGCTCATAACAATAGCATCTAAAGGAAAGGTTGAGTTATGAAACAAAAGCTACAATGGACATTTGAATAGGTAGACTTTGATAAAGAAAAGTTATTATTTATGTCAAGAAAGATAAACTAAGCTGAGTAATAGAATATAAGCTTAATGAATTGTGAGTGACGCTAGTGTCAACCAAGCCATAGATAGTGTCAATAAAATCTAGTGTTGATTGAGCGTTAGTATCAACTAAGAAGGACAGTTGATGCCAATCTAGAAGTTTTACAATGACTGAGTATTTTAGTGATGATCAAGTGTCAAAATTTAGAGATTGCCAAGTAATAGTGTTGAGAATTAATTAAAGGGAATCATGAGATCTAGCCAACTCAGTTGATTTCTTAGGAGATATAAACCACATTAAAGATAATATTGATGGGCTAGATCATTAAATTCTAGGTGAAAATTAGGTAAAGACTTAATATAAGGATTCTAGAGAAGTTTCTAGAGGATGATCAAGAAGATGGACATATAAAATGAATCATATTGAACTTGATTGTAAACCCCAAGATCTATAGTGATAATGGAAAATAGTAAAGAAAGAATCACCTATTTAAAGAGGTATATAGCCAAAAAAGAAGAAGGAAGGTGTGGTGCATATGTGAGATAAACATATACCAAGAAATGTGTATCAGAGGTGCACAAGGTGAACACAAGAGTTTGTGAATGTGAAGCTAGAGAGGATTGCTTACATGGATGTTGTTGACATTGATGAGTTAATATGAGAAAATGGATTAAGTGTTGGTGAAGGGAGAAGTTTTTATTGCTTGAAAAGTTTCCAAGTAAACCAAGATCAAAGATGAAAATGGGAGGCTTATTAGTGAATCAACATATGAACCAAATAGAGATCTAAACTTGCAAAAGTGATTTGTAATTATACAAATCAAAACCCACTATTTTCTTTCTAATCATTGTAAATAATTTGTATTGAAATCCTTTTAATGGAGGTTGACCTAATAGTCATTTGAAAGACTTTACACTCTGTGTAAATCCTTTAATAAGGTGACATTCTAAATAGAATAGTCAAAGTCCTCTAACAATGCCACTCCTAACAAGGTGATCAAATCATCTAACTAAGTCACATATAAGAGTGTGTATTGTAAACCTTCAACATGGTTGGTTCCTAATAGGGATCACTTTGAAAGAGTGAAAAAGTGGTGACATGTTACTTGTGGTTTTTTCCAAATTGGGTTTCCACATAAAATCCTAGTGTCAAATATGTGTTGAATGTTTTATATGTTTTACGTTTGATGATGTTTCATTAAGTAAAGCATGTTGTGCTTAAGACAACATATTTCTAGTAAAGATCGAGCAACAACATGATATAAAAAATAGTGAGTGTTTATGTTTAATTGTTCAAGTGGTACTTAAGGACCTTGAGTAACATTCAAAAACATTTCTAACATTCTTTTGAGTCCCAACCTTTTCCATTTGTATGTAATGTGGATTTTGCATTAGGATTGTAGGATATCTCCACACTTTGCAATGGATCTACATAACTCTATCATTATTCCATGGATATAGATATGCATCAATGAAGAGGATGCATACTTAAAATACAAATCTCCTCCCTTGATGGCCAACAATACACTAGATCTTAAAGACGAAATTGTCACAAAGGATTCTCCAATGATAGATAAAATATCCTTTCTTGAATGCTTGAAAAATGCTTAAATACTTAAACTCCTTGAATGAAAAAGGCTGAAAATCTTCACTATAGAGTAGAGCTTGGATGAATGAATGATATTGAATGTGCATGATATGAAAATTAACCCTCCAATTCACCTTATATATGATACATTTTGGGTAGGAAAGTAATACAAGATGATTGGGTAATGGTAAAAAAGTAATTAAACCCTTGAGAACTTTTAGGCCCTGAGAAAAAAAATAATTGGGGACTACATCGACCTAGGTCAACATGGTCTAGGAGGATAGGTCCTAGGTGCCATAGAGAGCAAGAGTAGATGGTAGAGAGATATGATGGAAAGATGGAAGAGAGAAGAGGAAAATAGATAAAATAAGAGTGAGCATGAAGATATCCATGGTTTGAACATAGAATCATGAAGAGGAGGGAAATTAACGGTCTTAAAAGGAAAGTACATTCATTTTAAGATAGTATAAAATATAATTAATGGGATAGAGAAATAAATGGTACAAGAAGAATAAGAAAAATGACTAAAGAATTACTAGAATAAATTAGAGTTGAGGGAAATGAGACTGCAAGAGGCAATCGAATAATTCCAAAACAAAAAAGATAACTCCAAATAGAAAATGGGCAATAGAGTCATCCTACAAGTTTGAATGTTCAAGAATCTAATGAAGGAAGCAAACATAGAAGGGAATATCACATACAATATAGAAAATAGAGAAACAATGAATGATGTATAAAGGAAAGATCTCCATGCGGCCCTTAATCGGTAGGACATACACATATATTCTATAAGAAGAACAAAACATATGGTTGAAGAATTACAAGCTAAAAATGATAATATGACAAGTTAGTTAAATATTCAACATGAACAACTTGGATCAAGTGGGGTTGTACTTCCACAATCTGTGCCACAATATCAAACTAAAGAGAATGAAAGAAATAATATCTATGTTCAAAATAATGAGATTGACTGTGTAACTTTTAATAAAGGTTTCAATGACCTTAAATTACTATTTTGACATCAATTAGATAACTTGGTTAATCCACCAATTTTTTATGCATCAAGAGTGTTACCTTGGCATAAAAGTTTCCCACACAACAAAAAATTCTTTCTGTTCTAGATGTCAACAAGAAAAAGAAAATAACAAAATCTTTGCATCTAATAATATGGATCCAAACTCACAAGAAAAAGAACTTGCCAATTTAACTTAGATTGAAGAAATATTGATTGCACATGTAAGTCCAATACTATAAGTCACACATACAATAGGTGGTCAATATAAATATAAAGGACATGCAATAAGCTTCCCACAAAATATGAAATGTATATCTAAAAATCCTCACATTTAATTACAAAGTTGCTAATAATTATTGTTTGTAAACATCAGTGGGGTACAAATTATAAATTTTTGCTAAACATAAATTAATTTTATCGTGAAATTAGGTTCAAAATAGAAAAGGATAACCTCTATTTAGGTGTTTGAGTAGATGTTCATGCTCTAGATGATTTTGAAAAAAATGTTGATTGCAATATTTTTGATTGGATGCAGACAATTCATATTGAATTTGAATATGAGGAACAACAATTAATCTATCTAGAACCAAGATTGGATGAAGATGAAGGAAATATAATAAATCACACAACATCAATGACAACATGACCACCTAATTTATAGAGACAACTGGAAATCATTCAAGAATGGGTAAAATGTCCCTATATAGATCTTCAAACATGAATAGAGTGGTCATGAATTTGTGCATCTGTAGTTTATGAATATATTACATTGGGTTTTCTCAATATCAAATATTCTAACACTTTTTCTAAATGGTAATTAAGATTGGTTAGAACCATGTGTGAGATGGATACACCTCCATAAATGTGTCAAACATCTCCTGTGTTATAGGGATCAAAATTTTGGGAAATATCCAAGATTTTGGTATTATATGATGAACGTCATAATGCGACATAGAGCATAAAATTTGGCTACTGCACTTTCCAAATGACACATTCAACAATTTCCAATCACCATAAATATAATTGTGGGAGCACATAAAAGATGTACCAAACTCTAATCTTGCTAATAAATTCACACAATTTGGCACAACATTAATAGGAATAAGGTCCTACTGGACAAAGAGTCAAGGAGAATTGTGTGAGATGCTTATGCAACTAGGCACTCCAATAATATTTTTTACGCTAAGCATCTAGCTGATATGTATTGGCTAGATCTACATGTACTAATATTAGGGGCACCTCCAATAAACCCAAGGGAAGCCCAAATTTGGAGGAGGAAAAATGTTATAGACTACCCAAACATTGTTTCCTACTACATGTATCTTAGACATACAATGTTTCAAAAAGTGATTTTGGAGAAAGGATTGAATGTTAGGACTTTTGTTCAAGACATGAATGGAAACACAACATATCTCCACATGTACATGGGCTTTTATGGATTCACAGGGCTCCAAATATGGATTCTATAGATTGGTGTAATGAATAACATGTCAAATTAATTGGAAATTTTTTTCATCACATCATTCATGCATGGAATCCAAGAGTAGATGTCCGCCAACATAATATGTAGGTATACTTAAAGTTTCTTTAACATACTTGTATGCTTCAAGACAAAAATCTATAACTCCCCTTTTCTACATTTTTATGACTCATGTGTTGGATAGATACAAATCTTGGATAAACTCTAACAATTGTGGCATTTCTCCTATATTCCAATTTATTATCCTTTTTTCTATTCTTGTTAGATATCCATCATTTAGATGCTTTAATCAATGGGATAGTTACCATAGAGAGAGGTCTCTTTCTATAGGCATCAATAATATTCAATTTGATCTTCATTTATCTTCATTATTTACAATGATAGGTTTGAATATTTTTTGAGATAAATTTAGACTAACAAATTGTTTGTTGCTTTATACCAATGGAAGTCCTAAGATCATGTGACATGTCCCTTGAGCTCAAACATCTCTTTCAATGATAGTTTATGTTAAAATTTTCCTATATACCTTTGAGGCAACATCATCAGGATTCTCTATATTGGCTAAACACATCAACATTTGACTGTATGTTTCTAAATTTCTCTCTACCTTTTCTATATATTTTGCAATATAGTTAATAAAAAAATGGTTTGACAAAATAGGTTGTCATTCTACATTATCTCTACCAAATGGTAATATGTAGCGATTATGTTAGTTCACCCTATCATCATTTCTTGCAGGCTCATGTGTTTCAAAATATTACCCAACATCCATGCTTAAGAAATACAAGAAAACTTGTCATGATGTATATTAATGAAGATTATGGTGAAATATTAAACATTATAAAAAGGCATACAATGTGTAAAGAGGGTGCATGCCTACATTAAAAAAGGAAGAATAGTTTTGGGTCCTTTAAAACATGTTTTTACTTGATCAAAATAAATAATTGAAAGTGTTATGTTTACACATAAAAATATATTACAACACCATTTTTTAGTATATAATTTATTTTCTATACATCGTAGGTACAATGCCTCTTGGCCTTTAAATCTAAATCCTATTAAATTATATGAAGATACAAAAAATGGTGATGAGAGATTTGATCCTGCATGAAATGATGATAGGGTGAACTGACATAATCGCTGCATATTACCATTTTGTAGAGATAATATAGAATGACAATCTATTTTGTCAAAGCATGTTTTTATTAACTATATTGTAAAATATGCAGCAAATGTAGAGAGAAATTTAGAAACATACCATCAAATGTTGATGTGTTTAGCCAATATAGAGAATCCTGATGATGTTGCCTCAAAGGTATATAGGAAAATTTTAACATAAACTATCATTGAAAGAGATGTTTGAGCACAAGGGACATGTCACATGCTCTTAGAACTTCCATTGGTAGAAAGTAAAAAATGATTTGTTAGTCTAAATTTATCTCAAAAAATTCAAACATGTAATTGCAAATAATGAAGATGAAAATGAAGATCAAATTGAATATTATTGATGCATATAGAAAGAGACCTCTCCCTATGGTAACTATCCCATTGATTAAAACATCTAAATGATGGATATATAACAAGAATAGAAAAAAGTATAATAAATTGAAATATAGTAGAAATGATGCAATTGTTAGAGTTTATCCAAGATTTGTATCTATCTAACACAAGTCATAAAAATATATTGATTTTTGCCTCTCAAAGTTGCTTATCTACAAACCATTTTGTGACATTGGAGTAGATATTGGTGAAGATAGTTACACAATAATTTCAAATTGGGAGTCATTCAATTATAATCCATTACATGTCAAATGGAGAGTGCATATATAAGATGCTAATAAAAATAGGATTCAAAAAGTGAAAACAATGAAAATGGTTAGGTAAACATTACAAATCATGAATTAGAAATATTTTCATGATTTCATCATGGACAAACAATGCAGATTCTTGAAATTGATATTTTAAGAAGAAGGGACATGGATAGACAATCAAATTGGTCCAATGAAGAAAAGAAAGGTGCAACTAGTTTTATTAGTAGGATACAAGAAAATGGAAGCATTTCAAATTAGCTCACTCAACAAAAAATCAATGTCTCAAGTCTTAGTGAAAAACAAAAAAAAAGGATTTTGACATAATTATGCCACATGCTCATGGAGATGAAAATAAGGATCCATTGTACATGATAATTCAAGGAATAACTAAAACTATAAATTCCTATTTAACTGATGTAATCAGTGAAAATTTTAAACAATCAACAATGTCTAATCATTCTTTGCTTCTACTACTTGGACTAACATGAGTGGCAACATTTAACATAGGTGGATCAAAAATTCATTCCAAATTGAAAATTCCAATTATAGATTATTCTCAATTAGAAGGAACATGTTTTATGAGGTTTCAAGAAGAAATGACTCCTATCAAATATATATTGATAAATGCAATGGATTTTATTGGGGAGAAATTACTTGAGAATATAGACTCCTGACTTTGTGAAGCATTTCCTCAAAAATTTAATCTCAACTTTGTGGGTGAACAATAATTTAAAATTTAATACAATATGTTGTTATCTTAATGCAGAGTTGTTGTCTATGGAGGCTTTCTACTCAATAAGTTAGTCATAAGAGCTTAGAATGTCCTAATTTTAGAGGTGGAGATTCATCCCAGTCATATCACCCTTCTAGTTAAGGCTCAATGTCATATCATAAGTAACTATGAAGTTATTAAAATATTTTTGGGTAATTCAAGATATTTCTTACACCTAGGATGCTCTTGCAACACTTTGGGCTTAGTTTTGAAGGCCTAAACATGCCTAGATTTGACCCAAAAACTTGATGGATGAGTGCTTGCATGGATCCAAACCTATAGATTAGAAGTTGAGGATTTCGAAAAGGGGTTCTAATAAAAAATCAAAGAAATGCTTCAAAAGTTATTTCCTTCCAAAGTTGTGTTGAACAAAATTTCCAAAATAAATGTCAAAAGTGTATTTGGCCAACTCTATATATATTGTTAGGGTCTGTTGGCCCTAGGTATTAAGTTTGAGTTTTTAGAACCTTCACAGTAAACATAAAATTTCCTATTTAAGAAATTCATGTAGATTATCTAGGACAACTATGGGTGATTATTTATAACTTTTTCTTGTGGATTACTATAATAAATGCACCTATGTGGGTTAGCATATTGTAGTTTTGAATTCTATTATTCTATATTTGTAATGATAACAACAACCCTGGATATTGTATTCTCACAAATTATTGTTATTTCTTGGTTTCTATTATTTGTTTAGGGTATTAAGAGGAACATCTTTTATCAAGTGGTATCATAAATAGATTTCTCTAAGTGTGTACATAGATTGTTGACTATGAGGTAGTTGCACTAGGACCATGGTTTGGATTGTGCATGTAGATAGATCGCCGACTATGAGGTAGTTTGGACATTGGTTTCAACATAAGTGCGAAGATGCCTCTATGAAGAGAGCATGGTGGGAGAGTTGTAGGTGTTACACCAAAGGGTTTTAGAGCCCTCTAGAGGAAAAGGAAAGCATTGCAAGAAAAATGTGTAGAGGAATGAATCTTGTCGTAGGAGATTATGAAAGTGAGGACAAAGAGAAGAAGGAAGCATTGATCAAGTAGTAGTAAATTATGTTTTTTGACCAAGAGGAGGACAAGATTTTTAAGGTCATTTGCAAGATTGGAAAAAATACCTATTTTTTATGTTCCAGCATTTTTGGAAAATCTTAACTAAGAGGAATTTATTGTTTGGATTAATAGATTAGAAGAGTACTTTGAATATGAAGACATTGAAATCTGGATAGGGTCAAGTTTGCAAAGGCCAAACTAAAGGGACATGCAAAGATATGGTGGTAGGAGATCCAATTGAACCAAAATAAAAGAGGAAAAGGAAAATTCACCATATGGGATTGAATGATAGATAGAATGAACTGACATTTTATTCCCCTAGATTATGAGCTTGATCTACTAAAGAAGATGGAAGGGTTGAAGCAAGCAGGAAGATCTTTTCATGAGTATATAGAAGAGTTCTATTGAGTTCCCATCAGAACAAGCCACAAAAAAGTTGAAAAGGAGAAAGTGGTCCATTATATTAATGGGTTGAGGCTAAGAATTCAAGAGGAGTTAAGTTTAGTTCGAATGACCAATATTGAGGAGGCTTACTAGTTTTCCCTAAGAGTTGACGAGAAGCTGAGAGAAAAGTTTGATAACAAGAATAGTGGAAGAGGTTGTGGTGGAAAATTTGGTGAATGGTCTTATGAAGGCCACAATGATGACCAGAAGAAAAAGGACAAGGCCAATGGTAGAAGTTAACACCAAAGGAAAAAAATTCAAATAATTTTCATAACCAGAACAATAGAGATCAGAGAACAAGAGGAAGAGGGCAAGGATCTAGAAGAGGAGCTTTTCATGGAAAATATTTTCACTGTGGAGAAAAAGGGTATAAAGAATTTGAATTTTCCCAAAAACAAGGAAGAACTAATCTAGAAGAATTGAAGTCCAGGGTAGAGTTTCACATGTTGATGAAGATGCTAGTTCATCACATTCTAAAGATGTTGAAAGAGGAGAAGTCCTAGCTAACAAAAGAGTCATGTTGAGTGGTAGAATGAACCTGATCAAAGATGAAGCTTATTGTACACAAGGTAAAAATGTGAAGATAAGTGTTATAATATGATCATTTTTTATGGAAGAACCAAAAATCTAGTATCATAGATGACAACAAGGTCATGGTCAATGAACAATGCTCAATGAAGTACAAGATTGGAAGCTACTAGGATGAGTTGTTGTGTGATATCATGCCTATGGAAATATGTCATATGTTGTTGGGTAGGCCATGATAGTTTTATAGACATGTTGTACATGATGGGTGTACAAATACCTACACTTTGATAAAGGATATAATAAACATAAGCTGAAGACATTGAAGGATATAAATGAAAAGGTATCTAGTGTTGATAGAAAGTTCCTGGAGGGTATAAGGTGTGAGCATATGTGTTTTGTAGTAATTCCAAAAGATGGAAAAGAACTAGAAGAGGTACCTATAGAAGTTATAGATTTGTTGGAAGAATTTCCATATATTGTATCTAATAATGTGCCTGATGGATTACCACTAGCAAGGAAGATGATTCACTAGATGGATTTGATTCCAAGAGCTAGTTTAATAAGGTAGCACATAAAATGAAATTAGAATAAAGTGAGGAGTTGAACATATAAGTGCATGAGTTGTTGCAAAAGGGGTTGATTTAGGAGACTCTAAGTCCATGTGTTGTACCTATAGTATTAGTACCTAAGAAGAATGGAGAATGGAGGATGTCCACAAATTTTCATGGTATCGAAAAGATCAAAATCAAGTATAGATTTCTATTGCCAAGGATGGATGATATTATGGAATATTTGAGTAGAGCTAAAAATTCCACAAAGATAGATCTGAAGAGTGGATTCCATCAAATTTGCATCAGATAAGGCAATAAGTGGAAGATTACTTTCAAGACAAGGGAAGGACTATACGAGTGGTTAGTCATGCCTTTTTGGATAACCAATGCACTTAGCACTTTCATATGGCTCATGAATGAGGCAGTAAAGGAGTTTTTATAATATTTTGTCATTGTTTACCTAGATGATATTTTGATCTTTAGTAAGATGTTGGAGGATCATTTGATGCATATTTGAAAGGTGTTTGATAAGTTGAGGGAAAAAAAGTTGATAAACTTAAAGAAGTGTAGTTTTGTGAAGGAGTTGGTGTACCTAGGATTTTTAGTTTTAGTAGAAGGTTTGAAAGTGAAGGTTATCCTTGAATGACCTACTCCAAATAGTGCTACAAAGGTAAGATCTTTTCATGGATTGGCTAGTTTTTATAGAAAGTTCATAAGAGATTTTAGAAATATTTGTGGACCCTTGACTAGAATAATGAGAGGGGATAGAAAATAATTTATGTGGACCATAGGAGAAGATAAGCGTTTAATATGTTGAAATAGAAAGTTATAGAGCAGACTGTTTTAGCAATTCCAAATTTTAACAAGGTGTTTCAAGTAAATTGTGATGCTAGTGGTACTATAATAGGAGTTGTTTTGAGCCAAGGATATAGAACTATTTCTTATTTCAATGAGAAGTTAAATGATTCCAAAAGAAAATATTCTTTTTATGATCAAGAATACTATGCTATAGTTTAGGCATTGAAGAAGTGGAGACTGTTGGAAACAAATGTCTAATTGTGTGTTTTCTTTGATGTTACATGAATGTCATATTATTTCTCAATCTGTGCTTATCGAGCTCACTTGGTTAGCAAGACAATTTTTCTTGTCCATTGAGCATTCCTAAAGATTACTTTGCAAAGACAGTGTCCACCGATCTCACTTAGGCATCGAAGGCAATTATGGCAGAAAGCAATGTTAACCAAGTTCTCATGGTTAATGAAGGAAAGTTGGACATAGTTAGTATTAATCGAGTTCACTCAGTTGCCAAAGGATTTTGAAAGCTTACAATGTTAACCAAGCTTCTATTGGTTAACACAAGGAATCATTTTAGGACTAGTGTTTACTGAGTTGGGTCGGCTATCATAGGATTTTTTTGATTTGGATATGAAGTTTAATTATTTGAAGTATTATTTTCTAGCCAACTATGGTGATGTTTGTTGGTCATTGTAATTTGTATTAAGCCAACTTAACAATTTGAATGATATAAATATAAGGTCAAGTTGAGATTCTAATGTATGTGATAGTATGCAAGTGTGTTGATTGATTAAGAAGGAAAGTGTGTGAGCAAAATTGAAGGATGGTCAAATATCCTTGTGGAGTAGCAAAGTAATATTTGATCAAGAAGGATCTAGTATGAAGAAAAACATAGATCTATAATCAAAAATTTAGTTGCATCTCAATCAGGTCATTTCATTGTTACTTTCTTACCATTGTAGCAATGATTCAAAATCTCTTAACAAAGTTGGTTTAACAACCAATTGTAAATCTTCTAACAAGGTGATAGTTCCATTGAATTGTTTTAAGACCTCTTGCAAGGCCACTCCTAATAGGGTGATTAAATCCTCTAACAAGGTCACACCTAACAGTGTATTTTTTAACCTTTAACCAAGTTGGCTCCTAACAGGGCTCACTTTAAAAGAGTGAAAAATAGTAACTAGTTACACTGGTTTTTTTTCCCATATTGGGTTTCAATGTTAAATCTTGGTGTCACATGTGTTCATGTTATTTATTTCATGCTTGCAAGTTAATCACTATGAATATTTAAGATTAGTTAAAAGTAAATCATACTACTTTTATTGAGTTACAACATTTTCTATGTGTTTATGGAATAACAACAACAACAATCGATTTTATTGTTAACATCCAAGGGATCTCAAATATTTTTGTGGTAACTGATCCACCCCCCTCTCAATTACTCCATCTATATTTCCAACAATTGGTATTAGAGCTTTTTGTGCTTGCATGAAAGGTTTCAAGGACCTAAGCTAAAGATCAGGATGTCTTACAAGAGAGAAATTCCAAAGCTTAATAGAGACATATTTTCATCATGGCAAGGACTCACAAGACTTCATTTGGCTTCCATTTCTGATTTAGGATTGAAATACCTTAACAAAGAATACACAACTCCTACTGGTACATTATCTATTGGAGACATTGCTGAGAAAAAGAACCATAACACCATGATGATAGATATTGTGTCTACCCTTAGCTATGAGGAATTTGATGATATTAAGGACTAAAAAACCACTTTTGAAATGTGGAATAAGCTAAAGGACATCTATGGTGGTGATGACAATGTGAGGAGAGCCAAAGTAGAAAACCTTAGAAGAAAATTTGATCAGATGAGAATGAGAGAAGATAAAAATATTGCCAAATATGTGAAAATAATCAAAGCAAGTGTCAGTGCAATTAAAGCTTTTGGAGGAGATATCAAGGAAGAAATTTTTGTAAGTAAAGTTCTTAGAACATTGCTTCCTATCTATGCAATTAGAGTATCTACTATTCAAGAAAGGAGGTGTGAAAAAAATCATAAGATAACTTTGGATACCTTAGTAGGAAGATTGACAGCCTTTGAGCTAGATAACTTTGACAATTATGTTCCAACTTCCAACAATATTGAATCTGCATTTGAGGCCAAGCTTTCACTTAAGGAAAAAGGCAAGAAAATAAAGGACATTCAATCAGAAAGTGAAGAAGAATCAGAGGAAAGTTCTAATACTGATCTTGAAGTTGTTGAATCTTTACTTGCAAGGAAATATTCTAGAAGTAGAAGAAAATACAAAGTTAAAGTTCCCCTAATCTATTTTTCATGTGAAGAAAGTGATCATATTGCTACTAGGTGCCCAAAAAAATAAAGCAAGGATGATAAGAAAAGTCACAAGTGCAATGGCAAGAAGGATTTCAAAAATCTCAAATCATTCAAGGACAAAGGTAAGAAGACTTATTTTAAGCCTAAAGATTCTGATAATAGTGAAGATGCAATAGTTTACATTGTTGTGAAAGATGAATCTGATGATGAAGAAGATAAGATGGCCCTTATATCTCATGTGAACAAAAATGATACATGGATCATAGATAGTGGATGTTCACATCATATGATTGGTGATAAAACAAAGTTTGAACACTTTGAAGACTATTATGGTGGTAGTGTAAGATTTGGAAACAATGAACCTTGTTGCTTAAATAGAAGAGGTCGGATCTAATTAACCAAAGATTTTGTATATAACAATTCCTATTGGGTTGAAGAACTAATGGCATAGCTAATCAACATTGGATTCAAGGTAGAATTCATGCATGGCAAGGAAAGACTACTGTATGACAAAGGAAAACTGATTGGATCAGGCAAACAAACAAAAGGTAACTTATTCTATCTTGATCTTGGTAATTTCTCATGTTTCATTTCTCAAGTTAAAGAAAGTTGGTTATGGCATAGAAGGTTATGTCATGTAAATTTTGATAACATTCTAAAAATAAGAAAATTAAAAAAAGTGAGAGGTATTCCTAGTTTGAAGAAACCAGATGTTGATTTATGCAAGAATTGTTAAATTGGCAAAATGGGAAAGATTAGTTTTAAAAGAAAAATCTATCAATTTGAAGATATCTTGGAAATAGTGCATACTGACCTATGTGGACCCACTAGAATAGAAAGCTATAGTGGAGAAAAAAATATTTATTCTTTTTGTTGATGACTATTCAAGAATGATGATTGTTATGTATCTTAGAGAAAAGTCAAAAGCACTTGAGATATTAAAATGGTATCTAGTAAGAACAGAGAAGAAAACAAGAAAAAGATTGAAATTCTTAAGATTAGACAAAGGTGGTGAATTCATCTCCAATGAATTCAACAACTTTTGCATTGAAAGAGGAATCAAAAGATAGGTATCAGCCCTTAGAACTCCCAAGTAGAATGGAATTGTTGAAAGGAGAAATTGATCTATCATGGATTGTGCAAGGACTCTAATGATTGAAAATAATGTTGCTATCAAATACGGGAAGGAAGCTATCATCACTGCAATTCATACCTTAAACCAAGTACAGTTGAAGAAAGACTAATATAAAACTCCTTATGAATTATGGTATGGCTACAAACCCAATGTAAGCTACTTGAAAGTATTTGGAAGTAAGTGTTGTATCTTGAAAGAGAAAAGGCAAGTTTGATGTAAAAGGTGATGAAGGTATATTCTTAGGATATTTTTGCAAAAGTAAAGCATATAGATGTTTGAATTTGTCTACTCATAAAATCATACAAAGTGCACATGTGAGAATTGATGAGTTTGCAGAAAGGACTAAAGAATAAAGCAAAAGGGAACTAGAAGATTACGGGAGATTTTTTTACATCGAGCCTAATACATTGCCAGACACATTTGTCAATAAGGAGACCTCTACTCTTGAGTCTTCCTCAGTTACTGAGTTGCAAGAAGTTCAAATTGAGTCTCAAGGACCCGAATCACATTCTAAAGCCAACACCTACCAAGTCTGAGCAACCAGAGCCAAAAGCTAAAGTTTAAAAGGAAGACAATACAATTCATTCAACAGGCAAGTAACCTGTATTAGCCAAGTATCTTAGAAGACATCATGCACCAAATTAGATTATTGGAGATAAATTAGAAGGTACTATGACAAGAAGTTAGCTAAAAGGTACATGTTTACTTACTAATTTTGAACCTAGAAATGTTGAAGATGCATTGGAAAATTAAAGTTAGATTAAGGCTATGAATGAAGAAATAGAGAAAATAGAGAAGAAGAAAACTTGGACCCTTGTTCCTAGGCCTAAAGACAAAAATGTGATTGGAACAAAATGGGTATTCAGGAATAAGTTGAATGAAGATGGTAAGGTATCAAGAAATAAAGCTAGATTGGTATGTAAAGGCTACTCTCAAGAAGAAGGCATTGATTATGGTGAAACTTTTGCTCCTATTGCAAGATTGGAAGGTGTCAGGACCTTACTTGCATATGCAACACATAAAATATTCAAGGTATATCAGATGGATGTTAAATCTACATTTCTCAATTGTATTCTTGATGAAGAAATCTACATTAAACAACTATAATGTTTTGTTGATCCAGACAAAAGGGACATGGTTTGCAAGCTGCACAAAGCTTTATATGGTTTGAAATAAGCTCCTAGAGCATGGTGTGAGAGGTTGTACAACTACCTTATACAGATTGGTTTCCAAAGAAATAATGATAACAATATTTTGTACATTAAGGAAGGACTAGATAACAAGATTGTATTGGTAGAAATATTAATGGATGACACTTTATTCACAGGGAATGATGATCGATGAAAAGAATTTTTAGAGCAAATGAAAAAAAATTTGAAATGTCTAGGTTTGGTGAGATTAAGTTCTTTATTGATCTTTAGATACAATAGAGTAGGAATGGCGACATCACTTAGTCTAAGTATATCAAGGAGAAACTCAAGAAATTTGGTATGGAAGATTCAAAACTAGTTGGAACCCCCATGTGTACTAGATTAAGGCTTAACAAAGATGATGATTGAAAAGAGGTAGATCAGACCTTATATAGATCAATGATTGGAAAATTGCAGTATCTAGTTCATACAAGGCCTAATATTTCTCTTGTAGTTGGTATAGTGGCAATATTCTTGGAAAAACCTAGAGAAAATCATATGATGGCAATCAAAAGAATCTTGAGATATTTGGAAGGTACTAAAGACTATGGCTTATGGTATAAACTTGGAGGAAATCTGGACCTAAAAGTATTTACTGATGCTGACTAGGTAGGAAATATTGATGACAGAAAAATCACAAGTATTGGAGCATTCTTTCTTGGTAAAAGGTTGGTATCTTGGACAAGTAAAAAGCAAAACTGCACATCCTAATCTACAACAAAAGCAGAATATGTTGTAGTAGCAGTGAATTGTTCTAATATTGTTGGGTTTAAATAGTTTTTGGAATGCATGAAGGTTGAGATCAAAGAACTAGTTGTCATGTTTTGTGATAATACAAGTGTAATTAACATATCAGAGAATCTAGTGATGCATTCCAAAACCAAGCATATTGCTATAAAATATCATTTTGTTAGAGAATTGGTGCAAGACAAAGGAATAAAATTGGAATATGTCCATACAAAAGAATAGATTGCAGACGTATTTACCAAGCCATTACTTAAGGATGCATTCTGGTATCTAAGAGGTAAGTTAGGGGTCATTCCCCTATTTGAAGCTCACTAAATAAAGTTTTAGTGATGCATTAGTAGGAATCAATTTGAAGATTAATCAATTGATGCTACATAATCAAGAGAATATTACATATGAATTAGTACTTAAGGTACATTGATACTTATTTGGTATGTGTTTTCTTTGGCATGTGTTGTCAAAGAGGGAGAGTTTACTGTCATATCTTTTTGATTTTTTTTTTTAGAAAGTAGCTATGTAATGCCTTCATAAAGGGAGATTACTACATAAAAGAGAAGCTTGTGGTACAAAATCTAAGAGGGAGAAACTTTCTATCAAAGAAAGTCTTGCTTTCAAATTTCATTGTGCTATGACATGTTGTGTCATCATCAATGTCAAAGAGGGAGATTGTTGGATACAATTGTCTAATTGTGTGTTGTCTTTGGTGTTACACAAATGTCATATCAGTCATCATTTTGTGCCTATTGAGCTCATTTGGTCAGCAAGATAGTTTTTCTTGTCTACCAAGCATTCTTGAAGATTACTCTACAAAGACAGTGTCTACCAAGCTCACTCGGGCATTGAAGGCAATTATGGTAGAAAGTAGTGTTAATCGAGTTCTCATAGTTAACGAAGAAAAGTTGGACATAGTTAGTGTTAACTGAGTTCACTCTATTTCCAAAGGATTTTGCAAGTTCACAGTGTTAACCAAGCTTTTGTTGGTTAACATAGAGAATCATTTTAGGACTAGTGTTTACCGAGTTGGGTTAGTTCTCAAAGGATTTTTTTGATTTGGATATGAAGTTTAATTATTTCAAGTATTATTTTCTAGCCGACTATGGTGATGTTTTCTGGTCATTGTAATTTGTATTGAGCCAACTTGACAATCTAAATGATATAAATATAAGGTCAAGTTGAGATTCTAATGTATGTGACAGTATGCAAGTGTGTTGATTGATTAAGAAGGAAAGTGTGTGAGGAAACTTGAAGGATGGTCAGATATCCTTGTGGAGCAACAAAGTAATATTTGATCAGGAAGGATGTAGTGTGAAGAAAAACAAAGATCTATAATCAAAAATTCAGTTGCATCTCAATTTGGTCATTTCATTGTTACTTTCTTACCATTGTAGCAATGATTCAAAATCTCTTAACATAGTTGGTTTAACAGCCAGTCATAAATCCTCTAACAAGGTGATAGTTCCATTGAATTGTCTTAGGACCTCTTGCAAGGCCACTCCTAAGAAGGTGATTAAATCCTCTAACAAGGTCACACCTAACAATGTGTTTTGTAACCTTTAACCAGGTTGTCTCCTCATAGGGCTCACTTTAGAAGAGTGAAAAATAGTAAATAGTTACATTGGTGGTTTTTCCCATATTGAGTTTCTATGTTAAATCCTAGTGTCTCATGTGTTCATGTTATTTCATTCATGCTTGCAAGTTAATCATTGTGAATGTTTAAGATTAGTTAAAAGTAAATCACATTGATTTTACTAAGTTACAATATTTTTTGTGTGTTTACCAAATAACAACAACAATCAATTTTATTGTTAACATCCAAGGGATTTGAAATATTTTTGTGGTAATTGATTCACCCCCCTCTGAGTTACTCCATCTATATTTCCAATAGAGACATTTTCTTCTTCTTAAGGTGTTTTTTTTGTGTACTTAGCATCAAGATTTGCATTGTCTCTACCTCTGAAATAAGGATATTTTGAGCTCATATAACTAACTTACTGAGTAGAAAGCCTCCATAGACAAAAAAATTTCATTAAGAAAACCCTTATTCAAATAACTCAATTGAAATATTTTTGGTTGATGCAATATTTCTCTTACACCCAGGATGCTCCATCACTTTTCATCCTTGTCAAGACATCTTGAAGCAATATGACCAACTCTATTGTATGAAAAGTAGATGATAAGAAGTTTTCCTTTGAATTTTCCTTTGCCTCTAGTTATCCCTCTAACCATTAATGATTCAAGATCCTCAAGATTATCATCAGATGATTCACTATCACTATCAACATATTTCCTTTCTTCTTCGTAGACTTATGTAGAACCAATTGTGACTTGAAAGCATATTCAATACTAGACCTATAGTAAAATTATCAAAATTTGACAATTAAAAAGTAGTAAGCCCCCCATTAGACTATCCAAGGTCTGATCATTACCAGGAGTACATCTTGATTCATTTATTGTAGAAACTCTAATAGCATAAATAGGAAGTAGGGTTCTTAGTAACTTGTTGATCACAGTTTCATGATTGATTTTTCCTTTAGCTACTCTAATTGCATTCACCATTTATTTGATTCAAAAATAGTACTATACAATGTTCTCACCTTCTTTCATGTTCATATAATTGAATTTTCTTCTCAAGATTTTTGACTTGTATGTTAGTAAATTCTTGTCTCCACCATGGATCTTTACCGATTTGTCCCATGTTTTCTTTGCAATAGTGCATTCCTTTATATCATCAAACTCTAAGTAACTTAGGGTAGATGCAATCTCCAACATTGCATGATTGTGTTCTTGTTTCTCTTTATCTACTGGGTTGTCATAGGTTCTAGTACTACTATGTAGTTATGCTCCAAGTAGTATATAGTCAAATCTCCAATTCTAGAAATGTGTAGCTTCATTAAACTTTTTTATGTAGGAAAGTTCTCTCTGTTCAACTTGGGTACCTCATTTCTAAACATCTTGATCTTTAGTTATAAGTCCCTTCAAACCTTCCTTACAGGCACCACAAGTTATGATACCAATTGTTAAGAAATTTGGGGGGGGTGTTGAATCAGTTATCCTTAGGTCTAGATGTTCCAAATAAAATTTTAGCCACTTTTAACAACTCAGAGTTATTCATTATTCCACTCAATCTTTATATCATCTTAATAGTAACATCAAATTGTAGTTCATTGTCTCAATAGTAAGCTACTTGTAGAATATAAAACAATAAGAAATTAAAAACATTAGATACCATTCACACAAGTATGACACTAGGATTTAACGTGGAAACCCAATTTGGAAAAAAACCACCAATAACATGCTACCAACTTTTCACTCTTCTGTAGAGGGCTCAGTCAAGAGCCAACCTTGTTAAATACTACAATACACACTACTAGGTGTAAGCATGTTAAAGGATTTAATCACCTTGTTAGGAATGACCTTTTTAGAGGTCTTAAGAACATCCCATAAGAATGCCACCTTGATTAAAGGAGTTAAAAATAACTGTTAGGGCAACCTTGATTAAATAATTTTAACTAATACAATGTTTAGAAAGTTTTGCAAATACAAATCATAATGTGGCTCATCTGTTGATCCACTAATTGGCCTCCATTAATATCTCCATCACTGATTTAGTTGGAATTCCTTTGATAAATCACACTTCACCTCTCCTTAGTTCTTCACAACCTTTTTCTCAAATTCTCCAATCAATAGAATCAATAACTGCTAACCTCTCTAGGTTATCCATGTGCCTCCTTAAATAGGTAGCTTTGATCTTTTGTCATTTAAATATCATTGTTGATCTTAGGGTTAGACCAGATTCATCAATTCCTTTGATCATTTTATTTCCTCCTTTTCCTTCTAGATACTTCTCTATGAATCCATGTAGAGGAATGATAAAATGTGGATTATTATGCATTAAATTCTCTAGCTCATCAATACACATATTTCGTACACTTTGAGTAATCTAAAAATTCAATTGTGTTAGCTATAAATTTGAATTCCTTCACAAACTATAAAAAGCTACCACTCAATCAATATTGTGTTCCTTGGCCTCAATCATCGCTAGAAAACTTGGTCAATACTAACTATCTTTCTTAGCATACTCTATCTTTTTTGATACTTTGTCAACACTATATTTTTTCAAATTCTACCTTCACTCTATTGACACTAGTACAACTCAAATTCCACTATAAGTTCCTTAATCTTATTCACCATTGCTTGTTTTGGTTTATGCATTTGGCCTTCCATTTATCATCTTTACTAGCCTTCAATTCAACTATCTTCTCCACTTAGTGTAATGATTAAACAACACATTATCTTGTTAATGCGGCAACTAATCAAGTTCCCATTATAGTTCTACATAACTCAACCTTTGTACTAGGTCTTATTGCTATCTCTTCTTTTCAAATACTCTTCATCAATAAAAGGATATGTCACTCTATTTAGGTAGAAAATGTCTCACAAGTAAGGTTTGATATCAATGATAGCATAATAAATGATCCAACTATGATTTCTAAAAGGGTGATGTTATGGAGAAAATTAATCTAATCCTAGGTGTACTTTCCGAAATCTTGTAGAGTTCAAAGTGTAGAAAATTTAGTTTCCTTTTTACTTGGCCCTTTTCATGTTTAAATATTTTTTATTGGAAACAATTCTTTGAATTGTATGTTGCCATTGATACTACACAAGTGTTAGTAGCAACTGAGTAATGAAGAACTTTAGATAACATTCACACAAGTATGACACTAGGATTTAACATGGAAACCCAATTTGGAAAAAAACCACTAGTAACATGCTTAACAATATGTATTGTAACCTTTAATAGGGTTGGCTCCTATAAATAGGGCTTACTTCAAAAGATTTGGCTCCGAATTGGATTTCCACATTAAATCTTAGTGTCATCTATGTTTATGTTATTTTCTTTATGCTTTAACTTTCTATAACTAAATTACCAAAGATTAAAATAGATTAATATTCATAAGATTTCTTTTTTAACTGAGTTACAATAATATCTTAGTTTTAATTGAGTTGGACAATTTTTCATTATCAGTGAAAAGTTTGATTTGACATCTAGGGTCAAGGAATTATTTTTTAGTAACTGATTCACCCCTCCCCTCTTAGTTACTATGTTCATTTCCAACAATTGGTATCAGAGATTTTGGTACTTGTAGGAAAGGTTTCAAGGACATAAGTTAAAGATCAATATGTCATATAGAAGGGAGATTCCCAAGCTTAGTAGAGTAAACTTTTCAGCATGGTAGGAATTGATAAAGCTACACCTTTCAAGCATTGGGGATACTAGTATGTTCTACTTGGAAAAAAAATATGTGTCACCACCTAAACCTATGACTATGGAACATATGAAAGAGGAAACATTTAACAATATAATGATGATTGATATAGCTTCCTCTCTCAACTATTATAAATTTGATGAGGTTAAAGACTATCCTACTGCATTTAAAATGTGGGAAAAATTGTAGAAAGTCTATAGAGGTGATAAAAATGTGAAAAGAGCTAAGGCAAAAAGTTTAAGAGACAAGTTTGACCAAATAAAAATGAAACAAGGTGAGAATATTGTCCAATATAGTGAAAGAATCAAAGAAAGTGTGAGTACAATCAGAGGTATAGGAGGAATAATAATTGATGAAATAGTGGTTAGTAAGTGTCATCAATTCAAGAGATGAGATGCAATCTTGAAAATAATATTACTCTTGATGCACTTGTGGGAAGATTGACTACTTTTGAATTGGATAACTTTGATAACTATGCTCTTGCTTCTAGCAACTTTGAATCTGCATTCAAAGCCAAACTAGCTTTTTGGTAGAGAAGGAGGAAACTCAAAAGGAAAAAAAGTTGATAGTGAAGAAGAAGATGAAACTGATGAAGACTTTGAAGTCATTTAACCCCAACTTGAAAAAAAAGTATCAAAAGTGAAAAGAAAATTTAGAGGCAAAATTCCATTGATTTTTTTTTATGTGAAGAGGTTGGTCATATTGTTGCAGGATGTCCTAACAAATGAGATAAAGATGAGAAAATAAATAATAGGTTCAAAGGCAAGAAAGACTTCAAGAACTACAAGGACTACAAAGACAAAGGTAAGAAATCTTGTT
Source organism: Cupressus sempervirens (assembly GCA_028749045.1). Taxonomy (NCBI): domain Eukaryota; kingdom Viridiplantae; phylum Streptophyta; class Pinopsida; order Cupressales; family Cupressaceae; genus Cupressus; species Cupressus sempervirens. The sequence goes on from CM053788.1 coordinate 180,732,884, forward strand.
ACATTGCTAAAGATTTTGTTAGTGATGATAATGAAGAAGAAGTACTTTACAATCTTGTTAAGGATGAATATGATAATGAGGGAAATGAAAAGATGACACTTCTCTCTTATGTACTGAAGGAATCAAATGTCAAAATTCCTACTAGGTTGAATGATTAAGACATAATTTACTTAGTCTGGCATAGCTAAACAATATAGGATATAAGGTAGAATTCATGAATGGAAAAACTAAACTATTGGATGGAAAGGGAACCTGGTTTGGACTAGAAATTAGACAAAAGGTAAGTTGTTTTACCTAAATCTCAATCAAAGTACATGTTTATTAGCTCGAATAGAGGAGAGTTGGATATGGAATAAAAAGATGTGTCATGTTAAATTTGATAACTTGGTTACCATAAGCAAGAAAAAAAGAGTAAGAACCATACCAAGTCTAAAGAAACTTGAGATGGGCATGTGTAAACAATGTCAAATTGGAAAGATGACTAAAAGAAGTTTCAAAAGTAAGTCTTAATTTTGAAAAAGTTTTGGAACTAGTTCATACAGATCTTTGTGGACCAATAGGAGTAAAAAGCTACTATGGAGACATTTATTTAATTCTTTTTTTGATGACTGTAATTTTCTTAAAAGACAAATCTAATTCTTTTCAAGAATTCAAATGGTATTTGGCTAGAGTTGAGAAGGAAACAAGGAAGAATATGAAATGTCTAAGATTAGATAGAGGAAGTGAATTCATCTCAAATGAATTCAATGAGCTTTGCAATGAAAGATGAATCAAAAGATAGGTAGCAACACCTAGGACACCATAGAAAAATGGCATAGAAGAATGAAGGAATATATCTATTATGGAGTGTACAAGAACACCAATGAGCGAGAAGAATGTTGTATCAAAATACTAGAGAGAAGCAAACAACACATTAGTTCATACACTAAAGTGAGTTCAACTAAAGAAAGGTACAAATAAAACACCTTATGAATTTTGGTATGTGTACAAGCCTAATATTTGTTATCTCAAAGTATTTGGAAGAAAAATCTATATATTGAAAGATGTAAGAAAAGGAAAGATTGATTGTAAAAGGTGATGAAGGTAGATTCCTCAGTTACTCTAATACAAATAAAGCATATAAATGTTTGAATGTTTCTCCTTACAAAGTCATAGAAAGTGCAAAAATGAAGATTGAGAGGAGTCTCAAGACTATAGAAATTTTTTTCACTATGAGGAGGAACCTAATACATTACCACAATAAATTGGAACTAAGAAATAGCATAATGCATCTACTGAGTGACAGATAATGCAACTTGAGTTGCAGTCATAGATGATAAAACCTGAGTCAAAGACAGTACAACTAGATAAGCTCGAGAAGCCTAAGAAAAAGGAAGAAGATCATGAAGAACCAAATGAACTAAGTTTAGAATCAAGAAAGAAAGAACCAAGACTTGCAAAATATTTCAAAAGATATCATCCACCTAAATAGATAATTGGTGGAGAGACAAATGACATACTGTATTGTCAAAAAATGAAATAATTTCCATTTAGGACTAGTATAACCCTCTGAGTAGGCAATTTGGGGTCATGCCAAGCACCCTAAGAGGGTATTCGACTAGATTTGGCTTTCTCCCACTTTTTTGCTTCTCTCTCCCTTGTTACCAACCCTTTTCTAGCAACCTTTTGTGAGGATCTAAGATCTTTGAACTTATGGGTCAAAGATGACCTTCCAGGTCAAGGTTGACCTCAAATTTGACCTAGGTCAAGGATGACCTCAACCCTAACCTAGGCCAGAGTCAACCTTGACCCTAATCCTAGGTTCAAATTTTAAGTTTTGAAGGTTTCAAATATTGAGTGTCAGAAAGTTTCATTTCCCACTTCTGGGTCAACTATTTTGGATTTCAAAATGGTAAACTCTTAAATTGTATTTAATTTAGGTCTATTTCTCAGGTTTAAGGCTTAATTGGAATTTAATTCTCCTATGTCAACCTCAAGTTTGTGTCCTAGATTAGTATAAAAGGAATCCTTTCTTTCTCATTTTGACATCCACTTTTGATGATCAAGACAATCAAGAGATACAAATTTTCCATGATCAAGAATCCACCTTCCACTAAATTTTAGCATAAGTGAAATCAAGTGATCAAGAAAGAAAGGAGAAAGAAATTATTCAATTATGCAAGCATTGAATTCATCAAGGAGATCCATTGATAGCTATTGAAGGATTCAATCTCTTTGGAGCTCTCTTGTTGAAGATTCTAACATCCACATTCATTCAAGCCTCTTTTTATTCCAAGATCCATTCAAGATTGGTGTTGAAGATCTAATGAAATTGATTTGAGATATCCTACATTCAATTCTACATTTATTTTGAACATCCATAATTGTGGATCAAGGATTCAAATTCTTTACAAGGATTTCGACATAACCAAGGTGAATAGTTCTACTTACTTTGTTTATCTATATTGCAATCTCAATTCCATTTTTAAAGGTTAATTAAAAACTAGGGACTGACCAAGGCAAACCCCTCATCCAACAAAAAAAGCCTTTTTTTTTGTAGGATTAGGTACAAGACAGTGAATATCAGTGCATATTTGAATACCCTTTTCTATGAACTTTTGGGATTCACGAAAAAAATTTCCATCAGAGTAGTGTAAATCAAGGCTAGAAATAAAGGGGTAAGATATTACCCTAGGATTGGGTCAATGATGAGCTTCTTCAAAAAGAAAAAAGGTTTTTGGGTTTTCTCCATTTGTGCATTTCTAGTCTAGATCTAGTTGTAGAATTTCCCAAAACTATACATAGATATTAGAAAACAACATTTTCCAAATTTTCCCTACTTTAAGGTTAGTATTTTTTTTCAATTCAATTAATATTTCAATACACACTTTTCATAATAAAATATAAGGTTTCATTCTCTATTCATATTCTCCATATATTGATTCTTTTGTGCATTAGCCTTTTTGTTTATTCAATTTGGATCTCTCCTTTGGGAATTTGGATTTAGAAGTTGATCTTATATCCCTTTCATCCCTCTCTACATTTAATGAGCACTCATTGTTCATCTTACACATACTAACAAGGAACAAATTAAAAGGTACATGTTTGCTTAGTGAATTTGAACCTAGATATGTAAAAGATGCTTTAGAAGATGAAGGTTGGATAGAGGCAATGATTGAAGAAATTGAGCAAATAGAAAAGAATAAATCATTATCTCTTGTACATAGACCTAAGGATAAGAATGTGATTGGTACAAAATGGATATTGAGAAATAAGTTAAATGAGAAAGGAGAAGCAACAAGGAACAACAAGAGGCTAGTATGCAAAGGCTATGCACAAGAAGGCATTATTGACTATGGAGAAACATTTTCCCTTGTTGCAAGACTTGAAGGTGTCATTATAATTATAGCATATGTTGTGAAAAAGGGATTAAAAGTATTTCAGATGGATGTAAAATCAACTTTCTTAAATGGAATCCTAGAAGAAGAAATCTACATTGAATATCCCTAAGGTTTCATTGATCCAAACAAAAGAGACATGGTATGTAAACTTCACAAAGCACTATGTGGACTAAAGCAAGCTCCTAGAGCATGGTATGAAAGGATGCATGGATATCTAGTAAGAATCAATTTTGAAAAGACTAATGATAATAGTATTTTTTATATAAAGGAAGGACCACAAGACAAGATATTACTAGTAGAAATATTTGTGAATGATATCATACCTAAAGACATGAGATATTATGAAAATTATTCGTTGAAGAAATGAGGAAAGAATTTGAAATGTCTATGTTTGGAGAGATAAAAAAAATTTGTTGGTCTACAAGCTTATCAAATGAAGGATTACATATTCATCACTCAGTCAAAACACGTTAGGGACACATTGAAATCATTTCGAATGGAAGATTCCAAACCAATTGGAACACCTACATCTACTAGACAAAAAAATTCAAAGAATGATGATTCAAAAGACATAAATCAAACTACCTACATATTATTGATTGATAAACTTTAGTATGTAATACACACCAAAGCTGATATTGTATTGGAAGTTGGCATAGTTGCAAGGGTTTTTTCAAATCCTAAAAAAAATCACATGATGGCAATAAAAAGGATTCTGAGGTACTTAAAAGGGACTAAAGAATATGGTTTTTTTGACAATTGGCTAATGAAGATATGTAATTGTTGTTTTTTATGGAAACACATGATGTACATGCTTGTAGAAAACCTCAGAAATAAAGATACTTAATTTTTGGTACTTAGAAAATTGTCTAAGCATGAAATTGGTTTAAAATAGTGTATTGTTTTGTATGTAACTTGTTACTAATGTCATATTATAATTAGCAATGTTAGATGTAGATAGTATACATGTTGATGATGATTTGTACAACCTCAGATATTAGTACATATAGTATAGATAAGAGATATTTTCATTTCACTAGTGAAATAGAACAATGAAATTAAAGGTAAAGGAATTATTTTTCTTACAAAATAATTACTTGACCAATTAGCGATGACATCCTAGATGTTTACTCTAAGGTGGAAAAGTACATTATGGTCTTTGCTAACCTAGTAACAATTTGTGAAAAGACATGGTATTTATGCAAAGAACATCTTGTGAATTCAAAAGTGAAGTAGTGAGCAATTGTATTGTGATAAATGATATGAAAACTTTTTATGAAGTGATATATGCGAAGTCTTGAGAGGCCAATTTTACGATCCAAGATCTAGCTAAAGTCAAAGATTAGTCAAGAAAGAAGTTATAGCACCTATATCCCAGAGGATTAATCACTTGTTTGGGCAGTGAGCTCTTCTTGCATCTAATGTAATACAACTCCTAATAGGGTTGGAATCTCCTAAAAAGGATTCAAATTATCTTAATAGGAACTCTCTCTACTAAATTTTAAAATTGACTCCTAATAGGGTCCATCCTCTAACAAGGAACATAAATATTAGTGCATTATCTAGTGGGTATCATCCCCATTGGAGTTTTCCTAGTTAACAAAATATGGTGTTATGAGTTATCTTTGTGCATGGTTACTATTACTATTCAACATTACTTGTTTACTTTCTTATGTATAGTTCAAAGTAACAAATAATATCCAGTTGATGATTAAAGTTTGTAGATTACTGATTAACCTTAACACCCCCCCACCCCAAAAAAAAAAAAATTAATTCCTATCTCTTAACATTTGATATTAGAACAAAGTTACTTAGAAAAACCTTAATAGCTTGAGTAAGATCTCTATGGATATGGAACAATTGATGAAGAACCTTGAACAAGCATTTGAAAAAATTGATCTCCTTACTAAAGAAAGAGATAAGTTGAAAGATAGATATGAAGACTCCAAAGTACATATTGGAGAACTAAAGGACAAGATTGAACATCTAAAATCCAAGCCCGAATCTACTAAATCTGAAACTAGTGATGATGATTATTCAAAACTGGAAACAATGTACAAGATCTTGAAGCATGAATTAAAGATTACCAATCTAAATTTGACCTTGAAGAATGATCCAGCAAAATTGAATGTAATTTGAAGACCAAAAATATTGATCTTAGAGAAAGTCTAGTGAAGAAGACATCTGAGTTTGAAACATTGAAAGAAGATCATGGAGAACTTCATAAGTACAAAACTATTGCGAAATGTGAACTAACTCAGTGCAAGCAACAACTTGAAAAGATTTATTCTAGTAGAGAAAATCTTGATAAGACTAGTCTTGGTTATCTATTTAACATGTCTAAAAAGACATCTAAAAATATATCAAATCTAAAAGAAAAAGATAAATCTAATGATAAGATTAAATCTAGTCAATCTTTTGATAAACCTAAAGAAGTTGGACAAGACAAGGAAACTGTGAAATTGGATGAACCTAAGAAAGTGGAATCTCCTAAGGAAACCACGTATGAATTTAGAGGTAAGTGTTTTTCATGTAATGAAATAGGTCATATGAAATGAGATTGTATAAATAAGTCATTTAATCATGTTATAGATTTTTATTGTCATAATTGTCATGGTATGGGTCATAAAGCAATTCATTGTAGGAAACCTAAATATGATAATGACAAAAGGAATAGTAGAATGTCTAGAAATACTAATCCTATAGATAGAAGAATATCTAGTGAGACATTGAGAGAATGAAGACCTTATGAAGAAAGAAGGTAGATCATGTGTAATAAGTGTAACAAATTTGGACACATATCTTGGAATTGTCATGCACCTATTGATGAGTAGAATTCTAGAAGCTTAACCCTAGTATGTTAGTTATGCAACAACTTTGAACATACAACAATTTATTGTAGAATGGATGAAAACTTTAGAGATAGAAGGAACAACAAAAGAAACTTTGGAAATAGAAGGAACGATGGAAGAAATGTCAAAAACGATAAAAGGAATCATAAGAGTAACTCCAAAACTAAGAATGACAATGAAAAATAAACAAATGTAGTTAGTGAACTTCAAGAAGAACTTAATGAGACATTTGTGAAGGGATTGAATATTTGTGAAAAAAATTTAGATGATGCAAAGACAAGAAGATCGAAGTCAATAATTAAGTTTGATTCAACCAAGTTGAATTAAGCTTGTTAATAGTAGTAGAATTTGAAACTTTATTTAGAGATCAAACTAGAGGTAGAAAAGTTGGGCAAAGTTGTATCAAGATAACTTTACTATAAAACTCTCTTCACACTTTGAGATTACACTTAGCTTGGATCTCTCATCTCTCTCACTAATAAATCATAAATCTAACATTTTCTCTTTGGACTATGTTTCCTGTTGAGCTATTATTCTACACAATGCTTAACAATAGGAATCCTTTCGAACTCCTCTCTTGAAAAGATAATCTAGGATCAACTCCGAGGTTCTAGGAAATTTTGCAAGCTACTAGAATCTACTCAATTGAAGATAAATGTATTTTTTCATAGGGAGGCATTTTCTAATTCAAACTAATTCAGATAAGATATGTAACCTATTGTTTTGAAAAGTAAGCACAAAAGAGATATATTTTTGGTATTTTCTATTTTATGATGAATTTAATTTATCAATGCAACTATATGAATTTCTAATTTAACCAAGTGTTAGCAAAGGAATTAAAAAAAGATAGGATAATGAGAGATTAAAGAAAATAACTTGAAAGGGAAATTCCTAAAGGACATAAACCACCGTGGCAACACATCTGTGAGTTAAATAATCAAAAAGATCAGGTAGGAAACTAATGAGAATAGGAGCAGCACTTCCTCAATTCCACTGATGCAATTATCAATGGGAACTTAGTAAAAACTAAAATATTTTTCACTTCTCATTAAATCACAAGGCCACAAAAAGTGTGCTCATGTGAGACAAGAAACTATGTAGGAAAAGTAAAGTGATCTCTTCTCCAAATTAATACATCAATAGAATTCATCAACACATAGAAAACACCAAAACTAAAAGGCACACAATCAAATCAACACAAAAAAACAATTGGCTCCATTATTATTAATGAACAAGAATTCACAAAAATAAAACACTTCAGCAAGAATAACTACATTTAGAATGAGATCACCACTAGCATATATTATTGCATCAAAATAATGGCCCCGAATACATATACGTTCCTAAATTTATAAAAAATTGTCTCCTCAATTTTTTTTGAGAGTGAGAGATATCTTAATGCAAATATATGCTTAAAACTAATAAAATAAGTCTAATTATATACAAATTGACTCTCTAGAATGGTACTAAGTAGGTCTCCACCCTCGTTTACATTAGTTAATGGTTGTATGAGACTTTACATGACTTAAAACAAAAAAAGAAGAAGTAAACAAGAAGAAGGAAGTTGCAAGAGAATCTGAGAGTTGCTAGAAGCTCTAAAAATGGAAGCTTGACTTTCTCTATGCATTTCTAGGAGTTAAACTATCGTCAAAATGTGTTTATGGTGCATAGAAAGCTCTAAATTAGGAATTGGTGGTTAACTATTAGTGAACTATTACTTCTTCAAAATTTCCAATGTACCTATATGAATAGCGCACCTTGCACACCTTGTGCACCTTGATGACAACTTCCAAAAATCCAAAATTTTCCCAAGTGCCAAAAATGAATTTCTAGCTTCTCGGTTTTGTACCCCTTTAGAGCAAAGTGATGTTTGGATGTTTTCTCTTGTATTCCTCTATAATATCTACTACTTGGGAAGCCTCTATAAAATCTAATTCTTTATACTTATCTTTAATTTTCTATTGGTAGTCATTGATCTTCATATGGGTATCTGTAAAATCCTCCTGTTTAGTGTCCAACTCCAACAATAACTCTTCAGTCTTAAATGCTTGCCTAATATCTTCCTTAGACAAAGCATCTTCAAAATTTCTTCAAAAAATTTGGACAAATGATTTCATTGATGTGAACTTTATCTTTGACTCATCTTCAAAAATATTAAAGGCAGCAACATCATATCACTTCTCTACTTCCAAAATCTGCTCTTGAATCTAGTTCATTAACCTTTGAATATTTTCATAAAGTCCTTCCTTGACCTTATTTCCAGCAGCTATCTTCTCAATCCAATCTTTGAGTTTATCAAGCTCTTCCATTGTATACACTTCCATGAGTGTATGATACCTCTAACCCTTTATTATTGTCAAGATTTGTAGGTCTTTTTCCCAAGTATGTACCTCATCCATTAACCCAAAATCCTAGTTCACTATGGACATCAATTTATCTGCACTTGACTGAATGTAATGTAACAAGTTAAAATTAACCTATATCATCTATACACCCTTCTATTCAAAATCATCACACCATTTCTAACATGCTCCCAAAAATGGATCCATCTAAATTGTCTTATTTCCCTTCCTCTCTAATGCTGCAAGAAGAGTGATTTTTGGATGATCTAGATCTATTAGGGCCACTATTCTATGCAAATAGCCTCTCATAATCTCATATTATTTCCTTAGCATTAGTAGCTTCAACTCATTTATGTCCATCTTCTTGAATACTTCTTTTATGCCTATGCTTATCAAAATGTTGGCAGTATCTATTTTGGGCTTTCCTAACAATACCTCCTTGATTTGGTAATCACTAAGAGTCAAATCTTCCATATCAACATGTGGAGGAGGGATGGCTATGTGTTAAAGCAAGTCTCAATCTTGGTTCTTCATGATGAAGGCCAATGGTTGTGAATCACCCATAGGTGGCTTAGGATTTTTGATGGCTCGTACTAACTCCTCCATACCCTCCTTAATAGTTACATTTAGCTACCTCTTTTGTTGAACCATGACCTCCCTCTTTAGCCAAGTGCGTGTAGTGCCCATTGGAGACATATATTTGACTAAAGAGGGAGTGTGCACTACATATCTCTTTCCCTTACTAGTCCTTTCTTATTGAGTGAGATTACCAGTTTGAGTGTCTATTTTTGCTTGGGCTAAGGTCATAGCCTCGGTATCATGAGGATTTTGTTGAGTTTCCTCATGTAATTTCCCCTCCTCCAATACTTCATTAGCTTGCATTTGTTGGGGCTCTTCATCTTCCTCTAGTGCTTGTTCTTTTGCTTTAGTAGATGGAGAAAGTGGTGTCACAAATCCTTTGTCCATAATTGACAGATCCTGAGAATGTAGTGGAGGTAGGCCTAGAGGTCCTTGAGGCAAAGGTAGAAATTGGTTCCAAACCTCTTCTAGGCATTGACTTCTCAAATTATCTTATATCTTCTCCCCCACCATTTCAGTGCCAACATGCACACAATCAAAATTGGAGAGGTTAACGACATTAGTCTCTTGACCTTCCATATCTACAATCCACTATACCTACTCTTCTTTGGAAGTCTTTAGAAGTTATAACCTAAACAATCTCTTTTGGATCGGATGGTGTTGTTAGAGTGGAACTCCTCCTTCTTTCCTTTTCTAAGGCCTTGGCTAAATGAGTCCTATGACTCAAACGAACATTATCAAATTGTTCCTCCTCTTCTTCTTCTTCCACTTGAGGAATGGTTTTAGGCACCTATAAAGGAGGAGTATCTTTCTTCTTTAGTTTTCTCCTATGTGACCCTACCATAGTGGACTCAATCCTAGCCTTCTTAGATGTTGAGGGGGAGGCTTCTTCCTCATGACCTTTTAGTAGAAACCTATGTTCTTCCTCTTACTCTATCTCCTACTCCTATCCTAATGGAAACTTTCTTAGTCTCTTGGACTTGGTTTTCATGTTCATCTTGAGGCTCTACTTGTTTAGGAACTTGTTGCAGTTGTTAAGGTGGATGGGCTTGACCTATTTCTTTGTTACCATTTGTCACTCTCTTCCTTTTTTTATTCTCTTTATCTTCCCTAAAGTACACAACCTCCCTCTCATGTTGATGTATTGTTTATGGCCTCATTGGGGATTGAGCAGGGAAGGTTGGTACTCTAAATTTTGTACCTTTACCCTTAGTTGGGTGTGATGTGGCTTGAAGAGGAATAGCCTAAGAAACTGGATCAAGTTTGAATAGTTTCTTGATCCATTCCCTTGTTAACTGGACAATATGTCAAGCTTTATTGTTGATATTTGTATTTTCATCCCTGTCAGTCTTTGCATTCATTATCACCATGTCATATATTGTATCCCTATTGCACAGTGGATCAAAGAAGTATTTTTTGTCTTTCTTGACAACCTTCAATGGGCTCTTCATCCTAAGAAACTTTTCTACTAAATATAGAGTCATCCTACAATAGTCTCTAATCCAAACATCATAGTCATCTATGGCATTCATCAAGTGATCCTCTAGTGCATCTTTATATATGACCTACTTTGTGCTAGATGTTGCAACCTTCCAATATTATCAAAGTATGGGTAAGAGGAGTTTTACTCTTCCAAGGGATATTGATCCCATCCTAAATCAAATGTTTTTATATCCTACTTTTTCTTGACCTCGAAGGCACCTATAGTGATCAGCCACACCTGTGTCTTCTTTTGTTGTTTCCTCACTCTATTATATGCAAATGTGAGTTTCCTATCAATCTCCAACAAAATGAGCCTATCAAAAGGATACCTTAGGAGCTTCATTGGGTTTGCCTATGAACCTTCTAACCTTATGTATGTGAATGTTTTGAACTAGATGTTGTAGGCATCAATCTCTATGATTTTGTCTATTGTCTCTACTAACATATGTTTAGCATAATCACCCTCTATGAATCAAATGATTGCAAATATAAAACTATCATTCACTATCCTATATTCTTTTCTCTAATCTAAGAGCTTCTTCTTTACTAGCTAAGGGTATACCATATAAGGCCATTTATATATATCTTTCATGCTACCCCTTTTGTAAAGTTCTAGCTACTAGTAAGCACACCATGTATGATGTCATGTAAAATATTGGATCTACTTTTACGTCTACCAGCTGCTCATTTAGATTATCACTAGGGATAGTAGCCTAATCCATTAGCATCTTAGTCATCATGATAGTCTCTATGAAGTGCACCATCTAGATATTAAGATGTCCAATGACCAGTAAGCCCATGCCTCTCCTCAAAACCACTACGACATATCCAATATCATCCTTCATATAACCTTGAGTCATGTCTACCTTTCTAACTCTATAGCCTACAAGTGTTCTATCAATCAGGAAAGAAGATTGAATTATTTCTTTGGCTTGCTTTTTGTTCTCCCTATACCATCTTTCTTTCTAATCATAGGTCATCTTTACATATTGTTCAACCCTTGAGAGATGAAAGAACTTCTCAATATTCCTAAGTTTGAGGTTCAAAAATATCTCCCCTATGATAGACTTCACAACCTTTTCTTCAAGGACATAATATTCTACCAAGGTCATTATCAACTTAGAGGATTATAAAAAATTTGGATGAGATGCTACATTTACCAATCCTAACCTAATCATAGTTGATACCATCATGAATCTTTATTTCGGCTTGTTGCATATGGTAAGGAATGTATTCTAGTCAATATGTCTGAGTTCAATATCTCTGATTTTTGCATGTTCACCTTGGAAGTGAGATTTCTTTGGTGTTCCTTAGTATTTGGAGATAATAGTCTTAAGAGAAATATTTTCTACCATTGAGGATGATGATGACACCATTATATCTATACAAAAGAATAGACATTAATCTAGAGAGCTAGAAATATCTCCCAAAAGCAACCCTAATTTCAAAAAAACCTAACCCAAATCAAGAAATAGTGGAAACCTAGCTCAATCCCCCCTAATAGCCCTAGAATGAAAAATAGTACATGTTGCACACCTTCACAGGTGCACTATGTGTGTTGAAAAAGGTATTTTGAGGCTCTTTTGGTGTAGTTGCACACCTGTGCACCCTAGTGGGTGCACATGTGGTTTGTGCAAGTGCAAAAGGGGGGGACTATATTTCTTCAAATTTTTGTGGGTGTGCATGTGTGTACCTTTATTTTTTCCTTGAGTTTTCTTTTTAGAGAAAGGTGCACACATGCACACCTCAGGGAGGTACGCACATGCACACCTTTCCTTAGGGTTTAGTTAGCTTAGGTTCTTTAGGATTTTATGTTGTGTGTGAACTGTTGGTGAATAGATTATTCACTTTAATTAACTCTTCAAATTCCCAATATTTTTGAATAATAACTAATTACAATGTAAATCATAGTTATATGACTAATTTCCCTATAAATTGTATAGGTACAACTCCCTTATGGTTATGATTTGCGACAAATTTTCTTGTTCCTAATTCTAAATGGGGTTTGTTCTTGACCAAAGAATAGGAGAGGTAAACCAAGTTAGGCCTAAACATGAACTAACTTAGGCAAGGATTCAAGTCTTAATACTAATCAAATTTGTGAACTCATATATCTTATGAACCCACAAAATTTGATGATATACTAATGAAATCCATCTATGAATTAGGTAGTTAGCACAATGTTTCTAACTCTAACATGCAAGGGACTAACTTAAGGAACAATGTGGGATAGAATCTTTTTTTACCTTCAATAACACTATTATTATCTTCATTTTGTTGTATTGAACATGGGAACAAAACTTTGTTTATTCCATAACTCAATTCTACTGAAAGAGATACTATCATAAACAATACAACAATAAATAATTATATAAAACACCTTCAATTTGTCTATGCAACATGAAGTATTCCACGCCAAAAATTAGCCAACCTTTTATTAATCTTTCAATTGGGTACATATAGGATTCTGAGATGACCATTAAAAAAAGGAACTAAACTAGTTCATCTCCTAAAAAATGACAAATGGCAAGGAGCCAATTATCAGTTACAATTTCACATCAAAATACAAAAGGATGGGAGAAAGGTCACTTCACCTTCTTTCCCTTTTTTGACTTTTCCTTATAGGCCTTGGCAATGATAATGATTGGAATAAGATCTTTGTGCCTATGAACATGAACATTGGTGTATCTCAAGAGCCACTTGGAGTGGGCTCTAGCTAGGCCCTTAATTGCATTCAACCATTCTTGTGTTTCCTCCATCACCACATGTATACACCCGCTAAGCTATTGGAGATCTGACAGTTTGTTCTAATGATTAGTAGATTTATCTATTAGATTATCCAGATAAATAGAGAACTTATTTTGCATGATAGCAACTTGTACTACTCCTTTCCCTTGTCCATTGGTTTGGGAGTCAATGTGTAGGGCTTTTATAAATTCATAGTTCTTTTCCCATTCCTCTTTAACTTTGTTCTCTATTTCTTTTAATCCTTCTTCTACCATTGAAATCATTTCATCTTTGAATTATAGACTCTATTGCCATTCAAATAAAAGCTCATCTCCTTTTGGTAGAATCTTTATTTTAACCACTTCTTTATCCTTCATTTGGATAACCATTTTCAAGAAGGAGATTCAATCATCACTCTTTTCCTTTTTTTTTGACAGAGTAGCTTGGTTGGCCAAGATGTTATCCTTTTCTATTTCAAGCCTCAACACTACATTACCAAGTTGCTCTATGATTGTAAGTACTTCAGACTTGAGCTTTTCACTCCATTCCCTACCAATTTTCCTAAAGTGCTTGTCTTCTTGTAGTTGGGAGATGATAGCCTTAATTTCTATGGCTATAGGGTTGCTCATAAGTGACACTCCCAAAATAATTACTAGCGGGGTAATTAGTTGTTTGATGAAGCAGTTAAGTTTTTGGATCTCTACCTTCATTGTAACTTTGGCAAGCTTTAGACCTCTGATTTGTCCTTCTATCACTTCATTTTTTTATTTCAATAGACCCAACTTAGTGGCATGCCTAACTTCTCCAAGATCCAGACGTTGTAATTAAAGTTATCTATCGTTAGATCTTTAATTCTACCTTCTTTGTTAGGCTTGGTTATCTCCATAGTTAAGTGCTTAGTATCTGAGTCTTGGCCAAGGATGGATAAAGTCTTCAAATTATTCACTTTTCTCAATGTTGATCTAGAATTGATGGCTAGAGATAGAATCTCTTTGTTTGAAGCACCCTCTTATTTCCTTTTCCTATTTCTATCTAAGGTATTCTCAAGCCAAGACTTAGTATCAATTACCTTAGATGATGTCCCTAATGTATCTACACTAAACATTTTCCTCTTAATAGAAGTCAATTCCTTTGAAACTAAAGAGAAAGGATTCTTTGGAGCTAGGGAAATGAGTTTTGGAGCTTCAGACACTTTCTTTTCTTTAGATGTTTTCTCCACTCCATATGTTTCCTTCGCTACTTCATTTGACTCCATAGATTCACTTTCACTAATTCCACTATCTCCAACATCAACCACTTGTATTTTGGAGCTACTTGGTAGGAGTAATGTGGCACTTATGGATGGAATTGGACTATTGTGGGATGAGAGAGCCATCATGACTACACTGTCCTTTAATTCTTTCACCTTCTTCTTCTTAGTCTTTGTCTCCATTTTGTTCACCGGAACTAAACCATCCTAACAAGTTTTATCAAGTCATATTTTCTTGTTAGGAGTTTGATCATCTCCTCTGACTAGTTGAGTAGGTCCTTGAGTGAGGTAGGATTGTTCCTAAAGCACCACTTTGAGAAGATGAAGTTGCTACTACATTTTCAGAGGATTGAGTGGGAATTCCTTTTCTCTTGCTTCATTGTGTCATGGTCCACTCGATCCACTTTCTAGTTCTCTTGTAGATTCTAACCATCATCATATCTATATCCTCCACAACATCTTCAAAAGGTTCTAAAATTATGGGAGTGTTCCTTAGCTTAGTCAAATAAGTATTTGTATACAAGTTTTGATCATCATCTTCAATTCCATCTACATCTATATTCACCTTATACATTTTCACTTGATCAACTATCAATTTGGGGAAGGTTCAATCACAGATCTCAAACTCATCTTTGCAATTATCCCAATAATCTTCAATAGTGGTGATATGCTTTATCATGCTCCTGATTTGGAGAACATCTTTAGCATACCCATTTGGGTTGAACATAGACCTCAAGACTTTATACATGTCTAGCTTATATTTCTTCTTGAACACCTTCATCATGTTCTTGGCATTGGACAAGGTATCACAACTGAAGGCTCCAACCTTCATAAGGAATTCATATCCTTTCTTCTTTAGGCTTCCACTTAGGATTGTCACTGTAATACCCAAAAATTGGATCATTGCTGTGATCACCAATTCTGGTCTATTTTAATCAATCCTAAGTCCTATGTCACTAGGAAATTCTTATTCTGATATTTGCTACTTGAATTGAGTGTCAAATGTAGAAAACCCTAAATCTGCATTCATCATACTCTTTATTTAATTCCTAAAGTATTGACTCTTATTAGTCACATTAAACCCATTGATTAAGATTTAATTTAATTCTAACTATTTATACTTTAATTAAATTAAATTATATCCTAAGGCTAATGTACTAAGGAATTAAATTTTTTAATTTAATAATTATGCCCACTTTAATTAATTGAATGTGATTATTCAATTAAAAGAAAAAGGTATTTATGAGCTCATATCTCAATTATTAAATTAAATAAATCCTCTCTTTCATTCTAAATGGAAACTCTAAGTGAACTATCTCTCGAATTGGAATCAATCTAGTTAACTTGATCTCACACCCTATGACAAGTTCAATTAACTACTCATCACACTCAGATCTGGAATAGTTAACTCTGCCTACACAACGAAGTTCCCATCTTAACTAAATCTTGGCTACAATCCTGACTGTCGATCCAAGTTGATCTCACCCATTGATGGATTCTAGGAATTCTATTTTAATAGGCTCCGAATTCCTCATTACGGAGGTTGAATTGAATTGCTATCGAATTGCTGCTAAATTGCATACTCATCTAAGCTTATTACATTTTCATAGACTTTCATTTCCTAGATTAATGTCAATAGTTTTAATATGCATACATTTAATCTAGTTTGTTTCACAAGTTCTTAGAATACTTGCATAATTCATTTCGATTACTTGCATATTCATATGGATTAATCATCTTTAAAAACTTCATTCTAGAATGGTTTGATTACTTGTACCTCAAATCTAAGAGTATAAGTAGGTAAAATAAACCTAGATAGAAGACAATAGGTCATCTTGCAGGACTCCTCTTGGGTGAACAATTTCATGTTCATTCTAGGATGAATCTGCATAAAAGGACCGTGTTGAAGTGTGTGTGTTAAATAGAGGCCACATTTACACATATACATTTCTAGCACCCATTGTGGGGCTAAGAAAATCAATTTCTTTGGCCTCATCTACATTTTTTCCTGTTATTTTATCATTCTATCCATACTGTTTTGTACAGTCACTCGAATCCTCGCACAAGACATTTCATCTTTGTACAAGGACTTAAAGATCTCACATGAAGTTCTAAACCTTCTCACACAAAAAAGTGCCCCATTGTGCAAGTCTTCATGTGGCACATGATTTTCTCACGTAGGTCAGTGAAAGATTTTGTGGGGCTCTGTGCAAGAATTTGCACAAGATTTTGCAACAAGTTTAATTTTATCACTTTTCAGCATCCTATTCATTTAATTTTTCTAACGTGTTTTTCTCTGAATCTTTATTGTTCTATTTCTCTAGTTTTTTGCAGCTTCACTATTATCTACAAGATGTTTTTCAAGGATTCCTTACAAAAACCACTCAAACATGAAATAACCCTTTGTTTGTAGGATGATTTCCAAAGATATGTTTGATGAAGACTACTTTTAAAACCCACAAAACAATGTGTTTTCTTTCTTGCTTTCAAAACATAGACTACTGGGTGGTTGTTCCAAGATTATGCTCCACCCAGTATACTTTCTCATGCAGATCATAGAAGATCTTCACACAAGACCTTGTTCTAAAACTATCTAATCAGCTTATTTGACCAATTTACAATTTTCATTTAGTCTATTTCCTGCATCGAGTTGTCCCTTCTCTATCTATAAATAGTCCTCAAATAGTGACATTTAACTTAGCTGAAGATTTTTGATTCATACGTTGACTAGTCTCATCCTTTAGTTATCTTGATTCTCATTCTTTAGTGCTTGTCATACTCCACGTTATGATAGTCACAATCTTTGGCTATTCTAGCCTTCAAATCAAACTATTTGTGCCTTAGTATACATCATTATCATCTTGTACCCTTGAGACTAAGTTTTAGTGTGGTCCTTGTCCAAGTTCTCACTTCTTGTCCTTGTCTATGACTATTGCAACAAGGAGCAACAACATGTTTTATTTCCTTAGACTTAGGCAAGGTCATGCTAGGGGTCATAATTGCAGTAGAGGCTGCCTTCCTTTTGATCCATGGTCTACATCTAGTTCATCTAATGAGGCATCTTCGCAATCTACCTCACCTATTAGGGAACCTTGAGTCGAACAAACATTTTCCATAAAGTTACAATAAACCAAGAACCCTTTGTATCAAGACAATCCTAAGACTAGCAGAGGTCTTGTATCCCCAAACAACATGTCAAATTTCCTTTTTAAAGGACCTTTCTAATCACAACATACTAAAACTAAACATGTTCCTATAATGACTGATTACAAACTTGAACATGGTAGTCATAGCAGACATCAAGAACCACCTAGGAATGACAAAGAGAAAGAGAAATACCTTGACATTGATGAGGAATAGGAAGAGGTGGAAATACTCCTTGAACACATAGAAAAATGTCAAAGAGACAAAAACTTTCAAAAGGTCATGGGAATTCTACTCAACGAAGAGAAAGAAAAGTACTTTCTCAAACTTTCCCAAGAGGGAGCTAAGTTGTCCTCTCATTTCAATGTGGAAACCATCATCACACCTAAAGAAGAAACCAAGACATCCAAACTCCAAAAAAAACTAAAAATTATGCAAGGTCAACTGGCTTAGATGATGCAAGAGAAAGAAAAACCTGCCAAAACATACACATTAGATGCTCTTTGTCCATTTCCATTTGACAAAAGCATAAACACACCTCCTTTCCCATGAGGTGTAGAGCTACCTAAATATGACAAGTACTTTGGCACCACTGATCCCCAAGATCACTTATAGGAATTTGGTGCCTTTTCTATGGATTTTATACACGACAAGGCATACCTCATGTGTTTATTTCCTAGAAGTCTAGGTGGTTAGGCTTTGGAGTGGTTCTCACACTTACCTTTTGATATCAAGACGTTTGATGAAATTGCCAAATTATTTGTCCAATAGTATTCTGATAACATTCAACACCCTATCAATATTTGATATCTATGCAACCTTAAGTAGAAATTTGGAGAACCTTTTCTCACATTCCTCTAATGATGGAGACAACTTTACACTAAGTATTCATGCAAAATCCTAGAAATGGAGAAGCTTGACATTTTCACTGACAATCTCCTACCTAATTTTGGGTATAAAATCCAACTTCAAGCTTTACATACCTTTGAAGACATGATCACATAGGCTATCCGCATCAAGGAATTTATGGTCAAGAAAGGTAAACTCACTCTTTAGAAGGACACAAAACAAGGTTCCACTTCCAACAACGGTAAAACCAAATATGTGAACAAGAACTGAGGAATTGTACATGATGGAGTTGTTAACAATGTCACTCCCAAACTTGCTAAGGAAACATTTAATCTCACAGATGGTCTCAATGCAACCAAAAATGCTAAGAAGCCTCCTCCTAACAACAAGACATCTAGCAACAAACTGAGAAACTCATGGGCCACACACCCTAAGTGAGAGTATACACCCCTGGGTGAACCTTTGGATGTGGTTTACAAAACATTGTTACAACACAAGCTTATTTCACCACTAGACAACCCTCATCCCTATGATCCGCAACCACGCCCACCATGGTGGAATGAAACCTCATTCTATGAGTATCACCAAAATAAGGGGTACAAAACTAGCAACTACATAAACTTGTGCCACAAAGTCCAAGACATGATTGATGCTAGTGAACTTATGGTAGATGGACATAACAAGAACTTGGATCACAAGGCATTCAAAGAGCCTTTCCTAGCCTATGAAAAAGGAGAGACTTCAAAACCAAAACTCAACAATAAGTTCAACTATGCATACTCCAATGATGACAATGTGATCAACATGGTTGAACCTGTGGATTCTGAATACTGTGATGTGTTTACTATTAAGGGCAAACAAGATAATGATAAACCCAAGACACCATTTATCTTGAGGAGCCCTACCTCCAACACAATGGATAACACACCTTCACAAGACTATGCTAATGTTGTTACTTGCTCTCATGCCAAGTTGGTACTCAAAGGCCCTACGCCTTCTACTCCTGATCCTAAACAACATAAAGACAAAGCCATTGCTGGTCCATCTAGAAAAGGTGCAAAACTCACAATGAACTCAATAGCAACTAGTTATAATGTTTTCAATCAATTGAAATGAACTAATGCTCAAATATACATCTTTGAGTTGCTTAAAATCTTTCCTGGTCATGGGTAGATTCTGGATAAAGACCTCGCCGAGGCAAATATTCCTCAAGATCTTGATCTTGAGTGATTTCAATCCATGTTAGGTCACTTGACCTCACCTTATCTTATGTCCTTCTCTAAGGAGGAGGATAACTCACTAAGTCACCCACACAATCAACCTCTAAACATCAAGGTTATGATACATTAGACACGTGTTCTTCGGGTACTCATCGATAACGGTGCTAGCCTAAACATTGTCTCTACTACTTTTTCTCAGACAATTGAATTATTCTAAAGACTCTATTGATCCTTGACACAAGATCACTATCAAAGCATATGACAAAGTTGAACATAAGTCTCTAGGTCTTGTGGTCTTATCCATTCACATTAGTCCTATAGAAAGGGATGTCATCTATTAGGTGCTCAACATTCCCTTGGCTTATAACATTTTGTTAGATGGCCATGGATACATGAGATGCACGTTGTTCCATCCACATATCACCAATGCATCAAATTCTCATTTCATGGCTCCGAAGTTAATATTCCTACCACTACTAGCTATACCTACAATATGCTCAAAGCTACTAAAACTTTCATCCTTGCTAACTAGGAATCCACTGATTATCATGACAATAAGCTAAAACAAATCAAGAAATTATTCAAACTGAAAGAAACTAGCATGGGAGAGTATCATATTGAACTAGTTTTGTCATTAACATCTCTTCCAGAGTCTCCTCATCATTATGGGAGACCCTTAGAGGCAAAGAAGTTGTTTGTGCTAACACCTCAAACCAAGCATAATGGCACTTTTTTCAAGGCTACAATTCCCCTAGAGGATGAGAGTGAAAATAGAGCCATTGTTGCATGGGTTTACAAAGAAGAGAATCTAGTGGACTTAACAAAAAAAGCTCAAGAAATCACTCTTGAGAAGTATGGGCCTGGTCTTAGGCTCATGAAGTGTTTTGGCTACAAGGGAACTAGCCCTATTGGGTGCAATAACAACAACCTAATTGATCATATCAAGGCAATAGCTTGAAGCAAAAATGATACAATTGGTCTAGGATTTAAGAGGGTTCCTTTCCATTTGGGACCTAATAAATTTGTACTAGAACCTGAGGTTTCATATAGAAATGAGTCACAAGCTGAGTCAGACACTCAAGAGGAACAATCTAACAATAAGGATCCCTATCCTTATCCTATTCCTCATGATCTCGCTAAATTATTTGTTGAGCTAGATGACTTTGTGCCATGTGTTAGCACTATGGATGATACTAGTGATTCTTCTAAGGACAATAATGATCAACCCAAAGTTCATTCAGAAAAGGAAGAGTCTAGTCAATCATTACATATTGAGTATTTATGTAAGAATCGAGATGATGAAGGCAAGTATGTCCCTATCACTATTGGGGAGTTCTATAGTCTCTTTTCATGTAGCACTAATTCTAAGGAATATGAGTTTGACTCTCTTTTAGAAGCAACTACTGATAAAGACATTGACCAAGTTCATGTCTATGAAAACCAAATCAAAGTGGGTGAAATGTCTAGGGTTAGGTTGGATGGGTCTAATCCAACTACTGTACTAGAGTTGTCAATTGTTGATGTTAGTACTTAGAGGTAGTCAAACACACCTATGGATGAAGTTTCCATAGGTCTCAAATTGCTGGTCCAACACTTAATGACTATACTATGAACACAATTGAACCAATCACTCATCGTTCACTCACACATCTTGAGCTTATAGACTAGAACCCTAATGTATCTAGTGAAGTCCCCATGTTCCAGAATGACTATGCTCTTGCCTACTACCTAAATGCTATCAAACCTGTAATGTCTTCCACCAATGAATAGAGCATCAACATGATTGAAACTAACATCAAATATCTTAGTCATACAATTAAAAAGAAAAAATGTAAAAGGTCCAATGGTGAAAACCACATTGTGGTAGTATTGGAACCCAAAAAAGTAAAAACAAAAGATGTATCCGAGAGTGAAAACCTCTCTGAGGCACCTGTGGATGAGATATTTGATGCACTTCCAATTCACTTTAAAGAGAGACCATCCATTTTGATAGAGCTAACATAGTCAGTCAACCTGGGTATAGAAGAACATCCTCATATGATACATTTAGCATAATCACTGTCCCCTAAAGAAAAGGAAGAGTTATTTTTTCTTGGACATATTCTGACATGCTAGGACTGGACCTTGACCTTATCATGCATCACTTGTCCATCACACTAAGCATCAAACTAGTTAAACAAAAACCCTAAAAAAAATGCATCCTCATGTTGCATTGCTCGTCAAAGTAGAACTGGAGAAGCTTCTGAAAGCTGGTTTAATCCACACAATTGATTATGCCGAATGGATATCCAATATTGTTCTAGTCTCCAAGCATGATAAATCTATCAGGGTTTTCACTGACTTCCATGATCTTAACTTAGCATGTCCAAAGAATGACTTTCTGCTTCCTAACATTGATATGATAGTGGACATGATGGTAGGCTATGAGATGTACTTGCTTATGGATGGGTTTTTTTTTGGTTACAATAAAAAAAAATTGCACCAGAAGACCAAGAGAAAACTACTTTCACATGTGCATGGGGAACCTTTTGCTAGAATATAATGCCATTTGGCTTGAAAAATGCTAGTGTGACTTATCAGAGAGATATAACTACAATTTTCCATGACATGATATATAAGACCATGGAGGACTATGTGGATAATACCTTGGTCAAAAGTGCTAAATGCAATACTCATCGACAAGATTTGGGACCCATCCTAGACCATATGAAAAAGTTTAGTATTCTGCTCAATCCTAAGAAATGTGCATTTGGTGTCAGATCAGGAAAGTTGTTGGGATACATCATGTCTGCAAAAGGAATTGAGGTGGATCTATAGAAAGTACAAGAAATAATGGATATGCCACCACCTCAAAACATCAACTAGATGAGAGGTCTACAAGGAAGACTCCAATCTATTTGTACGTTTATCTCACAGTTGGTGGATAGATCACAACCCTTCACAAAAAATTTGCATAAGGGTGTGAAATTCAACTAGAGTCGTGATTGTGAGAAAATCTTAATAGAAATCAAACAATAACTAGCCAATCCACCAATTTCGATGCCTCCTATCCATGAGAAGCCTTTTCTTTTGTACATTTTAGCAACTGAAACATCTTTGGGAATCCTATTGGCTCAAGAGGACAACAATAACAAGGAGAGAGCTATATATTACTTGAGTCATACATTGATCTCTTATGAGAGAAACTATAGCGTCATTGAAAAAGCTTGCTTGGTAGTTGTCTTTGCTTCCCAAAAGTTGAGACACTACATGCTTGCCCACACTATGTGACTGGTAGCCAAGATAGATCCACTAAAGTACCTGCTCAGTAAGGAAACTCTCACAATAAGATTGGCTAAATGCATCATGATACTAAGTGAATTTGACATCTAATATGTTGAAAGACAAGCTATCAAGAGACAAGCGATTGTAGATCAGCTAGCAGATGCACCTATGCAAAGTCTTGTTCCAATGAACATTGATTTCCTTGATGAGTCAATTCTGACACTCACACACCAAACATGGGTTATGTTCTTCGATGGGTCCTTCACACAATAGGGATCTGGTGCTAGATTATTCTTCATAACACAATAGAGATACTCATTGCCCAAAGCATACAAGATTTTGTTTCCTTGTACAAACAACATTGTTAAATACGAGGCTTTAATCAATGGCATAAAAATTGCAGCTGAATAGAGAGTGGATTAGTTAGACATCTTTGGAGATTCTCAACTTGTAATCAACTAGGTTAATGATGTGTACCAAACAAAGGATGAGAAACTAATCCCATACAAATGCATGGCTAATGACTTCAAGAAGTATTTTGTGCACATTACCTTCTAGCAAGTTCTACAAGTAGATAATAAAGTGGTTGATGCTATGGCTACTTTAGCCTTCTTGCTCCATATGCCTAAAAATGATCTCCTACATGAGTTCTTGGTGGAAGCGTTGTGCTACCTAGCCTACAACACCCCTGATTCCAAGATGATTTGTTCTATTATAGGACAAGATTCATCCTGCTACCATCACATCTATTCCTATCTTTGTAATCAAACCATTCTGCAAGGTCTGATCCAGAATGAGAAACATCACCTTATCCATAATGCTTCATGTTATGTCATTATTTTTGATGATCTATATGGGAGAGGTCTCGATGAAACACTCCTTAGGTGTTTAGAATATGAAGATTCCAAACTCGCACTAATTGATGTTCATGAGGGCATTTGTAGATCCCACTCAAATGGCCTAACACTAGCTCACAAACTCCTTAGAGCTAGTTACTATTGGCCTAAAATGGAGCAAGAAGCTATCAAGTATGTTAGGTCCCACAAGCAGTGTCAACTTCATGGGAATCTAATCCATGCTCCAACAAGAGAGCTAATTCCCTCTACTACAACATGGCCATTTCAACAATGGGCCTTTGACTTGGTGGGTCAGATTCACCCAACCTCTTCTAATGGACATAAGTTCATTATCATAGCTATAGACAACTTCATGAAGTGGATAGAGGTAGTACCTCTCACAGTCACCAATGGAAAAACTATAGCTCTTTTTATCACAAACTACATCATTTACAGGTATGGTGTACTATCCTCAATCATTACTGACAATGGAGGAAAATTCAAAAACAAAGACCTCAAGAAATTATGCAAGAAATTCAAAACCACACAACATTGCTCTTCCATCTATTACCCTCAGGGTAATGGGCAGGCTGAGGCATCCAATAAGACGATTCTCAAAATCCTTCATCGCACAATTAGAAAATTTGGGAGAGACTGGAACCTCCAAATTAATCCATCCTTGTGGGCATATAGGACAAGCATTAGGACTCCAATGGGTACTACACCCTTTTCTTTGGTTTATGGAGAAGATGTTGTGCTTCCAATCGAGGTCGAGATTCCTACCTTGAGAATCTCTGTGAAGGGCCTTATTCTTGATGATGATTATAGGATAGCTTAGCTTCAAGAACTAGTGTTACTAGATGAACATCGACAAGTGGCATGTGATCATCTGCAAGCCTATCAGCAATGAATGTCAAGAAGCTATAATCGAAAAGTTAGGCTATGTGACTTCCAGCTAGGTGACCTCGTCCTGAGAGAGAACCCTAAGAATCAATAGCAGTGAGTCCAAAAAGAGAAGTTTGAACCAAACTAGCTTGTTCCTTACATCATTACTACAGTATATTGATCCAACACCTACCAGCTTTCCATAACCAAAGAAGTGCTCATGGAACTTGTCAACACTCTCCACTTGAAGTGGTTTTACAGTTGATCTAATACTCAGTAGCTCTTTGTACATATCTATATTTCTTGAAAAAAATCATAAAAATTCCTTTAAAAAATTGTTACCCTGGTGAAAACCCAGCAATAGGCACCTTGGTAACACTAAAAAAAATTGAAAAATCCAAAAAATTACAAAAAAATCAAAAAAAGAAAAATTAAAAAAAATTGAAAAAACAAAAAAAAAGTGCCATTGGTGAAAACCTAGAAACAGGCATCATGGTAGCCAAAAAAAAAGAAATTTCTACCAAGAAGGTGAAAACCTAGTAAACATGTGCCTCTTGTTCCTAATGCTCCATCTCGCAACACATCTTTTGGCTATTTGTACAGTTGTATTACTACTTTTCCCACTTTCTGCTCATGTATTCATGGATTGAGTCTTGTCATAGCTCAAGGGAATTCCCCTTTAGTGCTATAGGATCTCTTTTGCAACAGTCACCAATTTCTTTAGCTATGATTACCTACTGTCATTAGTGTCACTCTTTTCAAGATTCTCCTCATAGAATCTCTTCTACAAAAGTCACCAGTTGTTTCAGCTATGTCTCCCTACTATCACTAGTGTCACTCTTTTCCAAATCCTCCTTATAGAATCTCTTTCACAATGGTCACCAGTCATTCTGGTTGTGTCTGCCTATTGTCATTAATGTCACTCTTTGTCAAGATTCACCTTATCAAATCTCTTTCGCAACAGTCACCAGTTGTTTCAACTACATCTGCCTACTATTGCTTGAGTCATGTTTCCAGATTCCTTTATGGAAGATCTCTATAGCGTTAGTCACCAATCATTATGGCTATGTTTGTCAACTATCACTCAGTCCTCTTTAGGTTCTTCACCTTCAAGATTCCTCTTTGACCTCAGTCACTAATCATTTTGGCTACGTCTGTCTACTATTGTCACCCTACTAAAAAGATTTCTTTCATATATGTTGTGGACACTAATACTTGACATCAATCCCAAAAGCATTGAACTCAAAATGACATACTTGTTTGGATATGTTGAGAATTTTCTTTGTGTGTTTTGTTATCGCTTTATCATGTCTCCTCGAGCAACTCGATGATGTCATTTCTGACTAGAGAAGAAATGACTAGGGGCATGATCTTTTCTTTGCTTTCTGTCTATAGTTTAGTTCCAATTAGTTGAAAAATTCCTATAAGAGGGGTGTCCACTATAAGAGCCTCCATCTCATATTGGATGGTTGGGTGTACCTCAACTCCTTTTATAAGGATATGTTAATAACATTGGTACTTCTCCTTGCCTGTTGGAGTGAATTCTTCATGCTACAGTACATACTAATACTCATCCTGCTAAGTGAATGTATGGGTCACTATGAGTATACCCAGCACACTTCTATCTTAGGTTATGAATGCAAGGGTCATTGTGGACAAAATAATTATTGAATACTTAGCATAAGATGGATCTCTTGTGTGTTTGGTGTGTCTGCCATGCAAGCAACATTCTGGTCATCCTAACATTTATGTTTTGATGCTTATGTTAACTTGCTACAATAAAAGGGACAAATGTTCTAGTCATTTCAGCTTCTTGTACCTCGAATACTTATATTTAATCCTGACAAACTTATAACATATGTACTATTCATATTCCCATGATTGCAATGTTAGCAAGAATTGTACAACATGTGGGATTTTTTCCTATGCTCAATGATGATAAATGTTCAAGGCTTGGTAATTAGACCTAGGGTTGCATTTAATATAGTCTTGCATTGCATACTTCACTTGCATAAGAACGCTATTCAATTGCAACTCTATTTCATCCTTCATGATGAGGGACTTTGGATCTCTACAAATGTATCAGGATTCTCCATGACTGCACAAGCATTTGATTCTTTGGTTTGTATTCACATGCTCCTCAAGGGGGTACCTATCACTGTCAAACAAAAACATACAACACTTCATGAGATGTCAATTCATTTCCATATGCATTGCATCCATATACTCATATCATCTACACTACATAATCGCATCACATCAAATCAAACATGCATTCATAATCCAACACATACATCTCATAATCATCACATAAGCATCTCATGTACATCAAAGCACAGACACTAACAATAACATGTACATAGGGATACTCGACTCAAAATCTCATGTGTGTGTGTGTATATATATATATATATATATGTATATATATATATATATATATGTATATATATATATATATATGTTTATATATATATATATATATGTATATATATATATATATATGTATATATATATATATATGTATATATATCTCCAAAAATGTGTCAGTACAAAAGAATGAGTGCTACTCGAGTGCTATCGATCAAAAATGATACAAAATAATGTTGGCACACCAATCAATACATAGCCAAAATCAAAATTGGGGGTAATAGTATCATGTAGCTAGCTTTGACCCACCCCATCACCCCCAGTAGCTGAAGGAGGGGGAAGAGGCAACATATCCGGTCTGGTGGGAGGACGTATACCCCCAAAATCTTGAGCATACTAAGAGAAACAAGGAACCTATTGAGCCTCATCGGGCACAACTATAGAGTACACTATAATGTAATAAGCTTCTCAGGCCATCTACAATCTGACCTCATCCTATAACATCTTTGCCCTCTGCTCAGTTGCCTATACCTGCTCCCGTAGCCTTTGGATCTCATGATCCTACTCCACAATCCATGCGTCTCTCACCACTACCTATATATGTAGCTCTTCGATCTGCCAAGATGCCTACTAGATCTACTCCCTCTATTGTTGAAATGCATCTTGGGATCCTATGGCAGGCTACTCCTACATCTCCTCATTGAGCATCTCAGGTGCCTACTTTGTGGGTGCTTGCTCCTCCACTCTTGCCCTCTAGCACTGACCCTACTCTCTGCCACTACCACCGGCACCTAGGTCCAATCCCATCTACCATGCCAAAATCCAAATCTATCTCACCGTCTCTCTCACCTGTGGTGGACCCTGTGGTTGTGGCTATTGTTGTGGCTATTGCTGCTAAAAAAGCCCCTATACTGGTGCCTATTGTGGGCCTGGTGCTACTCCCCCTAGGGGATCTGTGAACCATGGGACAGGGTGATTGATGAAATATTCCTAATACATTGTCGTCATCCCTGCATCTTCTACCTCTGGAAGGTAGTCCCACTGTGCCACAACTAGGTTGCGCACATCAATCATCGATCTCCCTGCATCTAGCCTTGTTGTTCATCCTCGTGTCAAATCCTTTGTGACTCGCACATAGGCACAAAACTCTTGGGAGATATCCTGCTACTTCCCATACTATCTCCATATCCTAGTGATGGAAAATCGCTCAATAATCTATGTGGTCCTCTCCACCAGCAATCGCGAGAAAAACATCCATCCCAACTCCCTGGGAGCATTGTCCAATCCTCTGTCTCTTGCTAGGGCTTCCATATGATAGAGACTAGGTCATCAAGATGGTCCCTCCAGTGCTCTATCTTACCTAGGCCTACTTGAGTAATCTACCCCCTATATTTTCAAATGTATGGCTTTGTAGGCTTCTGGGCATCCTCAAAAATAGGGTGTGACTGGCAGGTGCTTCCATGCCCAGACTTGAAGGACATACAAACCAGTAGCCATACTCTTCTGCTCATGATATACTATCTCATGCATCTTATAGAACATATGGGCAAGCATGCACTAGCCCCACCCAAATCTCTCTGGAGAATCAAGCATCCTCTGAAGCATAACCCCCCATCCACATTCTAATCCATGCTATCCTATGTCTAGTACCAAGAAACAACTAATAAATATGGCTAAAACTGAGGCTAATTTGTGTGTCTACCCATATGTGTGGATGAGCTCATCCTAGGTAATGGCTCATCCAATTGTTACCTACCTTTGAAAGATGGCACACAAAGCCTGTGTACCTGCCTGGGGTACTGTGTCATACAATACTCTTAGCCCATAGGAGGGTATTCGTAGAATCCTATATATATCCTTGGGAGTGATCATCATCTCCCTGTGGCAAGTGGAAGGTGTTCATTTTCAAATAGAAATGCTCCACCAAGGCAGTCAAAAAACCATGATTCACTAGCAATGTTGGGATCGGGCAAAGAGAAGTGAGCCCCAATCTGTTAATATGGGCCATGTTGGCCACAGCTAGGCTTCACAACAAAGCTCCATAGGGTGGATAATGTGATCTAAATGAAACATCACCAAATACCTCCTGCACACATGAACAATAACAATGCGAAAACAATCAGTACTCACTTAGAAAGCCAAAATGACGACAAAATAAGCAAAAAAATGAAGTTAAAACATCAAAAATGCAAATTTTAATCAACTTGCTATCATAGATTTTCATGCAAAGATTCATTTCCTCATGCAAGAATTCACTTCTTTGCGTGTCTTCATGTGAGAAAACAAGTCCTCACACAAAGAGATACAAACCCATGCGAGCAACAAAACCCCGCACGAAAAGGGACTCTCTTGTGAAAAGAAACAAATTGTCGTGCGAAGAGAGACTATCTCGTGCAAAAGGTGACAACCACTCAAGAAAAATCCTCACACTCTTTACAGAAGAAGTGGGTATCTCCTGCATGAGAATCCCCACTGATGCACGCAAAGAAACACCAGTTGCTGAATCTTAGCATGAGAAAAGACTGCCATTGTGCGAGAAAGGACAATCTTGCATGAAGACCAATTGAGACTTCCTAAAACAGGCTAAAACATGCAATCAATGACCTCAAAAAGTGTGATAATGAAAGTACAAAGCTAGTATATTGATCACTCATTGGTGGTCCATAGTCCGCTAGCCAGCTATGTCATCAGGAGCGCTAGAGACGATGATGTCTCATGTTCACTGCCATCTTCCTCTCAGAGGTCCTATTCACAAAAGAAAAAAGGTACAAATGAATTGAAAATGATCCCTTGGGCCCTTATATAGGGTCTAATCTAATTTTTCAAAGTGTTTCGATTTGTGCAAAAATTGTCACTGGCTAATTTGATAGTTCTGAATCCATTTTCAAGATCGAATTTGAAATCTGACACACCTAAGTAGCTCAAAATGCATTTTAAAATGTTGGGACTGACGCGATCAACCACTTGTGTAGTCTAAATGTTTTCAAAATTTATTTTGGAAAAGTCAACTGTGGTCAAATCTAGTCAACTTTTGGTCAAACTTGGTCTTCTGGACCTCAAAATCACTTTAAATCGACTCTAAATTTTCTTTTGATCATTCTAATCCCTTCTACATTTTGCTAAATCTTATATTTTTCTTGTATCTCTTTACATACTACTTTACATCATATTTCTGGTGTGTCATCTTTCGATTTCGCTCCCAAGGGGGCAAGATGATTACATCATTGGACTTGAAATTCAAATCAATCTAAATCCTTATTGCTCAAGGCATCTTATTCCCATCTCATGTCCTCATCACTCAAGACATCTTGCTTCCCTCTTTTTGGCATCTTCGTCATCTATTTCATCTTGTCATCAATTGATTACAGGTATCAGGACAATCTAGACCTTGACTCCTAAGGATCAAGCCTCATTCTGGGGATGGTCCTATGACTCATAAATCAACTCTAAAGTATCTAGATATTCTATCTAGATCCTTAAAGATTAATCTTTTTTTTGGAGATAGTCTTTTAAATTCTTATCAACTCTCAAGTATCTAGATGTTCTATCTAGATCCTTAAAGATTAAGCTCTGTTTTGGAGATAATCTTTTAAATGCTTATCAAATTTTGGGTATCTATGTTTCTATCTAGATCCTTAAAAATTAAGCTCCATTTTGGAGATAATCTTTAAAAAATTAATCAAATTTTGGGTATCTAGGTGTTCTATCTGGATCCTTGAAGATTAATCTTTATTCTGGAGATAATCTTTTAAATGCTATCAATTTCAACTATCTAGGTGTTCTATCTGGATCCTTAAATATTAAGCTCTATTATGGAGATAATCATTTTAATGCTATCAATTTCAGGTATCTAGGTGTTCTATCCGAATCCTTAAAGATTAAGCTCTATTCTAGAGATAATCTTTTAAATGCTTATCAAATCTCAAGTATCTAGGTGTTCTATCTAGATCCTTAAAGGTTAAGCTCTGTTTTGGAGATAATCCTTTAAACACTTATCAATCTTGAGTATCTAGATGCTTTGTCTGGATCCTTAAAGGTTAAAATTTATTCTAAAGGAAACCTTTAAAATTCTTAACAATTTGGGTATCTAGGTGTTCTACTTGGATTCCTTAGGATCAAGCTCTGCACTGAAGATGATCCTTAAAAGCTTATCAATTGGTCTATGTATCATCAACTTCAGAACCAATCTTATCTCTTGATCTTCACATCATACCTTTTGATTTTCTTTGAATCAAACATGCTACTCACACATTCATTCAAAGAGGGGCAAAATGTAATACCCTGAAATTTTCTCATTGCCATGATCACCAATTCTGGTCTATTTTAATCAATCCTAAGTCCTATGTACTAGGAAATTCTTATTCTGATATTTGCTACTTGACTTGAGTGTCAAATATAGAAAACCCTAAATCTGCATTCATCATACTCTTTATTTAATTCCTAAAGTATTGACTCTTATTAGTCACATTAAACCCATTGATTAAGATTTAATTTAATTCTAACTGTTTATACTTTAATTAAATTAAATTATATCCTAAGGCTAATGTACTAAGGAATTAAAAATTTTAATTTAATAATTATGCCCACTTTAATTAATTGAATGTGATTATTCAATTAAATGAAAAAGGCATTTATGAGCTCATATCTCACTTATTAAATTAAATAAATCCTCTCTTTCATTCTAAATGGAAACTCTGAGTGAACTATCTGTCGAATTGGAATCAATCTAGTTAACTTGATCTCACACCCTATGACAAGTTTAGTTAACTACTCATCACACTCAAATCTGGAATAGTTAACTCCACCTGCACAAGGATGTTCTCATCTCAACTGAATCTTGGCTTCAATCCTGACTAACGATCCGAGTTGATCTCACCCATTGATGGATTCCAAGAATTCTATTTTAAGAGGCTCCTGATTCATCATTATGGAGGTTGAATTGAATTGCTATCGAATCACTACTGAATTGCATACTCATCTAAGCTTATTACATTTTCATAGACTTTCATTTCCTAGATTAATGCCATTTATTTTTAATATGCAAACATTTAATCTAGTGTGTTTCAAAATTTCTTAGAATAATTGCATAATTCATTTAGATTAATTGCATATTCATATAGATTAATCATCTTTAAAACCTTTGTTCTAGAATGTTCTGATTACTTGTACCTCAAATCTAAGAGCATAAGTAGGTAAAATCCACCTAGATAGAAGGGAACAGGTCATCTTGTAGGACTCCTCTTGGGTGAAAAATCTCATGTTCATTCTAGGATGAATCTACATACAAGGACCTTGTTGAAGTGTGTGTGTGTGTGTGTGTGTTAAACAGAGGCCACATTTACACATATACAATCACTTGCAAAGCTTTTCATATAATCTCAATCAGCAAAATCATGTCACTTGGATACCTTAGTAGCTTCAAGGGGAACCCATTAAATGCTACAAGATGCAAATAAGAAAATGATGAGAAATGAATAAAGTAATATCCAAACTGATTGATGGCATCCATGGCTTTGGGGTTGAATCTTCTCTCTAGGTATCCTTGTAGTTCCCTAAAAATCCTCATGGTAAATGCATCACTCATCTTAACATAATTGACATAGCTATTCTGTAATTGGAGACATGGATAAAACTCATAAGACTTAACATCACCAAGGAAATTCTTTAATCTTGGAAGGCATGGCCATAATTGCAATGAAGCTAGCATGTAAATCAAGAAGGAAGACATGTAGAATGTATTATAAAACTTAACCACTTGGAGAGCATTGGACAAAATCTCACTTACATCTTGCATCCAATCAATGTACTAGGTGTGTAAGCATATAAGTTGAGCTAGAAAGAAGTATTTCTCAACAAAATTTAAGGCTTCTACCTCGCTTTCAACCTATGTAGAAGGACCAAACTGTCAATTTTTTCTAGCTTAAGATTTATTCTGAACAAAGTCTTAGGAACTTTTCTCTTATCACTTTGTGGAATTTGGAACGATGTTCACATGATCTCCTTCCTCCAGATCATCTTCTTTGTGGAGAATTTTGAGGTGGCCCCACCAATAGTCAAGTTAGAGAACTCCTCTTTCTTTGGCACATGAAGATAATTTACCACCATCTGCCTATCAATTGAAATCAACACAGTGTCATCAGGTAGAACTATTTTCTTTGTTTCTAGATTGTAATGATGAATACATTCATAAATGAGTTTTGGGTCTTGAACTACAACCGAAATAACTAGTAGCCTTGACTAAACCACATTCTTGAAGCTTCTCTTTGATAAGATCAATTCATTCAAATTTGACCCTCCTTTAGAAATCTTCCATGTCATAGAAGTAGAGGGAGGTGTCTATGAAATTCTGTCATTGGGACTTGATCCCAATCAAACCATCAAAACTTGTGAACTTGGTTTCCATAAGCTTATGAATAGGATGTTGAATCGAAAAGGTGAATAAAATGACAAATGCAATAATCATAGGATTTCAAAATGTTATGCATATTGATAGAATGAGAAATCAAAGAAATGAGGTAACTCTTTCAACTACTTGTGTGCTTTTATATGAGAGTCTCAATTCATCCGTTATTCTTCAAAATTTGTGCCACATAGATGAAATTTAAGGAAATACCCATTGGATAGTAAATAAAAAATCTCAATGGACATTTAGGGGTCCTTTCACTATTTCATTGAGTGTAATGGTAACTTTATATAACCCCATTACTTACTTTTCCATTTTCCTTTAAGTTTCAGAAAGTTGTAATTAGTTTACTCCATTAATGAAAATCTGCCACGTGAGATTCTAACTATATCTTCTTTCCATAATGGTTCAATCCATTCTAATATTATTTTGACATACTCCAAATCTAGTGTGGGGAACAAATTCACTTGTTAGCTCAATTTTTCTTATATAAGTAGAAAATTGCCTGCATGGGTTGGGAACCCGCTAAGGAGAAGGCAACTTCCATTTTTCTACTAACACTTCCTTATAAGTTGAATCTTCGACAACTACATTCTTGGCTATTAAGGGTGCTTACTTAAGGTGTTTAGATCTATTTGGGTAACATATAACATCTATTTTTCACCTTTAGCTACTTTGCAGAAAACCATCTTCATAAGTTGGAAACCCGCCATAGAGAAGACATTTTTAGGTTTTCCACCAAGGCTTAATGTTCGAGTGATGATGAATCTAAATCATGTTTAGGAGATTCATTTTGGTTTCAATTATCAATTTTCTATAGAATTATGTGTTTTTTGCATGCTTTTAAGCTATATATATCTCCAAGTGGTCTTTTGCGGGAAATCACCTTCATGGGTTGGAAACTAATCAAGGAGAAGGAAATTTCCAAATTTTCGCTAATGTCTATTTATCAAGAGATGGTACATTGTGAGCAAATAGAGAACATGTTTGATCTACGATGAGTAAATTTGATCTCTATTGAATTAGGTATTAACTTACCTAACTAGTCACAAGGTAAAAAAAACACCCATCCAACTATAAAGAAAGAGAAGGTAAAGTGGGAAAATTCAATAGAGATCACCTAGCCTTTAGGGATATAGACCTATACTCAAACAAAAATGAGGACTAGACTCACTTCATCTACTACACAAGACTCACTTGTGCTAAAAGGTTAGAAAATGAAAGAGGGGCAATATGAACAAAGCTGCACACATACGCACCTTGGACAAGCACACATGTGCGTACCTTGAGTGTTTTCTAACTTGTGTTTTATTTTGTTTTTTAGTTTGAGGTGCACCTTTGGAGGTGTGAAGGTGTGATCTTTGATCAAGTGTAGAGATAAATGGACAAGGGAGGTTGGACATCGAGTATTTATCAACCCAGACCCAGTGTGCACCCTTTGGAGGTACGCACATGTGCATATGTGTAGGTGTGCATCTCCAAAGGGAAATTAAGTATGCACTTGCACATTCAGTGCACTTGTGCACCTTAGATAGGTGTCCATGTGTGCTAGTGCACAATTGCACATTTATGCACTAAAAACACTGAGAATCTTGCAATTTTTCTTAGTTATGACACATGATTCTTCTCAGTTAGAGACAAAGGCTACACCTAGAGTCCAAGTGGAGTTCCAATAATGACCCAAGCCCCAAACTAGGGGTCTAAAAGACAAATATTTACTAGGGGGTCCCCACTTCTAGGAGAAATGGGGTGTGTGTTGTGAAACCATAACATTTCCCTTTATAGTCTTCAAGCTTATTCTACTTTGGAACCCTAATTTGTGAATTAAAAATTTGAATTCTCAAGCCTACTTCTAGCTTATCTTCTCATTGCTATCATGTGTCACTATTATCATATGTAGCATGTACATACAAGAGTCATGGGTTTCATGTGTTCTCAATGCCTTGCATTACTATAAATAATTCAAATTGGAATTATTTTGACTATTTCATGATGTGAAAAATCCATCACCATTAAGTGCAAGGATGAGTGAACCACTAATTACTTTATGATGTGGCAGGCATGGGTATCCTGCTCCATAATTTTTTTGTTGACTCAAACAACCTATCCTAAATTATCATTGTTTTCTTTATCTTTCTTTCTACTTGATATCCTTCTATACATTCTCTCTTCACTTAGCGTAGCTCTATCTAAGTGTGTTACCTTTTTCATCGCCTTTATTGGGTGTTTCCTTCACCTTCCTAAGATCACCCTTATGAAATAGAGTCACACACATGAGATTGATGTTTCTGTTCAATTTTCTCCCAAATAGTCTTGGTTCCTTCTTGTGACTTGACATCAATGAAAACATCTTCATAACTAAGTCCACTAGACATTCTACCAGTCAATCTTTGAGCTTTGATATAGTTATGCCAACAATAGCATCCCATTATGTCCATCTTTTGGATACACCTCCTAATAATTTCCTATAACCACTAGATATCAAAAAAAAATTGAAGAAACAATACAACACTTTAAATACTCTCTCATGCATTTTAGACTTCAAATAATATTTTTTTCATATCAAATGTCAAATACGTTTTCATTCATAGAAAACAAAACTCTATATTAGATACAATACTAAACATAAATTCTAAGGTGTGAAAACTCTTCAAGAAGAAAATTATTTACTTAATTTGATTATAGGTGTAGAATTTTGAAATTTGGCAATCATCGTTGCATCTAAGTGGTTATTTTTGTGAGAATTGATTATAAATTTGTCTAATATTTGGAAATAATTAAACCTTTGGAAAAATGAAATTGCATAAGCAAGTCATATGACCTACCTATTCAACATGAGGAAGGTAGATATTTATTGATATACAAATCCCAAATCAAATCCAAGTCATAGAAAAACTAGTCAACATCCTAACTAGATAAACCCTCAGTGCCCAAGGCTCCACTAGTATTCTCACTACCACACTTTGTTTCTATCTTGTGGCTTTTTATCCAAAAAATGTGTAGAGATGAATTGTATGATACATGTGTGAGTAATTTTTACCATTGGTTCCTACAATCCTCAAAGAAACACCACCATAGAATATAGTGACAACACTAAAACTTTTGTAGAGGAAGAAACATCACCAATGAATCTACTTCATTTCCATGAGACCCAAGATCATACACATGGATTGTCGATCAAATTCATGTAGTAGAAATAAATAATGCCACATAAGAAAAGGACAAATGGTATATAGTCACCAACATGTAGACCTCAATACTTCACCATATTACACCAATCCCCCAACCACATCTTAACACATGACATCAAGATACAACAAGATCATTCACCTAGATTTTCTATCAAATTCATGTAATAGGAATAGGTAATGTTACATCAAAAAACGAGATGCAATATATAGTCACCAACATGCATACCTCAAGAGTCCACCATATCACACCAATCCCACAACTACATCTTGACACATGGCCAAGCTACAAAGGCTTCCACCTAAGAAAACCAATGTCATCATATTTAGTCATTTCCAATGTGGTAGTGTGTCATCTCAAACATGCCATATCAAATCCATATATTAAGTCAAGAATCCTAATTAGTATGTCACCTCATTTTTCGGACCTTGCATAGTCATCAAGTATATCTACCATGATAGCACCTAGTGGGTATCCATGTCATCTTTTTTGTTTGTGACATCATTTTTGGGATCCTAATTTTTGTTCTTTCTAGACCATCAAAATAATTTTTCTTTTCTTTTAAAATCATCTGATAGTCAAATTTAGTTAACCATATCACTAGTAGTGGTTCAAATTTTTTTACCCCTCTCCAATGAAGTTTTTAGTTTTATAGCCTAACTTCATAGGATCATAATTTTCTCTGTTTAACTCCTTTTTCCAAGATTTTTTATTTATTTAGGATAGAATTTTCTAGTGGTAGAATTATTTTGTGATTTTGGTATTGGAGTGATCATATTTTTGAGATTTTCATGGTTGTGCTTATCTAATATTGCATTTTATAACTTTTAAGGCTTCTTTTGGGCACATATGGTAAAACTTTCAGGTGAATTAATTTTGAAAGTGCATGAATTTTTTTTATAATTTCTAGATTTAGTATTAGTTTGTAGTGATTTTGAGGAGATTTATCACTTTAGGAAATAAGCCATTGTGTAGCTATATAAGAATTTTGATACTCCTTTGATTTTAGTTTTCTAATTTACATTAATGATTTGAAGGATTTACTATTATTATTTTGTCATTATTTTTTTTATAATATATTTTTCAAAATTTAAACTTTTCACTTTGTATAATTATCATGAATGAAAAACATTAATGACTAATTAGTTGCTACAACTTGGATTGCATAGAATCACTTTTGATTGGGATTGAAAACCATACATAAGTGTTGTAGAAAAGGAGAAAATGATTTTATCAAGGGGATATAGAACTTGGATCTCTTAGACCATCCATCTCTCTTGATTTTTTATATTATATAGCATCTTGGACACATCCTTGTGATGCTTGGACAACCATGGAGGGATTCTTTGATAAACTTGATAGAATGAGAAAATTTAAATTGGAGAATGATCTCATAGATCTAGATTTGAGAGTTTTATACAATAATAAAACAATTTTCTCCAAGTTCAATTCTATTATATTGGATGTTTCTAGTTTTTCTATTACTAAAGAGGGTGAATGATTGATCTCATCTATTCTTTCCAACCAAGGTTATTAATATTTAATTTTTTATTATGCATTATATGCTACTATGGATTCTCATGGTTGTGCATAAAAAAAATCTTCTCTTTATGAATTTTTAGGTAAACTCGCAAGGGAACATTAGGAACACATGGGTTACTTTTTTCCTTCAAAGTAGCCCAGACTTATTGTAAATAACTTCACCCAAAAATCTTCTGATGAAAAAAGAGAGAAGAAACATAAGGATCTTAATCCTCATTAGTAAGGTAGTGATTCTCCTTCATGAAATATTTTTGAATCTAAGTCCTCTTCAAGAGAGGAAACATATGGAAGAGAGATGCTATATGTGCATATTATAAAAATCAAGGACATGATGAGCATAAATATTTACATAACAATATTGATGAGCTCACTTTGATTATTCAAAAGAACAAAATCAAGTTACTCTCATCAATATATACTCCTACACATTTGGAAGCATTTCCATTGACATCATAATCAAAGGATAAATGCAAAGGTCAAGAATTGATAGCTTCTATACATCCTAAATAAGGTAAATGACTTCAAGTTCTTCACTTCATATTGCATACTCTATGGATATGTTTTCTTATTTTGAGCCTTGTAATTCTCTTAGTATATTAATTGATAAAGATATTGAAGGTTTATGGGAAGGACTCTATTCCTATGGAGAGGGGATACTTGATTATGTTATTTGTGTACCATCAGTGACTAATAATATCATTTATATTTATCAAGCTAGTCATGAGGCACAAGATTAAAAACACATATTAGTTCACTCCTAATTATGTCTATAGTAGGGACAAGGGGTGTATGTGAGATTCCATAGATATGAGATTTATTGATCATGCATCATGCTCATATTATTTTTCATAATTTATTTATGATCATGATGTACCCACCCTTTTACCAATGATGAATTATATATGTCAGGAGAAATTTAGATACTTTAATGATTATGTTCTTGAGACAAGTGTTGAGCTTCTGACTCCTCCACCTCCTTCTTTGGACTTGAGATATACTACTTTAACCATAGTACTTCAAAACTTGTAGTGTGGGATGACTACTAGGATGAAAACTTTTTAAAAAATCGTGAGTCACATATTTCAGATTTGGGATACATATTTGAGGGAGTTTGTCATATTTTTTATAACATCTTCATCATAGTTGGAGTTGGAGATACTTCACCTTATTTGGAAATCAGCATTCTAGATTATTTTGTTTCACTTGATTTGTCACATTTCATGGTCTAATTTGATAATGTGATAGATTCCTTGAGCTTTAAGATACATATTTAGTCTTTAAATATGCCTATTTGAACACTTTCCCTTCTTCCATTTGGACATGGATTGGATTTTTCATCGTTTAATGTATTTATTTCTTTCGAAGGGGAGACATATTACTTATATGCATTAGATTATGATTTTTTTCTAGGCGCACTTCATCAAAATTGGAACTTCTTCATTATATGGGGATATCAAACCTCTTATTTTCCTTCCTATGGGTGGATACGTTCTTATAAATACATGATGTATGTAGTCCTTTTTTGGTCTTGATTCCTTCATCCAGCCATGCATCTTTTGTATTTTCACCTCTCTTTTTGGAGGTTAGTTTTGTCCCATAAAATTTTCTTTGTTTCTATTCTTTGAGACATTGCATTTCTTTTATTGCATTTGCATATTTTGCTTGGGTACCTACCATGGCCTATTAGTCCAGACTCATCTTGTACTTTGATTATAAGTGCATACCTCTAAGTTTAACTTAATTGGGAGATTTTATAATTAAATATCCACTAAAATTACACATCACTTAATCTTACTTAGGATAATGCATTCTATAGTAGTTTTCCTATGAGACACCTAAGAGTTTGCACTTATATTTGCACATAGTATAAGAGAACTCAACTTTTGGTGATCATTATTTTTATCTCATTAAACTTTATGGGTGAGATCAACCTTTAGTACACATATCACATTATCATCCTCATCATATAGCAAACACTTCATTTCATAATGGAGGATGATCCACCTTTGGTAGATATATGATTTTACCTTGTGTATGTGATAACTTATCTACTTAGCATTGTCTCTTAGTACCTTTCCTCTATAAATAGACCTATTATGTATATTTTGATTATATCCATTATCAATAATATCATTATTTATTCTTAATTCAGTTATCTCTTTATTTTCCTTTGGAAGTTATCTTGGCCTTCCATTTGATAATGGGGGTGTTGTAGAGACACCTAAAAATATAACAATGTGACATTTTTTACTCCTATAGGCACATTCATGTTGTTATTAGTGTCAAAAAAATAGTAAAGAAGGAAGAAGGTATTGGCCAGTAAATACTATAACTTAGACATACTATATTGCCCAAGCTATGACAAGACAAAAAGTGCCAATATGATATAGTTATACCAAGAATAATTTATACTAAGAAGTTTCAAGACACACCAAGCACATATGTCACTAATAAAACAAAGTTTAACTGAGTCAGAGAGACATCGAGTTACAACATAACTACCGAGCATGAACAAAGTATATACTAAGCTATGCAGGAAGCACATAAAAGTTTGAAATGAAATTGAAT
The DNA here is from genome assembly GCA_028749045.1 of Cupressus sempervirens. Lineage (NCBI taxonomy): Eukaryota > Viridiplantae > Streptophyta > Pinopsida > Cupressales > Cupressaceae > Cupressus > Cupressus sempervirens. The sequence continues at coordinate 180,773,762 of CM053788.1, forward strand.
CTTATGTGTAATGATTCTACTAGGAAGGAAAAGATATTTTCACACATCAAGGTAATAATTTGGTAATATTTGGTGGGATATATAATAGGTCAATCAAATTAAACAAAGGAAAAGATAGGAACAAGGGTGATTCTAGATCATTGATTTAGATCAAGAGTGATTTACAAAAAAATCCTAAACCCTAATTAGGTCAAGGATTGAAAGAGGCAAAAGATAACTATTTAAGGACCTATAAAAAATGCTTAGATTTTAATATTGTTGTGAGTATTATTGTTGATGAAGTTGTTTGTGTAATCACCCAAAAATGATCATCTAGACTATGAGCCCCCTTTCTAGCATTTTTTCTTAATTTATCCATTACTTATCTTTGATCAAATCATTGGTTAATATTTATTCAATTATAACCTATGGTTTGACCACCTTATCCTAATTTTTTTATTTTATTGAAAGAACTTTCTCCCTTTTAATTAAATAAAATCCCCAAATCACACTTATCCCAAGTGTGCACATGAAAAGCATTATTTCTATTTTAAAAATAAAATAAAGAAATGTTTTTCAAACATGAGGTACACACATTCCAAGGAGGGTGGAATATTTATTCTCCTCCACACATCTTTTGTCTCATAAACATCATTGTTGATCTTTCATAGGTGAGATTCTGGTGTACATTGATAACTCAAGACTCATTCTCCACCCTTGATTTTCCTCTTAATATGTACCATCCATTTTTATTTAAAAGGATAATCTCTCCTTAATCTCTTATATCTTACACTCTCATGTCATTTTTATGATGCAAGTTTTCTTGGTGATTTTGGAGGACTTTAAACATTCTTGCATTCTTAGCTACTCTTCATTCTACTTGTATTATGGCATAGTTCATAGCTTATTTTCCTTTATGCTTTATCTTATATCACATAGCTTAACTAGGAGGATCTTGTAAAACTATTTGTTAGCTCTTTCATCTCTCATTTATCTTGCATTTGCAGTGCACATATTGATTCTTGGATATTGTCATTCTTTCATCTACTCTTTGAATCTTTTTATTTTATGGTGCACCTTGAAAGGGTTTCTTTAGCTAGGTTCATTTGAGAGCCACACTCTCATATCCCTTGTATGTCATAGATAGGAAGCTATAAGCCACATCTTGAGATGCTCTTCTTCATGTGTATTCTCAAGTATAATGGTTTATAGAAGTGTACCCTATTTTTTGGTATACAGTTTGTTATGAGGGGGATGCATTAGAATATTGAGAAGGTAATTCTATAGTAGATCAAAAATTTAAGTAATATAAGAAAGGATATGATACATCAACCTAGAGGTGATAAATTATTAAGAAGAAGAGGGATCTGAATAGAAAAGTAAGTTGCAAATATGCAAATCATTTTCACTACAATTTTCTTATCATTGTAGCAATTAAGTCCTTTAACAAGATAAACTTAATAGACTAGATATAGTGTTGTAAAATCCTTGAGAAATGAAGGTATTCACATATTTGATTACATTACTCCCAATAGAGTAAGTCACCAAAAGTGACAAAACATTGCAGTCCTAACAAGGTAACCTCTTACTATAGTAGTGAAGGATTTGTGGGTACTACCCCACCCTAGTTTTCCCTCTAACTAAGGGTTTCTATATGCTTAAATACTTGTGTTATGTGTTGTGATGATTGATTTATATTTACATGCATAGGTTGGTGTAGACTAATTATATTTACTTTCATTATAGTATTGAAGTAATGTTTATGCATGTCTACTATGTGAGTAAAATATTAAGGACCAATCAACCTTGAAATGGCATAAAATTATTAGAGGATACCGATTCACCCCCACTATTATCCTACCTTTCCTAAATATTCTAACAATTGGTATCAAAGATATTTCCCTTATTAATGGAATTTACCACCTCAGATAAAATATCTAAGATATAGAAAGGTTTAGGATTGACAAGACTATTGAGAGTAAAAAATTGGAGTTAAGAATGGTCTTGAATTAGATCAATAAGAAAAAGAAGAAACCAAAGTTGTCACTAAACAAAAGGAACAAAATTTCCAAACAAAAATATGACACAGCATATTGGGAAGAAGTGATCTGATAGAAATATGTCTGATAAATTTGATGCTACCATAGTTGATCTAGCAGAGAAAAACCATAACCTTACCAAGAAGATGAAATCACTAAAGAGAGAGAAAGAAGATCAATCTACAAGGATGTTTGAAGTTATTGAATAGAAGATAAAAGATAAGGATTAGAAAAGAATGATTGAAGAGGATAAAAGATAGATCACTGCAAGATTGAATGCTAAGGATGAATAAATCATGAGACTAGTAAAAAACCACTATGATATGGTAAATCAACTACTCATTGAAAATAATGTAATAGGTAGAAATATGGAGGAAATTATCGAGATGAGAATTAAGAATGAAAAATTGAATATTGAATTGACATTATAGCAATAAATCAATGAAAGGTTGAAGAGATTAGAGGAAAGTATAAGAAAACTGGATAAATAAATAAGAGGATAGAGGTGAGTGTGAAATACTTTAGGACTAGGCTATATTGAGCAAGGAGAATCATCTAATAAAGCTGAATAAAGAAATTTAAATGTACAAATCCCAAGCCAAAGAAGCCTACATGCTACCATTGTTGAAAATCTAGACACACAACTAATGTCTGCTAGAGAAAAACTGGTAAGACTAATGATACTCCTAATTTGATGGTTATTGTTATAATTACAAGTACGATCATCAAGCATATGAATGTAGATCCAAGGTTAATCAATCTCATAGGAAATATGAATTCAATAGGTATTGTTATGCTTGTAATAAGTTTGGACACAAGTCACATAATTACAGATCTTAAAAGCATCCCAATTGGGTGCCTAACAAGAAAGATAATATGGTTACCTAGGATTACAAAACAAACATTACCTACACTACATGTGGAAGATATGGTCACATTATTTCTAACTATATGAGAGCATATTTTGGAGCAAGACTAGGCAACTGGAAGAATACTAGAATGGTCTGTCATTATTTTCATAAAGTTGGTCACTTGAGAAAGAACTATATGTACCAAGAATCAACACCTAAGGAGGAAGATGCCAAAGGAAAAAGAAAAGTTAATGTTGATGAGATTTGTGATTAGATCGGTAAGATGTGGAAAAGGAAGATAGAAGAGATTGGATCATAAAATTGTATAGTTGGTGGCACCTCATCCAATGGATCAGGTGAAACCTCTACTACCCACTAAATCATGCAAAAAGTTATATAACTACATTACTATTGTCATATCCTACATCAATTCCTAGAAATTAATGAAGTGAAGTCCATATCAGCATAATATCTTTTGCAATAGGAAATATCATGAGAAGTTAGAAGTTAGTGCATTTGGTGAGGCACTTCAAGAAAAGTAGTAAGTGAAAGTTGAGCATTGACCAAGCTAGTGAAGTGAATGGTATGTTTACTATGTCAACCGAGCATGAGACAGAAGTATTGCTTGACCAAGTATCATATGGAAATCGAGTGAAGTTCAAGGAAGTTAGAATGATGATTGAGGATTTTCTATGAAGCATGTATTATGCCATGCAAAACAATAAAAGGAACTTTATTATAAATTGGGGTTTGAACTTTTCATTTGTTCACCTTGCATTTTTTAGTTTTCACATGATATTTATGTGAACTCTAACAATTTGTGTGCATTGTCAGAATTTGGAGCTTGAGATTGTGGATTTGATCAAGAATTTAAGTAAAAAGGTGAATTTGGTGAGAAGGAGAATAAATTAAACCTATTTCTATTTCATTCATAGAAGCCCTTGTCTAGAGAATGACATCAAGCTCTATAGCTATGGAATAGGTTAGTAAAGTAAAACTTATTCATAATGAGGATTGTAAAGAGCTAAAATATCATTTATATCTTGAAATCGCCACACAATTTGACAAATTTGGAGCATTTTCATCAGTCCACCAAAGGGTTTTATTTATTTGATATATTCATGCATTTTATCACTACGAAATTGGTGAGATAGGAGATTATGATCTAAAAGAGACAAGGAATTATGTGTAGATGGAAAATTGAAGAATGAAAATAAGCATTTGGAAACAAAAGGATTCACACATGTTTTTCATTTGTTGAAAGTTTTCAAAATATAATGGATACATATTGTGTTGAGCAAGTTTCATAATTTGACAATGTAGTTAGATGAGCTAGTAAAAATCACCAAAGATGTTATTCCCATGGTTATTATATATCGCATTCTTAAGAAAGTCAAATCAATTAGGGTTGTGTCAAATAAAGAAATTAAAGTTAACACCAAAGCCAAGTGGGACAAAAGAGGTTTGAAGGTCTCTACTATTACTGATCTAGAGATGAGATTTGGTAAATGTCTTGTTTCATACAAAATTTATCAATCTAGCAGGCATAACATTGGATCATGTGTAGTAGTGGATTTCGCTTACAAGATTATAAAGAAAGAATTTAAGCTTGAGCTTGCTAAGTTAAAACTAAGAAAATTAGTTGAAAACATGAAGACTATTTGAGTTACAAAATCCAACACATGCAAATTTGGTTTGTTATTGGTATGTTTATTTTTCTATATGAAAAACTATTTCCCAAAAATTGGAAATGTTAATTTGAATGTGAAGAGACCTATTATCTACCAGATAAATGAGTATATTCAGAGGTTAGGAGATAACTTTGAAAGTGTAATGTATGATTATTTCAATGAATTTAAAGAAAAAATGCATAAGAGATACAAGATTCCATTTCAACTAGTTGGAAAATTATCATGATGGTATATGTTTCTTGTTGATACTAAGAGCACTTTACTCTAAGTTATTAATCCAAGGGTTGTGCACTTAGAACCTATGGAATATGAGGTAAACATTGATCAAGATACTAAAGCTATTGAAGCATTTGTTAATGAACCTGTAAACAAGTTAGCCACAACTTTTGGCATTTATGAAGGAGTAAAGGAAAGAATCAAAATGGACACTAGAACCTCCAAGGTAGAAATGAAAACAAGGAAAATAATAGACACTCTTGAGGAAACACTTGGTAAAGGGAAAGAGAAGAATTTATTAATTTTTACTAAGGGAGAAGGAAAAGATGATGAAGAAGTAGAGGATCAAGGAAAAGAGTTAGTTGTGGAAAAACCCAAGGAGATATCAAAAGGGAAAAAAAACTTGTTACTCAACAAATCCCCAAAGCTATAAGGTTTAGGACCAAAGTTGAATCAAAGGTTACCCACCTATGAAGATAGGAGTTGAAAGAGTTATTAAACCTACACAATTACAAGCTAAGACTTATTATATGAAGAATGATGTATTTTCATCTTCTAGCCAACCAACTCAGAGAAGGAGAAGAAGGTTGATTATTACAAAAGAGGAAGATAGTGAGACAATTAAATCTAATGATGTTAGTCACTATAGTTTTTTGTGAATAAGAGATTAAATATTGTTGATGAAATGGAAGATTCCCTAAGGGAACATGGTAGATTGTCTACTTTTCAATATATTCAGTATCACATAATGAATGAAGATGATAAGTAAAGTATAGAAGATGTTTTGATTGATATGAATGTGAAATTCAAGAACATGCCTATTGAGATTGGAAACATGATTTTAGATGGGTTAATAAAAATATTGATGACATGTGGAAATATGCTTCAGACATTGGGAAAAAATGAGAGCGAGAGATCTATCAAATATAATGCCTCAATAGCATGCTATAGAAATCAATGAAACAATGGAGAAACACAAGAAAAGATTTGTACTTAAATAGAGATCATTGAAAATATTAATAGGTAAATTAAGAGATGTTGACATGGATGGAAAAAAAATATGGAAACAAATATTCAAGATCAAAGACCCCAAATAAGTTATACATGTAGTAGATACCAAGCCAAATCAGCACATTGAACTTGATAATCAAGAAGATGAATATGTTAAAAATGTCTCTAATGAAGTACACAATATGGTTAAGGATATTACTAATAAAGAATACAATGTTACTATTGAAGATATTACTAGAAAAGACACTAGCAATGAATAGAAAAAGGATAAAGATGTTATGGTTGACACCAAGCCCAATATAGAAGGTCTAACATCAACCGAGTTAGCACATGCACATATACTGAGCTATGCACTGGCCATCAAATAAATTAATTAATATAAGAATCCTAAGACACAAACCGAGTCAAATAATGTAAATGGTATTTCTATTGTTTTTTTACATTCTTTTATTTCTAGTGTGTCAATGGATAGAGATGCAAAGAAAATCGAGCAACAGGCTAAGTCTACTCAAGAAGGAGACTCAAATACTAAGTAATAGAATGATAATGTTGATGATGGTAATATAAAAAATATAAAACTACTACTAACAAAAAAACATATGATTATCCTACAAGAAAAAGACCACAAGCCCAAGAACCTCCTAGTGAAGGAAATAAAGGGCATGGACATACTCCTCTACTCGAGAAAACTTTAGCAAGTGAACACAAGAGAGATTCATTAAAGAAATTAGGGGTTAGACCTCAAATAGTATTTCAATTCACCCTAGTATTTTAACAAGTTAAGAGAGATGAAATGAAGATTGACATTGAGCTTAAATAGACAAATTAGGAGAAAAAGGCCCCATCACCAATTACAAGCATAATTATTCCCAATGCTAAGAAGTAGAAGAAGAAGAAGGAAATTATAGTTAGGTCATCAAGAGATTATCATACATGATTGGGACCCAAACACACTAGATAGATTCTTTAGTTATATATGGAGAGTTATGTTCAAGGAAGGAAGAACAAGAAAGATTGGGGATGGAGCAAAAGAAAAAAAGTTTTATTTAAAATCAAAGATATCTTACTAGATATTGTTTATGATGTCACAATTGATGAAAAGAATCCCATACTAGAACAAATTGTACCCATTATTGAAAGCTTGAATGAGCATGATGTGGATGCAAAAGTAAAATTGATGGAAAGATCTAAAAATAAATTTGAGAATAAAGTGTTAGAGAAAAATGCACAAACTATTGCATTACAACAAGTAGAATTTTCCACTTTGGTTATTAAATTGGAAATTGTTGTTCAAAATGTTCTTTCATTATTCAAGAAATTATGTGACCTTTCCTAAATTACATAGGAAATCAAAGGTAAACTATATAAAATTGAAGAAGACATGAAGTCATGTGAAGATAGGCTTAGCATTGACCTAGGATCATATACGACTCGTTATTCAAAACTAATATTCTACATAGGGGTCCAACATGAATTGTTGGAAGAAGAAGCCAAGACTAGAGAACAGATAAATGAAATTCACACACTACTACTATCTCATCTTTTGTTAATGTAGAGACATATCAAGAAGGCTACAGAACTAACTACTACACCAATTTTATCAAATACAGATCATATGATTGATCTAGTAGCCAAAGTCAAAGTGGAGAAGTAGGTCTTGGAGATGTTGAAGACAAATTGGGATATTACCATGACCATTTTTATTGAAGAACCACCAAGTATATCTTGATCACTTAGGCATATGTGTTAAGTAATTATTTCAAATTTCTTTGAAGTTTTTTAGCATAAGTATCAAAACTACGGGATAATCATGTCTAATGATATTGATAGGGGGAGTAAGTAAGTAAGTAAGTATTATGTGTGAATATTCTAAGTTGGGAGATATAAGGATTGAAACTATACATAAAACTATTTTTCTGAAATACTTTTGCAAAACACATGTTATACCAAGGAAGAGAAGGAAGTATATATGTAGGGGGAGTTATACAATTTTCACTAAGTTTGGCTTTGAGCTATCATGCATAATGTTTTTTCCACTAATGCCAAAGGTGGAGAATGTTACTCCTCTAGACACATTCATGTTGTCATTAGTGTCAAATAATTAGTGAAGGAGGAAGAAGGCATTGGTCGGTGAAAACTATGACTGAGCCATACTATATTGCCCAAGCTATGATAACACAAAAGTATCATTATGATACAATTATACTGAGCATAGTTTACACTAAGTAGTTTCAAGAAACACCGAGCACAGACATCACCAAGCAAACAAATTTTAATTGAGTTAGAAGGTTATTGAGTTGCAACATAACTATCGAGCATGAACAGAGTATACATTGAGCTATGCAGGAAGCACATAAATGTTTGAAATGTCACATAATCTTATGTGTAATGATTCTTCCAAGTGGGAAAGAGATTTGCAAAGATCGAGGTAATAATTTGGTAATATTTAGTGGGATATGTAATTTAATTGTTCATGATTACAAGGAAAAATAAACTCCAATCAAGTAAAAGAAATCAAAAGATAGGAACAAGAGTGATTCTATATCATTGATTTAGATCAAGAGTGATTTTCAAAAAAATCCTAAACCCTAATTAGGTCAAGGATTGAAAGAGGCAAAAGACACGTATTTAAGGACCTACAAGGAACAATTAAATGTTGTTGTTGCTATGAGTATTGTTGTTGATGAAGTTGTTTATTTTGAGAGGGATGCATTAGAATATTGAGAAGATAATTCTATTGCAGATCAAAAACTCAAGCAGATAAGAAATGATTTGATACATCAGTTGCTAGAGGTGATAATTATTTAACAGAAGAGGGATCTAAATAGAAAAGTAAGTTACAAATATATAGATCAATTTCACTGCTATTTTCTCATCATTGTAGTGGTTATATTATTTAGCAAGATAGAATTAATAGTCTAGTTGTAAATCTCCTAATAGAGTACACACATTGTATTGTGTTATAAAATCCTTGAGAAAGGTAGATATTCACAGATCTGATTGTATTACTCCTAATAGCGTAAGTCACCAAAAGTGAAAAAATATTATAGCCCTAACCTTGACAATCTCTTACTACAGTAGTGAAGGATTTGTGGGTACCATCCCCACTGCAATTTTCCCTCTAACCAAGGGTCTCTATGTGATTTGCATTTACATGCATATGTTGGTGTAGATTAATTACATTTACTTTCTAGAAAGCATATCTCATTTACTTTCATTTCAATATTGAAGTAATGTATATGCATGTCTACCGAGTGAGTAAATCATTAAGGACTAATCAGATTTGAAAGGGTATAAAAGTGTTATAGGATATTGATTCACCCCCTCTCGATAGCATACATATCCTAAATATTCCAACAATATCAACATTTTAAGGCTATATGCTTTAATGTTGTCTTCAATTTCTAGTTGACTATTTTTTCAATTGGTATCCTAGGAGATTGGCCAAGATATTTTTGTCAACAACAAGCTTAAAACCGTACAAACATCTTTATGTATAAAAATAAACATTGTGGCCAATTAAAGGTAAAAATCTGAAAACTCATGAAGAATATAAATATGCAGAGAACTCATATTCTAAATCATATGATTGTTTTTGTAGTTGTGACGATCATTTTTACAATTATAAATAAGATCTTGCTATCAAACAAAACATTCTCTAATTTTGATAATATTCTACCAAACAAAAAGTATCACATCTTTTTATGCATTCAACTAACATATCATATTTTTAAAGTTTTGATTTAGATACATCTAGCATTGTCAGTGAAATCTTAATATATAAGTTAAATACCTTCCTATATTTTATTTCTTTTACATACATTTATTTCAATTAATTACTTAGTATTATCTATTGTTCCTAAGATAAATTAAATATTTATTTATTTATTCTAAATCATTTATGTACAATGCTATATTTTTAATAAAAGATGATAGATCCTATGTAATAAATATAGAAAAGGGGAATAAATAGAATATCATAAAAAATCACAATGACAAGTAACCCAAGCATAACTAAGCCAAGTCCTTTATAAACAACAGAAAAATATTTAGCATAAACAGATTTAATAGGACAAGTAAAGCCACTAAATTAATAGCTATAGAGAGCTAGATGATGTAAATTCAAAGCATTACCAAGAAGATAAGGAGACATTAGTTTCAAGTGGACATAGAGATGAAAAAGTAGTAAGGGGTATGTTGAAATAAAACTAAATGGTCAAGTAAAAATTGATGACATTTGTTGTTAGAGATGTTTATTTATTAAAGAGTGATTACTTATCTTTATGTTTGTTTAAATAGGTAAGTAATAGTGACGAATTTGTACCATCAATGATACAAGTTCATATCTTACAAATAGAACAAAAGACTTATACAAACAAGATAATTAATAACATTAAGAAAGAACTTTAAGAAAGATTGGAAATAACAATATTCCTTATACATATTGTTATTATTATACACGATGACACATATTATTCTAAAGAGAAACAATAATATTAAACCAATGCCCTCCCCCAACTTCACATATAAAATAATTAATACTAATCTCTCAACTATTTTATTAATAAGAATACAAAATAAATAAAACACATATGAAACTGGATCACCTCATCCAATTATGAACTATGAAATTTCCTTGAACATGCCTTACCTTATCAGTTCATTTATTTTATCCTTAATACCATATTATTTAATACAATGTTTATAAATTGTTTATTGTTTTTTGTGGTTGGTGTTGTTGATAAAAATTGAATCATGGGGATTTTTTTTTGTGGGTGGAGAGTTACATCATGGCAACATTGAAAGAGAAAGGGAGATCCAAGTGAGATTCTACCTTGTGTATTCTTTATGTCTTTTTTCTACTTCTCATATCATGAAGCTTTTGCGAATCTCACAAGGTTTCCCACTTTTTCCAAAGTAACTCACATGGAAAAGTGTTCCCCTCCCTTTAGTTTCAAGCAAAATCAACTCCCTATCCATTGTCAAAATCAACATAATGACCTCCATTGCGCGGTGCATTTTAGTATGCTTATAAATAATTGCCTTGTCTTTCATACATTTGATGCCCATTACACGTGTAAGTTTAATTTAAAATATAATCAATATAAACACATCAAATCACCAAATATAGTCATCACGTCTTTGGATGCAAATGAATGGAAATCCACTTACAAAACGCGTTGCTTTACATCATTACATGTATGATGGTTATTCGTTTTCCATTGCCATATAAATACTTTTTCATGGTAGTATAAGTCGCTTTTGAGCAATGGAATAGAATAGAAGGTTTTTAAGGTTGGTATTTCATTTGGGTCAAACCTTATGATTTATGTTTTGAAAAGTGTATTATTAAATCAGAAGATATTTATTGTTTTTTAAATGTATTTTGAAAATTTGAATATATATATAAAGATACAATGCATTCAAAATATATTAAATATATTTAAATTTTTATAATTTTGTTCTATATTAAACATCTGTCTATTTAAAAAATAAATTGTTTGCTTCTTCATTTTCTTGTCTTTTTTAAACACACATGCAAATTTATATGTAATAGTGAGATTTGCATTTTATTAGTATCTTCTATTAAATTTTATGTCTGTCTTGGTGGAATGTATTGATACAAATATATATTCACAAGTGTTAGGTTTTGCTCATGGTTGTATCCATGCTCATGTTTATTTACTCTTGCGTGGACAAAATGTTATGCAGTCACCATTTACTTATTATTGTTACACCCTCATTCACACATACATAAATTTATTGTCTCTCTCAAATGTATTGTTTAGGCACAACATATTTATTTTTGTTTGTTGGGATTGATCAAAATCAAAGTGAGTGGAAATGAACTTGAAATTTTGAGACTTCAAGTTCTAACATTAGTATATCATTCTACTAGCAATTATGAGACAATTTAATCCACATTTATGTAACTTCTTGTTATTTCATGATATTTGAAGACCTTAGCACAATGCTCACTTAGTTCATACATGTTTAAATAGAGTAAACCATAAGCACATTTTTTAAGAACAATAAATAATATAAGGTTTACATCGTCATAGGTTATTTATATGTTTGCATATTATCTAGAATATTACTTAAATTATAGCAATTTGCATCAAATCTTTAGTGCCCAAGTTTGAATGGATGTGATGTTGGACCATCTTAGGTCTTTGAGCAATCTTGCATCAACCAAAAATATATCTTGTTATTTGTACTAGTCTGTTGTTAGTAAAGTAGGCATTGTTGTTTTTGGTTTCAAGTGGTGCACAATTGATATCATGTCAAGGACCTATCCTAGATCCTTGTCCTAAGTGTGTGTGTGTGTGTGTGTGTTTGTGTGTGTCTTGATGTTTCATATTCTTCAATTTATGTGTCATTCTTTGTGGTCTCTATTTCCTGTAGTTTTCATCGAACTAGGCGCGTTATTTCCTTTTTGCATAGTTTCCTATGCTGACGTAGCATCTTGCACAGTTGGGATCCAACTCCTGATGTGTATAAGGACCTATTCCTAAGAGTGCATGATCTTAAGTTGTCTTTTTCTTGGATTTTGGTTTACTCTTCCAAGACTAGACCTATAATGTAATTAAATGCTTGACTAGCCAACTTGTGGCTTGGTTGGCTATATAAGAAGCTTGGTTAGATGTAGAAAAACAAGCACTTAGAGAGCTTAGAGAGAAGAAGATAGAAGATACGAGCTTGGACTCTAATTTTCTTAATCCTCATTGTATATGGATGCAACCTAGAATGCCTCACAGTTAGGCATATTGCTTTCTTTATATGCAAAGTGAAATAATTACACCTATTCTGATGTTGCAAATGGCCTCTTATTTCCTTGTTGTTTGTTTGAGTAAAGCTTCTACGTGTAACTCTTAGCATGGGTAGCTCAGGATTTCCACCTTTGGCATCTTGGTCTTGCTTCAAGTGTTATTTGAGTAGAGTTTTCCTCTTGTGGCTTGGATTGTGGAGAACCTTATTGATTTGGTTATAGGGTGGTAGATCTGAAATTTGACATATAACTTGCAGAAGGTTACGATCTTGAATGAAAGAACAAGATGTTGTTGTTAATCGCAACCTGTAGCTACATGGGTGCTCTTCTCAGATACGAAAGGGCTTATGGGAGAAGGGTAAGAGTTTGCTACAAGGAATACAAAGGAAAATGATTTCTAGAGACTTTGGGAGAGCTCCCTTCAAACTAAAACCCTTAAAGGCTAATGCAAATGCTGGTAAACCAAAGAGGATTTGGAGGAAGAAGCAATCAAAGAGTATTGTTCATGCAGACACAAGGTTTAAAGATCTGGCAGTAATGGAAATCACTATTCCAGAAAGGTTGATATCCCTACATGTTGAATTTTTGAGAAAGATAGCACTTAGGGTGTGGATTCAAACTCATAATTTAAGCAAATTAGACATACAAGCATTGATTTTCAGTAACTAACCAGGTATGAAAGAGGTATTATTCCATGATCAAATTTTAAACTATTTTACTATTCTCTTTACTTCAGCCGAGACTAGGGATTGGGTGCATAAATTCAAAGGGCGGTTCTGTAAAGGCTACCTACCTATTTTCCCCTAAATCAAGTGATGTTAATTTTTTTCCCCACTGGATAGAATTACTAGATTTGTCCCTCGAATACAGAGACATAGAAATTTTTGAATTGATAGAACATAAGGTGGGTATCTTTATCAGACATGATCTCATCCCTTTTGAACAAGTCTTTCGCCCAGTTAGGGTTTGCTTACTTCTAAGCAATCAGAAACCAATTCCACAATATATAATTTGCCATTCCAAATGGGGGGATTGAAACAAATTGTTCGTATTCAAGAACTAGAGGTAACTGGTAAACATTCTTTGATTTTGGGCCATTTTAATGTCGATTGCCAAGGTGTTGATTCATACTAGATTATGGTATGTGAGGACCATTCATCGATGCCTGAGAAATGTAAATTTAGGCAGGTTGTTGATGTGAATGGTATAGATATTCATTGAATTACTTAAAATAGTGATGCTATTTTATCTACTTCTCATTCAAACTTGGATCTACCAAATGAGCCTTCACAAGATTAGATCCCTCCATCAAATTTGGACATTAAGGGTAACATTCAGTCTCTTTATTCAGATCATTCATCCCTTCCCTTTTCATGTCATTATTCTTGTGCAAATCCTATGATGGAGGTATGTAAGGATAATCAAACTAGTCCTGGGTTGGAATTACAACTTTCTAATACTTCAGAGAATTTTCATAAGATAATGGATAGAAGGGGCCTTGTTAAATGTCATTTTGTGAAGCAGTTTCCAATATATTTGCTAGGATTAAGTTTTAAAAACCAATTTGTTTTGATGGCACATCCTCATAAATTCCATAACATTTCATATCATCAAACAATTTGTAGGCAATTAAATTATCGAGACTTTAGTTTGTCTAATTAGAAAAAACATAGTTCCTCTATAGTAGATTTAGTCACACATCTTGTTATGTTTATCAGTTCCCTTTGGATATGTTTGTCCCAACATGTAAATAGACTATGCAAGACCTTAGGTTGGATAGTAGTGTGGATTCTGAATTACATCAATTAGCCAATGAGATTTTAGTATTTGTGGTATCAAAACAATTTCAATTAATTGTAGAAGTTATGCAAGAAGATATGTCCCAGATATCAGTAGAAAATTTTGAGGAAGCTCAAAGGCAATTAGGATATTTCCAACCTAAACAAATGATCAATAGAAATATTGGTTGCGGGTCCACTTTTGATTTCTCACAAACCCTTTCAATTATGAAGTCACTTGGAGATCTCAATGTGGTATCCTCTACTCCAAAGACTTGTGGAAAAAAGAGTATAAGTACAAAAGCTAAAGAAGAAATTACAATAGGCATTCAATCCACTTTGGAAGAAAAATTTCAATCAATAAAAAGAGTCACCAGAAGGACTAAGTGTCTTCTGGTGGAAGGATGAATACCATAACATGGAATGTTAGGGGTATCAACGCCCTTGACAAAAGAAGTAGGATTAAAAAATTGCTTGATGAGTTGAAAGGAGACATTATATTACTTCAAGAGACAAAGTTATCAGATGAAAAGTATGAGGAGTCAATTGCTAAATGGAAACAATGGAAATTTGTCCATTGTCCTAGTGTTGGGGCATTGGGAAGTTTAACCACTTTATGGAACCCGAAGGTTGTTATCGAAAGCTTAATAGGACAAGATTTGGGTGGGCAATGTTTTAAGTTTCAACATTTTGAAATCTTGATGGTTATCTTTAATATTTATGGTCCCTCGAGTATTTTAGACAAGGTTATATTGTGGAATGTCATTTTAGAAAAAATTAGATCTTTATCACAACAAAATTGTATCATAGGTGGTGACTTCAATGCAATTCGAAATAATAAGGAGAAACAGGGTGGTATTTTTCCATCTCTAAAAATTATGGAGGATTTTGATAACTTTATCGCTACCAATGAATTGTTTGAAATTGAAACATCCAATGAATTCTTCACTTGGCATAATAGAAGAGATGGTTTCCTACAAATTGTTGAGAAACTTGATAGATTTTTAGTTTCACAAGCATGGAAAATAACGTCTATCCTATTCTTAGCAAAAATTCTTTCTTTCCTAGGATTGGATCACTTTCCCATTTCATTATCCTTAGATAATAAAGTGGACTAGACAACATCACATTATAAATCTTCATTTAAATATGAAAGAATGTGGTTCAGACATCCAATGTTTCTTCCTTTAATTAGACAACGGTGGGTTAGTGCTCCATAGGAAAAAGGTAATAGTATGTATCAGTTCTATAAGAAACTCCAATATCTTAAAGACAAAATTAGAATCTGGAACAAATAGGTTTTTAAAAATATTTTTGAGGAGAAAAAAAGGGTGCAGAAGGAATTTCAAGAAATCAATGAAGAAATCATTAGTTTTGGCTTGAATTCAAATTCATATTCTCATCAGAAAGAGAAGCAATTTCAATGGGTAGAGTTGTGTTATAGGGAGGAAGAATATTAGAGGCAAAAGTCTAGAGAATAATGGTTAAGTGATGGTGACCATAATACAAAATTCTTTCATGCTTCAACAAGTTAAAAAAAGGCAAGTAAATCCATTTTTTCAATCACGAATTAGCTTATGAGTAAAAAATTATCAGATGAGGCAAGTATCAAAAGGGAAGGGGTTAGATTATTTAAAGAACTCCTTGATCCATCAATGAAAATATAAGTAAATAACTATCAACTTAACTCATTCTTAGAGGCAATTCCAAGAATTATATCAGATCATTATAATGATGCTCTTATGAAACCCTTCACTTTGGAGGAAATTCGAAAAATAGTTCAATCCCTGCCCCCAGATAAAGCACTTGGTCCTGATGACTTTATAGCTCTCTTCTTTTAGAAATGATGGGATGTTCTGGGTTGGGATTTACTTATGGCCCTATAATCATCCCGACACAAGGGTTACATGTGTGGGAATTGTAATTCTACTAATATTGCCATCATTCCAAAGTCTGGCGATCCCTAGACTTTTGCAGATTTCAGACCAATTTCATTGTGCAACACTATATATAAAATCTTCACAAAGGTTATTTATTCTAGACTTCAAGTTTTGTTTCCTAATATAATTTCTCAAGAATAGGGTGGTTTTGTGCCAGGTAAAGAGACACCGAAAGGGGAAATTATGGCTCATGAAACTCTTCATCATATCAAATAAAACCAAGTTCCTTCCTTTGTTATTAAAATTGATATGATGAAGGCATATGATAGAGTTAACTGGTCCTTTCTTATCAATGTATTGGAAAAATTTGGTTTGATTAAAGCTTGGTGCAAATGGATCAAAGCATGTATTTCGGGGGCTACATTTTTGGTTCTTATTAATGGGTCTACGAAGGGTATTTTAAATCTTCTCAAGGAATTAGACAAGGTGATCCTCTTTCACCTACCTTATTTATTCTGATGGTGGAAGCTTTTAGCAGGGCCATAATTCAATCTCAATAGTTGGAGCTTAGGAAAGGCATTCGGTTTGGAGGAAATGATCTAGTGGTCACTCACTCTCTCTTTGTAGATGATACTTTGTTGTTTGGATCTACAAATATTAATGAAGCCAAGCATATTAAGTATTTACTGGATCAATATTCACTATTCTCAGGTTAGAAGATTAGCATGTTTAAATCTAAAATCTTCTTCTCTAACACAACTCCACCTATTGAACAAAGGATTAAAAAGATTATTGATTTTGAGGAGGAAAAATTACCATCTACATATTTGGGTGTTCTCTTTTTCATGGGCAATAATAAAGCTTCTTATTGGAAAAATATAGTAGATTGAATTAAAGCTAGAAAAATGGCTTGGAAGGTAAGATGCTTTCTCTATCCAGCAAAATTCTTTTAGTTAAGTCTATCTTATCATCCATCCCAACTTATTACTTCTCTATATTATCAACACCTAGGTTTATTATTAAGCAGATTGAAGGCATTATTCGGTGTTTTTTTATGGATAGAAAATATATCAAGTAATAGCAAAATCCTTCTCATCTCCTTAAAGGAAATATCTTTAGAGAAGCATCAAGGTGGGATTAATCTTCCTAATCTAGCTTTAAGGAATATTTCTTTCAGAGGTAAATTAGTTTGCTCTTTGTATGAGAAAGTAGAGGTTAAATGGTGTAGGATCTTACAGAGAAAATATTTAGATTCTATTGACCCCTCCAAAATTTTCACTATGGACCATTTTCCTAAAGGGTCAGCTATTTGGAACTTCTTGGTGGGATCTTGTGATTTTGTTGCTAGATATCTGACTTGGAAAATTAACAATGGTTTTAAGGCACTCTTTTGGTAAGATTCTTGGAATGGCCTTCCTTCACTTTGTAACTCCAAATCCTTTGACAATTGGATTAAAAAAAATTGTGCTAAATGGGGCCCCTATGTAGCTAATTATTTTTAGTTCGTTGATCCAATTTCAGGTAGAGTTACTTGGAAAAACCCAGACTAGTTACCAATTCCTGATCAGATCAAAAAAGAATTTATTAGTATATGTAATAAAAGGACTATTTCAATGTCTAATATCCTAGATACATTGATCTTGGCCCCACATCAAGAGGGAAGATACTCAGTAAAATTGGTTTACTTAGCTGCCAAGAACCTAGAAATTGGTTACAAGTCATTTTGGGCATTCAAATTTTGTTGGAACCCAATAATCTTACCAAAGGCAAGAAATTTTTCTTGGTTAGCTTTAAAAAAGAGAATTTTGACAAGATAAAAGTTATCAAAATTGAATATTGTTCATAACATGAAATGTGTATTATGCATGGAGATAGAGGAGAATGTTGACCATCTCTTTGTTCAGTGTAAATTGGCATATCAATGTTGGATCTTCATCCTTCAAAAATTAAATTTTAGTATGCCCCTTCCAAACACCTTATGGGATATGTTCCAAGATTATCCAAGTCCGATTAACCACTCTTATTATTTGTGTATTTGGAAGTGTATCCCAGCAATTGTTATTTGAGCAATTTGGTGGGAGAGGAATAAGGATTTCCTAAAATCAACCTTCGACATTAGAAACTGTGTTGTCAGCATTAGAAGTTGTAGTGGGGAAAGTTGTAGTATCTTATATCAAAAGAACTTCTAAAAATCTTATTGTTATAGGTTGGGATACTGCTTTGGCTAATAGATGGACTTCTTTACCCTCTCCGTCTTATCAATTCATTACATTTGGTGGTCCTCATGACAAAGCTAATAAAAATATTGTGAAATGGATTCCCCCTACTAGGGGAGATTGCAAGTTAAATTTTGATGGCTTCTCGAGAGGAAATCCTAGTGAATCAAGAGCCGGTATGTGTATAAGATATCATAATGGGAAAGTGTTAGGTATGTTGGCTCAAAAATTTCCAGTTGGTACAAACAACACACCTGAAGCCATGACACTCCTACTTGGTTTAGAACTGGCACTTCGACTAAACATAGTTAATATTCACATTAAGGAGTATTCTTCAGTGGTTATCAATTCAAGTGTAAAGAAAAAAAATAGAGAACTGAAAGTTTGGTTATATTCTGGAAAAAGCTTGGGCAATGATTGATAAATTTAAAGTGTTGTCCTTCTCTCATACCCTTGGGGAGGGAAACCAATTTGTAGATAATTTATCCAATATTGGTTGTGACTTGAAGACTAATGAGGCAAGCATTACAGAGTTTATACTTGCCAACTTTCCCACTTTATTTACCTTAATTCAGTAAGAAAAAACCTTTTAATGATGGTCACACAAATAGTATTGTATATGAGCAATGTTAGTATGCTAATAGAAACCAAATTTAAATAAAGCTTCTACAAACTAAACAAAATTCATAAACTTCAAGATAGACTAAGATGAGCTCTCAATTGAGAATATGAGCCATTAATGGTCTCTCTCAATAAGAAGCTCTCTTGTTGAGTAGCTTTATCTAATTGGGTAGGATGTATGCTCAATATGCTTCCAAAGGCTTCAATGGATGATTGTGGATTTTTGGTGTGGATAGATGGCTTTAGTATGGATTTGGCTCTCAAAATAGCATTATAACTTTACTTCATGGATTGTGTTATTTTGCAAAGGGGAAGGATCCAATTTATAGGCAAGAGGCTTGAGGGATTGAGGGCTAAGATGCAAGGATGGGAAAAAGCTTATGGAGGGCTTAGATTGCATGAGAGGAGAGCACATGGATTGTGCTTCCTTATAGCCAATCAAAGAGTGACACACGTCACATGGTGAGAGGATGGAGGAAAGGGGAAGGATGAGTCAACAAAGGAGGCTCAAGGGATAAAATCTTCATAAAGACCCTCATAATGATTTGTAAGAGCAATAAAAGGGCTTGGAAGAGTCATTTATGGCCTAGTGGGCTTCATAAAGTTTTATGGTTGAGATATTTTGAGGGTGATGAGAGCAATTTTGACTTGGACTTGATTAGGAAAGTTTTAAGCTTGCTTAGGCTTGTGCAAATGATTAGAGGATGGATTAGGATGGTTTAGGATTAGCTTAGGGATAGGCAAGTGGATGGCATTTAATGAGGGTGGGTGAAGGAGGAGATATTTGTTAACTTTAGCTTGGGTTAGTAATTCTTAACCCATGTTTAGGGAATGTGACAAGGTTAGGAGGGGATTAGGATTAGGTTTAAAGACATCTTCTAGAAGAGTCTATGCTTTGGATGAGGATAAAGACTTTCTAGAATAGTCTAGAATTTCTTAGGATGAGGATGAAGACTTTCTAGAAGAGTCTAGAACTTCTTAGGATGAGGATAAATTAGATTTTTAAGAAATAAATAAAGTTTTATTTATTTCAAGGGTTTGGGTTGAGGAGATATTTATTAAAACTTTTTTAATAAACATGAGGATTAATATTTAATCTTAATTAAATATTTTGAGTTGGGATTAGGGGTAGGAAATGATGAGATTAGCCTTTAATCAAAATTAAAGAAGGATTAGAAGATTTTGGAAGAGGTTATTGGTCATAAGGAAATTGGCCAAGTTTTGGGCAAAAAATAAATTTTTTATTTATTTTAAGATTTTTGGTCAATTTATTAATTAAATAATTAATAAATAAGGAAATAATGTTTAAATAAGATTTAAACATTTTTGGGAGGGATTCCTTAATTAAATATTTTTAATTAAGATAAAGGGATTTAATGGCATAAAAATTAATTAATTAATTAAATAATTAATTAATTAATAAATGATGATGTCATCAGGACTTTTTCAGAAAATAAAAATACTTTATTTTCTAAAGGTTTTTAGGTGTCTACATTTTGCCCCTCTTTGATGTGATGCCGCAAGTGGCATGGCATCAAAGATAAGAAAATAAGATGCCCAAGGCTAGAGCAGAAGAGGAGAAAATGGACTGCAAGATGCCCCCTCAAGAAGGTGGTGAGGAGAGAAAGCGAGGCTCGACGACTTCTTGGAATGTACAAGAATTTGAGATGATCAAGAAGACTCATATTGGCTTAAGAGAAGAGGTTTAGTTAGCTCAAACTCTCACTACAGGAGAATGATAAAGGGAGAATCAGATGCACAAGAGGAAGCAAGCTTAAGACTTTAGGGAAGGTGGAGGATGAAGGAGCAGAGCGCTATAAAAAAGAATCCAGGATAGGGAGATGGATGAGGGGATTATAAAGCTGATGCAACAGGATTTCAAAGAGTCAGATTGGTGGAAGATGGGTTTCGGAGATCCCTAGGACTAGGATTGTGGATCTCGAAAGGTGAGGCTTGGTGGATTGATTTGGATTGGTGGATCCCTAAGACTAGGATTGTGGATCCCTAAAGCTAAGAGTGATGAGTGATTCAAAGAGATACTGATGCATAAGCTGGGGTAGGAGAGACGGATGCTGGATATGGATGGGGGATAATGGAGATGAAGGAAAACCATTGAAGCTTTTTGAGCGGGGGGATACTTCAAAGAGAAGTACCACCATGTAGTTGAGCACTAGATTTGCTATAGGACTATTGGTTAATTGCCAAGGTTACCAAGAACATCAAGGCCTTTTCACCAACCATCCAAAGGACTGAAAAACTAACTCAAAACAAACACGCAAGGATTTCCCCAGCATCACACATGAATCCAAGAGGAAGCAGTGTGGAACCGACACTGGGTAACCCACAAGCAGAAAAGAAAAATAAACAAAAGACTTGATCAAGACCTTACTCTCAGATTGCCCCATTCGTAGCATACCATGATATGGAAGATCGTGGCAACCTTGAGGAGGAAACAAAAAGATTGCTTGGAAAAGATATTTCAAGACCCAAAAGGGAAGATTCCAAATCAAAAGAAAGCGAAAATCCAAAAGAGAACCGTTTGCCAATGAGATGGGTAGGATGAGGTACTAACGGACCAAGATTAGACATGAGGAAAGCTATATCCTACAAGGATCTATCGGAGAGCACCTAAGCTGATGGATCTAGATGGGTGATGCGTCTGGCAAGCTGAACTAAGAAGGATAGCACTTTGGTGACAGGAGATCTAGCTAAAGGATGCATTGGAATAGCTAACCAAGGGTTGTGCGATGTGTGCAAGATGCTAATCAAGGAGGAACAAACATGAAATTTGGATAGATACAATGGTACTAAGCTAAAGAGGATGTACAAGCTGACAGACCAAGATATTTACAAGTGAGCTAATCAAGATATGGTACAAGCTAACGGACCAAGATAGTTACAAGCAAGCAAAAGCTCAGAATGATAGGATAGCAGGATGGTTCGATGTTGTGCAAGATGCGAAAGCTAAGGGTGGGGTGATAGCGAAGGATATGGATTTGGCAAGATGCATCCAATGATGATGAGAGATTTTATGACCAAGGATAGCTAGAGGAGCAGGATGAGATGGTTGGATAGGATGGTAGATAGCTAGGATTATGATGGATATAAAGAGATGACATTGGGTTTGCATGAGGATAGCCTAGAGCTAGATACCGATGACAAGGGAGGATGGACAAGACAAGATCTCCAAGGAATATAGTGCCCCCAATCAGAAGATAACATGCGGAAGGAGGTCTTATGATGGATGTGATAGGATTGAAGCTAGGATGGAAAAAGCAGAAGGGGCTAGGGAGATGGATGATAGCTGAGATGATTGGCTGAAGCTACATAAGATTAGTGGATGGTGTGAGATGGAAGCTGAAGGATGGAGGATAGGTGGATAGATTGGAAGATGGAGTTGGATGTCAAGAGATGACCAAAAGCATGAGGGTGATAGGCTAAGCTGGGGATGGTGGGATTACGCATGATGCTTGTTTGCTAAGTTTTCATCATGGTACTTGTCCAAGGCGCTTGAATTGCCAAGTTTTCACCAGTGGAAGCTTTATTTTTCTTTTCCTTTTTGACTTTTTGACTTTGGACTTAGCTGAAATGATTTTGGCTTTCTTCAGCTATTTTGGCTTTTTTTGGATTTTTCATTGGCTGTTGGAATGTTCAATTTTGTTGCTAGCTGTTGGTACACCAGATGTGTGATTTATGCAATAGATCGGATTAGATGGGATTGATGGTAGGAGATGGAGGGATGAAAATTCTCAAAAGGAGCATGAGATGGGGATGCTTGCAAGAGAAACATTGGCACATGTTGGAATGGGTGTGAAAAGAGCATATGGGGGATAGATGGTAGATGCGGGCGTGATGGAGGATTTGTGGAAGCGTGCTTGGGGATATAGGCACCCAAGATGGAGTTAAGAGATGGGGGACATGAGTCACTAGATGGGGGATTAGCAATGGTGGATGCCATTATGCATTGGGTTTCAACTTTTCTCTTGGGGATCCACATGGTTTTGGATTTTCTTTTCATAGGCTTTTGCATTGTTTTGCATTCTTTGATTGGATTTTTCCTTTTTGGAGTATGTCTTTTAGAATAGGCATATGATTGCCTAGGATGTGGATTTTTAGCTTTATGCATTTTGAAGTTGGCATTCACATTGCTGTGGTAAGCTTTGGGAAGATGGTTAGGAGGAGCTTTGTGAGATGGAGAGGATATGAAAGAGCATGTAGGGGGATGATGATGGATGATGTGCCCTGATATGTGCCTTTGTTGATCTTGCATAGGAATGGATGGAATAGGATTTTTATGATGGCTAATAGGAGGATGGAGGATGGTAGATTTTGGGACATAGGGACCCAGAATGGATTTAGCGGATGAAGGGGGGATATGGTAGGTTGTTTTGGGTTGCAAAGATGGTGGAGGGGGGATGACATAAGATTTCTTGAAGGAGTGATGGGAGGCTGGCATGGTGGGCTTGGAGATAGGCTTGGTTTGGGGGTGTGGTGTACCAACACCTTTAGATGGTGAGCCTTTGGATACATATCCAAGACCATGAAATCCTAGATTTTTTTGTGCAATAATAGGCTCTCTGATTCATTGCTCTTGTATTCCTAAACCTTGACCTTGATAATGCCATCGATTGAGCATTTGAACAAGCTGAGGAAACTTTTTGTTTGCAGAAAATGGTAGAAGTGATTTATTAGGTGTATTGCAATGGGGAGATACTGTTCTTAATTCTTCTGCTGAGAGAGGGCCACCATGGATGAATGTAAGTGAACCAAGAGGGTAGATTATAGATGGTGGAATAGCTTGGATAGGTGGTAAGATGGAAGCATGGAGCGGGGGAGATGGAAGGATAGGATCTTGATGTAGCTGGTGGGATGACAAGATATCTTGTAGTGGAGGAGATATGGCTTGAGGTTTTGGAGATGGAGGAAATGGTGACTGCACTATGGATGGAAGACATGGTACGATGATATCTTCATTTATGCTTTGGGGGATGTCAACATGCTTTTGGGCAAGATCTTGATAGGATTGGTTTGGAGTGGATGGTGCAATAGGGGGTGAGGGGATGGATTCTTCAAAGGCAGCGGATGGATAGATGGGGGATTTAGTAGTGGAGATGGGTGAGTAGAAGATGGATGCATAAGGGTCATTATGAGAGATTTGGGAAATGCTTGGAGGCGATGTGGATAGGATTTGGAGGGATTTGATAGGTGGTGGGATTTTGATGCTTGCAGGAAGTGGAAGGATTTTAAGCAATTTGATGGATGGTATGGGGATGATAGCTATGGGAGATGGAGGTGATATTATAGATGGGGAAGCTTCATCACTGACTACTTCACATGGTTGGATTAGATGACATGGCTCATCAATTGTTGGAGGCAACTTTTCTTGTATTTCCTCTAGGAGATTCCTTGGAGACTCGTGTGTCGAAGGTGGAGGTGGATTGACGGGAATAGCTAGTGTGATGGGGGTGGAAGATTGGAAGCTTGGTTGATGGGGTGATGGAGGGGAAGCTGGAATATCAGATGGCATGACTAGATAGTTTGGAATAACTCTTGGATTTTGGGGGATGCTTGGGGGAATGTTTCTAAGGCTTTCAATATACCCGTCATAGTCAACAAGATTTTCATCATCATTGGAATAGGAGGTGGTGGGAGCAAGGACAATGCGACCAAAAACATCATGATAGGATTGGTACTTCATGCTTTGATGGTGAGTTTGATGGGGATGGGGTCTTGCATATGGATGAACACGGAAGCTCATGGTTGGATTTGGTTTAAGCACAGATTTTGGATTGGCTGATGAAAGATTTCCTAGGGAGAGTGAAAGCTGCATGACAGACCTAAGGAGGATTGGCTGGAGATTTTTGGCTTTCCTGTGGATGGAAGACTTCAAGGGCATGTTGTCAAAAGGTGAGAGTTTTGCTTTCCTATGCATTGGATTGGTGGAGATTGTGTCAACCTAAGAATAGACTAGTGATCCTATGGCATGACACAAGATTGACCACTTGTGGATCCCAACCTTTAGCTCAAGGTGATGAGGGATACAAGTGACAAAGCTGGATTACCCTAGACAATGCTCTGTCAAAGGGATAACCTGGGTGAGATTGGTTGATTGGTCGGATTGATTGGATAACAAATTCTAGTAGAATGACAACAACTCTCTAAAGGCTTGGGTGATTTTGGATTGGGTTGCTAGCTGGCTGGTGGGATGATTTGGAGAGACTTTGGATTTGGGATTGTTCTAAAGCAAGGAACTAGATAGATTCGGTTGCATCGGGGGAGCTTGGATGATTTTTTGATAAGGCAGTGACTACACTAAGTATGCCTTGAGTTGGGAGATTTCTGCTTTTTTGGGATTTCGACCAAAATTGGCAAACATTCATTCAAAAGCTATGAACAAACAAGCAAAAAAAAGTTTTGAGCAAGCATGTCAAACACACCAACATCTTAGGAAGTTTTCTACAAGGATGAAATTTGGTTTAGCTAGGGAGTCCTCGATATACACAAGGTACGTGAGGCCCAAATCCGTAGATGAAACCAAAAAGATGTCACATAGCCGAGAGGAGCGGTAACCCACTTCTCCTCTTTCACTTCTCAAGGGTATAAAGTTCCTTGAGGCTTAGCCCGAGTGACAAAATTTTGATCCCAAGAGAGGTGTCTTTGGATTCACCTCCCGATCTTTATACTCCGCCGGAATGCTGGAGTTGAGGTCGTCCCAAGGGGTGATGAAATCCCCAAGCAGGCCTCCTAGAAAGTGTAAAACAAGACCACATACATGATCTTGGACTTTAAAAGACACGCGTTTATTCCAATTGATGATTTAGATTTTGTAAGCTATAATTGAAGACACTTGTGATTATGGCGTACAATATTCATTCCAATTTGACAGCATCGTCAGCATAATGAAAGTCGAGAGATCGTCAACATAAGAAATGTGAGCGTTATTGAAAATGCATCCAAACCATGCAATGTTCATTGATTGTTAAGCATTCAAGATTGAGTGTGAGTTTGTTTTAAGCCCAAAACAAAGATGTGTGAAACTTGATTGCCAAGCACGCGCCCGGAGGCCCTCCACGTCAAGATTTGTCCAATTTTTATGCCCAAATGAAGTGTGAGCGAGATTAATGTGCATTCAAGGAAAATTTGATTTTAATCCATGGCATTCAAGAGTGTGTTTAGCAACATGCATTCAAAGACAAGTGATTAAACATTCAAGTTTTTTCCTTTGAGCATTCAAGATTGAGATTTTGTGTGTTGTTTTAAGAACTTTGAAGTGCTTTGTTTTAAACTTAGATTATTCAAGATTGTTTTTGGACTCAAAAGTGAAAATGACTCTTTGGACTTTGGTTTTCATTCAAGATTTTGTGTTCTAGTTTGCATATTTTAAGCCCAAAAAAGATATTCCTAGATTGTTTTGATGCATGAAAAACCTAAGAAACATTCAAGATTTTGCAACAAGACATTTGTTTGGAAAAAATAACAAAGGTTTTAGGACAATTTTTGGCAACCATTTAGGACTCTTAGTTTTCATGAGATTTTTTTAAAAGAACTTTAGTGTGCACTTAGTGTTGATTTTGAACCTTTTGAAATGGAAACTTGAAGTTCTTTTTAAATTCCCAAAAATGAAGTGTTCCTAATTTTGCATGAATGCATCTAAAACCTTGATGTTGCAAGGATGCAAATGATTAGATTGGTTTAGTTTCACTTGTTAAAAGATTTTTTCTTTTTTGCAAATTTTTAATTTTTCAATGGATTTAAGTATGATTTGGGGGTTCATTTTAAGCACTTAAAAGAAGTGTGTATGATTTTGCTTCCTTAAAATAAAATGGCCAAGATCTCCCACAAGAAGAAGAAGAAGAAGTAGATGGAATAAGAAGAATATAGACAAGAAAAGGAAGAAGAATTTCAAGTTCTTTGTCCACCTATAAGCTTGAAAAATCTGCAAACACTATGAGATAGATTATGAGTTCCTTTGTCTTATTCATGCTCATGTGGACCTACAAAACCAATTTATACAATCCTACCAATCACAAAAACAAGTAAAATTAGCCAAAATCAGCAAATGACATACAAAACTTGACTAAAAAAGCTAATGAAGATGATCCATGCGGGGTCCCACCGGGCGTGCCAAAATGTATATGAGCAATGTTAGTATGCTAATAGAAACCAAATTTAAATAAAGCTTCTACAAACTAAACAAAATTCATAAACTTCAAGATAGACTAAGATGAGCTCTCAATTGAGAATATGAGCCATTAATGGTCTCTCTCAATAAGAAGCTCTCTTGTTGAGTAGCTTTATCTAAATGGATAGGATGTATGCTCAATATGCTTCCAAAGGCTTCAATGGATGATTGTGGATTTTTGGTGTGGATAGATGGCTTTAGTATGGATTTGGCTCTCAAAATAGCATTATAACTTTACTTCATGGATTGTGTTATTTTGCAAAGGGGAAGGATCCAATTTATAGGCAAGAGGCTTGAGGGATTGAGGGCTAAGATGCAAGGATGGGAAAAAGCTTATGGAGGGCTTAGATTGCATGAGAGGAGAGCACATGGATTGTGCTTCCTTATAGCCAATCAAAGAGTGACACATGTCACATGGTGAGAGGATGGAGGAAAGGGGAAGGATGAGTCAACAAAGGAGGCTCAAGGGATAAAATCTTCATAAAGACCCTCATAATGACTTGTAAGAGCAATAAAAGGGCTTGGAAGAGTCATTTATGGCCTAGTGGGCTTCATAAAGTTTTATGGTTGAGATATTTTGAGGGTGATGAGAGAAATTTTGACTTGGACTTGATTAGGAAAGTTTTAAGCTTGCTTAGGCTTGTGCAAATGATTAGAGGATGGATTAGGATGGTTTAGGATTAGCTTAGGGATAGGCAAGTGGATGGCATTTAATGAGGGTGGGTGAAGGAGGAGATATTTGTTAACTTTAGCTTGGGTTAGTAATTCTTAACCCATGTTTAGGGAATGTGACAAGGTTAGGAGGGGATTAGGATTAGGTTTAAAGACATCTTCTAGAAGAGTCTATGCTTTGGATGAGGATAAAGACTTTCTAGAATAGTCTAGAATTTCTTAGGATGAGGATGAAGACTTTCTAGAAGAGTCTAGAATTTCTTAGGATGAGGATAAATTAGATTTTTAAGAAATAAATAAAGTTTTATTTATTTCAAGGGTTTGGGTTGAGGAGATATTTATTAAAACTTTTTTAATAAACATGAGGATTAATATTTAATCTTAATTAAATATTTTGAGTTGGGATTAGGGGTAGGAAATGATGAGATTAGCCTTTAATCGAAATTAAAGAAGGATTAGAAGATTTTGGAAGAGGTTATTGGTCATAAGGAAATTGGCCAAGTTTTGGGCAAAAAATAAATTTTTTATTTATTTTAGGATTTTTGGTCAATTTATTAATTAAATAATTAATAAATAAGGAAATAATGTTTAAATAAGATTTAAACATTTTTGGGAGGGATTCCTTAATTAAATATTTTTAATTAAGATAAAGGGATTTAATGGCATAAAAATTAATTAATTAATTAATTAATTAATTAATTAATAAATGATGATGTCATCAGGACTTTTTCAAAAAATAAAAATACTTTATTTTCTAAAGGTTTTTAGGTGTCTACACAAATAGTATAAGTTTGGGTTCAGTATTGACCAAGTTATTCTTGGCTTAATATTTACCAAGTTCAATATTGATCGAGTTACTCTTGGCTTAGTGTTTACCAAGTTTAGTATTGACAATGTTCATTAAGATTGAGTTCAATATTGATCGAGTCACTCTTGGCTTAATGTTTACCAAGCTCAGTATTACCCAAGTTACTCTTGGCTTAGTGCTTACCAAGTTCAATATTGACAGAGTTCATGAAGCTTAGGTTCATTATTGACCGAATTACCCTTGGCTTAATGCTTACCAAGCTAGCTCGAGTTTAGTATTGATCAAGTTTCTCAACGCTCATCAAGTTATTTAGTTTATTGTTTACTAAGTTCCCCCAGGTGGGGTGTTGACCGACTTCCAGCCAGGTGTTTGTTGAGTTAACAAGGAAGAAACTCATGCCGAGTTATTTAACCATAGTTCTACCGAGTACTAATGGGTATACTGACCGAGCTATCTAATCTTGCTGAGTGTGGCATGGAGTTTCTTTGATGATTGAGGAGGTTATCATGTGTGAGATTATGGTGAAGTCATACTAAATCTTTTTGCATTGCTCAATATCTTTTCTTACTGCCATCACTTGAGTATGTTGTGTGGTTTTACATTTGCCAAGATCAAATCTAAATTTAAGTCAAAAGTGTGTCTCAAGTTGATCAAGGATAACATTAATAGATGGTAATAAGGATTTTTATCATTCTAGTACATATGAATGCAGAATATTCATGCCTTATTAAATTTGGGGTTGTTAGTCTTGTACTTCACTCTACACAGTTGCAATTGGGCTTTGATGTAATGAAACCTTATTTATTACTCACATGGGAGTAGATGTGTCATACCTTTTGAGCATTTGGATTTCTTTTTATGACTCCTTTCCTGCTCTCTTGGCTTGCCTTCTCAATTTCTAGGATGTCATTCTCATTGGATACTTGTGTGAAATGTGAGTCTTGTCATCAGTATCATAGAAGCATCTTACCCAAAAATTATACAATTTCACTTCAACCGATGGTAGATGAAGATACACTCTCTCATCCCTTGGATGATGAGGTGTTGGATATTATGTTCATTATGCTTTCTTCCTCCACCCATCGTGTGGTTTGTAATGTCATTGTGGAGGACTTCTTCTTTGCAACATCTAGACATGTGCTATATCCTTCAAATTTGGTCTCCATATTTCTATCTAATGCTATGGATCTTCTTCAGTCAACTTCAAGATTGGAAATCATTGCTTACAAGGTAGTCAGACCAGATTTTTGGGCTCAAAATAAACTAAAGTGTACTATCCAGAGTTATGATTTGTGGTCTGGAAATACCTTGGTGGGGGGACTATTTTCAAGGACCATTCTCATGCAAAAACATGAGGTTTTGGTGACTTTCAAGGCATTACAGAAGTCATGTGAAAAGCATAACTTATGACTCTTAACCAAGACCTTGCAAGTTATGGGAAAAGCTCTAGGTTTTTAGATGACTGATGGTGTGAGGCAAATTGGATTTGCACTAGTTCACATCTTGGGTCTTCCAATTTCTGATGCACATGCAATATCTCATAAGAAGACGCTTTTGGCTCCATTAATTCAATCAGCTTGTGAACCTAGTGACTGGTTAGTTCCTGCTCTAAGTGCTCTTGGCTCAGAACACCTTGTCCCAAAATCCCACTCGGACCATCCCAAATCAACAATCTAGGGTGGTATTTCTAATGTTGTTGTTGAAGGTTCCATCTTGGGATGGGAGATGGTTCCACTACTATGCTCAGATTTTGGATGAGGTCAATCGGTACAACCTAGTTTTGTATCTACTTCCACCGAGAGTGTCGAGGACATGAAAGAAATATAGTTTATTGGCATTCTTCTATTTTTTTTGGTCATTTCTTCTAAACTTCAGGCATGCTTTTAAAATGTTTGTATACTTTGGCTATGTTCAGTCCCTTATGCTTGTTGTTTTGATACGCTCGAAAATCCAAAATTCAATAAAGTTTGAATTTGGTGAAATTATTATTTTTCCATCAATCTATGTTTGTCAATATCGATGCTTGTATTTTGTACATACTACGATGATGCTTGGTTCTCTTTTCGGTTCTTTCCCTATTGAGCTCTTGAACCAGTATATATATAAAGTGGCTTGTCCACTCTTGCCAAAAAAAAAGAATCTTGTGAAATGAAGAATTTGGTAAAGAACCTATTTTGAGAATAATTTTGTTTAAGACCAAATGTAAGATCACTAGAAAATATTGTAAAGTAATTGTTTGTAGTGGAAGTTTTGATAATTTGGCATCTGAGGTGCTAGTTAACAAGTTCCAGTTGTAGAGGTTGAGACATCCTAAACCTTACCATGTTAATTGGATCCAGAAGGAGCATAATTTACTTATAAGGGAAAAATACCTTGTTAAATTCAAAATTGGGAATTATCATGATGAATTCTTGTGTGATATTATGCCTATGGATTCTTGTCATATTATTTTGGGTAGAACTTGGCAGTAGGGTGATCAGGCTTTGCATGATGGTATATTGAATCAATATACTATCTAGGTTAATGGAAAGAAGAAAGTATTATTTTCTTTGGTTAAGAAGCTTGAGGAGAATAATTGTACCATAGTCAGAGTATGTTTGGTTGATGGAAAATAGTTTGCTAAGGATATGAAGAAACAAAATATTTTTCTTTGACTCTTACAAAGACTGAGAAACAAGATAATATAGAACATGCATCTAAGATTGAATCTTCGTTGGATAATTTTTCATACATCATTTTTGATATTGTATATGATGCTTTACCTCCTGTGAGAAGTATCAATCACTATATGGATCTAATACCTAGAGTTATTTTTCCTAATAAAGCACCACATAGGCTTACACCTACTGAAAATGTTGAGTTCAATAAACAAGTGTAAGAATTTCTAAAGAAAGGTTTGATTAGAGAAATTTTGAGTCCTTGTGTACTACATGTTGTATTAGCACCTAATAAGAATGGAGAATGGAGAATGTGCATTGATTCTAGAGCTATGAACAAGATAACTGTGAAGTATAGAATGTCTTTGCCTAGGATGGATGACATAATAAATTTTTTAAGTGGAGTGAGTCATTTTACCAAGATTATTTTGAAAAGTGGCTATCATTGTATCAAAATTAGAGAAGGAGGTGAATGGAAAACCACTTTTAAGGCTGATGAGGGTTTTGTATGAGTGGTTGGTTATGCCTTTTGGTTTAACTAACATGCCTAGTACTTTTATGAGGATGCTAAATGAATTTCTAAAGATATTCTTGAGTAATTTTGTGATTATATACCTCCATGAAATTCTGATATTCAGTAAAATTAAATAACACCTTAAGCATGTCAAAAAAGTATTGCAGAGATTGAAGGAGAAGGAATTTATTATTAACTTGAAGAAATATTCATTCACGAGGGAAGAGATTGTGTAACTTGGTTTTTTCTATTTCAGCTTTTGGTTTGAAGATGGACCTTGAGAAGGAAAAAAGCTATTCTTGATTGGCCTACACTTGAGAATATTGGAGAAGTTAGATCATTTCATCAATTGGCAAGTTTTTATGAAAGTTTGTTAAAAAATTCAATTCTATTTGTAATGCTATCACTGAAACTATGAGAGGGGATAAAAGGGATTTCAAATAGACACATGGGGCATAAAATAATTTTGAAACATTAAAACAAAAGATTTCAAAGTTACCTACACTTTCTTTTCCATCTTTCAATAATGTTTTTCAAGTTGAATGTGATGCTAGTGGAAGTGTCATTAGAGTTATTTTGAGTCAGCAAGGAAAACCTATAGATTTCTTTAGTAAAAAATTGAATGATGCTAAGAGGAAATATTCAATTTATGATCTCGAATCTATGCTATTATTCAAGCTTTGAAGAAATGGAGATATTATTTGATACCTAAAGATTTTGTGTTGTACACTAACCATAAAGCTTTACAATATTTGGGAAGTAAAAATTAGTTGAACCAAATATACATGAAATGGGTTGAGTATTTGTAGAACTTTTCTACTTCATTGAAGCATAAGAGTGGATAATTAAGAGAGATCAGAATTAAGGTACTTGGTTTTGACAATTTGAAGTACTTGTATGAAACTGATCCTGATTTTGCAAAACCTTGGAGAGCTTCTAAAGAGCATATGGTAAGAGATAAGTGGATTAATTATTTAATTTAGGAAGACATGTTGTCTAAAGGATTTTAGTTATGTGTATGTAGAGGATCTATGAGAGATAGCATCATGAAGAAGAAGCATAGTGGTGGACTTGTAGGACACTTTGGGATTGATAAAATTGTAAATTTGAATTTGAGTAGGTACTTTTGGCCATAGATTTATAAGGATGTGTAGATATTGGTTAGAGGTTGTAAAATTTGTCAAAAAAACAAGGAACTAGTTAGATTCTAGGATTGTATCCACCATTTATTGTACCTATTAAACCTTGGGAAGATATCAACATGGACTTTGTTCTTAGTTTTCCTAGAACTCTGGTAAGTAATGATACTATTTTTATAGTGGTTGAAAAAATTTCAAAGATGGCTCATTTCATACCTTGTAAAAGGACATATGATGTAGTACATGTGGTTGAATTATTCTTTAAGGAAGTGGTAAGATTTCATGATTTTCCTAAGACTTGTTTTAGATAGAGATATTAAGTTTACTCATTATTTCTAGAGAATACTTTGGAAGAAGTTGAATATAGAGTTAAATTTTAGTTCTACATTTCATCTACAAACATACAAACAAACTGAAGTTTTGAACATAATTTTGGGTAACTTGTTGAGATGGTTGATTGGGGATAAGCATACTAATTGGGATTTATTTTTGGCACAAGCAGATTTCGTATATAACAATTATGTGAATAGGATTACTAAGAAGACACCTTTTGAGGTTGTCACTAGAATGAATCTTATGGGAACTAATTAATCAAGGGATTTAGCTACTTATGTTAAAAGGAGTGTTGAATATGAGGAATTTGTATATTTCATGAAGGTTTTACATGAGAAAGTGAAAGGTAATTTGGAGAATAGTAATTTGGAATATAAACAAAGAGTAGATAAGAGGTAGAGACATAAGTATTTTAAAGTTGGAGATGAGGTTATGATTTATTTGAAGAAGGAAAATTTTTTTTGGTACCTACAATAAGCTAAAAATGAAGAAATTTGATCCTTGTAAGATTCCAAGAAAATTTGACAGTGGAAATGTTTTTGAAGTTGAATTAGCAAAACATATGGATATTTCACCTATATTAAATATAACATATATCTTTAAGTATTTTGAATTAGATGATGAATTGAAAGAGATCTTGGATTATCCTAAGAAGAAGATAAAAAACATTGAGAGGATCTTGAATAGAAAAATATGCAAGAGTGCTAGAGGAAAAGAGTACATGGAATACCTAGTTCAGTGGACAGACAAACCAATGGAAGATAGCTCATGGATTATACAAGTTGAGTTGGATATTTATGATTCAAATCAAAATATCAAGAACACCTAATGGGGACATTAGTTCTTTATTAAACCTAGGTGTTTGATATAAGAGCATCTTGGGCCTTTGAGCAATCTTGCATCACCCAAAAATACTTCTTCTTTTCTATACTGGACTGTTGGTCACAAAGTAGACATTGCTTCTTTTGGTTTCAAGTGATGCGTAGTTGATATCATGTCAAGGACCTATCCTAGATCCTTGTCCTAAGTATGTGTCCCATATTTTCATATTCTTTAAGTTATGTATCATTCTTTGTGGTCTTTATATCCTACAACTTTCATCTAGTGATGTGCAACATTTCCTTTGGTGCAATTTTCTATGCTAATGTGCCATCTTGTGTAGTTGGGAGCTGACTCTTGACATGTGTGTGGACCTATTCCTAAGAGCACATGATATTTAGTTGTCCTTTTCTTGGGTTTTGGTTTACTCTTCCAAGACTAGACCTATAATGTAATTAAATGCTTGACTAGTTGACTTGTGGCTTAGCTAGTTATATAAGAAGCTTGGTTAGATGTGGGAAAATAAATACTTAGAGAGCTTAGAGAGAAGAAGACAGAGGACTCAATTTTGGATACTGATTTTTTAATTCTCATTGTATATGGCTGCAACCTAGAAGACCTCATAGCCAGGCATGTTTCTTTCTTTATATGTGAAGTGAAATAATTACACCTATTGTGATGTTGCATATGGCCTCTTGTTTTTCTTTTTGTTTGTTTGAGTAAATCTTCTATGTATAACTCTTAGCAAGGGTAGCTTAGGATTTCCACCTTTGGCATCAGGATGTTTTTAGATCATACTATTTCTAGGACATTTTTCAGATGAAGGAAATAAATTTCTACAAAATGGGAAGTGAATGCACCATCATATCTACAATTTGGATATCAATTATTTTGGATCTAAGTGCACCTAATTATTTTTAATTTAGATATAATTGTTTGTCTGACATTAATAATTCTAGGTCAATTCATGTCTAAATGACTCATTTTTTTAAAATTCAACCAAGATATTTATGTATTAAAAAAATGTGTTTACATGTTTAGTGAACCTGGCATTTTAAACTATGATTGTATTTTATTGTTAAGATCTATTCCTTCTTCATTCAACCTTTGTATTTGAGTTATTTTGTGATTCTTACTTCTTATCTACAACTTTTATAGGATTGAAATTCTTTTTCTATTTCACACTTCATAGCTTCATGTTTTCTAGAGTTTTTCATTCATAATATAGTCTTGGTTTCAATCACCTTATCCACCGTTGGGACTTTAGTTTTAGGCATATTTTATATTATATTTACTTAGGATTCATATTAACCATTAGTTTCCACCACCTTTCATATACTAATTGGGGTTGGAGCATAAATAGTAATATCTTAGCCAACATTATTTTTTATAGTAATCATAGCATATCTACAATGCCTCTCTAACCTTATCATGTAATAATAAGAATTGGGGATGTAATTAGAACACTAGGGGTTTTTGAAGATACGTTTGCATTAAGTGATTGGTTCCAAAAATTTCAATTTAATCATGGTAAGTGAATACTTGTAAGATACCTTAACCAAGTGATGTGATATGATGAAAGTTTGTTTAATAATACACTTTATGATTAGGATCTTGAATATTACTTGCCAAAATAGCTCCTATGATCTATGATGATTTCCTTTTTGTGTCATCATTTTCTTGTAAAATTTATCTACATGATGGTGTTGGCTCCTGATTTAATAGTGATTTTAACTACTAGAAAGCTTTAAAAAAATGTATCTAAGGGTAGCTAAATCCTATGATGGATACACTATTTTTAGAAATCTCATGCTCATAAAAATCCTTCCATAAAATATGCAACCTTTTAAAGATACATCAAGCATTTACTTGATGCCTTGAATCAATAGCAAAGAACATCAAGACATACAACTCTAAACAAACAACAACTGAGATCTATTTTATTTTTCCACAAATCACAAAAGATTGCAAACAACATAGATAGGAGACAAGAATCATGTAAGGAAACTTGCAAGAAAGAATATAATTGTTTCCACATAACCCATAATAGATCTAAAACAAATATGCAATTGAAATCCACATGCAAGAGAATAGATAACATACCCACAAAAATGTGACACAAGATATATCCTAGGAAACCCTCATTGAGGATTAAAACCCAACCTCCAAAAGAATCCATCACCATTTATTATTCAGCAAAAAACACCATTGCAATACAACCATGAAAGCCTTCAAAGCCATAGCCACAACTGAGCAATCTATGTGAACATGCATGAATCCACACATCCCATGCCATGCTTTCAACCTTCACAAATGCTCCCTTGGCTAACCTTTCAAGCCTTTTCTTGCTTGACTCTTTCCCTTTTTGCCTTCTATCTTCTCCTTGTCACACAATGACAACTACCCTTGTGGTTACTTATATAGTATCAAGTTTCACAAAAGCACCAAGTGGTATTACATAAATCATGTGCTACAACATGTGAGCTACCTAACCCATTGACCCCACATTTAATATTAAAAATTTAATTCTTTTTTCCAATATCAAATAATTACATGAAATATTATCACAATGTTACAATACAACTCATTGAGTATATCTCATGGGAATCTTTCCATGTTGCATATCCATCTAAGTGCTCCTAGATACAACATTACATAATAAAATAAAGTAATGAAACATAAAAATATTATGCAATGTGTGCAACACCCATTATCTCAACACTCTCCCACTTGTTGTATACATTACATAGGGTCAATCTATAGCCACATAAATGAACAAGGGAAGAATCCCTCCCAACACATCCACCATCATGGATCAAAGTACACCATGTGCTACATCCTAGTACCTACAACAAAATCAAAGTATCTAGCATCTCAAACATGAATGATCTCACTTCCTATTATGCCACTACCACTACACATACATAAAAGCCATCCAAAAAGAAAACCACCCATGTTGTTGCATTAGAAGATCATAAAATCCTATACCAACTAAAATGCCAAAGCATAAAAGCCTAATCCAAAGGTAATCACATGTATTTGTAGTTGTTAAAATATCCATAGCTAAAATAGCACCCATATACCCATCCAACTATCTATACCTCCAAAGGTATACCAAGTGATTCTCACATAATCAACAAATCC
The DNA here is from genome assembly GCA_028749045.1 of Cupressus sempervirens. Classification (NCBI taxonomy): domain Eukaryota; kingdom Viridiplantae; phylum Streptophyta; class Pinopsida; order Cupressales; family Cupressaceae; genus Cupressus; species Cupressus sempervirens. Next base: position 180,811,081 of record CM053788.1, read on the forward strand.
AATCTATAACCTGCAATCACAAGCCTCAAGAGTAATGCCTGACATATATATACCAAGAAGCTCCCACTGCAAAAGATAATGTCAAATCTATAACCAATCCACTCACAACATCTCAAAGAAGTGAATCCATGTAGTCTCAAAGATATTAGCAACACATAAACCAATAATCTACAAGATCAACTCTCATAACAAGTCTCTAATGCTCTCCCAAGTTCTCCACAACCAACATAGGAAAGAGATAAAGGAATAACCACATCATCTCTCACATGACATACATGAACACAAACTAGTGATCACAATCTCTTATCAATCTCAAATCCAATGTAAGTGAAACTAAACATCTAGGAAGATAACCAAAATCAAGAGAAACAATGCAAATCATAACCTGTATCATGTCCTTCTACACACATCTCTAGATGTAAATTGTGCAAGTATGATCTCTTCCATAAAACTCCAACAAGAAGCCATGAAAAAAACCCAAATGATACCATATAACTAATCATGGATGTAAGCCTCTCACAAGAAGATCAAACTCATAAACCATTCCTAAACCAAGGAATATGCCCAACATAAAACCATCTCCCAAATTTAACCAACATAATAACATATGAAAATGGAGATAACCAATGCTAAACCATCTCTCAAATGAACCCTCCAAAACTAACTTATGTATTGTAGCTCAAGATCCATAACCATGAAAGACAAGCATAAACATAATGCACCTAAGAGAAACAATGGGATATACCTCTCAAGTAGCAAAACCACATTGACCAAGAGTAGGGAATGAGAATTCTCATCAAGATATTCAAGTCTCCATCCAAGACTCATCTAAGAACAATCTCCTCTCAAGTCTATATCAGGTGAATTCTCCTTAGACTTCCTATTGAAACCATCAGCCATCCCAAAAAATACTTCTCTAATCCAAGAGAAATGAGCATCACCACTGTCTCTAAGTATTTAGGAACACCTTTACCAAGAACCCCGTGAGTCCACAAGATGCAACCATCTCCACACACCATGAAGAAAAACTATCTCCACATACCATGAAGAATTATCTCCACACACCATGAAGATAATCGAGAACTCCATGAGTCCTCAAGATCTAACCATCTTCACACACCATGAAGATAACAAGTGCACCATGCAAATGTGAAAGATGCTTTTGCGGCAACAAGATCTAAGACAAATCTCCAACATCTACTAACACTCAATAAATATATCAATGCCAATAACTCCCACTCAAGTGTGGTACTAAGTAACCCATGGAATCATAAAATCCATCTCCTACATGAAGATCCTCTAAATCTACACTCACCAAGTGAAATCAAGATCTCCAAGTCAAGAAGATACAAATCAAACTAGGAATTAATCCTACACTATCACCCCATCAGTGCCACAAGCTCTCAGTAAACCATGTTTCCAAGCTATCCATGACACATGATCAAAAACCATCTTCTAACCATGAGAATCAACCAAGGCAACAAACCATCAAAGAACTCAAAGTGCACATCATGAACTCCTCAAAAGAAACCAAATAACCATGATCCTCAACCAAGAAGATATACCACCATAACCAAATTATAAATCAAAACCAACAAACATCAAGGATGCACCTGTATATCCAATCATGTCATGCCAAAATCCATGACACCATGATCACATCTATGAACCAAGCATCTAACTCTTAATGTGTCTAACCTGTTAGCATAAAATAGTCAACCACAATCCTCCACCATTACTATACCTGGTAACAAAATCTCATCCCTTCTACATGAAGAATTAAATCAAAAAATCATGTGACTTAGGGCAAAGACAATCCAAATCCAAGCCACCAATATGAATATGCATCAATAATGAAAGATCAATGGGTAAAAACAACCCATAACCAAGCTATAAATGCAACCTATAATTATAGACCACTTACAACACTACACAACTTGTAGACACAACAATTCATCATACATATCCAAATCAAATACTGATAACCATATCATGATGAGACCAATCTAAAATATGAACTAAGTACAGAATGACATCAAATCTTAAATATTTGAACATATAATGTCATAAATTCACAATGTTACCATGGTAAATATATATCATAAACTTTTTAGATTAATATATTACCAAATAAACCATGTGAAACCTGTATGCACCCAAAAATGGTCGCCTAGACTATGGGCCCCCATTATTCAATTTATCAATTTATCAAATTTTCTGAATCAATGGTTTGTAATATATTCAAATCAATTTCCTTGATCAAATTCGATTTATTTCATTTCTAAGAATGATCATTTTATTCCAAGTCTTATTTAATTAAAAGAAAATCTTCTCTTTTAATTAAATAAAATAAAATCCCCATTTAATTAAAAGAAAACCTCTCTTTTAATTAAACAGTTCATCCACATTTAATTAATTAAGAGGAAAACCTCTCTTTTAATTTAATTAAATATCTTCTATTTAATTAAAAAGAACTTGCTCCCTTTTAATTAAATAAAAATCCCACTTAAATATCTCTTTTGATGAAAAAAGGAAATAAAATAAATTCTTTTTATTTAATTTCTCTACACTTAAAAATGTGATCTAAGTGGGATTTATCTTTCCTCTTTCTCCTCAACCACTCCTCTTTTCTAATTGGTGGAATCTTGTCTCACATGGATCACCATTTTCTTCTCAACCACTCCTCTTTTCTCATTGGTGGAATTTTGTCTCACATGGATCAAGCTCTATTATCCCATATTGTTTGTGAGAAGCCTCTCACCTCCATAATTTCCTTTATAAGGGAGAGCCCTCTCCTCATGTTAGACACCCATGATTATGCTATCGTTATGCTGCAGGTTTGAAGACCAATTTTTGAAGGAGTTTGAATACAAAAGCTTTTTGTGGAGAACTTCTATTTTCTTGTCTTTTTCTCTCTTGCACCCATCATGGGCTTTTAGCTTAGAGCTTGCATTTATAGATTAGATTTTGATTTTATAGATTAGATCTTATTTTCATGCATATTTGAAGATCATGGAGACTAGCATTCTTGTTTTTCCTCTTTGAATCTCTCATCTCATGGTGTACTTGCATGGGCACAAAAATAGGTCAAACTGAGGGCCTCCATTGCAAACCCTTGCACTCTATGAGTAGAGAGCTATGGATCGATTTGTGAGGGCTCATTCTTGAGTTTTCTTACATGTAATGATTCATAGAAGTGTGACAACATTTTAGCACACAAAACCTACACCAAATTTGAACCAATGTGTAGAGCTCTCCATGAGCTTTCTGTTGACTACTCAAAGTCCAAAATTTGACTCTATATGCCCAAGTTATGCCCTAATTTGTGCTCAAAATAAAAAACATCTAACTTTTGAGCTCTTTGAATCTAAAAAAATGTCAAAATCATACAACCAAACTTATACTACATTGTAGTTCTCTAAATTAGCTTTCCAATGCCTATAGGAAGTCTAAAATCTAATATTTTGAGAGAAAGTTATGGTCATTTTACTAAGACAATATTTTTACCATTTTCACTACAAATTTTTTTGTGATGAAAATTTCAACGAGATTAAATTTGACGGCCATCACAGGCTAAAACTAAAAACCTCTTTCATTTCCTCTGAACATGGCCAAACTAGGGCATATTATATATCAAAATTTATGGAAACATTGATCTGGATCCAATGGTGAGGTCTATTTTTACCCAAGAGGCCATTTCTAGAAACTCCTCCTAAAAACCTCATTTAAAGGAAACATCTAAAAAAACCCTTTTGTCCAACAATTTCACATGCCCAAACTCTACCAACATCCCATGATAACAACAAACTTAAAACTTTTAGATTCACAATAAACAACTCATATATCTTGCCCTTTCTTTAATCCTCTCATGCATTCCCATGGATTCAATCTAGAGTTACAATAATAAAACCATAGCTCTGATACCACTTGTAAAGAAACTTGCAAGAAAGAATATAATAGTTTCCACATAACCCATAATAGATCTAAAACAAATATGTAATTGAAATCCACATGCAAGAGAATAGACAACATACCCACAAAAATATAACACAAGATATACCCTAGGAAACCCTCATTGAGAGAAAAAAATCTAGCCTCCAAAAGCATCCATCACCACCTATTATTCAGAAAAAAAGCACCATTGCATTACAAACATGGAAGCCTTCAAAGCCATAGCCACAACTAAGCTATCTATGTGAATAAGCATGAATCCACACATCCCAAGTCATACTTTCAACCTTCACAAATGCTCCCTTCGCTAACTTGTCAAGCCTTGTCTCGCTCGACTCTTTCCCTTTTTGCCTTCTATCTTCTCCTTGTCACACAACAACAACTACCCTTGTGGCTACTTATATAGTAGCAAGTCCCACAAAACCACCAAGTGGTATTACATAAACCATGTGCTAAAACATGAGCTACCTAACCCATTGATCCCACATTTACTATTATAGATTTAATTCTTTTCCCCAATTTTATATCACAATGTTACAATACAACTCATCAAGTATATCCCATGGAAATCTTTCCATGTTGCATGTCCATCTAGTTGCTCCTAGATACAACATTACATAGTAAAATAAAATAAGAAAATATAACAATATTATGCAAGTTGTGCAACACCCATTATCTCAAAAAATTAGAATGAAACTATCTGCATTTGCTGCTTTGTATTATTATTTTTTAGACAGGTACATTCAAGATGCATGAAAATAACTCATAAAACACAAAAAAAATTGAACTATCACTTATAACTCCATTATTGTTGTTCATACAAGAGAGATGTTGAGAAAATGGTGGAATCACGGTATGAAAACTTGTCCAAAAGACTTGACTCAACCCTATACAAAAGAGAAAGAGAATATATAGAATAAGTAAGAAGGGTGCACTCTGATTTGGAACTACCACTTATCCCATTGATTCTTCATCCTTTTTTGAAGTTAAGTTTTTTTCCTCTCTTTACAACTAAAAACTAAATCAAATCCCATCATTATGCATAACAATTGTGAGGCCTCACCTTGACCCATCATAGCATAGATATTGTATTGTCATTTTGTTACTTAGGACTCGATATCTCAACATATATTTTGATACTTAATGGACAGTAAATTTTGCTACTTATCTAATGATATTTACTTTGTGATTTTCTATTTTAATATGTATTAGGACTTAATTGGCATAGTCAATGAATTAATGGATGTTTAATCAATGCTTCATTCTTATGATAGAAAATAGAATTTTGTTGTGATTCAAATGCTTAAATTTATCTTTCTAGAAAGTCAGTAGTATGCAGATTTTTGAGGTTTAATGATTAAATGTGTGTAAGCAAATGATGGAGAATAGGAAGTTAATTATGAAATGTGTTATATGTGAATTGTAGAATAACAAAATTATCATGTATCTTTACTTTCATATGTATTTTATATGTGACTTTTCATTGGATTATTGATGCTTGAGTTTAGTGTGCAAGAAAAGAACCATGGAAACATAATGGGGAAATAAGGTATAAATATATGCTAATATGACACTGCCAAGGTGAATCTTTAGAAGATTTGTAAACCTCATTTTGATGTGTTTATTTTGTAAACATGAGATGTATGTGTATAGTATGTATTTCATGAGTAGATTCACAACATGTCATGTGTGATGTATAGTGAATTTTGTTTGTATCACTTTACACTTGTACTCGTTATGTGAAAATGACATGCTCTCTAAAGATGGATCATGTAGCCACCTTATCTCAAGTTAAATTATTTAATTGAGAATTAGAATTAATTGCCTTGATTTATTAAGGGAAACAAGGGTTACCCCATAAAAAATTTGGAATTGGACTTTACGTAGCTTTGTGAGGGCCAAAAGTAGCTCTAAGGTGAATTTGTGATGAAAATAAACCCTACCCATGATAATAATTTAAGTTAGGGGGCTAATAATCACCACTAGGGTGCCTAGAAGACCTAGGAGACCCCAAAAAGAATTCATTTTATATTGAATCTGAAAATGGGAGTCATATATAGGGGCATGGCCAAACTAGAAACCCACTTGCCCACTCTCTAACTTTAGAGACATTTAGGATTTGGAAGAAGAGGATAAGGAGCTCTACTACAACTTTCATTTGCCATTGCTTGGAGTAAGGTTGGTATCCATGATCTATGGTGTCTCTTCATTTCATTATAGATTTTTTATGGTGTCTCTTCATTGCATTGTAGATTTTTTATGGAGTAGATGTAGTTGCGTGAAGAATCTTGTTGTATGTGTGTTGAATGTGAGAAGTATTATGAGATTTCTTTCTTGAATATTTCTTTGTTCATGTTGATTGTTTATGTGAAAATGGGTGTGAAGCATCACTCACCCTTGGGAAGGAAGAGATGCTTGGGTGAAGGGGTTAATTGGGCTCACTCATTTAGTTGAGAAAACTCTCCCATGTGTGGAGATGATCTTGTTGTGTTTCAATGGAGTATGAACTTCATGATTACATGTATTCTTGGGAGATATAAGGAGGTTTATGAAGAAGGAAGACATTGTTAAGCCTTGAAGGGCATGTTACTTATAAGAATATGTGAATATATGTGATTCATGGATTTGAAATTATCCTAATGGAGAGATCCCACCTTCACCCTATATCTTGATTCTATGGTAGAATCTATGTGCAAGCCTTGGGATGGGTTGTATTGTGATGTGTCAAATTTGTTTTTATAGTGTACATGGTATGTGAATGTGAAGGTGTGCAACCATTTGTAACTTGTTTCCCCAAGCTCAGTGGGTGGCCTCATTGAGGCCTAGGTTGGGAGGTGAGCCTCCATGGTTTCCCATTTTTGTTTCTATTTTGCAGGTTTTACTTAAACTTGGAAACTTGGAGTTCATGTAGCCTATTCATTTAATAGGAGAAGTAGACTTTATTGCATTATGATGAAAATGGAGAAACACACTCCATCTTGTTATGTGAATTAGTTAATATTGTAAGAGTTTTTTTATTAATCTCATTCATTTGTCATTAGAGAGATCGTGAATCATCTATGTATTGTAAAAAGGTCCCTCCATTGTATATCTTGATACGGTGATTTCACCACCTTATGTGCATGCTTGATAAATGTGGGATGAAAGATTGATGAAATCATGAAAGAAAAATTTGTTGTAGTGATATTGTTGGTTGATAATCTTGGAAATGAATGTATTGAAGAGAAGAGTTAAGCATCAATGTAGGTATTAGTATGATGTAATTAAGACTATCCATTGTTATTCTATTATTCTCCATGTTCATAGAAATAATTAGATGCATTGGTGATCAATCTTGATTCATACATGGTTGTAGAATATGAATTTGATAGATAATGGATCCGTATTTAGTGTAAATCATGAAATCGAAATCATTATGAAATTTGAATACTAGTTGTTCCTAAAGTTGCATTCAAAATATTTTCAGTTATGTTCATATAGAAGTATCTTGAATTCAGTTAGATAGCAATAGAATAATTGTTATGAACACAATCATTAGGTTTACTCTATAGATTATGCATTGGATTGGAATATACAATGACTGAATATCATCAATTCACTTTGTAACAATCCTAAGAAATTATGAAGAAAACTAGACAAATAAGTTCAACTATATCAATAAGGCCTATAGGTGCATAATAACTCGCTAGAAAATGTATGGCATTTCAAAAAGATTCTCCCTTCTAAAAATACAGTCAATAAAATAATGATATTAGAATAAAATAAAATATCCCTTCCAATACTATTTCAAAAAAAGAAGAAGTTACCATCCTATTGATATTGTTTTACAAGAGGTTATTTCAAGACTAGTACATTGTCAAACCCCTTAATAATCAATGGCGTAAATTAATTAATTAATTAATTAAATATACTGACTTTCCAACTAGGAAGTGACTTGCATATTTAATATGACGAGGTGTTGTTTGGGAAAAAAGAAAGTTTTATTGCAAAATATACAGGGGGGAAAAACAAGGACATCCTTGCCCCTTGACTAACTTGGTGGCCTTACCTATGTGGGGGTGGGGGGGCATTCAATGTTAAAGGTGCCTTGGGGAGTAGGTATCCTTCCCCTCTCCCTTTTCACCTATCTCCCTTCATCCCTAGTTGTTAATTTTGGGAGGAGTCAATAAAGGTGGAAATAAAGCTGTTTGTATATGCTTTTGTCAAAACAAGAAAATCTCCCCAAACACCATTCACCTAGGAAGAACATGCACTTGGAAGTAAGGGGGGGGGGGGTTGACATTGAAGTTTGTGTCATGACAGCCCTTAGAAATTAGAATAATGGGTGATAGTACCCCCTTGTTTTATGTGCATAGGAAAATGATTACATTTAGTGGGGGGTGGGGGGGTTTAGGAAAAAAACTTAGCTAAGTCAAATTATATAGGGTGGTGAGATTAGTATTGTTAACGGGTTGGGAGGAGTGTTGTATTAAACTAATAAAGTAGAATGTAGGCATGTGTTTATAAGTAAGATAAGATGTTTATATAAAAGAAAGATATAGGATTAGATAATAATTTTATCAAATAATTAATTATATATATTATTAGCAAATAAGTAATTTTAATATAATATTTAATAATAATATTATTAAATGACTAAAATAAAGGATGTATATTAAGAATGGTAGGCATAGGTAAATTTAAAGTAATAATATTAATATTAATAATAAAGGTTATGTTAAGATGGGATATGTGGAAGAATGATTTAACATATATATATCATCCGATGAAAATTAAGAATGTATAAAATAAGATATTAGGGTTATCCAAGAGTAGTACCTATTAAACTTGAAGCACAAGTAATTTTTTTGGGTAGATTGAAAGCATAGTCAAAAGGCATCGAACTAGCTAGAGATAATAATAACTAGAGAAATAAAATGACTAATTAATAATAATAATAAAATTGGTTGGGTTTGCTTTGTATATCTGGGGCATGACAAAAAACGTTGTAAAATATCTCTTCAAGAATTATGAGAAACCCCTTTTAAAAGAACTATAAGATCTACTACCAAAAGGTAACCAAAAATTCCACTAATTTCGTTAGGAGACAAAATACGATCACTAAGAGGACCCTCTCCAAGTTTGGTGACTACACACTTCACCATTTGGTCACAAATTGCAACTGAACTGCCAAACTAGAATATAGTTGGAAAATGAAGCACACCAGGAAAACCTAGGAATAACTTTCACCTATTGCTACATACACACAATCTAATGCTTAAAAAAAAAACTAGACTCCAAGACCTTTATGTTGATATATGATAGTGCTATATTTTTGTCAAAATCATACCCTTTATGCTCAGTTGAAGTTGCAGACCTTAGCATGATGAACATGGCTAAAAAAATGAAAATGTTCCATTGTATGGCAGTGTTCGAACTTTATGAATGAAACCATTTTAATTTAAGCTAAACATTTCTTTTTTTTAAACCTCTATGAGCACTCACCTTTTGTGGAATCACTTTAATATTTAATTGAAACTTCATTTCAATTTTTAATTTCCCTCCAATTTTAATGATTAGTGAAACCTAATTGACTTCTTTGTGACATGTGGCAAGTTCCTATTGGCCTATTCTATTGCTTGTCATTACAAACTCAACTACCATGTCAACATCCATGGGGGCCCTCTACCACCTCAACACTAGGTGGTGATCTCTCATTGGTCTCTAGACTTGCCACCTCACATTGCTCTGTCACTTGGGCTAGCCAACATGTGTAAAATTATTGCTTTGTCATAGTTTTAATGATCAAGAAACTTCCTTTAGGGAGAATGTGGAAACCATCAAATCTATGCCACATGGAAAAATATCCTTGCTTCATTCTCAAGCCTACCTTGTTATCACTCCTGCTATGTGTCACCATGTCACTTTCTTGCATGATACCTCATCGCATGCCACATCATCTATGAGAATGTGATTGTTTGCCAAGTGTCACCTTTGCCAGCTCATTGTATCTATGCTACATGGTGTGACTCAATTTGTTTAATTGGACCTCTAGTCATGTCCATGTCACCTCCTCTTTATGCATGCATCTATTCGAAAAAAAGTTTGATCACCTAGCCCAAGTGGCCCCACATGCACACAACCTTTTGTCTTTAAGCAAAGAACTTAAGACTACTAACCCCAAAGTGTTGGCACATATAAAGAACAAAATGTTCCTTTTGTTGACAATTGGCTAATAGTGATATGTAATTGTTGTTAGTTATGGCAACACATTATGTACATGTTCATAGGAAACCTCCAAAATAAAGATACTTAGTGTTTGGTAATCAGAAAATTTGTCTAAGTATAAAATTTGGTTTACAATAGTATATTATTTTGTTTGTAACCTATTATTGACATCATATTATGACTAGCAAAGTTACACGGAGGTAGTATACATGTTGGTGATAATGTGTATAACCTCAAAATTTAGTATGGATTATATGGAATAGATATATTTGTGTTTTGATGGAACAAGATAGTGGAATTGAAGGAAAGAATTATTTTGTTTACAAAATATTTACTTATCCAATTAGGGCTGACATCCTAGATGTTTACTCTAAGTTGGAAAAGTGGTTTGTGGTCTTAGCTGACTAAGTAGCAATTTGTCAAAAGGTGTAGTATTTATGCACAAGAAATTTTGCGATAAAAAGTGTGAAAGTGTAAGTGCAAGTGTGAATTGGAAGATTGTGATTATATATGAATTTTTGTAAAAGTGATATATGTGAATTTTTATATGAGCTCTTTGATGATCTGAGTTCAAGCTAAAGATCAAAGATCAATCAAGGAAGAAGATACAGTACCTATTCCAAAAGTTTGATTGCTTGTTTGGGTAGTGTGCTCTTCTTGTAATTGGAAATGCATGTTTTTTCAGTAGGCTCATCTTGCATCTACTAGACAACAACTCCTAACAGGGTTAGAATCTCTTAACAAGGATTCAGAGTCTCCTAACAAGGGCTCCTTATACTAAATTTTCTCATTGACTCCTAACAGGGTCCATCCTCTAACAAGGAACTTATATATCAATATATTATCTAGTGGGTATCATCCTCACTAGGGTTTCCCTAGTTAACAAAATATGGTATTATGAGTTATCTTTACACATTTTTACTATTACTATTTAGAAATATTTTATTGCTTTGTTATGCATGGTTTAAAGTAAGTAATAATATCTAGTTGGCAACTAAAGTTTGTAGATTACTGATTCACCTCCCCCTCCCCCCAGTAATCCCTACTTCTAACAATTGGTATTAGAGCCCAAATACTTTGAAGAGGCTTAATAGCTCAAGTAAGATCCCTATGGATATGGAATAGTTGATGAAAAAACTCAAAGAAGTTCTTAAACAAATTAATCTCCTTAGTGAAGAAAGAGATAATAAGTTCAAGAATAGATATGAAGATTCCAAAGTATACATTGGTCAATTGAAGGAAAAGATTGAACATCTCAAATCCAAACCTGAATCTATTGAATCTAGAAATAGTGATGATGATTATTCAAAGTTGAAGATAGAGTATAAGATCTTGAAGCATGAATTGAAGATTAAAAATCTAAAATTGACTTTGAGAAATGATCCTAGCAAAATTGAATCTAATTTGAAGAGTGAAAATACAGATTTGAGAGAAAGTTTGGCAAAGAAAACATCTGAGCTTGAATCATTGAAAGAAGATCGTGAAGAATTCCATAAGTACAATACTATTTTGAAAGGTGAATTAACATGGTTTAAGCAACAGCTTGATAAGCTTTATTCTAGCATAGAAAAGCTTGATGATTTAATGTCAATACAAAAACCTACTTATGATAAGACTAGTCTTGGTTATCTAATTAACATGTCTACAAAGAAACCTGAGACTAGACCAAATCTAAAAGAAAAAGACAAATCTGATGATAAGATTGAATCCAATCAATCTTCTGATAAACCTAAGGAAGTTGAAATCTTGGATGAACTAAAGCAAGTGGAATCTCTTAAGGCAACCAGGTATGAATTTAGAGTCAAGTGTTTCTTAAATAATGAAATAAGTCATATGAAAAGAGATTGTACTAATAAGTCATTTACGCATGTTAAGGATTTTTATTGTTATAATTGTCATGCTATGGGTCATAATGTAGTTGATTATATGAAACCTAAGTATGATAATGATAGAAGAAATAGTAGAATGTGTAGAAATACTAACCCTATAGATAAAAGGACATTGAGAGAAGGAATATCTTATGAAGATAGAAGACAAATCGTGTGTTACAAGTGTAACAACATAGGACACATTGCTCAGAATTTTCATGGACCTAATGCTTAGTAGAATCCTAGGCGTAGAGCACCAGTATGTCAGTTATGCAACAACTTTAGACATATAATGAAGTACTGTAGAATGGACAAAAAATTTAGAGATAGAAGGAACAATGGAAGAAACTTTAGGAACAAAAGGAATGGTGGAAATAATAGAAGGAACTTGGAAAGAAACTTTGGAACTAATAGAGACAATGAGGAATGAAGAAATATTGTTAGTGAACATCGAGAAGAACTTATTGAAGTATTTGTTAAAGGAGTAGATATCTCAAAAGAAAAGCTAGATGATGATGAGATAGGAAGATCGAAGTCAATTGTTGAGTTTGATTCAATTTAGTTGAATTAAGCTTGCTCACAACATTAGAATTTGAGAACTTCATTTAGAGATCAAATTAGAGGTAGCAAAGTTGGGAAAAGGTGTATCTAGTTAAGTTTAGATAGTACCTAAGCTTGCTTGTAATTTGAAGCTCATCTAAACAAGTTATGAAGGAATTCAGAGTTATTGGTATTACAGTGAAAGCTAATTCTATAGAAGAAGATGGAAGGTATCTTTTGCAAATAATTTTGTGATGTGAAGTCTTGTAGAGGTTTTTCATGATGAAAGGAGGGTATAGCAAAACCCTGGGTGACATCTAAAGATCGAATAGATGATCTTGAGTAGTTATTTAATTATAGAACATAATTGACAACTTTTTCATGTTTGTAAAGTATGCAATTAATGAAAGTCCAAGTTGATGGAATAAATGGACTATAGAATTGATTTTCACTTCATTGCAAACATATCTAAAGTGAAGAGCACTCAAAAGTGACTTGTTAGAACAATTTTGAAGCAAACCCTATTTTCAGAAAGAGGTATTTTATTGTGTTTTACAAAAAAAAATTGGTAAAAAGTTCATAATTGATAGAATCATGGATATGTCAGTAGTGCACTATTTTGAGAAAAAAGATAGATCTAAGTTAAAGATTTTTTCCATAAAACCTACTGAATGAAACCCTAACTCAACATTTTTTATCACTCTAAACAACATAGTATATCTTGAAGATTTAGAAAGTTATTTGAATAGTAAGTTTGAATCGATTGGTAGTGAATTCATGAACAAAGATATGGAATTGGTTTTCAATCACGACATGACTATGAAGCCCATGTTTGAACATCTAAGGGAATTAGACTTGTTTAAATGTCACTTCTACTATGAGTTGGACATAGATGAGTGGACATAGATCATATAAATTAGGATACAGGATGGTGAATTATAGATGCAAGACAATGTAGTTGATATTTCTATGGACCTTATTCATGAGGTAACTGGTCTTAGTAAACAAGGCAGTGTACCTATAGGTGAGAAATTGGTCAAGGAGAAAGTTGAAAGTTATACTAAAGCAATGTATAATGGAAAGGCTATGGTGATCAACACCATCAAGCAAGATGACGTAAGATCTTTAAGTAGAATTATTGCTTATTCTATTTGTGCAGGTTCTAAGATTGATGAACTTTTAGTGGGATTCATTTATACAACATATAAGATATGTGTAGAGAAAGAAAAAGTGAATCTTGGTGAAATAATGAGAATGCAACTCTTAGAGAACCTAGAAAAGATCAAGAGGACAAAGAATGGTGTGTTTAGACTCCAGTCATTGATTAACCACATATTGTTTCATGTACTTAAAAGACTTCCTTATCTATCAGTCATAGACATCATGAGTAGCAACAAATGCACAATGGAGAAGATTATAGAGGCATGCAGAAGGCATCCTATAGATAAGATATTAGATAGTGGCAATCTGATAAGGAGGACATTTTAGAATGAAATGAAAAAAAGATTTAGAATTGCACCCATGATTGTGGAAAAATTTGAGGACATTTTTATTTTGGTTAATACATATCATACTTATATTCAAGTAGTGGAACCTCAGGAAACATTTCTTAATCCCTTGAGCTATGAATTAAATGATGATATAGTAGTTGGTTATATTGATTTGTTGATGAATTTAGATAGAGACCCAGTAGAGTATATATTTGGCACATATGATGAGATCACACAATCAACTCATCAAGAAACCTTGGAGAAGGCATCACACAAGAAGGAAGATTTTATAATGAAGAAGGCAATATCAGAGGCTAGAATGACATAAAGTGAATCTAAGGCTATAAGACAAACATTGAAGCAAGGAATATTGAACATTCAACCTTTGTCAATATTAGTTGCTAAGACATCTTCAAAACATAATATTATGTATGTAGTAGTGTCCAATGTTCAACCTAGTGAGCCAAAGAGAAAGTCTAAAAGACTAGTGGAAGCAGTGTCTACTAAGACAATGAAAGTCAAATAATAGGCTAGCAAACTAGGAAAGAGATAGAAAACATTGTTGACAATTGATTATAGTGATGAAGAAGATGAGGAACATGAGACCAAACAAGCAGAAAAAGTGACTCCATCTAAACAAGTAGTAGGAAAAGCTCAACAACCTTGGAAGCCAAAGATAGAAAAGATCAATACAACTATTGCTAATTAAGGTAATTTTTTTCAGATGAACAAGCTTTACGGTTCATATAATAAAAGATTAGATTGATATATCTACTATGAGATATATCATAGAAAACAATCTAAAACTAAAGGATCTCAAGAACATAATAAACTAGAAATTCTATGAGAGACTCATTCGGAAGAAGGCTCCTACAATAGAAGATCTAGAACTTTAGAAGTATATGCTTAGAACTATTTGCAAGATTGATGATAAAGAAGAAATTAAAAGACTGATGAATAACCTCACACCATAGTTGAGGAATAAATTGAGACTATTTCTATTCATGGTTGGTGAAAAGGATAAGCTAAGAAATGAGATTGCAATAGCAATCAATCAAATGATGATAGAGTCAAAGGCAACATCTCCTCTAGCTCCTAGAACCTTGGAAGTGTTAGTGAGTGGTAACACCATGCAAATTGATCAAACCAATGCTACCATTAATATTGAAGATACCAATCCATTTGGTGGTTATGAACCTAATGAACCAAACACCAAGGGTATTGAGGATAAGTTGAGATAGATTGAAGAAGAGAAAAGGTTGCTTGAAGAAGAAAAGAAGAAAATAGAGGAAGCCAAGAAAAAATTTGTTGAGGAAGATAAGAAAAGAAGGGAAGAGGAGGAAAAGAGATGAATTGTAGAAAAAGAGATGAAAAAGAAAAATGAGGAAGATGAAAAGAAGAGATTGGAAGAGAAGAGAGAAAGAGAAGAAAAGGAAAAGAAAGAAGAACAAAAGAAGTAGTGAAGAAATAGAGGGAGGATGATACTAAACCATCTAGTTCATCCACTCCACTCTCTCTTGCCAGTTTAGCTATTGATGATGATGATCAAATATATTTGATCTCATCCCTACCCAAATTATACAGAAGAACAGGATAGTGAAAAGTGTTGGTATAAATAAGTAGTTATTATTTACACTTTACTTAAGTTTACTTAGGTTAATACATTATTTTATTATTTTGCATTATTTTATTATTTATTAGGTGAGACACTTAGGATTTTGTGTACTCTCATGAGTTGTCATGATGACAACACAAAAGTTTGTAACTCTATTTCAGCACATGGTGTCTACAACATTGGAGTATGCATCATTCACTGAGTTGTCATGTAGACAACACAGTTATTTGTACTCCCTTTTTAGCACATGTTGTCTACACCACTGATTTGCATGCTACACCATTGTACGCTTATCCTCTCATCATCACACTTGCTTCTATGCTTAATGGAGGATAACCTATATCTGGTGGACATGTGCCTGGTTGTATGACATATCATGATGCTAATTTCTATGCATTCTAGAAGCTCTCCAGAGGCCTTTATGTATAGGCACTCCTAGTGTACTTTCATATGGCATATTGAATGAATATATCATCATTCTGATCGTACTCTCTCTCTTTGCTCTATTATTGTGCTTGTGTTTGATTTCCTTGGTCTTGGGGTGAATTTTGGCGTAAGCCAAATTCTTACATGGTACCAAAGCTCGAGGAGATTCTCTACACATAGCCATTCGAGACCTTTCATGCTTCAACACCTCGACCCAAATCTAGAGAATCTATAGAAATTGGGAGCATCTAGAGCTAGATGTAACCTTGCCATTGTGTCCACAAGAATAAATTTAATGAAGATCGACTATAAATTTTCCCATACTAAGCTAAAGTTGATCGTGAGGTGAAAAAAATTTGCAAATCGAAACTTGGAGGCACCGATTTGCAATTGGGTATGGTCATTTCAATAGATTTGATTATTTAATTTTTGGATCTACATTATTTTTATCTCTGCAATTTCTTTGTATTTTTTGGAATTATTTTTTTCAAATTTTTTGCCCAGTCAGGTATTCGGGCGGAGACAATTTTCTTTAGTAGAATCGAACAGTGACACCCTGGCTCTACAATTTTAGAGATTATTTATTATTAATTGTAGGGATTATTCAAATATTACACAGGATCATTAATCAATTTTTGGTGCATTAAATTTGAAGTCTATAGAGTGGAAAGTCATACCTATAAATTCAACCTAAGCACTCATCCCGGCCGGCAACCCCAAATTGGCATGCACATCCTTCATTGACGGGTTTCTTTATTTTCACTCTACAACCCCTTCTATTTGAAGTGCATTAGAGTTTTACACCCCACGCATGTGGGATAAAACTCACATAAACTGGCGACAATTTTTAAAAAACTAACACCCACTTTGAAAACTCAGTAACGGTGTTATTACATCCTCCAGCAATAGTTTGCAGAATATTCCAGTGAATGGTGAAGAAATTTGACAATCACATTTTGTTCATTTCCAATGATGGCTTTATAAAAATCTAGCATCATTGTTGAAATTTGGCGATGGCTTTTCTAAACATTGGCCTGTTGTGATCACTCCAGTAATGGGAAGCTAAGAATTTGGTGTTCACATATATGCCACTCCTTGCCCAATACTGCGACTTGAAGGACATGTGGACACAATCTTCTCCCACCACATGACATTAGTAGCACCCAGATAGTGCAACAAATAGTTTTCGTCACCTGCTAGTAGTGCAGCTGAGTTATCAACCTTGTTAGCACCAACTGATCATCCCTATTAGCCCAAAATATACCAGTGACTCAACAGATACATGGCAATCCACCTTGGCCCAATACCAGCTTAGTCATTACATTGTCAATAGGACACATCATTTTTTTCTACCTCCTATCTGTATAGTCCATAGAGTATAGTCATATGGATTCATACAGATTACATCATCATTCGTATGACTAATGTCATCATAGGGGAGAGGACACTAATGTCATGTTTTCAAGAGCCTAAATTTTATGATCTTTTGACTATCATTCCAAGCTAAAATTCAACTGCTACAACAATCGTATGATCGTCAAATTTAACCCCATCTTTTGATGATGCAACCCCTCTCCAAATTGATTTTTGATTTTGTAGTTCGACTTTGGGAGGCAATATCTCAATCATTTAAACTCTAAATCAAGTGAATTTTTTTTTTAAATTGGGTATAATTTCCTAAAATTTTTAGTGTTGTAGCTTTTTTCTAGTTTTGGCGCATAGATTTGTCAAAAATTTCATTTTTTGGCAACTGTACTTGCATAATCTTGCTTTTTGCAACTTCAAACACTCTGTACAAGCACATCTAGAGTAAAAAATAAGTTCCATTTTTTTGAAAGTGTATTATTTTTCAACTACTTTCTAGATCTATAGTCAAATTGTAGGGTTATGTGGACAAAAGTGCCACTTTCAGCAATGGGGCATTTCTTTTCTTTGTATTACTTCAGAATTGTAGCACATTGTAAAGTTCTAGATTTGTATTTCATATAGAGGTTATAACAAGACAAATTAGAAGTCCACAAAGGCCAAAATTAGCAAGTGGCCCATTGTAATCACTCTATTGATAAAGTGCCAAAAGCATCTCTTTTAGGGGGTTTCTTGATTTAGTGAAAGGGGGGCTATTCTTGGTGTTGTGTTTGCTCTTTTTTGCACTTTTCTTTCATTTTTTGCATTATGGGCAACTTTAAGTTTCCAAAATTAACTCCTCATAACTATGCTACATGGTCCATAAAAATGTGGTATCACTTAATGCATAATGGAGTTTCACAATATGTAGATGGTAATCTTCCTAAACCAATAGGTGATAAAGTATCAGCAACTGATATTTTAGCTTGGGTGGCAATGGATAGGAAAGCCCTAGGTGATATATGTTTCGGGGTTGATGATAAGATCATGTATCAAATTAAGAGGTGTTCTACATCCAAGGAAGCTTGGGATACCCTCGAAAGCCTTTATGATAAAGTGTTTGAAGAGGATGTTTTCAAAATTGAATATGAGCTTGTCTCCTCATATCCTAAGTCATATGATTCTATACAGGATTTCATCATTAAGGTGAATGAACGAAGGAAAAAGCTTACTGATTGTGGGAGTTCTATCAAAGATGATAGGTTGATTAATCTTATACATAACAAGCTACCATCAGAATATTCCACATTTGTTTCTTCTTTTAACACCTCAAAGACTACATTAGGGTCTGCCTATAAGAAATTCACTTTTGATGAATATGCTGATCTATTGGATACTGAAGAAAATAAGTTGAAATCAATGGGGATTCTCAAATCACCTAAGTCTAAAGCATTGGTGGCCAACAATGAGTGTTCTCAAAATTCAGCAGGACGGTCTTCAAATCAAGGAAAGGGTAAGAAAAAGAAGTGGAAGAACAAATTAGAGGATGTAGAAAAGACAACACCACAATACAATCAACAAGGCAAGTCTTCCTCAAATTCAAACAAGAAGGGGGACAATAATAAGGAGAAGAAAAAGTGTGCCTATTGCAAGAAAATGGGTCAGGAAGAACATGAGTGTTATCTTAAAAAGATTGATGAGTTGACCAACATCATGAAGAAACATAATGTTCCATTGCCTAATGCTTATAAGGATAAAGGGTCTTCCTTAGATTCAAAGGGAAAAGGGAAAACACTCATGGCTAATTCAAATTCTTCAAAGGAATGGATACTTGACTCAAGTGCCTCTTATCACATGGGTTATTCAAAGGAGGATTTTTCTTCAATGAAGTGATCAAAGGTACCATACATCTTTGTAGGAGATGATACCAAAATGGAAGTTGAAGGGAAAGGAAATGTGGAAATGGAAAATGTAGAGTTTCAAGATGTTCTCTGTGTTCCAAACCTAAGTTAAAATCCTCTCAATTTACCAAATCAATCACCTTAGATATGGACATAGAGTTGAGTTCCTTCCAGACTCAGTACAGGTGCACAATCTAAAAGACGATTCATTAGTTGTAGTGGGGAAAGTGAATCATAAAAAGATGTTGCGCTCTTTCTCCCATTTTGTGTCCAAGTCTCCTTCAAAGGCCTTGTTAACACAATCCAATTCAATAATGCAATTATGGCATTAGCAGTTTGGTCATCTTGACTTCCACTACCTTTAGCAACTTTGCCTTTAGCAACTTTGTACAAACAAAATGGTCAAAGGTCTACCCTGAATCAACTTTTCCCATGGTGAATGTTCAATAGATTCAATGGATATACATTTAGAGGGGAAGTTATAGAGAGGGAAGTCTTCAAGACCACCAAGTGTTGTACAGATGTTTCACATGGTATTAGCAAGTCCTTTTGCATTCAACTAGGGTCACTACATACTTACCTTTGTTGATGACTTTTCAAGGTACACTTTGGTCTACTTTCTTCATAGTAAGAATGAAGTGTTGGACAAGTTTTTAGCTTTCAAGACTCATGTTGAATAGAAATCAAGAAAAACCATCAAAGTTCTAAGAATGGATAATGGAAGCATGTATGTGAATATAAGACTTATAGACTTTTGTAGACTTGAGGGAATTGATCTTCAAAATCTACCAGTATTTAGTCCACATAAGATAGATGTTGTAGCATTGAGGATCCAAACTCTTAAGTCTATGGTAAGTTGCATGATACAAGCCAAGTCTCTAGATCCATCATTAGAAGTCAAAGTAATTAGTAGTGCCACTCACATTCTTAATCAATCTCCTCATCCAACCTTAGATGGAAAGACTCCTTTTGAGGCATGGTGTGGTAGAAAACCTATTGTGACACACTTCAGAGTCTTCGGTTGTCATGCATGGGAAAAAAAATCTTCTAGAGGATGCAAGGAATAGTCATCTTAGCCTTGTACTTTCATTGGTTATGAAGACAGTGTGAAGGCATATAGACTATTGGATCCTGAGACCCATTAGATCTTTGTGGAGAAGGATGTACATATTGAGGAATGTTCACCAAGCTTGTCCTCTAATCCTCTCTACACATCATACAGAGTGGAAACTAATAGTGACACCAATGATAGTGCTTCAACAGATTCAAACATATGGGGTTCTATTAACAGTTGCAATGAAAGGTCACTACATCAGTCTAGTCCACATGCATATATAGCCATAGTGATAGGTCCAACACAAAAAGGTACATCTAGTCTTCCAGGTCCAACTTCAGTGATAGATTTGGGGGATAGTATTGATGACCTACCTCTTCTTCCTAATGTACCAACACCTTCTTTAGTTGTCATGAGGCCTCCATCTAACCCTCTTGTTCATTCTCTACATGATCAATCGTTACAAGTTGAAGTGATTGTGGATACTTATGATTAGTAGTTGCTGTAGGGTTCTTCATCAATTGTAGAGATAGACAATTCTTTGAGATAGGTTCTTCAACCAATTGAGAAATTTTTAGAGACATCACTTATCCATGGGATTCTTTCCACACATAGCAAAAGCATCTCATTTTTACCTTTTGCATTGTTTCTTCCTAAGGGGAGGAACACCGTTCTACAGTCTTGGATCAACTTCTTCATTAAAGTAGTCACTAGCAAGCATTATTCTTTGGGGGGGAGCCTATTCTATTTCTCGTCCTCTTCTCATTTTTCTCTTATGTATATATTGGATGTATGTCATAATTGGGGGGTCTTGATTACTCCATCCATACATACATCATTTCATCTCTCTTTTTGGGGGAGGTTTTTTCCCATGAGGTTTACCCTATTTCTCTACTTTATGAAAGATATCATATCATTATGTACATGGGTACTTAACATAGCCTAGTAGTTGGGACCCATTCTACATTTCATCCTAGTTTTTATAAGCTTAAGAGCATTCCCCTAAGTTGCACTTAAGAGGGGGTACTGGTATAAATAAGTATTTATTATTTACACTTTACTTAAGTTTACCTAGGTTAATACATTATTTTATTATTTTGCATTGTTTTATTATTTATTAGGTGAGACACTTAGGAGTTTTTGTACCTCATGAGTTGTCATGATGACAATATAGAAGTACACAACTCTATTTCAGCACATAGTGTCTACAACACTAGAGTATGCATCATTCACTAAGTTGTCATGTAGACAACATAGTTATTCGTACTCCCTTTTTAGCATGTGTTTTCTATACCATTGATTTGTGTGCTACACCATTGTAGGCTTATCCTCTCATCATCACACTTACTTTCATGCTTAATGGAGGATAACCCATATCTGGTGGACATGTGTCTAGTTGTATGACTTATCATGATGTTGACTTCTATGCATTCTAAAAGCTCTCCAGAGGCCTTTATATATAGGCACTCCTAGTGTACTTTCATATGGAATATTGAATGAATATATCATCATTCTGATCATACTCTCTCTCTTTGGTCTATTGTTGTGCTTGTGTTTGATTTCCTTTGTCTTGGGTGAATTTTGGCTTAAGCCAAATTCTTACAAAAAGTTTATATAAAACTTTAATGGAAGTGACTGACGGATTGCATAGTACCTTGGTAGTACAACACACTAAACTAGATCTTGAACAGAGAGTAGAAGTAGTGTTAAAATCATTTGATGAAGAGCTTACCAATTTGTTGAATATTGCAAAGGAAAAGGCTCAAATTTCCCATGATGCTAACTTGTTTAGCACCATCTATCAAAATATATAGAATGACTTAGTTAATCTTGATACTTGTATAAAAGAACTTCAAAAATGCCTACAAGATGGGAGAACTTTGTATATTAAATGTATTTTATCATACAAACTGACTAAATACTTTGATAGTTAGATAGAAGTAAAGATGAGTGAGCTAGAGGTTATATCTAGCCAGATGCAGTATCCATCTTGAAAAGTAGATGATTTTGAAAGACAATTGCCTAGTATGCATAGTGACATCAAGAAACTAGACCTTAAGAAGGAATAGACCTTGATGATGATATCAAATTTAAGAGAATCTATTGCTCTAAAATTATCTTTTGTTGAAAAATAGTTACAGGAATGTGTCAAGGCAAAAGACACATATTCCAACTTTTTTTATTCAAATCTTAATGCAGTAGAGATTGCATTGTATGCTTTATGTGCAATTATCACCTTAGTTGAGTTCACCAAGGAGACATCGACTAAGGGTATGGATAGTCTGAAGGCTAATTTTGATGATTGCATGAAGATCACATCAGCATAAGGAAGGACAACATTTTTGGATAGATCTTGACATTTTGACCTTTGTTATTTATGTCAAAGGGGGAGAATAAATGTGAAAATTTTTAATCAGGTAAAGAGAAGATAAAAGTGTTAATTATATTGTAAGGGGGAGCATATGTTAAAAAACTTAACACCATGATAGATTAGATGTAGTTTGTTTTTATCACTTAGCCAATTTTCCCTATTTTGTTGACATCAATGCAAAAGGGGGAAATTGTTAACAATTGGCTAATAGTGATATGTAATTGTTGTCATTTATGGCAACACATGATGTACATGTTCATAGGAAACCTCAAAAATAAAGATACTTAGTGTTTGGTAATCAGAATATTGTCTAAGTATAGAATTTGGTTTACAACAATATATTGTTTTGTTTATAACATGTTACTAACATCATACTATGACTAAAGAAGTTACATGGAGATATTATACATGTTTTTGATGATGTGTATAACCTCAAAAGTTAGTACAGGCTATACAAAATAGATATATTTATATTTTCATGGAATAGGATAGTGGAATTGAAGGAAAGAATTGTTTTTTTTACAAAATATTTACTTTTGCAATTAGGGCCAACATCCTAGATCTTTACTCTAAGTTGGAAAAGTGGTTTGTGATCTTAGCTGACCCAAAAACAATTTGTCAAAAGGTGTGGTATTTATGCAAGGAAATTTTGCGATAAGAAGTGTGAAAGTGTAAGTGTAAGTGTGAATTGTAAGATTGTGATTATATGTGAATTTTTGTGAAAGTGATATTGTGAATTTTTATATGAGCTATTTGATGATCCAAGTTTGACCTAAAGATCAAAGATTAGTCAAGGAAGAAGATATAGTACCTATTCCAAACTTTTGATTGCTTGTTTGGTTAGTGTGCTCTTCTTGTAATTGGAAATACATGTTTGTTCAGTAGGCTCATCTTGCATCTACTATACCACAATGCCTAATAGGGTTAGAATCTCCTAACAAGGATTCAAAGTCTCCTAAAAAGGACTCATTATACTAAATTTTCTCATTGACTCCTAATAGGGTCCATCCTCTAACAAGGAACTTATATATCAGTATATTATCTAGAAGGTATCATCGCCACTAGGGTTTTCCCTTAGCTAGGGTTTCCATAGTTAACAAAATATGGCATTATGAGTTATCATTGTGCATTGTTACTATTACTAGTTAGCATTACTTTATTACTTTGTAATGCATGGTTTAAAGTAAGTAATAATATCCAATTTGTGACTAAAGTTTGTAGATTACTGATTCACACCCCCAACCCCCTGCCCCCCGCCCCGCCTCTCAATAATCCCTATTTCTAACACCTTCAACCCATCAATGTGGGATAAATGCCTTTAAAATATTTTTATTTATTTCCCTACAAGTGCATAAGAAATTGATAGATATCTTCGGTGTTCCATCTATCAAGTTTTAGCAAAGAAAACACTAAAATGCATGATTACTAGAACCTTTTCATTTGTCTCTTTTTTGTACATAGATTTGGGGAAATAGAATAATATGCCCTACAATGATGGACCATAGGATTTGGACACACCAAAATCCTTGTTATGGTGATCCTTATCTTCCATACATTTAGATCAAGTTGTGAGGACTCTTACTAAACTAACAATAGAATCATGTGCACTCCATTTTCTACTATAAACCTATCCTTCCAATGTATTTTCCTATGCTATAGTCTCCCATGGATTCATAAGGGCAATGTAACTTATGAGGAAGTCAATTGCCACATCTCTTGACCAAGAATGTACCTCATTTGTGCAGAAATTTATGTTAGCATTGGCCAAGTGGGGAGTATTTTAAATGATAAACTTGTTTTCTTCATGTGTATACATGATTTGATGAAAAATGATGCTTGAATTTGCATACATACCTTGATCTAAATCACCCCTTTTTTCCAACATATTATTTTTCAATTTGTTCTCAATTAGCAAATTTCTACAATGAGATAAAGGAATCGATCTCCAACTGTAAATAATACTCAACTCAAATTCATCATTGATTTGTAACTTTGACATTATATACCAATATTTGTAGAATAATAAGCATTTGATAACTTATAACTGACACACTCAACAAATTCTACCCATGCATCCCAGTTACTTGGCGTGCCCTTTGAATGAGTGGCATTCATATTAGAAGTTGGTGCCTTCTTTTTCTCTATGTCGCAATGTATGTCCACACAACATATCCCTCTACTAATTAATAAAAATATGTCAATACTCTAGATTAAAAAAGCATGCATCCTTAATGTTTATCATAGTGGCTCCCTTGCAAATGAATATGGAGCACTTAATCTCTTTATACCATTAGTAGTTCACAAAAAAAAAATCTTCAAATAGAGTGCTTAGTATGATATACATCACATCTTCAAAAAATTAGAATAGATGGAGAAATGAGAGGGAATGGTAGAGGTTTTGGGTAGGAATTTGACTGTAGGGATTGGAAATGGGAATGGCAATGGTCTTGCAAGGAAAGTGGATGTAGATCCATTTAATGGTAATGTTGGGAATGAAACTCTAGACCGTTCCCAAGAGAAGGAAGAAGACAAAATATTACTGGGGTTTGTTTCAAGAAGATGTGGGGATGTTAAATTTTTATAGTCTCATCCTCTATCATCTATCCTTGCTCCTCAAAGGGATCCACTTAAGAATGTGAAGGGGGGGCTTATGTGGTTAGTTGGGATCTCAAGGATTGAAATGATAGGGTTCATAAGGAGGATTCAGATGAAGTTGGAGGACAAAAGTGGTCTTCTCTTTTTTGAAAAAAACTAGGGGGTAAGTCATCCTTCCCTCCTGCTATCTCAAAATCTTGTTGGGAAAAAGGTGAGTTTCATATTTTTGTACTAGGCCCAATTGTTGATTTCTCTATATCTTTGATAGATTTAACCCTAGTTGATAAATTTCTAGGGGGTTGGCCAGATATTGAGAAATATGGTTAAAAATAAATGGACATTTTGGGGTCAGGTTGATATTTCTATAATTTTTGATGGTTTTATTTCCTTTTTATTTACTTACAAGGATGACCTAAATATGGTATTATGTCGGGGCCCATGGTTCTTTGGCAGTAGCTCCCTTACAATCAAAAAATGGGAACCAAATATGGACCTATCAAATGATTTTTTTTCACTACTCATGTATGGGTTAGACTCCTGGGTATCCCTTTGGATTTTTGGCATGAGGATATTTTTAAAGGGATGGCTGGTGTTGGGACTCAAAATTGAAGCCCTAATTTTGGGTACCATTCTAAATTTTAAGTCTAATTGAGCCCCTACAAAAGCTTTTCATGCATGTGTAACCGACCATCATTTTGAGGCCTATGAAATGTTTCATATTTATAACACTTTTCATTTACTATATTCATGTGTCCCATAATGATAAAGTGTCATTCTAAGCCATTCCATGAAGTTTCATTTTGAGCAATGTTTAAATCTACATTTTTGCAAGTGTTAAATAGTGACAGGAAGCCTAGTTTGCATGTGAATATCTTGCACCTGATTATGTTTCATGACTCACCATTTTGGGAATATTTTTCATGCATATCAAAGAACCTATGTTTTAGTTTTCAATTTGTTTTGATATGTTTTGACTAGGTTTGGAATCCCTCAAATTTGGTTGTTTATTGTTTTCATGCTGATGCAAATTATTTAGAATTTTGGGAAGCCTTGTTTGACCAGTTATAGCTTTGACCCAGTTGACCCTAATGAGAAAATTCCTTTTGCATTGCATTTTACAGGTTAGATAGATTATTCATTCTATATTTGAGCTTATGATGAATATGTTTGACTAGTTTTCAAATGTGATTCCAAATGCAATTTAGTTTTATTGGTGTCAAAAAGTGTAGATTAATCAGTACCCCTGTTTGGGATGTCATAACTTTGGAACCATGATAGATGAAACCAAATGGATTATACCACTATGTTCTACTCTAAAAATAATTCAAGTGTGCCAATTTTTGAGACATGACCAATTCATCTGCATATTTTCCTAGGTCTATTCCATTTGCAAAAATAAATCTTCTCCAAGTGTTCCCTGTCCTACAATTATGAGGACCTAACTTTGATTATTGCCAAATTTTCCCAATTATTTTTCATGAGCCCACATCATAAAAATTATACTCTCCTCATGAAAATAAAGTAATGCCCCAATTTGTAAACCCTCAAGTGTCTGATTGACCTATATTCAAAGCCAAAACTAAATGCACTTTATTATTTTATGACCTATTTGTTTGCAAGTAGTTTCAAATAACTTTAATAATCAATGTCTTTTGAACCAGATGTTGTCATGAGAGAAATCTAACAAGGTACAATAATGTGGAACAAAGAATCAATATGTTTATTTTTAGGGCTTAGTCAGGTGTTTTAGTAAGTTTTAAAGTTGGCTCATAGGCCTTCCTGTCAGAAAATCATAGTTTGCAAGAAGGGGTAAAATGACTTTTTCAATGATCAAACAGTGATCAATTTCAAATCTAATCAATCTCATGGCAATTGATCAACTCAAAGGATTAGGTGTTTTAGCTTCAAAAAAAATTAGATAGACCCACTTTGGGGCCTAGCTAGATTCATTAGGTGGATAAGACATCAGGGATTAAAAATGTTCCCATGATAGGAGTATAATTATTTTCATCATTTTGGTTTTTAGAGTGTACCCATTATTTCTCAAAGATAAAGAAATTATGTGGCAATTTTACAAATATTGATTCTAGAGAGTCAACTATCCTTTTCTTAGCATACACTAGCCATAATCCTTGTCGAATATGTTTAATCCTAGTGATAGAAATAATTGAAAGTCAAAGTGGAGATATGCATCTATGGTGCACTAAAATTGTAGAGATGAGGGGAAATGATGTTAGCTTTTTTTGGTATTTGAAAGGAATGAAAATAAATGAACTGTAGAAATTGTGTCAATTGCAAGGTGTTGTGTGACATATGAATAGAAATGTCAAATATCTCTCATGAGTTTTTATGTGCTAAAAATATTCACTAGATAAGCGAGAGTAAAACTTAAGGATCTATGCAATCACCTTTACCATGGCACTTACTTGTTTCCAAGGCTTCTTCTAGAGATACAAGTAACCACTCAAGCTATCTTGACTATGCTCCATAGTAAAGAGATGAAGGCAAGTATAGATGAAAATTTGAATATGGAGAACTCTATGCAGATAGGCACATGATCAACATTGGTTCAAAGGGATTGATGCATTTCAAAGTTTCATAGTAGATTAGATTTTTAAGCCTTGGAAGTTGACATACTTTGCATGTTGAGTTGCCCAAATCCATGAGCCACTACCTATACACAAAAACTATGAGTTCTAGTAGAGATTATGAATAGAGAAGAAGGTGTTTGCAGGGGAGGTGGTGTGATTTGGAAACCACTGCAAAGATCCTCAATGGCATCATCTAAACCAATACTTTGAGAAGTTGGGTATAGAGCTTGTTTTGCAAAAATAAAAGAAGAGGCAATGGTTATGTGATGGTTGTTGGTATAAGATTGTTTTGGAGTGAAATAATTTGTAATGGAATAATCATTATTTTGTCAATGATGTCAAACCTACTACCTACTAGTGAGAGAATTGTTTTTTGGTTTGAAAGCTATTATTTAGTTGATCGATAAAGAGAATTTGAGAAGAGGAGATAGTACTAGCAACTAGAGAAAGGTTGAGTTATTTGATATGTAAAAGAAGCACTAATACCAAGTAAGACATTAATATTGTAGTGATTTTTTTATCTACTTAAAGTCTAAAATGAAAGATTACGCAAGATAAGACTAGAAGAAGATCAAGTATGAAAAGTGTTTGTCAAGCCTTGCTAAGTAGTCAGTGCAAGCTGAGTAGAAATTAGTGGAAGTTGAGTGAAAAATAAGAGGTGCTGAGAAAAGATGAAAATAAGTGCAAGCCAAGTGATTATCAATATATGTTGAGTAAATTTTAGTTGATGTCAAGCATCAGTAAACTTTAGTGTTCATTGAGTAAACTCTAGTTTTGACTTAGTGGAAGAATAGTAGAGAAGCCAAGTGCCAACAAATTGATGTACAGTACCAGTATTTGTATTAAATCAAAGATTTGATGAATTTGAGTTGAATATTTTATTTTTTTGAATTGTGTGGAGGATATGGAAGATAACTACGATGAGCTAGTGGCATAGAATTCAAGGAAAACCATTTTGTGGTGAATTCAAGAAAGATTGTAGAAGTTTCTAGAGGAACCAAATGGAAAAGTCAATAGATTCATTGCATCCTACCTAATCCTAGCTAACCCTATAATGGATGATTGTGGTTAAGTGGAAAAGGATCTTAATTCTCTATTTATAGAGAGAGTGTCAAAAGCAAAGGTTGTCATGTGTGAAAATCTAAGGAAAATAAGGAGTATAGGGTATTGCTTCATTTAGTGGCCAAATAGAAGAGGCTATAATTGGCATGCAAACCAAGAAGGCTTAAGAGTATGAATGCTTGAAGGATGAACAAGCTATCAAAGCTAAAGTGTGTGAAATCCAAGCAAAATCGAGGACTAAACTAGAGATCTATAATCTACAACTGAGTTGTAATTTGTTTTTAGATCAAGCCTTATTGTTACTTTCTAATCATTGTATCAGTCTAAGATAAATCCTTTGGATTAAGGTTGACCTAAAAATCATTTGTAAATCCTTTAACCAAGTGACATTCCAAGTGAATGGTCTAAATTCCTCTAACAAGGCTCACTCCTAACAGGGTGATTGAAATCCTTAACTAGGTCACATTTAACAATGTGTATTGTAACCTTTAATAGGGTTGGCCTTTCATAGGGGATCACTTTAGAAGAGTGAGAATTAGTAGCATGTTACTGGTGGTTTTTCCCAAATTGTGTTTCCATGTAAAATCCTTGTGTTAAATGTCTTATTGAATCTATTATGTTTCATGTTTATATTTCTACAAAGTTGTTTTGACCTAGAATAGTAACCCACAAAGTTTAAGTGTTGTATGATCTAATGGATGCATGCATAATGAGATTTTATGGATATGGTTCTACTAAGCATTGAATAGTGTTATTTGTACATCTAGACCATAACATATTCAACCACCCCTGACCACCCCCCCCCCCCCAAAGTTATTCTATAGAATTTAAACAATGGTGTGGGGAAATGAAGGTGACCTACTCCCAACCCTTACATGACATGGAAGATTTTCCACTCAAATTAGAAAAACCAAAGAGGAATCCAACATGGAGTGTGGAAAAGATTGATATTTAGGTATGCTTGTTGAAAATAGAGGAATAACCCCATACCTTTCATGATAAAAGGTCTAGGAGAGATCATTGAAAGCATAATGTTTTCCTCATCACCTCCATCGAAATGTAAAAGGAAAGTGTAGCAAATTTGGATGAAAGTCGATGAATTTGTGAAGAAGGCACAAAAAAATTGAAAATTGTGATTAAAAGGGGGCATGTGTGGTTTTGAAAGGAACTTTTTAGACTGTTTGATTTGTGTGAGCTGATGATCAAGAGTAGAAAGAATGATGGGAGAATGGAATGCACTCTGGAAGCATGTGGATTATTAGTGAAGACAACCAAGACACCACCAATGGGAAACACTATGATAGGGGGGTGTTTTACATAGGAAATGTGTATTTCAATAGGGAGATATGAAGTCTTTTTTCTCACATGCAACATATGTGGGGCTTTTAGGCATCTTTTAAGAATGAAGAAATAATGTGTAAGTGTCTAAAAACACACAACTTTTAGACATGGAGGCTTGCATGATGAGGGCCACCCTCGGCCAGCTAATGATGACCAAACATGTAATTTTGAGCACCCAAACCATAGGAAGAAGGTAGAAACACATGGAAAATTCTACAGGATTTTGTAAGTTTGGAAATGTCATAAAATAGAAATAAGAAGCTACAAGAATTTGTATGGTCAGGGAGAGGAAAGCTTGAGAGTTGCGAGGATACAAAAAATCATATGGTCAGAGGGATTCAATTTCAAAGTTAAGAAGATATGATCGTGACTATGGGAAAGCCAAAGTTTCAAATTAATGTGATACACTTGTTTGTCTATTTGGAAGGCCCAAAATGGATAGTTCTAAAACCACAAAAAAATTTATGATTGGGGAAGCATGAATTTAGGAGTTTCAAATTATAGGTGTTGTGAACTTACACAATTCATATGACCAGAAGGAAGAAATAAATTTTTAAGCTCCAAGGATACACTTGAGGAAATGCGGGTCTCGCCCAGATGAGATGGAAAATGAGAATGTGCCATGTGGCACCCAAGTGGAATAAGAGGGATAAGGTGAGAATAAAATTAAAATTAAAATCAAATGTCTCTCCAATCTAAGTGCACATCCTTAGAAGTTCAAAGTTAAAATTTTGAAATAAAATTGACTATTTGTATAGTTTTGACTCTATAAAGTTTAAAATTTTTTAACTTTAAAGAGCCCCATTGATGCCCAAGGGCCTAATTTTTTCAAATGAGCTCGAGGGGTTCATTTTTTCCCAAAATGTAGAGTGCAGTATACCATTAGAAAGAGGAGAAAATGAAATTTCCAAATATGCAGTCAGAATATGTGCAGCTCTTCACTGATGAAATATATGGGAAGATTTGTGAAAATAGGGGCATTGCAGAAGAATAGGTGTTCTTCATCAAGGAGTTTTAGAAGCAGTTAAGAAGCAAATAGAGAAGTTTTCTGGCTCCAAATTTGGGGGAAATGCTCCTAAAAGTATTACTTTTCCTCTAAAGCCATTTGGCAGATGTTTTGGCTCTTGTTTTTAGCATCAAATTCAAAATCTTTTGCACTCAATTTTTTTTCCACCATTTTGAAGATATTTCAAGAATTCGTCAATAGCAATGATGAAGATTTGATTTTTAGTTGAAGGAAGAGAGTAGAGAATTTTTTCATCAGCAGTTGGAAGTTCTTCAAGTGGACAAATGGTAGCATCATAATAGATCTAGGATTTTTTCCATTCTTTATAATCTCTTCTTTATTCTTTCTATAGGGCTACTAATGGTTGGCTATTTTCTAGACTATTGAATAGAGCTCTAGCTATGATCCCACCATTCATGCCCAACATTTATCTCTATATTTGAAAAGCATTATTGAAGTTAATATAAACAATTATGCTCTATTGAGTTATTTTCTTAGTTTTTTCATAGATCCTTTATTTATTTGGTTCAAAGGAATAAATAACATGAGAAATGAATTTATTTTTAATCTGAATGTTGTCTCCTATTTATGTTGTTTATAATCTTCTGTGGTTTGTAGGCAAAGAGCACAGATCCAATTGCAACCTATTTTAGGTTGTATGTTTTTTTATATTTTGCTTATGATTCAAGTAGTCATGCAAATGCTTGATCTATCATAATGGGGTTGAAAAATTCATAAAGGGATAGGTCAAGTTTGAGATTCAAAAATCATGCAGATGTATGATTCACAAGGTGAATGGATAGATCTAGAGTCTTGATATATGAGATGTATCAATAATTTTCAAGGATGTGTGTTAGTAATTTGTGGAATTGCCCAATAGATAAGGCACTAATCAGCTGCATGATCTATATGTTTTGTTTTTCATATCTTGGTTATGTTGAAATCAATCTTATAATCAATATGTTTTCCCTTTTATGTTGAAGAGCTGAAAGGATTTTCCCTCACTTATTTTATCAAGTTCATAGGTCATGATTTTGGCTATTTCATGTCTATGTTTTTTGCATAAGTATAGAAGATTTAGGGGTTTTCATCTACTAAATATAAATTCAGATTTATGGTTTTGGTAACTAGTCACATAATAGAATCTATATTTTCACCCACCTAGGTCTTTCCGAGCCTAAAGAAGGAGTATAGCCTTATAGTTGGCCCCAACGTCTGAATGGGTATGTTGAACATAAGAATTAGCTATCCCTAGATTTATTTTGTTCTCATCATTGGGTTTTTGAAACCTATAGTTTTAAAACATTGATAATATGACTGCCTCAAGGTCTAAACTTATTTCTGCTAGGATTTTTGTTAAGATTTCTCAACTAAAGGATCTACCCCAAAAGGTGGAGATTATTTCTAAATTGGGAAAATGGAATCAAGAGATTATTTTTGAAGATCTCCCTAATGCTTGTTTTATCTACAAGAAGATGGATCACAAGGCAAAAAAAATTCCATTGAAACCAAAACCAAAATAAAGGTAGTGATAGTGGAAAAGAAGGCTCCAAAATTGGTATGGAAACCTAAAGTAAAAAAAGGATAGTCTATTCTTAAAGAAATACAAACTGGGGATATCCCTAGCAAGTAATTCTCAACCTCTATTACGTTCTCATGAACAATTTGTGGATGACACTATTTTCATGGAAAAGGTTGATGTTAGGGAAGCTAGAAGTCTTAAAAGGGGTCAAAATGTATATTCTATAGTCACAGGGTAACTAGTCAATTAGGACAAGAGCTATCTATTCTTTATTAATACTCCTATTCTTAGGAAAAGGAAAATTGAAAATATCTTGGAATGATCTATAGGTATCTTTCCAAGTACTTACCTCGGTCTCCCTTGGGTCATAGTCCTTTAGAATCCTTGTTGGAGGATCTTGTGGAGAAATTTAATAAGAAACTAGTTGGATGGAAAGAAAACATGTTGAGTCAAGCAAGTAAAATTACTATTCTAAATGCCTACCTTCAAAGTCTCCCTACATATGCTCTTAGCCTCTTCAAAATTCTAGATAATTTGCAAATACTATTGATAAAATAGAAAGGAGCTTTTTATGGTCTAAAATTGAAGAAACAAAGAGGAACCTAAGACTGAAGGTAGCCTAGGTATTAGATCTATAAGAAGTATGAATAAAGCCCTATTGGATAAACAAGGATGGAGATTGTACCAAGAAGATAATCAATGGATTTCTATTTGGAAGTATAAGTATCTTTATAATGTTCCACCTATGTCAGAGTTCATGTCTTACCCAAATATTTCCAATGCTTCTACTATTTGGGGAGCAGTACAGGATACTAAAGAAATTTTGAACAAAGGATGTAAGTGGAAAGTTGGAAATGGAAGAAAGTTTAGGTTTTGGGAAGATGTGTGGTTATTAGATGATCCACTGCTAAATAATTTTAATATATTAATTCCATTGATAGATGCAAATAGGTATTTGGGGTTTTTGCAAGCAACTATTGTTGGAATTAAGTTATTATTGCCATTAGTGACAACATTTATCTACATTAGTATAGCCACCGAGCATTCTAGTGTTAATCGAGCTTTGTAGTTCACACTGAGCATTCTAGTGTTAACCAAGCTTCATAGTTCACACCAAGCATTCTAGTATTAACCGAGCTTTGTAGTTTACACTGAGCATCTACAATGTATACCGAGCATTTAGTGGTTACCTTGTAGGTTCATCACTTAAGTAGTTCATACCGAGCATTCATGAAGCTACCAAGTGAATGTGCAATCCAGCAGTGTCTACCAAGTTTACAGTGTTAATCGAGCTTCACAGTGTTTACCAAGTAATGGAAGTATAGTGTTTACCGAGTGAAATCAAGGTAAACAAAGGATCTAGCTTTTATCAAGTCTCCAATGGTTATCAAGTTCCAAGCTACATTGTGTGGTTAGTATGGACTGAGCGTCTACTTCTACTGAGTGCATGACGATGCTAAGTAATACAGTGGATGTCGAGTATCAGAAGGTAACCAAATCAACTTGAAGAACTTGAGTTTTCTACTATTTGGCTGATTCAGTAATATTTTGTTCACTTATGTTTTGGATGACCTTGCAATTGTAACTATTGGAATGGTATATATGTAATGTAATATATCATTTACAAAAGTGAGATAAAATGTGAAGGAATGGATATGAAAAGCTTTGGATAAAAGTGAATTAGCAGTAGAGCAGAGTATTCAGCAAGGTTTACAAGGAGTAGTAAAGATTCATCAGTCACAAGAGGTGATCTATATTTTAAGGATCTAATCAAGTTGTAATTAGATCCACTATTTCATCCTAACAGGTGAATCAATTTTGTAAATCCTTTAACAGGGTAGACTTAATAGTCTTTTTTATAAATCTCCTAATAGAGTGCATACTTCAGTGTATGTTTGTAAATCCTCTAACAAGGTGGACCTAGCAGTCCTTTTTGCTCCTAATAAGGTAGATCACCAGAAGTGGTCAATGTAAGCCTTAATAGGCCAACTTCATACTGTAGTAATGAATTTTTTTGGGTATCATCCCCACCTTAGTTTTACTTTCTATTTGGAAGGTTTCTAGGTCACCAAATCACTGTGTACATGTGTTATAAATGTTTGTTCTCTCATATATGCAGTAGATTAGATGAATGGTGAATAGTATATATGGTTAAAGTGTTGAATTTTTTTAAAGTTTTGATGTTACTGATTCACCCCTCCCCTCTTAGTAACCTATCATATCTTGAATATTTCCAACAATTGGTATCAGAGCTATTTGGTTCCCAAGACAAAGCTTGACAGCTTGAGAAAAGATCAAGGACAATGGAGATATTCAGACTTGACAAAACTATTGAAAATGAAAAGCTAGATCTGGAAATGGCCATGGCTCAACTCAAAGAAGCTAACGAGCATTTTTCTCAATCCTTGAAGAGAAGGAAGGAACTTGCAATATAAATGAATGACCATCAGTATGTTGAAGAGAAGATTGAAGACCTTTTACCATCAAGTAGCTCAAATGAAGAAAATGAGGCTATCAAGGAACTCCTAGCAAAGAATGGCTCTCTATAGGAAGAGGTAAAAAATCTTAAAAGAGAACAAGAAATGAAATCAATCAAGCTATGTGAAGTTTTGGAATAGAGAAACAAGGCAAATGAAGACTTAGAGGCAAGAAATAATCAATCCCTTCAGCATGAAGATCTTGTAGATCAACTATCTAATGCAAATGAAGAAATTATGAATCTGAGATCTGAGAATGAAAGGTTGAGGAATGATTTAATCACTAAAAGACAAATCAATGAAAGCTTACAAAGTGACTTAAGATCTAAAAGACAAATCAATGAAAGTTTGGAAAATGACCTAAATGTTGAAAGACAAATCAATCAGAGAATGATGAAATCTCAGGCAGACATGACTCAATTAAATCAAAAAAGTGAGCAGAATCTTCATAAAAAAAAAGGTAAAGCTGGACTTGGTTATAAGGAAGAAGGTGAAACCTCCAAACAAGGCACCCAAAGGAATCAAAGACCTACTTACAATCACTGTGGTAAGTTAGGTCATACATCAAACAAATGTTGGAGTAATGGAAAAGCTAAATTCAATGGTAAATGCTACAATTGTAGTTAGCATGGTCATAAAGCTAATGGGTGCAAGGAGAAACCAAAAATTGAAGGCAATTGTCACAAATGCAAGAAGCATGGTCACAAGGCATTCCAATGCAGATCCAAATCATTCAATCCAACTGAACAACTTGTTAAAGTAATATTTGGATGGGACTACAATACCTGGTGTAGATATCATTATTGTGGAGAATATGGACATATTGGTATAAATTGTGCAAGACATCACCTAAGGAAGAAGGACACTACTGTAAGATGTTATACATGCACTGAACTTGGTCATATAGCTAAAAACTGCATGAACATAGGAAGAGTTGAAGATGAAAAGAAAACTAAAGCTGATAAC
This sequence comes from Cupressus sempervirens, assembly GCA_028749045.1. Classification (NCBI taxonomy): domain Eukaryota; kingdom Viridiplantae; phylum Streptophyta; class Pinopsida; order Cupressales; family Cupressaceae; genus Cupressus; species Cupressus sempervirens. The sequence goes on from CM053788.1 coordinate 180,847,408, forward strand.
ATTCGAAAGTAGATGAGGCAATAGTGGATTCCAAAATCTACCGAGAAAGATAGTTCAAATGATGGAAATGTCACTCAAGAAGTGGGTGATTCCACCATTTCCAATTAAATTCATAAAGGAGAATATGGAACTACATCTTCTAGTGATATCTCAAGCAGTTCTAAAATACAAAGAAAGAAAAATGATCAAATCAATATTCTAGATACACAAAGATCAAAGAAAGCATGTCTTTTGCCGAGTCACATCTACCGAGGAAAGTTGGTTGGAGACCTTGCCAAGCTAGGTTGAGAGCAACAAAAGTTTTATTCAATCACCAAGTCACAAGCTTCTACAGAGCAAGTAAATGATAGCCTATCAAGAACTATGTCATCTCAGCTACCTTCGTACCAAGCATTTATGGAAAAATTTAAGTCAAAAGGGCAGAATTTGATTTCATTTTTCACCACGATTATAGAGCTAAGAAATTTCTAGTGATTTCAAGCAATTTTTAAGTGGAGAATTTGTTCAGAATTTTCTTACACCTACCGAGCAGCAATGGCATCTAGGAGTAGCAGTAACACCAAGGTAAAATGAGGTTCAGAAATGCTAGTTAAAGGTGTGGAGTGGAAGGTGTCAAACTTCAAACTAGTACTAGCAATTGCAGAATCACTCAACCCCAATGGAGCTCAATCACAAACTCCAGCAAAGGTACTTCTCATAAATGACATTCGTACTCATTTCAAATGTTCTATTCAAGAGATTGGAAATCTAGAGATGGATAATGCCCTAGAAGAAATGAGTGTTGATGGTTCTTTGAAAGCCAAGCATAAGCATCTGGAGACCAAAGGGTTAACCCACATCTCGCATATGCCAAGAAGTTTTCAAACTAAGTGGATTAGGTACATACTCAGTTGTGTTCACAATGGGCAACTATGGTTAGAATAGCTAGTGTTAATCACCAAGAAGATGATTAATAAGATTACCGATCTTCCCATACTAAGTAAAGCAAAAACTACCAAAACCCCAGGTCGAGAGGAGTTATAGAAGCAAACCATAGCTGAATGGGACGGAAGAGGTTTGAAGGTCAGCACTCTACCTGATGTTGAATTAAGGTTTGGCATTCACATCATTGCCCACAAAATTTATAGCTCTAGCCATTTGAACAATGTACCCTATGAGGTTGTTGATTTGGCATTCAAAATTGTGAAGAAAAATCTTGAATTTGACTTGTCAGAATTGTTGTTGAAACAATTGAACAAAAACATGGATAGCATAAGGACTTTAAAGAATAATCCCTGTAAATTTGGTTCTCTATTAATTTTTTTATTTTTCTATATTCAAAAATTATTTCCATCAAAAGTAACTGTAGTGTGGAGAAAAGATATTCCCATTCTTTATCAGATAAATGAGTTTGTAGCAGAAATGGGTGAACACTTTGATAGCATCATGGAAAATTATTTTGAAGATTTCAAGGAAAGAATGAATAATAGGTTCTAAATTCCACCAAAATTGGTTGAAGACTACAAAGATGATGTATGCTTTATTATTGATTGTGATAAAGTATAGATTCAGGAAATCAGGCCCCGAGTTGCATGGGTGAAACCTCTTCCTTATGAGGTTAATATTGACGAAGCCAGGGATATTATTGAAGCACTAGTGAATGAGCTAGTAGACCCAAAGAAACCAATTTTTGGAACATATGATAAGGCAAAGGCTTGAATTAAGCTTGAAATCAAGCTACAAAGGAAAGAGGAAGATAGCCAAATTGAAAACTGAAACTGGCCCTCTTATGCTAACTAAAGGAAAATGTGAGGATGAAGAAGAAGAAGAAGAAGAAGAAGAAGGCAAAGAACTTGAATCTAAAAAAGATGAGGAACCACCAAAAAGAAAGGAAAGGTGATTATCACCAAACCTAAAAAGAAGCCTACTGCAGTATTCTCTAGAAGAACTAGACAAGGAAAGTAGGAACTTGTACTTGTTAGGCCTCCACTCAATTTGAGGAAAGGTTAAAACAATTGGAAGAGGGAGCTGGCATCACAAATTTTAAGGCATTGAAATTTGAAAAAAGGATAGATGCAAAGAAAATGCAGATTGAGGAATTGGTACTCAATAAGATGGGAAAATGGAAATACTCCCTAGACTAGCTTGCCCCTCAAATCTCCAAAGAACTATTGGAGAGATTGCAACCAAGATGGGAGTCAGCCACCCAAACGGCTAAGGACATATATGAGAAATCCCTATGGAATCTTCTATCAAGTCTTACTGAAGCAAAAATAAAGGTAGCAATGAAGAACCATGAAGGTAAATTTATGATTAGATTTCACACATGTTTGATTTTAATTAAGGACATTGAGCATTTTGTAAATGATGCAACAAATATGTGGAAGAACATCTACCATCTGCAAAAGCCCAATAATGATCCCGTTGAAATCAAGGATGATGACAATAGTGATAGTGATTATTTTGATAGCACTCCATCCATCACAGTTACTCTAGGAGAGCTACATGCACTAATGGAAGAAAAAGAGGAAGAAGAAAAGGAGGAAGAAGCACATGAGAAAGATAAAGATGAAGAAGATCTAGTAAAAATTGCAACAGAAGTTATTGAATCCTTTCCTCAGTTTCCACCAAAGACAGTTACATCTACTTGTGAGATAGCTTCTGAAAGTGAAATTGTTAGCACAAAAGTCACATCAATTGCTCAATCTTCACCAACCCCCTCCTAGCTCCAGGTATCTAAAATAGATATGCGAAGAAATTCATCTACCAAGATGTCTATCACTTCTTTAGCCACCAAGTCAACCTCCTTAACTCCTTCATCATCAGTGAGTGTAACGGTAAGTTCTACAATTTTATTTTTGTCAGTTCCAGTAAGTTCTACAATTTTGTTTCTATTAGCATCATCTGTATCCACTTTGACTCCAATCAATTCAAATTCTACTATGGGTACTTTACCAAGTATGATACCATTTTTGGGAAGTATTTCAATTTTTGATCTAGTTAGTACTTCTATTGGCATTCAATCCTCAAGTCCTATCCTAGTTTTCAATGCTAGCCCCTCCATCTCCACTATTGTGTCTATTCTTAAGGTCAAACCAGTCATCATAGAAGTCAAACAAAAGCATCCATTAAAACTTCTAATCACTAGAAAGGAAATTGGAGAAGACATTGACTTAGACATAGAGATAGTGATTCCAAAGATTGACTATGACAATGCTACTATTTAAGAGATGAGGTTAGCCAGTCAACTCATAGAGATGAAAGCTATGAAGAAATAGTTAAGATCAGAAAGGGATAAGGAATATAAAATAATTGAAAATGCCAAGAATATAATTATAGATGCTATAGGTGTTGAAGTAGATTCTACTCAACACATTTTGATTCAGTTAGATGAGGCAGTATAGAAATTTAATGAAGATTCTTATGGACAAGAGAAACTTATTGAGAAAGATGAAAATAAATTTGATAATAAGGTGCTAGAGAATATTGCTCAAAAGATAGCAATCAAGCAAGTTGAATTGTCAACATTTTTGGGAAATTTTGAAAATTCTTTTAATAATGCAGCATCACTTTTTGCCAAACTTTGTGATGTTTCTGGTTTTACCAAAGAAATAAAGGATAAGTTAAATAAGATTGACATTGATATGCAATCAAGTGCTTCCAATGTAAAGGTGGACTCCTCCTCCACAACCTCTCATCACACCAAAATCAGATATTTGGAAAATGTATAGGCAAAACTATTGAGAGAGGAAGCAAGGATCCAATCTACACTCATAGACATCCAAAACATGATCCTTCCTATCATGGACACAATGCATAAACATATTACTCATTGCAAAACATTGGTCCAAGATTAGAACTTCTCAATGGCTGATCACTTGATCCAATTATCAATAGAAGTTCAAATTGCTCTCTCCACCTATCAAATCTTATAGCAAACTTGGGATAATATGTTTGCTACCATCCTCAATGTACATCCAGGATTTCTATCTCACTTTGGTATAGTCATATAAACTATATATATGTAGTCCTTTGGCATTATTCTCAAAAAGGGGGAGAGATTCAGCATAATAAGTGAGGAGAGTTATCACTATGAGTGATAGGGGGAGTTAGCACTCAATAGAGTTAGCATGTGTACATAAGAATCTTTATATATACATTATAAGTCATCAAGAAGATATATAGAAATGTATATGTAGTGGTTCTTCAAAGATCAATTTTGAAAAACCAAAATTCATTGAGTCAAGTTATGTACATATGTTTTGGCTTATAAGTTTTTTGTCACTAATGCCAAAGGGGGATATTGTTGGCATTAATTTATTATTGCCATTAGTGAAAACACTCATCTACATCAATATAGCCACCGAGCATTCTAGTGTTAACTGAGCTTTGCAGTTCACACCAAGCATTCTAGTGTTAACTGAGCTTCACAGTTCACACTGAGCATTCTAGTGTTAACCAAGCTTCACAGTTTACACCAAGCATCTACAGTGTATACCGAGCATTCAGTGTTTACCTTGTAGGTTCATCACTTAAGTAGTTCATACCAAGCATTCATGAAGCTACCAAGTGAATGTGCAATCCAAAAGTGTCTACCGAGTTTAAAGTGTTCATCGAGCTTCACAGTGTTTACCGAGTGATGAAAGTGTAGTGTTTACCAAGTAATGGAAGTATAATGTTTACCGAGTGAAATCAAGGTAAACAAAGGATCCAATTTTTACCGAGTGACACTATATTTACCAAGTCTCCAATGGTTACTGAGTTCCAAGCTACGTTGTGTCATTAGTATGGACCAAGCATCTACTTCTACCAAGTGCATGCCAATGCTGAGTAATACAGTGGATGCCAAGTATCAGAAGGTCACCAAGTCACCTTGAAGAACTCGAGTTTTCTACTGTTTGGCCAACTCAGTAATATTGTGTTCACTTATGTTTTGGCCAACCTTGCAATTGTAACTATTGGAATGGTATATATGTAATGTAATATATCATTTACAAAAGTGAGATAAAACGTGAAGGAATGGATATGAAAAGCTTTGAATAAAAGTGAATCAGTAGTAGAGCAGAGTATTTAGCAAGGTCTACAAGGAGCAGTAAAGATTCATCAGTCACAAGAGGTGATCTATATTTTAAGGATCTAATCAAGTTGTAAGTAGATCCACTATTTCATCCTAATAGGTGAATCAGTTTTGTAAATCCTTTAACAGGGTAGACTTAATAGTCTTTTGTATAAACCTCCTAACAGAGTGCATACTTTAGTGTATGTTTGTAAATCCTCTAACGAGGTGGACCTAGTAGTCCTTTGTGCTCCTAACAGGGTAGATCACCAGAAGTGGTCAATGTAAGCCTTAGCAGGCCAATTTCATACTGCAGTAACAAAGTTTTGTGGGTATCATCCCCACCCCAGTTTTACTTTCTATTTGGAAGGTTTCTGGTTCACCAAATCACTATGTACATGTGTTATAAATGTTTGTTCTCTCATATATGTAGTAGATTAGATGAATGAATGGTGAATAGTATATATGGTTAAAGTGCTGAATTGTTTTAAAGTTTTGATGTTATTGATTCACCCCTCCCCTCTCAATAACCTATCATATCTTGAATATTTCCAACAACTATTGGAGAAATAATGGATGGGTTAATCTTGTAGAGATTTTCCATAGCTTTAACAACATTCAAATTCTCTCAATTTCTTTAATATTAATCCTAATTTAGAGGATTCTATGGTATGGGGAATAGAACCAAATGGTAAATTCAAGGTGTCTTCTATGTTTAGATATGATTATATTTCCAATCCTCCCCTATAGGCTAAATCTTGGAAGATGGGTCTTACACCTAGAATCAATATATTCTTCTGGATTGCTCTCCAAAAAAAAAATTGAACTCTAGATAATCTTCAAAGGGGTAGTTATATTGTGAATAGATGTAGTTTATGTAAGATGGAAGTTGAAGATATTAACCACCTTTTTATCAATTGTTTTTTTAGCTAGAATGTATGGGTAATTCTCCTCCAGTACTAGAATATTCTATGGGTTAAGCCTAGTAATCTTGTGGAGTGTTTCTAAAGTTGGAAATGTTCTATAAGAAATCCTTGTATTTGTTTCATATGGATTATTTCTCTCCCTTGTCTTTATTGGGGTATCTAGAAATAAAGAAACTCTTGAGTGGGTTGTGGGTAAAAACATTTTTAGGGCTATTAAAGAAAACTTTATTTCCTAGAAGAAAGATATTGGTGGCATGATAATATGCAACCATCTAAAAATTAAAGGAAATAAAAATGATGAAATATAATGATAGTAGAGAGGATTTCATATGGAATTCCCCTCCTACAGGATGACTAAAAGCTCAATTTGATGGATCTACTAAAGGAAATCCTGGAAGAGTTGGATGTGGTGGGGTTTTGAGAGACCATAATAGAAAAGTGGTGGATGTCATGGTGATCACTATTGGTCACTTGACAATCCATAGAGAAGAATTCATTGCATCTCTTTATAATGTTAGAATGGAAGCAAAAACTAGTTATCAAAAATTATGGCTAGAAGGGGATTCCTTAAATATTATTAATATGCTAAATAATAGAAATATGGTAACGTGGAATATTGAAGGGATTATCCTGGAAATTAAAAATTTGATCAAAAAGTTTGATAATTTCATAATATCTCATTATTACTGACAATGCAATAAAGTGGTTGATTGGATTGCTAACAAAGCAGTGAATGTGAATAGTAAGTTGACATGGATTGACAACCTTAGCAAGGATGGGGAGTTAAAGGCAATCATTAATTATGACATGACTAATATCGTCAAAGGAAAGATTATTTGAGATTTTGCGGATTAAAATGATAGGTGGTGGCATTAAGAAAGGGTATTATTGTTGAAAAGTTGCAATTGGAACAATTTTTGTTTTTTCATTGATGTCAAATCTATGGACGAGGCATATTGCTACCTAATCTAAATGTCATATCTATTTGATTGATGAAGAGGATTTGAGAGTTACTCATACCTATATCACCTAGAGGAAAGGTTGAAGTTATGAAAAGGAGTTATAATGGGCATTGATTGGATAGAGTTTGATAAAGCAAAGTAATTTTTATGTCAAGGAAGCTAAGCCTAGCTGAGAAAAAGAGTAAAATACTAAAAAGTGTCGAGTATTGCTAGTGTCAACTAAGACACAATTAGTGCTAAGAAAATCTAATGTTGACCAAGAAATATCATTGATCGATAAATTTAGTTGATGCCAAGCTAGAAAACTTAAAGAATAATCGAGTATTTTAGTCTTGACCAAGTATCAGAATTCAATGATTGCTGAGTGATAGTAAAAGATCAAATTCAAATAAATGATAAGATCAAGCTAACTTAGTTGATTTTTGGGAGAGGTAAAACATGTTGAAGATAAGATTGATGAGTTGGATCATTAAATTCAAGTTGATGATTAGGTAAATACCTAACAAAATGATTCTAGAGAAGTTTCTAGAGGATGATCAAGAATATGTACATATACATTGAATCAAGTTGAATCTAATTGTAAGCCCTAAGATCTACGATGGATATAAAAAAAGGTAAATCATATATTTCCCATTTAAGATGATATAGAACCAAAAATTTGGTGTCTATTCTAGCCCTAACTAGTATGTGTACAAGTTTTTATGTGAAGGAAGTTATATAGAGCAAGGTTGATCATAAATATACAAGTGACTGGATGTGAGGTTAAAAGAGAAAATCTTGCATATGTGATTTTATTGTTGATAAGTGAATTTGAGCAAAAGGATTAAGTGTTGATGAGAAGAGTGGATTGATTACTTGAAGGGTGTCCAAGAAAATCAAGATCAAAGATGACAATGAAAGGCTTATCAATGAAGCAACATAAGGATCAAACAAAGATCTAAACCAAAAAAAGTGAGTTGTAATCACATAGATCAAAACTTATTGTTTTCTTTCTTATCATTGTAAATATTTTATACTAAAATCCTTTTAATATAGGTTGACCTAACAATCATTTGAAGACTTAATAGTTTGTGTAAATCTTTTAACTAGGTGAAATTATAAATGGAATGATCACAGTCCTCTAATAAGGCCATGCCTTATAGGGTGATTAAATCCTCTAACCAGGTCACATTTAATAGTGTGCATTTTAACATTTAACATGATTGGCTCCTAATAGAGCTCACTTCAAAAGAGTGAAAAAGAGTAACATGTTGTAGGTGGTTTTTCCCAAATTGGGTTTCCATGTAAAATCCTAGTGTCAAACTGTGATGAATTTTATATGAATGTTTTATGTGTGGTCATGTTTTTATTATGCAATGAAAGTTAAGTTTATGACAATTTTACATTAGAGATCGAGCCATAGTAGGATATATAGGATAAGCAGAATAATGATGTGTTTGATGTTTAATTCTTCATGTGGTACATATAGACCTTGAGTAACTGATCCTACCCCCTCCCCCCCTGCCTCTCAGTTATTGTAAACATTTCTAAAAATTATCATTTTTTGAGGGAGTACCTATTCATAATTACCAAAAGGAAAGGACACGTATTTTGGGCGAAAAGTTCTTTTGGGTTTAAAGAAAACTTGTCTTCTCTTATTGTTACCATTTGTTGTAGAGTTATCAAAGCTAGATGTATCATGGGTGGAGAGCTAAGGAAGCATGAGCCATCTAACTATAAATAATGGAAGAAAAATTTATAGTTTGGGAAATTCTTCAAATGGGTAAGGTGACTACATACGTTAAGAAGTTGCATAGTTATAAACCACATATTACTAAATATTTCTTCAAGAATTGATTTGGGGAGAGGGTTTCTCTTCATGTGGACTTGACAGAGGATTTCATTGTCAAAATTATTGGTCTTCCTATAGAGGACATGAAATTAAAAAAGGAAACCAACATATCTAATGTGACTTTCAAGAAGTTTCCCAAAAATGAAGAGGAGGAAAAGAAGCTAGTGAAGGAAGGAGACTTCTACGAGCTGGATAAGATTAAGGTAATTTGGAAAGACATTTTATCTTATGTTCATGAATACTTTATTTTAGATGAGAGGTCTAAAAGGGTTCACAAATTTCACTTTGTGTTTTTGAAACACTTCTGGTATAAGGATAGGTTATCTTTTCCCTTCTATTTAAAGCATTTGATTCTTAATAGCCTTTAAGCCCATAAAAAGAAAGATAGTAGGCATATTCTCCATGAAGGTTTTATTTGTCAATTGAATATTATTGTAGAAAGAAAATAGTAAAACTATCACCTACTATGGATAAGAAGAGGAAATCCTTTGGGAAAGAGCCTCTAGATAAAGTGAGTGTGAAAAACAAAAAGCCACAATGTGAAAACTGAGGGTTACAATTAAATTGTAAAGGGGAAAAAGAAGGAGAATGAAGATAATAATACTGTAAAGGATTCTAAGAGAAAATATGAAGAGGAGAGTGAAACAAAAATTGGTAATTTCAGTTCCAACTTTGATGGGCATTTTGGTAGTGAGGGAGATTCTGTAGCTAAAGAAGATGGAGAAAGAACTAATGATGGGTCTATAAAAATGGTAAGAATCATTCTGAACCATTAGGCCAAAATGAGAATAAAGGTATCATGATTCAAGGTGATGGGACAACCCAGATGGAAACTCAAGAGGTGAAGCTCTTAGTTGATTTAGTAAAAAAAAGCCTACAGACAATAATGCCCTTGTGATCAATAATCAAAATTTAAATAAGGAAAAGACTAAAAAAGAGAGTTCAAACAAGGAAAGTCATTCAAAGTTAGATGAGATCTAGGATGCTACCTATAATCCTAAGAAGTTTTTTGAAGATGTGGCCAATGAAGATGACAATAATGAGGGGAAGCTTACTTTCCTCCATAAGGTCAAGTTGAAAGCTAATGTTTTTCTCTAGGTTGGTTCTTGGCTCTACAATGAGATTAGTAATCCCAAGAAAAATATGGGAGAGCTACAGAATAACCTAGATGAAGAAAGAGAAAAAAAAATTCAACTGGAGAATGATATAGAAAGACTAATGGGAACTAGGGCCAAAGGCACACCTAGGTACCAAAGCTAGCCACAAGAGTAAACACAATGGAAAAAAAAATGGAAAACAACAACCAAAGGAGATAGAAGAGAAAAATAATAATTGATTCATCAAATTATCAACATACATGACCAACTATGAGGCTTTCTAGGTTATGACCAATAATACAATTTAAACTTTGATCATCAAGGATGATCCTTATTTCTAACTCTTCAAAAAAAACTATCCTTTCTCACTAACTCCTTCTTACTCTCTAAAAATCAATCCTAGACCTCCTTACAGCCACAGGTTGGCCAATCACAAAAATTAATTTCTACGTTAAATGCATGCACAACCAAAAGTTGGATAGCAACAACTATTAAATATAAATACCAAATTAAATACATGAAAATTTGGTCCAAACTAGAACTAGACATAGACAACTTGGTCAAAGAAGGACTAAGGAAAATAGTGGCACTCAACAATGCTCAAATATAGTGGAACTCAACATCAACAAGAAATCGACACCAATAAGAACTTGGAACCAATAGGAACTTAGCAATGCTTGGCACTACAATTCAGTCAACACTATGAGCTTGGTAGACATTATGAACTTGTTTGAAATAGAGAAACATGAAAAACATGCATGATAGCGATACAACCTAGGATACTTCTCTATCAAACAATTAGGGTTGAAAGAAATAATTCTCCTGAATCATGAAACTAGCACAACCCAAGCTAAATCCAACTTAGATTGGGAAATACATGTAGCATCTTCAACTGGTATGTTCTTCCACCTCACCAAATAATCATAGTAATCTTATCCTCTTGTGGTTTTACTAACTCTTTAACTCAATATATGTTCAACCTCTTCAATCTACTTCTTAGGATAATCATCTGATACACAAACTTCATCATCTCACTCATGATACTTATACAAATTGGCAGCATTGAATATAGGAAATATATCCATGTCATTATGTAACTCAACTTAATAAGCATTACCATTATCAAACTTCCTCAAGATCTTACAAGGTCCAAACTTCTTCATCTTCAACTTACTATATGTTCCACTAGGAAATATGTCTTTCTTCAGATAAACCATCACCTGATCACCAACTTCAAAATCATGATGTCTTCTAGACTTATCAGCACTCTCCTTGTACTTCTAATTACTTTGTTCCAACCTTAACTTCACTTTCTTATGAGAAGAATCCATAAAATCAACAAATTCTTCCCTTGCATCACTTCTCTTTTCTTCACCAGTGACATCCCTCAATTCTAATATTCCTCTAGGATGCATTCTAGTAACAATCTCAAAAGGTTTTTTTTTTACTCTTATTCATAGAATTATTATATGCAAACTTAGCTTGTGTTAACACCAACTCCCAATTATATGGTTTATCTCCAACTAAACATCTCAGCAAATTACCCAAGCTTCTATTCAGAGTCTCGGTCTATCCATATATTTGTGGATGAAATGTAGAACTAAAATTCAATTTAGTACCCATCTTCTTCGAAAAGTTCTCCAAAAGTAACCATAAAACTTATTGTCTCTATCAAAAATAATACTTCTTGGTAATCCATTCAATTTAATAATCTCTTTGAAGAAAATTTCAGCAACATGCTTAGCATCTGATGTCTTCTTACATGGTATGAAATAAGTCATCTTAGAAAATCTATCCACAACAACAAATATAGAATCATACCCCTTTACTGTCTTAGGTAATCCAAGAAAAAAATCCATACTAATGTCACTCCAAGGATTCTCAGGAATAGAAATAGGGGTACAAACCAATATTCTGACCTACTCATTTTGTAACTTGACAAACTTCACAACTCTTTACAAAATTTTGAATGTCCTTATACATGTATGGCCAATAATACTTATGTTGGAAGCATGAATGTTGATGATATTCCAATGGGGTATTATTGTAGAAACACTATTATATTGTTATCATGATGATATGTTACATTCATGACTATGTTTTTCATTGATATCAACATAGTAATTTTCTATGGTATCTAATAGAAGAACATCTGAAAGATCAAGTTGGTACAAATAGATAGTTGAGAATTTTCATGAAGTGAGGTTAAAGGGAGATACTACTAAGTTTCTAGTATATGTAGCTAACCTCAAAAGAATAAGATATTAAGTCTAGAATAATTTATGCAAGTTTTGTTGAAGACTCTTCTAAGACAGAGTTTATAGAGGTATGTTTTGGTAAACCTATTATATCTCTTAGCTAATTTATTATGCTAAGAAGCCAAAGTTAAATATGTGAAGAAGACATATTGGTGATGACATGGATAAGCTCACTCATCATAATAATACATGTACAGAAATATATTCAAGTTACAAGGTGAAATATTAATGTTATTGCTAAGTTTAATGTGTTCTTAATTTGGTCCTATAATAAATAATTGAGTGTAAAAGTTGACTTAGGGAATGTTTTATGGATTTAATATAAAGGAAGGACATTTTAATTTATCATATAAGAGATGGATTAAGTGATTTTAAGTAGCACAAAGAGCAGAATGCAAAGGTGAGTAGTGTAGAGAAGAAGTGAAGGAAACTTCATTGCTGAGGTTTTGTCATGTGATCTGAAGTTAGATACTTGGATTTGAGGTTTGTGACCTGGTCTACAAGGTCTAACAGTGATTGGTCTAGTTGGAAGGATAGAGAAAAGAAGTTAAAGTATAGTACATACAATTATTTTTCAAGGAATAGTTGAGAGATTAGTTGGACAATGAGTTCAATGATTGTATCCTAGAAGCTATTTGGATAGTGGATCCTTCTATCTTCTGCAACTCCTAATAGGGTTGGAATCTTCTAACAAGGAGTCATATGTACTAAATGTTTTAATAGACTCCTAACGAGGTCCATCATCTAACAAGGAATATTTATATTAGTACATCATCTTGTGGGCATCATTCCCATTAGGGTTTCCCTCTGATCAAGGGTTTCCATAGTTAACATATTTGATGTAATTTTCTATGTGCATCTTGTTATGGTTGTTGTTGGTAGAAACAATAGTCTACCGAGATAACTGGTGGGTGGGGGGGGGGGGGGGGGGGGTTGAATCAATTATCCAACATTTGAAATATTTATGTTCTTTAAAAAAACTTAATCATTCATCCAAACTAAACAACAACCATAATAATAGGCATATAGATAATTACACTAGATATGTTAACTAGGGAAACTTTTGATCAGAGAGAAAACCCCAGTGGGAATGATGCCCATAAGATGATGTACTAATATAAATATTTCTTGTAAGAGGATGAACCCTATTTGGAGTCTATTGCAAAATTCAATACATATGAGTCTCTATTAGGATATTTTGAATCCCTATTAGGAGATTCCAACCCTGTTAGGAGTTGTAGTACAATGTATGAAAGAAGAGTCCACTACCCAAACATGTAGTTTCAACTACAAGAAGAGCTCACTGCTCAAACATGCAATTTATTGTTATGTTCTTCTCTCCTTTATTCTCTCAACTAAACCAAACACTATCAAACCTTGTAGACTAGGTCACAAACCTCTAATCCAAATTTCATACCTTGAATCACTTAGGAAAACTTTAAAAATGAAGTTTACTTCACTTCCGCTCTACTCTACTCAACTTCACATTCTTTTCTTAGAATCACTTAGAAAAGAATTCCTTTATATCGATTTCACAAAAAAATTCCTTGAGTTAGCTATTAGACCTTCTCAATTAATCATTATAGGACTACATTAAGAACACATTACACTTAGTGATAACATTAATCTTCCACCTTGCATCTTGAATATATTTCTATACACATAATTTTTTGATGAGAAAACTTAGCCACATCATCACCAACATGTCTTCTTAATATCCTCAACCTCAATTCATAGAATAACAATTCTTCTAAGAGATATAACAAGTTTACTAGAACATGCCTCTATAACTCTAATAGACATCACCAAAACTTACATAACTTCTTCTAGACTTATCATTTCTTCATCTGAAGTTGATTTCATATACTAGATACTCAGAATTATCTCCCATAACCTTAGATAATGAGAATACTCAACTAGTCATCTATACAACTTGATCTTTCTATTGTTCTTCTATCAAATACCATACAAAACTGCTATGTTGTCATCAATGAAAAACTTAGTCATGAATGTAACATATCATTATAGTAACATATTTATAATATTCTCCCATAAGAATATCATCAAAATTCATACTTCCAATAGTCATTTACTTTGGTTCAATGGATAAGATTTTTTAAGGCTGATAAATGTTTTAATTATTGGATAACTACTTCACCCCCCCCCCCCCCCCCCCCCCCAAAGTTATCTTGGTGGACTATTATTTGAAAGCATCAAGTCCTTGAAGATAAATTTTAAAAACTTTAGGAGATCCATGGCAAGAATTCTTAGGAAAGATAGTCTGAAGTTCAATGGAACAATTTATGACAACTAGAAGGAAAAGAGGAAGACACATCTATTGTGTATGGGTCCAAGATATTGGATCTTGACAAAATCATCAAAGACAATCATTTATAAAAAAGATTTGGAGACTTGTACTGAGGAAGAGAGAGATCTTTTCATGTGCAACATGAGAGCTAGAGGAGCACTATTATCTACAGTTCTTATAATTAAATACAATCATATAAAGTTACTTGTTACTTCTCATTTCATTTGGAAAGCTTTGGAAAATAGTTTTGAAGGTGATGAACATTCTAAGAAATTGAGGCTACACAGTTAGATTTATGCATTTCAAGATGCTAAAATGATGGAAGATGAATCTATAAGAACATATAAAGGAAAAATATCATAAATTACTATAGGTATTAGATCTCAAGGAGGAACCAAAGAAGATGATGAGGTTATATGGAAGATATTGAAGAGCTTAACACCACTAGTTAAGTTAACATTTCAAATGATATAGTTGTTGATCTCTTGTACCAAAGATTTCACAAAAGAGACATTGCTTGGAAGACTTGAAGTAGTTGAGAATGAGCTTAGACAGTCCAGAGAATTGACCAAAACTGAAATAACTTTTAGTGCCTTGAATATTTGACTTAGTTTATCAAGGAGCACAAGTGCTAGAGGAAACTTTTCTAGCAGTAGTAGATCTAATGAGGACAGAAAGATTGAAGGAGTAGCCCTTCTAGCAAGAAGAGAAAAAGATGGTAAGAAAATCTTTAAATGTTGGACTTGTAATGAATTTGGTCATTATGCATCTAAGTGTCCTAAAAGAGAGAAAAAAGTATAAAGGAAATTTCAAACCTAGAAGAGATAGAGAATGTCTCTATGTAAATGAAGAAGATAATTCTAATGAACAAGTGGTAAGTGCTAGTGATGATGAAATTAGATTTGTAGTTATTAAAGAAGAAAGTCCAAAGGAAGTAGCTTTGGTGTCATGGGTTGAAAAGAAATCTAATTGGATAATTGATAGTGGTTGTTCACATCATATGACTAGTGATATGAACAAATTTGTTAACTTCAAAAGTCAGGATGGAGGCATTGTGAGAGTTGGAAATAATGTAGCATGCCAAGTTAAAGGTATTGGATCTATAACTCTTGATGGTAAAAATAATAATGAGGATGTATAATATTTTGATGGTTTGAAGCACAACCTTTTGAGTGTTGGATAACTAGTGGCTAAAGGTTATTAGTTGCAATTCACAAAAAAGACATGCATGATCAGAGACAAAGATGGAAAAGTAATTGGAACAGGAACTAGATCTAGAGGTAATATATTTTAGTTGAATCCTACTGAAATGACATTTTTGGTTGTAAAGGTAGATGACAATTTGTTATGACATAAGATATTTTTTCATATCAACTTTGACAATATTGTGAATACCAGTAGTATGTTTGTAGTTAGAGATTTTCCTAAGATTGTAAAACCTACTAACACAATTTGCAAAGAATGTGTTTTGGCAAAACATAACAAAAATTATTTTCCCAAAAAGAAGTTTACTACTATAGAAATATTGGAGATTATACATATAGATCTTAAAATTCCTACAAAGACTAAAGGATTCTATGGTGAAAGGTATTTCATGATTTTAGTTGATGAATTTTCTAGAATGATGTGGGTTGCATTTCTTAAAGAAAAATTTGAGGCATTTGATAAGTTTAAGATATTCAAGAATAGAGTTGAGAATGAATCAGGCATGAAAATTAAATGTTTAAGATCAGATAGAGGAGGAGAGTTTAATTCAAATGAATTTAACATCTTTTGTGAAGCTAATGGAATCAAAAGATAGTTACCAGCTCTGAGAACCCCTTAACAAAATGTTATAGCAGAAAGAAGAAACAGGTCAATAATAGAAGCAACAAGAGCTATGTTAGTTGAGAATGATGTATCCAAGATGTTTTGGAGATAAAATGTGAATACAACAGTTTAGTACACTATGAACAGAGTACACATCAAGAAAGAGACAAGTAAGACCCCTTATGAATTGTGGTTTGGTCAATCACCTATAGTTAAGTATTTTATAATTTTTGGCAATAAGTGTTATATCAAAAGAGATGGTGATATTGGTAAGCTTGATGTTAGAAGTGATGAAGGTATGTTTCTTGGTTATTAATTGAAAATCAAGGCTTATATATATAATATAATCTAAGAAATAAGACTATTATAGAAAGTGAAAATGTAAGAGTTGATGAGAAATTTAGGATACAAGAAAGAATAGTTGATTACAATTCAGATGATGAGAATGTTGTTACTAAACCAAGGAATGATGACATATTGCTTGAGACTAACAATGATTTGTAGAATGAAGGAGAGCCAAGGTAGAAACAAAGCTTAGAACCTTTAGTAGAGCCAAGAGTTGAGATAAAAACTTCTACTTTAGCTAAGAATATGACTAAGAATCATCCACCCGAGTAGATCATCAGAAGCAAAGACAAAGAACTAATGACAAGAAGCAGAATCAATATAGAACTATGTTTAATATCTCAAGTTAAACCTAATAATTTAGAATAAGCATGTAAAGATGAGTATTGGAAGCAAGTTATGAATGAGGAATTGGATCAGATAGTAAAGAATGAGACATGGGAATTGGTTCCCAGACCAGTAGACAAGAATGTGATAGAAACAAAATGGGTATTTCAAAACAAGATGAATGAACAAGGTGAATTTGTAATAAACAAAGCAAGATTGGTATGTAAAGGTTACTCATAGTAGAAGAAATATAGATCTATGATTGGAGGATTATGATATCTAACTCATGCAAGGCTAGATACAACAAATGCAATTGGAATTGTTGTAAGATTCCAAGTTGAACTTAGAGAAGCACATTATGCAGTAGTCAAAATGATATTTAGATAACTAAAAGGAATACTAGAGTTCAAATTGTGGTATGATAAATCTAATGATTTCATTTTATGTGCTTATACTAATGTTGATTGGGTAGGCAGTATGGATGAAAAAAAGAGCACCAATGGTGGAGCCTTTTTACTTGGAGGAAGATTTCTGGGCTAAGCAAGAAGCAAGATTGTACCTCACAAAGTATAGTAGAAGTAGAATATGCTACAATAACAAATAATTGTAATCAAGTTTCTTTTATCAAACAGATGTTGAAGGATATAAGGATAGAATTTAGTGAGCCTATTTTCATACATTGTGACAACACAAGCATAGTAAATATCTCTAAGAATCTAATGTTGCATTCTAAGACTAAGCACATTTCTATCAAGTATCATATGTTGACAAAGAAAGTTGCAAAAAAGGAAATTATATTGGAGTATGTGAGAACTAAAGAGAAGATTGTAGATATCTTCACTAAGCCTCTTCCCAAAGAAACTTTTGAGTATTTATGAGGTATGTTAGGGGTTATGCCCCTTTCCACATCAGAGTAAAGGATGCAAGAGTGCACCAGTCTAGTGTAATAGAGCACTATTGTTTTTCTGGACTGAATGTTGATGCTTCTATATGGGGGAGTATTTATGATGGAAAAATTCATCTAGGACTCTTGTTGAATGTTATTGTTGAATAGTATCTTTTGACACTAGAGCTAGTTAGAAACACTTGTTGTAGAGTTTGATGGTTACTGAAACCTTTGACATTGATGTCAATAGGGGAGAAGTTTAGCATGAAAAATGTGTTGGAAATCTGATTGAAAAGATTATTGATGAAGAAGATTGATCGAAAGAGGTAGATTATTGTTAAAAGAATGTTTTCAATCACTGTTTTGTCATTCATGTCAAACTTACTACTTGTAGGAATGACATTTTCTTATAAGATCCAAGTACTATCACTTAGTTGATTGATGAAGAGGATTTGATCAACAAGATGTAACAAGAGTACCTAAGGAAAAGGTTGATTTATGATGTTGTAATGAAGTGCAAGGATCAATTAAGACACTGGTTAAATGATGTATTACTAACATGCTCAAAGACACAAAGGTTGGTCACACCTAGAAATATTGGAAGAGTAAGTTGTAACAAGATTGACTGCAAAGCTTAAACTAAGTTCATTAGTGGGTGTCAAGCAAGCTAGTTGAAGCCAAAAAAATTCTTAGTTGGAGTCACACAAAAGAAAAATTTAGTGTGTGTCAAGTAAACTTTAGGAGTTGAGTGAAGTTCAAGTGTTGAGCAAAGTAACCGGTGCCAAGCATCAAAAAATCTTAGTAGGTGTTGAGTGAACTTTAGGTGTTGAGCATCAGTAAAAACACAGTTGATGCTGAGTAATACAATCTATGTTGAGCATCATTATTTCAATAGTGCTAAGCTATTGCATTATTTTAAATGATGAAGATTTGCCAAACCTAAGCTGACATATTTGTTATCTTGAATTTTGTGAACTAGATAGAGGATAAGAATGATGAGCTAGTGGCACATAATTCTATGTAAACTATTTTTGGGAAAATTTAAAGGATTATTCAAGAAGTTTCTAAAGGAAAGCTGCCTAATCCATATGAATTGAAATCAAAGGATGGAAGAATCAAGTGGGGAAAAAAGTTCTAGACTTCTATTTAAGGAGTCATAGACCAAGAAGCAAGTGTTGCTGCTAGAATGAAAAATTGCAAAGTGATTAGAAGGGTGTCAAGGAGAAGGCATCTAGGAAGAGCATAGAACAAAAACTCTACTTCGATGAGTGGTCAAGAAGAGATTATTACACTGGTACATTAAGCATGGAAACTCAAGAAAACTAAGCTTGAAAGGAGGGCAAGCTAATAGAGTTGTAGAGATTGAAGGCCAAACAATGTGAAGAGCTAAAGAGTGATTTGAGATCTACAAGTTAAGTTGTATGTTGTAATCAGGTCAAATATTTTCTAATACTCTCTAGCAATTGTATTAGATATGAAAATCCTATGGACTTAGGTTGATTTAATAGCCATTTGTAAATCCTTTAACAAGGTGACATTCCAAGTGAATGTTCTAAAGTCCTCTAATAAGGCCCACTTTTAACAAGGTGGTTAAATCCTTTAAACAGATCACATTTAACAGTGTGTTGTAAGCGTTTAATAGGGTAGGCCTTTCACAGGACATCACTTTAGAAGAGTGAGAATTGAGTAGCATGTTAGTGGTGGTTTTTCCCAAATTGAGTTTCCACATAAATCACTGTGTTATGTGTGTTGATTCTTTATGTGTTATGTTTGCATGTTGATTAATAGTAACTTGCTAAATAGGAATGTTTTAAGTTTGGATGAATGAATGGTTGAATGGGCTCACTACACTTAGTGAAAAAGTTTGAATTGGACATTTGGACCTTGAATAATTGATTCACCCCCCCTCCTAGTTATTCTAAAGCATTTCTAACAATTGGTATTAGAGCCATCTATTGATTTAGTTCCAAGGTACTAGAAACAAGAAGATCAAGATGTCCAAGAGAGAAGTTCCCAAGCTTAACAAAGACAACTTTGTTGCATGGAAAAGTTTGATGAAATTGCACCTTGGATCAATAGATGATTATGCAAAAACCTCAATTGGAACAAAACATGTAGAACTAGCTAGACCTCTTACTACAGATGATTTGAACAAAAGGAAGGTGCATAATCAAGCAATATTGGAGATTTGCCTCTACACTTAGTTATGCTAAATATGATGACATCAAAGGATGTGATACTAAATTCAAAATGTGGAAAGCCCTAATAGATATCTATGGAGGAGATCAAAATGTTCAAAGAGAAAAAAAAGAAAGTCTTAGAGGAAAGTTTGATGACATGAAAATGGAGGAAGGTGAAAATATTGCTTACTATGGATCCAGAATGAAGGAAGTGGTAAGTGCAATAAGAAGCTTAGGTGGTCAATTAGAAGAAGATATTGTCAATAGAAAATACTTGAGAACCCTACTTCCTATCTATGCCATTAGAATTTTAGCCATCCAAGAGCTAAGGTGTATACCAAGAAATGCATTGACTTTTGAAGGAATAGTAGGAAGACTTACTACATTTGAATTATCAAACTTTGACAACTACAGACCTAAGTACCTTGAATCTACTTTCAAGGCTAAGATGACATTGAAGGACACTAAGGAGGTGACATCAAACAAGAAGAGAAGAAAAGAAAAGCATGCATCTAATGATAGCAGCATAGATGAGGAAGATGTGGAACAGTTTGAAGCACTATTGGCTAGGAGATTCCATAGAGGCAAAGGTAAATTCAAAGGTAATCTCCCTATCATATGTTTCAATTGCAATGAAGTAGGTCATATTACTGCAAGATGTACATAGAAGAAGAACTACAAAGAAGGAAACAAGTACAAGAGCAAAAGAGAAGATGATAGCAAAGACTACAAGGACAAAGGGAAAAGATGCTACATTGTTGAAGAAGATTCTAATGAGAATGATGATGAAGTAGTCTATGTGGCCATGAAGGATGAATTAGATAAAGATGAAGATTAAGAAACAACATTGGTAACCTATGTGAACAAGAATGACAAGTGGATTATAAATAGTGGTTGCTCACATCACATGACAGGAGATAAAAGTAAGTTTATTACCTTTACTCAATATGATGGAAATAGTGTTAGATTTGGAAATGATGCTCCATGTCAAATGAAAGGAAAAGGTTCCATTAAACTTACTAAGAAAATATAATGTGATAGTGCATACTATGTTGAAGGATTGAACTATAACTTGTTGACTGTATCATAGTTAGGCAATGTAGGTTGCAAAGTAGAATTTGGAAACAAAACTGTCGAGATCAATGACACTGATGGAAATCTGATAGGAAAAGGTGAAAAAACTAAGAGTAACTTATTTTACCTAGATATGGAAGATGCAACTTATCTTGTTGTTACACTTGATGATGTGTGATTATGGCATAAAAAGTTGTGTCATTTTAACTTTGATAATCTAATTAAAATCAGAAAAAAGAAGAAGGTTAGAGGGTTGCCTAAACTAAAGAAATCTAAAAACACAATGTGCAAACAATGTCAACTAGGGAAGATGACTAAATCTAGTTTCAAAAGAGAAACATATACTTCCAAAGAAGTGCTAGAGCTAGCCCATATAGACTTATGTGGTCCAATAGAAGTGCAAAGCTATATAGGAGACAAATAAATCATGCTATTTGTAGATGACTATACAAGGATAATGACTACTATGTTTTTAAAGAAAAAATTTGATGTATTTCAAATGTTCAAGTGGTATTTAACCAGAGTTGAGAAGGAAATAGGAAAGAGTCTAAAATACCTAAGATCAGACAAAGAAGGTGAGTTTACATCAAAGGAATTTGAAATATTCTACAATGATAAAGATATTAAAAGGCAAACATCAACACTAAGAACTCCAACTCATAATGGTATTGTTAAAAGAAGGAATAGGTCAGTGATAGATTGTGTAAGAACCTTGATGATGGAGAGAAATGTTTCTCTAAAGTACTAGAGAGAAGCTGTAAGCACTACAGTCTACACATTAAATAGAGTTCAAGTTAAGAAAGGTACAAATAGAACACCTTTTGAACTATGGTATGGTCACTCACCTAATGTAAAACATTTCAAAGTATTTGGTTGTAAATGCTATATTCTTAAAGATATTAGAAATGGAAAGTTTGATGCAAAAAGTGATGAAGGCATAGTCCTTGGATACTCCACTAGAAGAAATATAAGTGTTTGAATACTAATGCTAACAATATTGTGGAGAGTGCAACTATAAATTTTGATGAGCATGGAGAAATCCAAATTGATATATCCAAGCAACTAGAATATTATAGATCTTTTGTATACATCTACGAAGGAATGACTATTGAAGACAATGCTACAAATCATATTGGGAATCAGCAAAAAATCTTAGTATTAGCCGAGTCAGACCAAGTGAATGTCAAGCTACATTTAGAAGCTGAGTTGTAGAATGTAGGAAATGCACATTCTGATTCTAAAAATAGTTTATATGAAAGAGATGATGAAATACCAAATGGAGAAGAACAAAATGACTCTAAAGTTGAAGGATCAAACATGGAGAGAAGGATAGAACCAAGATTAGCCAAGTATGTAAGAAGACATCACCCTACATATCAAATCATTGGTGACAAGGATGCAAGACCAATGACAAGGAATAGACTAAGGAATGAATCATGTCTACTAAGCAAGGTTGAGCCCAAAATAGTGAAAGATGCACTACAATATGGTGGCTGGTATAAAGCTAAGGAGATAGATCATGTTGAGAAGAACAAAAGCTGGACCTTAGTTCTTAGACCAGCTGATAAGAATGTAATTGGTACCAAATGGGTGTTTAGGAAATAATGTAATAAAAATGGTGAGATAACAAGAAACGAAGCTAGACTAGTTTGCAAAGGCTATGCACAAGAAGAAGGACTGGATTACGGGGAAACATTTTCTCCTATTGCAAGGATGGAAGGAGTAAGAACATTACTTGCATATGCTACTTCTAAAGGTTTCAAAGTCTACCAAATTAATGTGAAGTTGTCTTTTTTGAATGGTATACTAGAAGAGGAAGTCTACATAGAACAATCGGAGGAATTTGTTGATGACAACAACAAAGATATAGTCTACAAACTACACAAGGAACTCTATGGTCTAAAGCAAGCACCTAGAGCATGGTATGAGAGATTGAACAAGTATCTTGTGAAGATAGGATTTGAGAGAATGGATGACAATAGCAACTTGTACATTAAGGCTGAAAAATGTAAATATATTTTGATATCTGAAATCTTTGTTGATGATATAATATTTGGAGGAAAAGATGCTCTATGCAAAGATTTTGCTATTCAAATGAAACATGAGTTTGAAATGTCAATGTTTAGAGAAATCAAGTTCTTTTTTGGATTACAAGTACATCAATTGAATCATAGCATATTTGTGACCCAATCAAAATACATCAAGGAAATAATCAAGACATTTGGATTGGAAGACTCAAAACCAGTCAACACACCAATGGCAATTGGACATAAGCTATCCAAGAATGATGAGTCAGCTGAAGTAAATTAGACATTGTATAGATTAATGATTGGAAAGTTGTAGTATGTTGTACATAGTAGACCAGACATTGCATTAGTTATTGGAATAGTGGCAATATTTTCTAAAGATCCAAGAGAAAATAGTCTAATGGCAGTAAAGAGAATATTGAGGTACCTAAAAGGAACTAATGACTTTGGTTTGTACTACAAGAGGAATGAAAAGTTTGAGTTAAGAGCCTACACTAGTGTAGATTGGGGAGGTAATATTGATGACAAAAAAAGCACTAGTGGAGGAGCACTTTTCTTGGGAAAAAGATTGATTACATGGACCAAAAAAAAGAAAAGTTGTACCTCACAATCCATAGCAAAAGT
Organism: Cupressus sempervirens; assembly: GCA_028749045.1. Classification (NCBI taxonomy): domain Eukaryota; kingdom Viridiplantae; phylum Streptophyta; class Pinopsida; order Cupressales; family Cupressaceae; genus Cupressus; species Cupressus sempervirens. The sequence continues at coordinate 180,871,097 of CM053788.1, forward strand.
TGAATATGTTGTAGCTACTATAAATTGCACCAATATAGTATAGATCAAATATTTGTTGCAAGGTATGAAGGAAGAGGTAAATGAGCCTATGATACTTTATTGTGATAATACAAGTGCTATGAACATATCAAAGAACCTTGTAATGTATGCAAAAATCAAGCACATTGCAATCAAGTATAACTATGTAAGAGAATTGGTGGAAGACAAACAAGTGAAGATGGAATATGTGAGTTCAAAAGAACAAATTGCTGAAATCTTCACAAAAACACTACCTAAAGATGCTTTTGAGTATTTTAGAGGTAAGTTAGGGGTGATACCCCTAGTCAAGGCTACTTAAGAAAAGGCAAGACTCCCCTACATCAAATGAATTGATTGTTGAAATATTACACACTAATGTAGAGGATACTTACTTTAGGATTTATGCCTAAAATAATTGAAGTAACGAAGTGCCAAATTAGTCACAAGCAAGGTGATAGAGGGAGAAAGTGAAAGAACCTACAAAAGCCACACTTGCATATTAAGATGTTGAAACAGCATGTCTTCAGCATTGTTGTCAAAGAGGGAGAAATAATAGAAAACTAATCAACAACTATTGAGAAGATAAAGAATGCAGAAAGAGGGAGAAAATGTAGAAACTGATCAAATGAAAATTAAGGGATAAGTAGACAAAAATGGTCAACAATTGAAGACATAGGAGCTGATTAGAATAGAGAATAACAGAAGATAAGCAATGCATACAGAGGGAGAAGATAAAGAAAAAAGATATAGCAGCTAAGAGGGAGAAATAGAAATGAAGCATTAGAATAGTAGATCCAAAAAGGGAGATGTGAAAACTGATGGTGACACAATTTACTTTTTAGCATTTGACTTACTATTCTAACCTAGTTAATTTGGTTGAATAGTTTCTAATGGTTGATCAGCTTGGTTTTCCATCAATGCCAAAGAGGGAGATTATTGGAAATTTGATTGAAAAGATTATTGATGAAGAAGATTGATTGAAAGAGGGAGATTATTGTTAAAAGAATGTTTTCAATCATTCTTTTATTTTTGATGTCAAACCTACTACTTGTAGGAATGACATTTTCTTATAATATCCAAGAACTATCACTTCGTTGATTGATGAAGAGGATTTAATCAACAAGATGTAACAAGAGTACCTAAGAAAAGGGTTGAGTTATGATGTTGTAATGAAGTGCAAGGAATAGTTAAGACAATGGTTAAATGATGTATTGGTAACATACTCAAAGACACAGAGGTTGGTCACATCTAGAAACATTAGAAGAGTAAGTTGTAACAAGGTTGACCACAAAGCTTAAACTAAGTTCATTAGTGGGTGATAAGCAAGCTAGTTGAAGCCAGGCAAATTCTCAACTGGAGCTGAGCAAGAGAAAAATTTAGTGTGTGCCAAGTAAACTTTAGGAGCCAAGTGAAGTTCAAGTGCTGAGCAAAGTAACATGTGCCAAGCATCAAAAAATCTTAGTAGGTGTCGGGTGAAGTTTAGGTATTGAGCATCAATAAAAACATAGTTGATGCCAAGTAATATAGTATGTGTTGAGCATCAGTATTTCAATAGTGTTGAGCTGCTACATTATTTCAAATGATGATTATTCACCAAATCTAAGCTGACATAGTTGTTATCTTGAATTTTGTGAACCAATTGGAGGATACGAATGATGAGATGGTGGCACATAGTTCTATGTAAACTTTTTTGGGTGAATTCAAATGATTATTCAAAATGTTTTTAGAGGAAACAAAAATGTGGCTTAAATTCAATGAATCCTACCTAATCCATAAAAATTGAAATCAAAGGATGGAAGAATCAACCAGAAAAAGAAGTTCCAAACTTCTATTTAATGAGTCATAGACCAAGAAGCAAGTGTTGTTGCTAGAGTGTCAAATTGCAAAGTGGTTAGAAGGGTATCAAGGAGAAGACATCTAGGAAGAATAGAGCATAGAAACCCTACTTTGATGAGTGGTCAAAAAGAGATGATTGCATTAGTACATTGAGCATGGAGACTTAAGGAGACTAATCTTGAAAGGAGGGAAAGCTGACAGAGTTGTAGAGATTGAAGGCCAAGCAATGTGAAGAGTTGAAGAGTGAGCTAAGATCTACAAGTTAAGTTGTATGTTGTAAATACTCTCTAGTAATTTTATTAGATATGAAAATCCTATGGACTTAGTTTGGTTTAATATCCATTTGTAAATCCTTTAACGCGGTGACATTCCAAGTGAATGTTCTAAAGTCCTCTAACAAGGCCCACTTCTAATAAGGTGGTTACATCCTTTAACCAGGTCACATTTAATAGTGTTTTGTAAGCTTTTAATAGGGCAATCCTTTCATAGGGCATCAATTCAAAAGGGTGAGAATTGAGTACCATGTTACTAGTGATTTTTCCCAAATTGGGTTTCCACGTAAATTACTATGTTATGTGTGTTGATTCTTTATGTGTTATGCTTGCATGTTGATTGATAGTAACTTGTTGAATAGGAATGTTTTAAGCTTGGATGAATGAATGGTTGAATGGGCTCACTACACTTAGTGAAAAAGTTTAAATTGGACATTTGGACCCTAAATAACTGATTCACCTCCCCCCGCCCCCCAGTTATTCTAAATCATTTCTAACAAAATAGGTTGGAGAAGTAGATAGGTTGGAGAAGTACAACATAGAAAAATATTTTGATATAAAGCACATTGAGGTATATCAATGGGGGAGAATGATTGATGAAGAGGATTTGAAAAGGAAGGTTAATAGTCTTTTGCAGTTGGTATTTTTAGAACTAGATGTTTTTCATCTATGTTACTATCAATGCCAAAGGGGGAGATTGTTGGAAGCATGAATGCTAATGATATTCCTATTGAGGAGTATTTTAGAAAAATGATCAGATTATTATCATGATGATATGTTACATTCATGATTGTGTTTGTGATTGATGTCAACATAGCAATTTTTTATGGTATCTAGCAATAGAACAATAGAAAGATCAAGTTGGTATGGATAGACAATTGAGCATTTTCACTAAATGATGTTAAAGCGAGATACTACTAAGTGTCTAGTATATGCAGCTAAACTCAAAAGTATAAGATATTAAGTCTGGAAGAATTTATGCAAGTTTTGGTGAAGACTATTATGAGATAGAGTTTATAGAGGCACATTTTAGTAAACTTGTTATATCTCTAAATAGAGTTATTATTCTAAGAATCCAAAGTTAAAGATGTGAATAAGACATGTTGGTGATGATGTGGCTAAGCTCACTCATCATAATGATACGTGTACAAAAAGATATTCAAGTTGCAAGGTGAAAGATTAATATTATCGCTAAGTGTAACATGTTCTTAATATGGTCCTATAATAATTTATTGAGAAGGTGTAATAGCTAACTCAAGAATTTTTTATAGATTTAGTTTCAAGGAAGTACATTTTTCTTTATCATATAAGAGATGGATGAAGTGATTGTAAGAAACACAAAGAGAGGAATGTGAAGTTAAGCAATGCAGAGTGGAAGTCAAGGAAACTTCATTGTCAAGGTTTTATTGTGTGATCTGAAGTTGGATACTTGGATATTAGGTTTATGACCTAGTCTATAAGGTCTAACAGTGATTGTTCTAGTTCATAAGACAAAGGAAAGAAGTTAAAGTATAGTACATATGATTATTCTACAAGGAATAGTTGAGAGATCATTTGGACAGTGAGTTTAGTGATCTTGCCCTAGAAGATGTTTAGATAGTGGGTCCTTCTTTCTTCTACAACTCCTAACAGGGTTGGAAAAACTCCTAACAGGGTTAGAATCTTCTAACAAGGATTCAAAGTCTCCTAACAAGGACTTATATGTACAAAATGTTGTAATAGACTCCTAAAAAGGTCCATCCTCTAACAAGAAATGTTTATATTAGTACATCATCTTGTGGGCATTATTCCCACCAAGGTTTTCCCTCTAATCAAGCATTTTCCTAGTTAACATATCTGGTGTAATTGTTGATGCGCATCTTGTAAAGGTTGTTGTTTACTTTGGTTGAATGGATAAGATTGTTTAAGGTTGATTAATGTTTTAATTATTGGATAACTGATTCAACCCCCCCTCTTAGTTATCTTAGTGGACTATTATCTATAACAACTTATCTTATAGAAAACTCAATATATTATCAATTCCAAAATGTTTAGTCAATCCACCACTATGCTTTTCCTTGATCAAATTAACTCTCATAGAACTTCTAGGGATACACAACTAAATTTCTTTGAACATATCTTCTTGAATAAAATACTCATCATACTTACTCATGTGATTTAATAGATTTGGTGTTCTGCACTAGAAAAATTAGGGTCAATGTCATATAACACTTTCATTTCATCAAAACCAAGAACTTCAACCTTCATGTCAGTCAATAAAGGACCTCTTCTACTCAATACATTAGAAAATTGGTTAATGACTCACCTTTTATGCTTAATCACAAATGTGAAACTTTGCAAGTACTCAACCCAATTCATATGTCTCTAATTCAATTTAAGTTGACTCCCTAAATACTATAAAGCTTTATGATCAGTATATAACACAAACTCCTTAGGAATAAAATAATGTGTCCACTTCTTTAAGGCTTGAAATTTTTTATAAAATTCTTAATCATACACAAAATACTTCCTTCTAGCATCATTCAAATTCTTACTAAAAAAAGCAATGGGTTTACCTTCTTAACTCAATATAACTCTTATTGCACAAAAACTTGCATCAAATTCAACTTGAAATACCTTATTGAATTTAGGAAAAACCAATATAGGTAACTTAGCAACCTTTTGTTTCAAAGTCTCAAAACTCTTATTAGCTCCATGTGTCCACTTGAAATCCTTTTTGTCTCCTCTCATTGTCTCAGTCATAGCATTACAAATAGAATGAAATTATTGATAAACTTTGTATAAAAACTAGCCAAACCATGAATTGATCTTACCTCACCCACATTCTTAGGTGTAGGCCATTCCAAAATTTCCTTAGCCTTCACAGGATGCATTCTTAAACCATCAGCTAAAATCACAAATCTCAAATACACAATCTTCTCTTGTATAAATGAAAACTTTTTCAACTTAATCATCAACTTCTCCTCTTTCAATCTCTACGATATTTGTCTAACATACTCAAGATGTTCTTCCTTAGTCTTACTAAATATTAGAATATCATCCAAACAAACAATCACAAATGTACCCAAAAATCTCTTCAGAACCTTATTCATCAACCTCGTGAAAGTAATAGGTGCATTAGTCAAACCATAAGGAATTACCAACTATTCATACAAACCATCTTTTGTCTTGAAATTTTTCTTCCATTCATCTCCTTCTTTGATTCTGATCTAATGATAACCACTCTTTAAATCAATCTTGGTAAAATAATTTTCTCCATTCAAACAATCCATTATGTCATCCATCCTCAGCATAGGAAACCTAGATTTCATTATGATCTTGTTAATAGCTCTAGAATTAGTACACATTCTCCATTCTCCATTCTTCATAGGTGGTAATACAATAGGTACAACACATGGAATCAAACTTTCTCTAATCAATCCTTTTTGCAACAACTCATGCACTTGTCTATTAAATTCTTCATTCTCTACAAGTGTAAATCTATATGGTACTTTATTCATAAATTTAGCTCCAGGAATCAGATCCATACAATGAATTATAATTTTTACTAGTGGTAAACCATCACGAATATCCTCTACAAGAATATCTTTATACTCATCTTTAAAAATTTCAATTTTTGTTGGTACTTGGCCTCTACCAATTTCTACTATTCAGTCATTACTAGATTATGTTGCTCAGTCACCACTATTTTCTATCACTCAGTTGCTATTGGTACAACTTGGCCTCCTAGGAATTATTGCAAAATAGACTCGATTCTTCTTCACTTCTTTTTCAAATTGATTTCAATTAACCATGTAAATTCTCAAAGTAGTACAATTAAGCTCATATACACTTTTAATCAAAGGCAGCAATATTCACTTTCTCCCATTCACCCAAAGAGTATATTTATTCAATCTTCCATCATGTATAAGCATATCTATCATATTACTAAGGTCTATCAAACAAAATATGACAACAATACATAGGCATAATATCATACAGAACTTCATCAAAATAATGTCCAATCTTGAACATATTTTGTAACTTTGTAACCAGCTCTTTTGATGCCAAATTTGTAGAACTTCCACTATCAATGATCACCTTGCAACATTTTCCATCCATATTACATTTGGTCTTGTTTAGGATAGGTTCCTCATGACTTTCCTTATTACATAAGGTTCTTCTCACCATCAAATTTTTTCCTGCATCGAGTCCACTCAATGAATCCTCAGCGTCTCCTTGAACCACATCATTTATGTTACCTTTCCCATTTTCAAAGGATTTACACTCAAAGGATCTATGCCCTTTTTTACCAAATCTGAAACAATTACCATAGAAACCACCTCTAGAATAAGAATTATCTCTTCCTTAGTAAGAACTAGTACCTCCTTGATAAGAATCACCACCTTTCCACTCGATCTTACCTTTGTCATCACTCTTCCATTCAAATTTTCTCTTATCTTTCATAGAATTGTGAGATCCATCAACTTCTTCATAAGATTTTCCTCTACCTCTCTAGAATCTACCACCTCTACCTCATTGTCTTTGTTCATGCTTCTTTTTCAAGATCTCCTCAGCTTTTAAGGCATATTTATATGCTTCCTCCACACTTTCCAATTTTCCAAAACTTATTTTATCTTGAATCCCATATCTTAATCCATTTATGTACCTTCCAATTTTCTGCACATCATCATCCACATGTCCAGATATGATGTTCAATATATATAATTTTCCAATACACTCCTTCACATTCATGTTGGTTTGTCTCAAATTTTGCATCTGTCTCAACAAGATAACTTGGTAGTTAGCAAGAAGGAAATTGATCTTTATTGTGTTCACCATTTTCAGCCAAATCTTGATCTTCTCATTTCCTCTCCTTTCTCTATCAGTTTGCAAATGCTCCCACAATAGTGAGGCATGACTCTTCAACCTAGGAACTAAATTTTATACCTTCCTATTATCAAGAATGTTTTCATACTCAAATAACTTTTCTATTTCAAAGATTCAATCCAACACAACATTTGTGTCCAATTTTCCATCACAAGGAATAACTTCTACAATAGGCTTTGAATGTGCCCTAGACAATACTCTCAACAATCTTGCCTCATCCTGATCCTTTTTAGGTTTTGGATTAGGATTTGGTGCTACTACTTTATCATCACTCACATCATCAAGATGTGCTCCTCTCCTCTGGGCTATCTCTACAACATCTAATCTAGTTGTAATTTGTCTCAATGTATCTTATATGGTATCATCAACATTTCCTCTACCTCGAACCACCTTTACAATCATATTCTTTTTTGAAGATTGGAAAGATTGTTGGAAGATTGGTTTGATAACATAGCATGTTTGATATCTTCTGTAGAATCTGACAAAAGAACAGCAAAAAGATCAAGTTGATACAGGTAGCTAGTTGAGCATGATAATGACCTAAGATTATGGGGATAATGATAATGACCTAAGGTTATGGGGAAGTTATGTAAGTTTTGGTGATATATGTTCTGAGATAGAGTTTACAAAGGCATGTTTTGGTAAACATGTTATATCTCTTAGAAGAGTTGATATCTTATGTATCAAGGTTGAGGACAAGGAGAAGATGTGTTGAGGATGATGTGGCTAAGCTCTCTCATCATAATATTGTGTGTACAAAAAGTTATTCAAGTTGCAAGGTAGAAGATTTGTGTTATCGCTAAGTGTAATGTGTTCTTACTGGTGTCCTATAATAATTAATTGAGAAGGACTAATAGCTAACTCAAGGAATTGTTTAATAGACCTGGTATAAAGGAAGGATATTTTCCTTTATCATGGTATGGATATATGTGACTTGTGAATATTTGGAAAGCAACAGAGAGTTTGGAATGCGAAGTTGAGCAGAGCAATGTGGAAGTAAAGGAAACTTCATTGCCAAGGTTTTAGTAGGTGATCCAAGGTTTGGTATTCTGATTTGAGGTTCATTACCTAGTCTAAAAGGTCTGATAGTGATTGATAGGATAGTTAAAAGAACAAGGAAATAAGAAAATAATAGTAAACTATTTGTTTGAGCAGTGAGCTCTTCTTGTAGTTGAAATTGCATGTTTGGGTAGTGGGCTCTTCTTGCATACATTGTACTACAACTCTTAACAAGGTTGGAATCTCCTAATAGGGACACATTGTACTAAATGTTGTAATAGACTCCTAATAGGGTCCATCCTCTAACAAGGAATATTCATAGTAATACACTATATTGTGGGCATCATTCTCACCAGGGTTTTCCCTCTAATCAAGGGTTTCCCTAGTCAACATATATGGTGTAATTATTTATGTGCATCTTTGTATGGTTTTTATTTACTTTGGCTGAATGGTTAAGTTTTTTTGAAGAATATTAGTTTTTTAATTGTTGAATAATTTATTCACCCCACCCCTAAGTTATCTTTGTGGACTATTGTTTCTAACAATTAGTAGCAGAGCATTAGGTCCTCGAAGAAAAAATTTAATAGCTTTGGAAGATCCATGGTGAACATGTTCAGGAAAGATAGTACAAAGTTTGATGGAACACATTATGACAACTTGAAAGAAAAGATAAAGATACATTTTTTGTGTATGGGTCCACGACATTAGATCTTAACAAAAATAGCAAAGACAATCATTGAAGAAAAAGACTTGGAAACTTGCACTGATGCCAAAAGAGATCTTTTCATGTGTGACATGAGAGCTAGAGAAGCATTATTGACTGCACTTCCTAAAATTGAATACAATTAGGTAAAATTACTTTCTACTTCACATTTGATTTGGAAAGCTCTGGAAAATAGTTTTGAAGATGATGAACACTCTAAGAAGTTGAAGCTGCAAAATTGGATTTGTGTGTTTCAAGATGCCAAAATGATGGAAGATGAATCTATAAGAACATAGATAGGTAGGATATCAGAAATTATTGTAGGCATTAAAGCTCAAGGAGGAACCAAGGATGATGATGAAGTTATATGGAAGATATTAAAGACTCTAACACCACCATTCAAGTCAGCAATTTAGATGATATAGTTGTTGATATCATGCACCAAATATTTCACAAAGGAAACATTGCTTGGAAGACTTAAAGCAATTGAGAATGAACTTAGATAGTCTAGAGAATTGACCAGAATAGAAACAACTTTTAGTTTCTTAAGCATTCAACCTAACTTATCAAGGAACAAAAGTGCTAGAGGAGATTTTTCTAGCAGCATGAGATCCAAAGAAGATAGAAAGATTGATGAAGTAGTAGCCCTTCTGGTAAGAAGAAAAAAAGGAGGTAAGAAAACCTTTAGATGTTGAACTTGTGATGAATATGGTCATTATGCATCTAAGTGTTCTAAAAGGGAGAAAAAGTATAAGGGAAATCATAAGCCTAGAAAAGATAGAGATTGTTTTTATACAAATGAAGATTATGATTCAAATGAACAAGCAATGAAATTGGATTTGTGGCAATTAAAGAAGAAATTCCAAAGAAGGTAGCTTTGGTATCAGAGGTTAATAAAAAGTCTGATTGGATAATTGATAGTGGTTGTTCACATCATATTATTGGTGACATGAACAAGTTTGTTGACTTAAAAAGTCAAGATGGAGGAATTTTTAGAGTTGGAAACAATACAGCATGCCAAGTAAAAGGTATTAGATCTGTAACTCTAGATGGTAAAACTAATACTGAGGATGCATACTTTGTTGATGGTTTAAAGCACAATCTTTTGAGTGTTGGACAACTAGGAGACAAAGGTTATCAATCGCAGTTCTAAGAAAGACATGCATGATTAGAGATAAAAATGGAAAGGTAATTGGAATAGGAATCAAATCTAGAGGTAAGGTATTTCAGTTGAATCTTACGGAAACAGCATGCTTGGTTGCAAAGGTAGATGACATTTGGTTATGACATAAGATATTATGTCATATAAACTTTGATAATATTGTGAGGACAAGTAGAATGTTTGTTGTTAGAGATTTTTCAAAGATTATAAAGCATACTAAAACAATTTGCAAGGAGTGTGGTTTGGAAAAACATAAAAGAACTTCTTTTCCTAGCAAAAAGTTTACCACTACAGTGAAGTTGGAGATTGTACACATAGATCTCAATGGTCCTACAAAGACTAGAGGATTTTATGGTGAAAGGTATTTTATGATTCTAAATGATGAAGGTTGCATTTCTTAGAGAGAAATCTGAGGCTTTTGACAAGTTTAAGATATTCAAGAATAGAGTTGAGAATGAATTTGGTATGAAGATTAAATGTTTATGATTAGATAGAGGAGGAGAATTTACTTCGAATGAGCTTAACATGTTTTGTGAAGAAAATGGAATTAAAAGATAGCTATCAGCTCTGAGAACCCCTAAATAGAATGGCATTACAAAAAGAAGGAACAAGTCTATTATAGAAGCTACAAGAGCTATGTTAGTAGAGAATGATGTATCTAAGACATTTTGGAGAGAAGTTGTGAATACAAAAGTCTACACTATGAACAAAGTACGAGTTAAGAAGGACACAAATAAGACACCTTATGAGTTGTGGTTTGGTCACTCACCTACAGTTAAGTATTTCAGAATATGTAAAATTAAGTGTTACATAAAGAGAGATGATGATATTGGTAAGTTTGATTTTAGAAATGATGAAGGTATGTTTCTTGGTTATTCATTGAAAAGTTGTAGATGTTATAATCAAAGAACTAAGACTATTATGGAAAGTGAAAATGTGAGAATTGATGAGAAGTTTAGAATACAAGAGAGAATAGTTGATTACAATTCAGATGATGTTGTTGTCACTAAGTCAAGGAATGATGAGATATTTCTTGAAATTGACAATGATTTTTAGAATGAAGGAGAACCAAGGCAAGAACAAAGCTCAAAACCTTTAGTAGAACCAAGAGTTGAGATAGCAACTCCTACTTTAGGAAAGAACATGATAAAGAATCACCCATCCAAATAGATCATTGGAAGCAAAGACAAAGGTGTAATGATAAGAAGCAGAGTAAATGAAGAACTATGCTTGATATCTCAAGTTGACCCAAAAAATGTAGATGAAGCATGCAAAGATGATTACTAGAAACAAGCCATGAAAGAGGAACTGGGTTATATAGAAAAGAATGGAACATGGGAATTGGTCCCTAGACTAACAAACAAGAATATAATAGGAATTAAATGGGTCAGGAACAAGATGAATGAACAAGGAAAAGTTGTAAGAAACAAAGCAAGATCAGTATGTAAAGGTTACTCACAATAAGAAGGAATCGATTATGAGGAGACTTATGCTCTAGTGGCTAAAATAGAAGCAATAAGACTATTTTTAGCCTATAGAATATAGAAGAAATTCAAATGATATCAAATGGATGTGAAGTCAAAATTTTAGAATGGAGAACTTGAAGAAGAGGTATACATTAAGTAGCCTAAAGGATATCCTCTAACAAATGATAAGGATATTGTATGCAAACTGAGGAAAGCATTGTATGGATTGAAGTAAGCACCCAGAACCTGGTATGCAAGGTTAGATAAGAATTTGATAAAGCTTAGATATAGCAAAGGTATGGTAGATAGCAATTTGTATTGGAAAGAAACTAATTATGGTTTGATGATTCTGGTAATATTTGTTGATGACATTATATTTGGATGTAATGATGAAGAAAGCAAAAAGTTTGTAGAAGAAATGAAGAAAGAAATTGAAATGAGTATGATTGGAGAAATGAAATATTTCCTAGGATTGCAGATAGTATAGAATAAAGAAGGAATCTTTATTTCTCAGACTAAGTACTTAAAGGATTTACTAAAAAGTTTTGGTTTGGACACATGTAAACCTATTGGAATACCTATGGCAGCTAGACACAAGTTATCTACAAAGGATGAGACACCTATTTTTGAGTAGAAGAAGTATAGATCTATGATTGAAGGATTGCAATATCTAAGTCACACAAGGCTAGATATAGAAAATGCAATTGGAATTGTTGCAAGATTCCAGGCTAATCCTAGAGAAGCACATTATGCAGCAATAAAAAGGATATTTAGATATTTAAAAGGAACTTCAGAATTTAGATTATGGTATGATAGAGCTAATGATGATACTCTAAGTTCTTATACTAATGCAGATTGGGCAAGCAATATGGATGATAGAAAGAGCACCAATGGAGGAGCCTTCTTTCTTGGAGGGAGATTGGTTTCTTGGTTAAGAAAGAAGTAGGATTGTACATCTCAAATTATAGTAGAAATAGAGTATGTTGTAGAAACAAATAATTGCAATCAAGTTATTTGGATGAAATAGATGCTAAAGGATATAAGGATTGACTTTAGTGAACCTATTGTTATACATTGTGAGAACACAAGCATGGTAATTATGTCTAAGAATCTAGTGTTGCATTCAAATACTAAACACAATTCTATCAAGTATCATATGTTGAGAGAAAAAGTTGCAAAAAATGAAATTAGATTGGAGTATGTAAGCACAAAAGAGTAGATTATAGATATATTCATTAAGCCTCTTCCCAAATAAAATTTTGAGTATTTGTGAGGTATGCTTGGGGCTATGCCCCTTCCAACATCAAAGTAGAAGATGCAAGAATGCATCAATCCAAGGTAATAGAGTACCATTGTTTGTCTAGACTAGATGTTGATGCTTCCTGTATGGGGGAGTATCTGTGATAAACAAAGTCATCTAGGACTCTTGATTGATATTTTTGTAAATGGTGTCTTTTGACACTCAAGCTAAAAAAGTATTAGTTGATTGCAGAGTTTTTATGTAGAGATATTGGTTGCAAAAACCTTTGACATTGATGTCAATGGGGGAGAAGTTTGGCATGAAAAACATTATGTTAAATGGGGAGAAGTATTATACTAAGAAGAAAAGTTTCGTAGTATGCTGAGGAAGATATTTGACATAAGCACAATATGTGAAACAATAGTTTGGTATAAAGAAAATTGAGTTATATCAATGGGGAAGTATGGTTAATGAAAAAGATTTGAAGATGGATAGTCTCTTGATGAAAAGGATTCAAAGATAGACAATCTTTTGTTGGTATTCTTGGAACTAGATAATTTTCATCTATATTTCCATCAATGCCAAAGGGGGAGATTGTTGGAAGAATAGAGAGATTTTTGGAACATTGGTTTGATGATATGTTACATTCATGACTAAGTTTTTCATTGATGTCAACGTAGCATGTTTGATGTCTTCTGTAGTATCTAAAAGAAGAATAGTGGAAAGATCAAGTTGATACAAATGTCTAGTCATGATAACCACTTGAGGTTATGGGAGATATGTCTAACTATCTAGCATATGTAGTTAATGTCTAAAGCAGAATTGATAAGTCTAGAAGAAGTTATGTAAGTTTTGGTGATATCTATTCTGAGATAGAGTTTACAAAGGCATGTTCTAGTAAACTTTTTATATCTCTTAGTAGAGTTGATATCTTGAGGATCAAGGTTGAGAACATAGAGAAGACATGTTGAGGATGATTTGGCTAAGCTCACTCCTCATAATATTATGTGTACAAAAATTTATTCAAGTTGTAAGGTAAAATATTTGTGTTATTACTAAGTGTAATGTGTTCTTAATGTGGTCCTATAATAATTAATTGAGAAAGACTAACCACTGACTCAAGGAATTGTTTAATGGACTTGGTATAAAAGAAGGATATTTCCCTTTATCATGGTATGGATACATTTGAATTGTGAATATTCATAAAGAAGTAGAGAGTGCAGAATGCAAAGTTGAGTAGAGTATTCAGATCCAAGATTCATGACCTAGTCTACAAGGTCTAACAGTGATTGCTATAGTTGATAAGATAAAGGAAAGAATAGGAAAATAAAAAAATAATAGTAAACTATTTGTTTGAGCAATGAGCTCTTCTTGTAGTTGAAATTGTATGTTTGGGCAGTGGGCTCTTCTTGCATACATTGTACCACAACTCCTAACAAGGATGGAATCTACTAATAGGGATTCAAAGTATCCTAATAGGGACTCATTGTACTAAATTTTATAATAGACTCCTAATAGGGTCCATCCTCTAACAAGGAATATTCTTATTAGTACATTATCTTGTGGGCATCATTCCCACTGAATTTTCCCTCTAATTAAGGGTTTCCCTAGTCAACATATTTGGTGTAATTGTTTATGTGCATCTTTGTATAGTTTCTATTTACTTTGGTTGAATGGTTAGGTTTTTTTGAAGAAGATAAGTTTTCTAATTGTTGGATAATTGATTCACCTCCCCCCCTAGTTATCTTGGTAGACAATCTTTTCTAACTGTTCCTATAAGATTGTAACCCTCTACAAGTTGTAAGTCAAATGCTTAGATCTACTACCCTACAACCAAATAAAGTTATGGTTATACATGATCCAATCTCCATAAGGATGAACCTCAAGCTCTGATACCTCTTGACATAGGGAGACTAATGAGATCTAGGGCCAAAGGCACACCTAACGACCAAATCCACCTACACTATTAAACACAACAAAAATACAACATGAAGAACAATAACCAAAGGAGATAGAAGATAAAAACACTTATTGATTCATCAAAGTATCAACATGCATGTTTGGCTATGAGGCCTTCTAGTCTATGGCCAATAATATAATTCAAACTTTGATCTTCAAGGATAATCCTCACATTCTAACTCTCCAAAAAAAAAATTATGTTCTCCCTAACTCCTTACTCTTTAAGATTTGATCCTAGACCTCTTTAAATACTAGTGTGGCCACAAGTTTGCCTATCATAGAAATTAGTTCCTACATTAAATGCATGCACAACCACAAGTCAACTAGAAACCACTATTAAATACAAATACAAAATTAAATATGTGTGAAGCTGGCCCAACCTAGAACCAAAAATAGAAAACTCAGTTAAAGAAGGACCAAGAAAATACTGACACTCAGTAGTGCTTGGCACTACAACTCAATCAACACTATGAACTCGGCAGCAATAGAGAAACATTAAAAATATGTAGGATAGCAATGTAACCCAAGATGCTCTTGCATCAGAGAACCAAGTAGATAACATCCCTAAGAAGCTAAAGGCCTATGAAATGGAGTTGTGTCAACTATTTAAGTACAACTATCAAAGGATGGATATGGTTACCTTGAGTTTTTGTGTAGCTACTGTAAGCATCGATAGAAGAAGGAACACAAAAATCATTTCCCCTGCTGCTATTCACCTTATTCATGGCCCTAGTAAGAGAGCCAAGTAAAGTACAAAGAATGATGATGTTGTTGATCATGGTTCCACTATGGAGGATATCCTTCAAGGGACTATGGCTATTGGCAATGAGATAGCTAAGGTGATCAAATAGCTAGCTTAATTGTTGGCTCTAATTGTTGGTTTGGTTGTTGGTCCTAGTTATCTATGTGATAGTTTTTGTTTTCTAGCTTTTTTCTTATTGATATACTTTTTAGGTTCCAAGTCCTTGTAAAACCTAGTTTTGAACTCGAACTAATTTTTGTAGGTTCCAATTTCTTGTAAAACCTAGTTTTTGTTGCTATTTTGAAGCTTTAGTTTCTAGGTTCTTGTAAAACTTGAGGTACTTTTATCAATTATTCCTTTTTGTTAATGTAAGGGGTTTTAGGTCCCCTCAAAACTTTCTTTTACCATGATCTAAAACATTAGAATAAATGGAATCCCCTTCATGTTGGGTGTAATTCTCATGAAAATTAATCGTTGATTCATGCCCTATTGCACATCAATATACTTTACATTTTTCAAATATCTATAAGGCTATGTGTTGTCTTGGATGTGTGTAGCATATTTTGAGGCTTTCATACTTTTGAAGAATAGCCTCAAGTTAAGGAGAGTAGTAATGGAAAAAATAATTTTTCCTTACTAGTCTCATATCCTCACACTATTGGCATTGCCAACCAAGTCAACTTCAAATCATCTAGGTTTTATTTTCATCAATCTTTGGTGAATAATTCTTTACACATGTAGTCATGAGGCCCAATTTTATTCCAATCGAGTTCACTTATGAGCATAATTTGCCAAATTATAAATTTGCACATTTCTTTCATTACTCATAGGCTTGCACATACCTAAACCACCTTAGTATCACATTCACTCCTAGAGAAAATTAATTTCAATAAAGGATATACATCAAATTTTCCCATTTTTATTTGTATCCACCTCATATTTGCCTTGTAACAATTTTGTCACTTCTAGTGTGTTTAATTCTTTCCTTTATTGCTCATTGTGCAGATTTGCAATGTTTTGCACACACACTATAATAATATGGTAATTAGGAATATTATAATGTTACTTGGACATCCTTTATTCCCCAAACATCTTCTCAACATATGGATGAAAATCAATTGGGCCCCAAAGAGGGTCCAACTAAAAAAATTGCATTTTAAACAACTGAGTCTTTGAAATAATGCTTTTACTGGCCTCCTCGAGCTAACTAAAAAATGATTTTTCACTAGTTGATCAATTTAAAACTCATTTTCACCTCTTCTATAGACTATCACCTTTTGTGTCAAGAGGCCTCTGAGCTAGCTTTGAAAACTGAGAAAAGCACCTCACCAAACCTTGGCACCTAGCATATTTTCTCTCTGGACTACATAATTTCACCCTATCAAATTTTGTCTCATGATGACTTTTGGATCTAAAGGTATTAACCATCAAATTTTCCTCCTCCAAATTTTCATGCATTCAAACATGTTAGAAACAACAAATTATATTTGGATTAGGCTTGGAAAATCAATCAAATGACCACCTGGGGAGATTGTAAGGAAACTCACGTGCGGAAATAGTTTCCTACACTAATCTCATAAGGAAAGTATGGTGAAAATCCTTTTAAAATCTTCTACACTTACAAATTCAATATCATGTAAACAACATTATTGCAGCCAACCATGCATACAAAAATTAGATAGAGAAAGAAACACATAACACAAAGATTTGCCGGTGGGGAAAAACCTTTCGGTAAAACAACCCCACCCCTCCAGAACCTACACAATGTATTATCTTCAACACAAGATTACAATACACTTGCAATGCAAGTTCAACATCAACAATAGAAGACTCCAGCAACACCTCAGTACCTGCAAAATTTCATCTATAACACTATTGCATTACGACATGCAATATACATTTTATGAACATCTTAAGACCCAACAAAATGCCCACAAAGGAATTGGGCATTTTTCATGGCTCAACCACCAAGAAACATGCACAATGCCACATGTACATCCCATACCAAGAAAAGGGCATCCATCCCTTGAATAGGCAATGACAGCTTGTCATAAAATCTGCCAAAAATAGCGGTCACAAGAGAAGTGTAAGGGAATCTATCATACCAACCTATTTTTGGCATATTCTCTTACACACACCAACCACTGATTATTGGGCACCCAAATAGGCCTCATGTCATAAGATGCTCTTACACCTATCATAGCTTATTCTTTAAATAGCTCTTATGCATCATAAGAATCCGTCATAACCATTTCAGCCATGATCTCCTTCACACACTTCAAGATGCCAACCCATGTAAGTGATCAACATGCCAACTAGACATGTACACTCATATTTACATATTATTTGCAAAAATACATTTTACAAAACAAATAATAATAAGAATAGGAATTATACAAGGTTGAGACTCCTTATTCCTAACATTCTCCCACTTGTCAAACACCTTGTAAGAGCAACAGGAACATAACAGGAACTAACCGCTATAGGCCAAAAGGCCCATAGACTTCGAACACCATCTGAACTTCTCAGTGCCCACTAGTTTTGTTAATGCATCTACAATATTCTTCATAGTATCTACCTTCTCCAAATTTACCTTTCCATCTTCCACCATATCTCTCACTAGTGAAACTGCACATCAATGTGCTTCGTTCTAGCATGGAAAGTTGGATTCTTCGCAAGGCAAATAGCACTCTGACTATCACACCAAATAGTAATCTATTCTGCATCAACACTAACATCAGAACACAATCTCTTAAGCCAAATGGCTTCCTTATAAGCATGATTAGAAGCCATGTACTCATCTTCTATAGTGGACAAAGCAACCACAGGTTGTCGCTTACTCATCCAACTGATGGCACCACCAAACATAGTGAACACATATCCACTAGTTGATCTCCTGCGATCAATATCACCTGCCCAATCTGAATCCACAAACCCATGAATACAAACTGAATGTAGAGATCCAAAAGAGTTACCATGATAACATATGGATTAATCTAATGTACCCCTCAAATATCTAAATACTCGCTTAACTACATCCCAATGTATCCATCCAGGATTATCCATAAATCGACTCAAGACTCCCACTGCTTGGGCAATGTCTGGTCTAGTACAGACCATAGCATACATAAGGCTACCAATTGCACTAGCATAAGGTACTCTACTCATGTCCTCCACCTCACTAAGAGATTTTGGATAATCATCTATAGATAGCTTTTTTCCCATAGGAATAGGAACACATAGTGGTCTACAATCTGCCATGCTGAACCTGTCAAACACAGACTTCACATACTTACTCTGACTTAACCAAAGTTTTTTGTTAGACCTATCTCTACTGATTTCCATACCCAAGATGTACCTCACTGCCCCAAGATGTTTCATCTCAAACTGTGCTAACAACTAAGATTTAAAATTAGAAATCATACCCTTACCCTTCCCAAATAGCAACATATCATCAACATATAATGCAACAATAAGAAGGCGATCATTTTCAACTCTGAAATAAACACAATGATCTAATTTTGATCTTTCAAATCCAATTGACAACACAAAGGCATCAAACTTAAGGTACCACATCCTAGGAGATTTCTTCAAACCATATAGAGATTTCTTCAATCTGCAAACAAAGGATTCTTTACCTTTAACAATGTAGTGCTCAAGCTATGACATATAAATCTCTTCCTCCAAATCACCATGAAGGAAAGTTGTCTTCACATCCATCTGTTCTATCTCTAAATCATATGATGCAGCAAGAGATAATAGAAATCTAATGGATGTCAACTTTGCAATAGGAGAGAATATTTCACCATAATCTATTCCCTCTACCTGTGAATACCCCTTTGCAACCAATCTAGCTTTGTACCTTTCAACACTGCCATCTGCACATAATTTCTTCTTGAACACCCATTTACAGCCAACAGGTTTTCTCCCTTTAGGCAAAGGTACAAGGTCCCATGTTTTGTTTTTCTCTAATGAAGCCATCTCATCATCCATAGCCTCAATCCATGAACCTGCATCTTCCATGCCCAATTCCTCTTTCATAGATCTAGGCTCATCAGTGTTAGTAATCAAAGCAAAAGCACAACTAGAATCTAACATGGAATAACCAAACCTTTCTGGTTGCTTTCTTTCTCTCGTGGATCTCCTCAAGGGCTGAGGTTGAGGTTGTTCTTCCTCTTCTTCTGAACTATCAGAGCTGCTAGAGCTCTCCTCATCATTAGACCCAACATGGTCTCTCTCTTCAGTCTTCTTAGGGGTAGGAGGCAACTGAACAACATCTTTTTCCTTTTCTTTTTTATCTAGTTGTAGCACAATAGGAGAAGATGTTAGCTCTCTGAAAATAACATTTCTGCTATACAACACCTTACTAGTCACAGGATCCCAAAGCTTGTATCCTTTCAAACCAGCACTGTACCCAATGAAAATACATTTAACAGCTTTGTTTTCCAACTTAGATCTTTTCTCCTTTGGAACATATGCATAAGCTTCACAACCAAAAACATGAAGATGTCTAATTGAATACTTCTTACCAGACCACACCTCTATGGGTGTCTTACCAACAAGAGCTGATGTAGGAGATCTGTTAACCAGATAGCAAGCAGTGGCCACAACTTCGACCCAAAACTTTTGTTCTAAACCAGCTCCACTAAGCATACTCCTAGCCTTCTCCATCAGTGTCATGTTCATTCTCTCTACAACTCCATTTTGCTTCAGGCTATAAGGAGTTGTCTTATGCCTCTTGATACCTTGTTCTTTACAGAACTATTCAAACTCTATTGAGAAAAACTCACCACCATTGTTAGTTCTCACACACTTAATCTTCTTACTAGTTTGATTCTCTACAAGGGCTTTAAATTCCTTGAATTGACTAAAGAATTGTGTCTTACTTTTAAGGAAATAAATCCATGTCCTTCTACTATAATCATCTATGAAAGATACAAAAAATACAAACTTGGAGATCGAAGGAACTTTTACAGGACCAAATACATCTGAATGAATAAGATCCAAAACATCAGAAGATTTGTGAGAACTAGAGTAAAACTGAACACGATTTTGTTTACCATATACATAGTGTTCATAGAAGTCAAACTCGAGATTGCAATCATTTAACTCCTCAACGAGATTTTTGTTCTTCAGGGTTCTGAGACCCTTCTCACCAATGTGGCCAAATCTCATATGCCACAACATTGTCTTTTCTGTAGGAAGCTTTCCTTCCAAAGTGTTTACATTGCCATCGGAACCAATAACCATAGAATTCTTCACTGCTCGTTTAGATGGTGAGGATGAAGAATTGTTACATAGAGGAATACATGCATCTAGCTGAAACAAAGTACCTCTTCTAGTACCCTTAGCAAGCACCATCGATCCTCTAATCATCTTACATCCTTCTTTTGAAAAAACAACTTGCACACCTACATCGTTCAACATACTTACAGATAATAGGTTTCATGCTAGACTTGGAATGTGCATAACTCCATTGATTCCCTTTACTCGTCCATTAGGAAATTTGATAGTGACCCTTCTACATCCAACTATCTTCAGGTGAGAATCATCACCCAAGTACACCTTACCACCATCGAACTCTTCATATCTTGAGAACCAGTTTTGATGAGAGGTCATGTGAAAAGATGCTCCTGAGTCAACCAACCACACATCATCAGATGCATGGGCTGCCAAAGCTATGATGAATGCATCGCCATCTTCTTGAGATTTTTTAGAACCAGAATCTAAGGCTTTCTTCTTCTTCTTAGGCTCTTTACAGTCTTTATGGAAGTGCCCAGTCTTTTCACAGTTCCAACATTTTTCCTTGGACTTATTGGAAGTCTTTGACTTCCCATGGGATTTGGATCTACCCTTATTGTCAAACTTATTGTCATTTTTCTTTCCTCTTTCCATGGATCTCTCACAAACAACAAGGGCTTCTTTTTTTGAAATGAAAGCCTTTCTCCGCATCTCCTCTGATAGCAGTGAAGACACCACATCATCCATTTTGAAGGTGACTAATGTGCTTCCAAGAGCCATCACAAGATGGTCCCATGAATCTGGTAAAGAACACAAAAGTGTGTAGCAATGATCCTCCTCCTCTAACTTGACACCAGCTGATATCAAGTGTGCAGCCAGTAGATTAAATGCATTTAAATGATCCATTAAGGATCCACCTTCCTCCATTCATAGAGAATACAACTTCTTCCTTAGGAACAACTTGTTCACCAAAGATTTGGCCTGATACATAGCCCCAAGTCTTTCCCACAAACTATATGCAGTTTTCTCATCTAGAACATTTGGAAGGACTGCATCGGTTAAACAGAGTCTTATGAGACCCTTAGCTTTACAGTCTTTGATATCCCAATCTTCTTGAGTTATAATTGCTGGTCTTATAGTGCTTGTAGTCACTTCCCATAGGTCACGATCTTCCAACATGTCTTCCATCTTGAGTTTCCACAACTCAAAATTAGTGCCATTAAATTTCTCCACCTCCATTCTTCCATATGATGAACTTTCCATCTCAATCTAAAAATAAGATTTAGGATACTCTACACAAGACTCCCACTCAACTTGAGATTAGCTCAAAAAAACCTACCCAACAACTAGGATCAAAAGTTGATAAAGCTCTAATACCACTTGTAAGGAAACTCAGGTGCGGAAACAGTTTCCTACACTAATCTAATAAGGAAAGTATGGTGCAAATCCTTTTAAAATCTTCTACACTTACAGATTCAATATCATGTAAACAACATTATTGCAGCCAACCATGCATACAAAAATTAGATAGAGAAAGAAACACATAACACAAAGATTTTTTGATGGGGAAAAACCTTTCGGTAAAACAACCCCACCCCTCCAGAACCTGCACAATGTATTATCTTCAACACAAGATTACAATACACTTGCAATGCAAGTTCAACATCAACAATAGAAGACTCCAGCAACACCTTAGTACCTGCAAACTTTCATCTATAACACTATTGCATTATGACATGCAATATACATTTTATGAACATCTTAAGACCCAAAAAAATGCCCACAAAGGAATTGGGCATTTTTCATGGCTCAACCACCAAGAAACATGCACAATGCCACATGTACATCCCATACCAAGAAAAGGGTGTCCATCCCTTGAATAGGCAATGACAGCTTGTCATAGAATCTGCCAAAAATAGTGGTCACAAGAGAAGTGTAAGGGAATCCATCATACCAACCTATTTTTGGCATATTCTCTTACACACACCAACCACTGATTCTTGGGCACCCAAATAGGCCTCATGTCATAAGATGCTCTTACACATGTCATAGCTTATTCCTTAAATAGCTCTTACGCATCATAGGAATTGTCATAACCATTTCAGCCATGATCTCCTTCACACACTTCAAGATGACGACACATGTAAGTGATCAACATGCCAACTAGACATGTACACTCACATTTACATATTATTTGCAAAAATACATTTTACAAAAAAAATAATAATAAGAATAGGAATTATACAAGGTTGAGACACCTTATTCCTAATAGAGATGAAACCTAAGGCATCGATAGAATTTTATATAGAGAGTATAAGTGTGCAATTTTGGCTCAAGATAATAATCAGGGAAATTTTGGAAAACCTCTAAAGTTGGGTCCTGGGAATTACATAACTAGGAATGCTATCACAATAGAGGCTTTTGTAAATGGAATGGACCTAGGAAAGTGTACAAATGGATTGGTGAAAACTTGCAAAATGACACACTAGAAGTGTTTTCAGATTGGATCATAGTGGTGAAATCCATTTGGTTTCATCTATCATGGTTTTGAAGTTATAACATCTTGAATGGGGCTTTTGGCTTCATCTATTATGGTTTTGAAGTTATAACATCCTGAATGGGGCTTACCAATCAAGTTGCAAATCTGGTTGCTAGTAAACTTTATGAATTGCATTTGGAATCATGTTTGAAAACTAGTCAAATGGATTCATCATGACCTCAAAATTGAAACATAACATGTCTCTAACTCCTAGAATATAGTGGAAAAATAATTTTCTCAGTAGGGTTTGCAAGGTCAAAGTTATAACTATTCAAACAAGGCTACTTAAAGATTGTGATAAAAGATGACTAGACAATTTTAGGTTTTTGCAAATGGAAACAATTTGTAAAACTTATCAAATGGATTCATCAGACCTTGAAAATGAAAATATATCATGTATTTTATGATTACAACACAATAGTATGGAAATTTCTTCAAAATTCTTATCAAGTCATAAAACACCCAATCTCAAACATGGCTTCTCCAAATTTTGGACAATGTACATCAGTGTGACAACAATAAACAACCAAATTTAGGGATCTTAAAACCTTATCAAAACATGTCAAAATGACTTGAATTATGGAACATAGGTCCTTTGATATGCATACTAGACACTCCCAAAATTTTAGGTCATGAATCATTACTAGGTATAAGATATTCAAATGCAAACTAGCCTTCCGACCTCTATTTGACACTTAGGCAAAAATGCAGATTTCTGGAATGCTCAAAATGACACTTCATAAAATGATTCAGAATGGAAATTTATCATCATGAAATGCATGTCTATACTGAATCAAGGGTGAAAAACACTTGAAACATGTCATAAGCTTAAAAAAGATAGTCAGGTACACATGGATGAAAAATGTTTATAGGGGCTAACTTTGGTGAAGATTTTAGAATATGTACTCCGAATATGCTTGCAATTTT
Source organism: Cupressus sempervirens (assembly GCA_028749045.1). Taxonomy (NCBI): domain Eukaryota; kingdom Viridiplantae; phylum Streptophyta; class Pinopsida; order Cupressales; family Cupressaceae; genus Cupressus; species Cupressus sempervirens. The sequence continues at coordinate 180,895,070 of CM053788.1, forward strand.
GAGTCCCAATAGATACCATATATTGTCTTTAGATTTAGATAAGTATATTTGTTAGATATGGAATCATTTGACTTAATCACTATTGATTAGATGAATATCACTTATATAATACCCTTGGGATTATTTTGGAGTAATATTTTAATTGGTTAATGTATATTCTAATCTCTTTATTGATTATGATTAGTATTCTGATTAAATGCATCTATTGGAATTATGATTATGATTTGGACTAACCCTAATAATACATTATGTTTTGGTATATACTTGGTTTGATGTGGTTTCTAGATGACGAGAGGCAATCATAGTAACTTCTATAGGACATCTACATGATTTTACACTCCTTTTCTTGTTAGTGTCATATATTTATACATACATGTCTGTGTGTGTGTGTGTGTGTGTGTGTGTGTGTGTGTGTGTGTGTGTGTGTGTGTGTGTGTGTGTGTATACCAAGTTATTGTGGATCAATAATGCAAGTGTGTGAAAGTACCAAGCATTGACTCCACATGTCTACATAAGTACGAGCATGTCATAAAAATACACAAACTAGTTTTTATTTAAGATATAGTCCAATTTTCACTAATGGAAAAACCTTATAGTTTTGATTGTTAGTGCTCAATCTCTTGGTTTCATTTTGGGAGAAAATAAGTACCCTTTTTATGAAATCCTTGATGTTAGTCTCTCTTTTATTGGTTAGGAGATTTGTATGATCATGATACTTACTTTCTCTTTGTGTGTGTGTTGATTATATATATAAGCATGCATATATGGGTGCACATGTGTATTTATGCATGTATATATTTTGTTATTGATGTGCAATTTTGATATTTGAGCTTCTTTGTAATTGTGATGAATATGTGGATTTAAGAAAATAAAATAAATAGAAAATAATAAAATAAATAAATAAATAAAATATAAAACTAATTACCTATTCCTACCTATCTCTTTCTCCTAGACTCTAGTTTGACTAGTTAGTGTAGGGGGTGGGAGTGGAACTCGGGTCCTTTGGGATATAAGGGTTCCAAGTTATGACTAGGGAAATGATTTTCTTAAGAAATATACCTAATTACATTACATTTATAAAATATTAAGTCCAAAATTAATGATAAAATATATTATAAAAAATACTTCCTATATTCATTCATATTTTTTCTCCTACTTGTTTAGATGAGAGAGAGATTAGAACCCAAAACCTCTTTTTCATGAGGGGCCCAAATTACCAATGAGGTAAATAACTTCCTCAAAAACCTCATCTCATTATAATATAGTTATAAAAGAAATTTTAATTATAAAAAGTTAAAAGTAATAATAAATAAATAATTATATATACATACACAGAGACAAACATTTATGAAGTTAGTGTTTATATCTCTAACTATTGTTGTCTATTAGTGTCAAACACTTAGTCATTTACAAGGTAGAGTTAGATGGTCATCACTACAACCAAGCTACTCTATATAGGTTGATTCATGTACATAAGAAAGTATGTACTAAGCACTATAGGAGTCAAGTAATTGCATGGTCATCGAGTAATTTCTATACAAGTTGAGCTCAACATCGATCAAGTAGTCTTGAGCATATAAGTGTCGAGTTACATAGAATGTGTCAAGCATAATACAGACTAAGAAACATCAATACCAAGTGTCAAAAAATAGTAAAGGCTGAGCAATGCAGAGTTTACATGAAAGTCAGGAATGGAATAGATTTTGAGGTAAATTATTTTCAAGCCATCATGGAAGGAATGTTTAATATTTGTAGAGGTTGTTACATAGAGATTTACATGTTAATGACATGGATTCCATATCCCTATTATTGGGAATAAAAATGGAGTAACTAAAAGGGGGGGTGAATCAGTTACCACAAAAATATTTTAGATCCCTTGGATGTTAACAAAACTAATTGTTGTTGTCATTCGATAAACACACAAAAAATGTTGTAAGTCGGTAAAAGTAGTGTGATTTACTTATTACTAATCTTAAACATTCACATTGATTAAATTGCAAGCATAAAAGGAATAACATGAACACATGAGACACCAGGATTTAACATGGAAACCTAGTATGGGAAAAACCACCAATGTAACTAGTTACTAATTTTCACTCTTCTGAAGTGAGCCCTATTAGGAGCCAACCTAATTAAAGGTTACAAAACACACTGTTAGATGTGACCTTGTTAGAGGATTTAAAACTACCTATTAAACCAACTCTTTTAAGAGATTTTTGAATCACTACTACAATGGTAAGAAAGTAACAATGAAATGACCTAAATGAGATGCAACTAAATTGATGGTTAGAGATCTCTATTCTACTTCATGCTAGATCCAACTTGATTGAATATTACTTTGCTACTCCTCAAGGATATCTGACCATCCTTCAAGTTCACTCACACTTGCATACTCTCCCTCTTTGACAACACATGCGAAAGACAACACATACCAAATGAGTATCAATGTACCTCAAGTACTAATTCACATGCAATGTTCTCTTGACTGTGTTGCATCAACTAATAGATCTTCAACTTGGTTCCTATTGATGCATCCCTAGAACTTTATTTTAGTGAGCTTCAAATAGGAGAATGACCCCTAACTTACCTCTTAGATACAAGAATTCATCCTTAGGTAATGGCTTGGTAAATATATCTACATTCTATTCTTTTGTATGGACATATTCTAATCTGATTTCTTTTTCCTGCACCAATTCTCTGACAAAGTGGTATTTTATAGCAATGTGCTTGGTTTTGGAATGCATCACTAGATTCTTTGATATGTTAATTGCACTTGTATTATCACAAAACATGAAAATTAGTTCTTTGATCTCAAACTTCATGCCTTCCAACAACTATTTAAAGAAAACAATATTAGAAAAATTGACTATTGTTGCAACATATTCTGCTTCTGTTATAGATTGGGATGTGCAATTTTGTATTTACTTGTCCAAGATAACAACCTTTTACTAAGAAAGAATGCTCCACCACTTGTACTCTTTTTATCATCAATATTTTTTTCCCAATCAACATTAGTAAATACTTTTAAGTACAAATTTCCTCCAAGTTTATACCATAAGCCATAATCTTCAGTACCTTTCAAGTATCTCAAGATTCTCTTGATTGCCATCATATGATTTTCTCTAGGTTTTGTCGAGAATCTTGCCACTATACCAACTAAAAGAGAAATATTAGGCCTTGTATGAACTACATACTATAATTTTCTAATAATTGATCTATATAAGGTTTGATCTACCTCTTTTGAGTCATCATCTTTGGTAAGCTTTAATCCAGTACACATGGGGGTTCCAACTAGTTTTGAATCTTCCATACCAAACTTCTTGAGTTTCTCTTTGATATACTTAGACTAAGTGATGTAGATACCATTCCTACTCTATTGTATCTAAAGACCAACAAAGAACTTAATTTCACCAAACATAGACATTTCAAATTCTTTGTTCATTTTCTCTAAAAATTCTTTGTATAGATCATCATTCCTTGTAAATAAAGTATCATCCATAAATATTTCTACCAAAAAAATGTTGTTATATGCTCCTTCCTTAATGTACAAACTATTGTTATCATTACTTCTCTAGAAACCAATCTGTATAAGGTAGTTATGCAATCTTTCATACCATGCTCTAGGGGCTTGTTTTGGACCATACAATGCTTTGTGTAATTTACAAACCATGTCCCTATTTTCTAGATCAACAAAAGCTTCTGGTTGTTCAATGTAGACTTCTTCATCAAGAATACCATTGAGAAATGTAGATTTAACATCCATCTGATATACTTTAAATCCTTTATGTGCTACATATGCAAGTAAGGTTCTAACACCTTCCAATCTTGCAACATGAGCAAAAGTTTCACCATAATCAATTCCTTCTTCTTGAGAGTAGCCTTTACATACCAATCTAGCTTTGTTTCTTAATACCTTACCATCTTCATTCAACTTATTCCTAAATACTCATTTTGTTCCAATCACATTTTTGTCTTTAGGCCTAGGTACAAGAGTCCAAGTTTATTTCTTCTCTATTTGATCTATCTCTTCATTCATAGCCTCAATCCAACTTTTATTTTCCAATGTATATTTGACATTTCTAGATTAAAAATTAGCAAGTAAACATGTACCTTTTAGCTTACTTCTTGTCATAGTACCTTCTAATTTATCTCCAATAATTTGATTTGGTGCATGATGCCTTTTGAATAAATTGTATTGACATGCTTTTAAACTTCAAATTCTAGTTCTAGTTTCTCAGACTCAGTAGGCATTGGCTCGGTAGCTTCAGAATGTGACTCGAGTCCTTGTGACTCAGTTTGAACTTCTTACAACTCAGTGACTAAGGAAGACTTAGGAATGGAAGTCTCTTTATTGATAGATGTGTCTGGTAATGTATCAAGTTTGATGTAAAAAAATCTTTTATAATCCTCTGGTTCCTTTTTGCTTTCTTCTTCAATCTTTTCTGCAAACTCATCAATTCTCACATGTGCACTTTCTATAATTTTATGAGTAGAAAAATTGAAGCATCTATATGCCTTACTCTTGAAAGAATAGCTTAAAAATATACCTTCATCACCTTTCACATCAAATTTTCCTTTTCTAGATTCTTTCAAGATATAACATTTACTTCAAAAAACTTTTAGATAACTTACATTGGGTTTATAGCCATACCATAGCTCATAGGAAGTTTTATATGAGTCCTTCTTTAACTATACTCAGTTTAAAGTATGAACTATAGTGTTGATAGCTTCCTTCTAGTATTTGATAGCAATGTTCTTTTCAATCATTAGAATCCTTGTACAATCCATGATAGATCTATTTCTCCTTTCAGCTATTCCATTCTACTTGAGAGTTCCAGGTGTTGATACCTATCTTTTGATTCCTCTTTCAATGCAAAAGTTATTGAATGCATTGGAGATGAATTCACCACCTCTGTCTAATCTTAAGCATTTTAATCTTTTCCCTATTTCCTTCTCTACTCTTGCCAAATACCATTTGAATTTCTCAAATGCTTCTAACTTCTCTGTTAAATACATAACCGTCATCATTCTAGAGTAGTCATCAACAAAAAGAATAAATAATTTTTCTCCACTATAGCTTTCTATTCCAATAGGTCCACACAAATTGGTATGCATAATTATTAAGATATCTTCAAATTGATAGTTTTCTCTTTTGAAACTAGTATTTCCCATTTTGCCAATCTTACAATTCTTGCATAGACCAACATCAAGTTTCTTCAAACTAGGACTGCCTCTTACTTTCCTATTTTTTCTTATTTTCACCATGTTATCAAAATTTACATGACATACCCTTGTGTGCCATAACCAACTTTCTTCAACTTGAGCAATAAAACATGAGCAATCACCAAGATCAAGATAAAATAGGTTACCTTTTGTTTGTTTTCCTGATCCAATCATTTTTCCTTTGCCATCCAGCAGTCTTGCCTTGCCATGCATGAATTCCACCTTGAATCCAATGTTGATTAGTTGTGCCACACTCAGCAGATTATGTTTTAGTCCTTCAACCCAATAGGCATTTTCGCATACAAGTTCTTTGGTTAATGAGATTTGACCTTTCCCTTTTATGCAATAAGGTTCATTGTTTCCAAACCTTACACTACCACCATCATAGTCTTCAAAGAGTTCAAACTTTGTTTTTTTTTCTAGTCATATGATGTGAACATCCACTATCTATTATCCATCTATCATTTTTACTGACATGAGAGATAAGTGCCGTCTTATCTTCTTCATCATCAGATTCATCTTTTACAGCAATGCAAACTATTTCATCTTTAGTGTTATCAGAATCTTTATCCATAAAACATGTCTTCTTACCTTTGTCCTTGTGACTTTTGAAATCCTTCATGCCATTACACTTGTGACTTTTCTTCTCATCCTTGCTTTCTTTGTTTGGGCATCTGGCAACAATATGACCAAATTTTTCACATGAAAAATAGATTAGGAGAACTTTACCTTTGCATTTTCCTTTGCTTCTAGAATATTTTCTTGAAACTAAAGCTTCAACAACTTCAAGACCACTATCAAAACTTTCCTCTAATTCTTCTTCACTTTCAAACTATGTGTCCTTTATTTTCTTGCCTTTCTCCTTAAGTGAAAGCTTGGCCTCAAACACAAATTCAATATTCTTGGAAGCTGGAACATAATTGTGATATTGCTATCAGGATTTAACTGTGTGATTTTAGAATCAAACTCATTGACCCATGTTTCATGAGTAATGATTCAACATGAATCCATCTCTCATGAGAATAAATGGAACATAATTGTCAAAGTTATCTAGCTCAAAGGTTGTCAATCTTCCTACTAAGGTATCCAAAGTTATCTTATAATTTCTCTCACACCTCCTTTCTTGAATAGTAGATACTCTAATATCATAGATAGGAAGCAATGTTCTAAGAAATTTACTTACAATAGTTTCTTCTTTGATGTCTCCTCTAGAAGCTTTCATTGCACTAACACTGGCTTTGATTCTTTCCACATATTTGGCAATATTTTCATCTTCTCTCATTCTCATCTGATCAAATTTTCCTCTAAGGCTTTCTACTTTGGCTCTTCTGACATTGTCATCACCACCATAGATGCCTTTTAGCTTATTCCACATAGCAAAGGTAGATTTGCAATATTTGATATCATCAAATTCCTCATAGCTAAGAGAAGATGCAATATTTATCATCATGGTTTTATGGTTCTTTTTCTCAGCAATGTCTCCAATAGATAATTTACCAGTAGGTGTTTTGTATTCTTCATCAAGGTATTTCAATCTTGAATCACCAATGGAAGCTAGATGAAGTCTCATGAGTCCCTGCCATGCTAAAAAGTTGTCTTTGTTAAGCTTTGGAATTTCTCTCTTGTAATACATCCTCATCTTTAACTTAGGTCCTTGAAACCTTTCCTAGAAGCACCAAAAGCTCTTATACCAATTGTTGGAAATACAAATGGAGTGGAAAATAGGGGGGTGAATCAGTTACCACAAAAATATTTCAGATCCCTTGGATGTTAACAAAACTAATTGTTGTTGTCATTTGGTAAACACATAGAAAATGTTGTAACTTGGTAAAAGAAGTATGATTTACTTATTAATAATCTTAAATATTCATAATGATTAACTTGCAAGCATAAAAGAAATAACATGAACACATGAGACACCAAGATTTAATGTGGAAACCCAATATGGGAAACACCACCCATGTAACTAGTTATTGTTTTTCACTCTTCTAAAGTGAGCCTTATTAGGAGCCAACCTGATTAAAGGTTGCAAAACACATTGTTAGGTCTGACCTTGTTAGAGGATTTATAACTGGTTGTTAAACCAACTCTATTAAGAGATTTTAGAATCACTACTACAATTGTAAGAAAGTAACAATGAAATGACCTGAATGAGATGCAATTGAAATGTTGATTATAGATCTATGTTCTTCTTCATGCTAGATCCAACCTGATCGAATATTACTTTGCTACTCCTCAAGGATATCTAACCATCCTTCAAGTTCACTCACACTTTCCTTCTCACTCAATCAAACCATTTGCATACTCTCACATGTATTATAATCTCAACTTGACTTTATATTTATATCATTTAGATTATCAAGTCAACTTAATTACAAGTTACAATGACTAATAATCATTACCACAGTCGGCTGGAATCAATACTTGAAATAATTAAACTTCACATCCCAACTCAACAAAATCCTTTGATAGCCAACCTAGCTGGATAAACAATAATCTTGAAATGATTTCTTGTGTTAACCAATAGAGGCTTGGTTAACATTGCAAACTTGAAAAATCCTTTGGCAAACAAGTGAACTCAGTGGACACTGACTCTGACCAACTTTCCTTTGTTAACCATGAGAACTCGATTAACACTGGTTTCTGACATAATTTCCTTTGATGCCCGAGTGAGCTTGGTAGACACTATCTTCGTAGAGTAATCTCTAGGAATGCTTTGTACACAAGGAAAATTGCCTTGTTGACCAAGTGATCTCAGTAAGCATTGATTGCCAACTGATATGACATTTGTGTAACATCAAAGACAACACACAATTAGACAATTGTATCCAACACTTATATTTTCCAATCAACAATTCAGGTGGAGAGGCTATTATGGAAGCATCTAGAAAAATCTTTATGAAACTCTTTAAATAGAGAATATCATAACCTAGATGAGAAAAAGATGTGTCTTGGAGATGAGAATAGAAGAGTGTGTGTGCGAACAAGGAGTAATATGTGAATAGTGAAGTGAAAGATCAAGATTAGATCAAAAGTTAGTGAAGGTGTTATATTATCTCTTAACAAAGCAAGTGACCTAATCATAGTAGTGAAGGGGAAGAAAAGTATTATCATATCATAGGATAGGATCAATTAGCAAGGAGAAGACTCAGAATTAGCTTACAAAGCATACTAAGAGTCAAGTACTGAATCAATTCTAACTGACTTGAATTAGGGTAAATCTCTTAACAAAGTGGTCTTAATAGATCTTTTAGATATCCTAAAAAAGTCCTTACATTTTTGTAAGTGTTAAATCCTCTAACAAGGTGAGACCTAGTAGCCTCTTAAGCTTTTAATAAGGCAAACCCCTCACAAGGTAGATCCTATTTTATGATCAAACATTGTAATCATAATAGGTTAACTTTATTACTATAATAGTGAAGATTTGTGGGTATCATCCCCATCCTAGTTTTAGCTTCCCCTTGGAGGCTTTCTCGGAAACAAATATTGTATTATGTGTTTATTTTCATGCATGTGATAGATTAGATCTATATGTTACAATAAGTTTATTATTGCAAGTTTTACATGCATATGTTAACTAGTGAATGCGTGAATGAATTGGTGAAAAGTAAAAGTGCTTAAGATTTTGGTTCACCTCCCGCCACCACCACCCATTATCTTATTATCCTATTTATACCTCTATTAGTCAAAAATTGGTATTCAAGCATAGGTCCTCTAAGAGAAGCTTAATTTCTAGGAGATTAGATATTGGATATGGAGGATTTTAAACTGGACAAGGTTATTGACAATCAAGTGATTGACATCCAACTCATACTATAGAAACTTGAGAAAGAAAGACAAGATCTAAAGGATTCCCTAAAAAGAAGAAAGTTAATTTCTATCTAGATGATTTTTTTCTCCTATGAAGAAGCTGAGACTAAAGGATTTTTTGAATCAATCAATCCAAATGACAAAGAATTTATAGATCTACTTGAAAAGAACAAACTCCTTAATGAAGAAATAAGTGGACTAAAAAGAGAACATGAAATCCAATTAGAAATATTATGTGAAGTGACTAAGAAAAAGAAGAAAGTTGAAGAAGATAGGACTATGGTTGAGGAAGACAAAAGAATAATGGCTACTAGACTTGAAGAAAGGATATCAAATGTGCAGAAGCTCACAAACACATAACTCAACATGATGAATCAACTAATGCTTGTAAATAAAGTAATGAATCACAAGGATGTGAAAATTACAAATCTCAAATCATAGGACATACTAAAGAATGAACTAAAAACTAAAAAAGAATCTATAGAGAGATTCAACAAACCTAAGAGGAAATGAAGTACTTTAAGGAACTTATGAATTCATCTAGTTGTTCAGATGGGTGCACTAAGCACGGAGAATCATCCAAGAATGGAGAGCCAAGGAATGCAAAGCCAAAGGAAAAACCAACATGCTACCACTGTGAAAAACTTGTCATACTAAAAAATTTTGTCGAAGAAAACATGGTATAAAAAATTCTAAACCTAAGTTTATTGGTTATTATTCTTACTACAAGAAACAAGGACATCAAATACATGAGTGTAGGTAAAAAATGAGGAATGCATCTACTACACCTAGATTTGAAGGATTTTTACTATAAATTTTAGAAGGATGGGAATGGAGCATATGAATGTAGATCTTAGACAAAACCTTATTGTAAAAATCAAATGAAAATTATGCACCTAAAAATGCATGTTCTAAATGTCAAAAGTTTGGACATCTAAGAAAGAATTGCAGGACTCAAGTACATTTAGAAAATCAAACAAAATAAAAAGGGAAAGGTAAAGTAGACATTGAGCACATCAAGAAGGAAATGAATCAAAAATGGAAAAAGAGCGCAAAAGATGGAAATAGTGGAGCAAGTGGAGCTGAGGTCACCCAATCCAATGGAGAAGGTGATCATGTCATCTCAAACTAAGAAAGAGAGATATGTATGGAACTATATATTCAAATAATATATCATACATCATTTCCTTACATGAAATATGCTAAAGTTCATATTTGCATATACAAAAGATGCATAAGAACATATTTATGAAGGATTGCCAAACATTAGTAAAATTGTTTATGTTGAGTGAGCATTGCAACATAGACTGAGCACTTTAGAAATTAAAGGGTAGAGGCCAAGTGATATGCAAGAGACTGAGCTATAAAGAAAAGACCAAGTTCAAAAGGAACCAATATTCACTAAGACAAATGGCTTCCACCTACCTAAGTACACATTATTAATAGAGACCCTAAATCGATCAAAAGAAGGTATATATCAAATTTTGAAGACATTATCTCATACCTTGCATATGTATTTCAAGAGCACATAATGACTTGGTGATTTGAGTGACTAGCAAAAGGTTTCAAGAGAGATTTGGACAAGAAGCCTAAATAAGTAAAGATCTAAACCGTGTCAAGTAATTTAGAGGAGAATCTGTTGGTATGAATAAGTATTTACTTATTACACTTACTCAAGTTTACTTAGGTTTATGCATTATTTAATTATTTTGCATTATTTGTGAGACACTTAGGAGTTTGTGCACTCTTTTGAGTTGTCATGATGACATCATAGGGGTCTGCACCTCTTTTAAGCACATGTTGTCTACAACACAGGAATCTTCTACACATATATGACACTTTGTCATTCTTATCCATTCATCTAGAATGTTGGATAAGATGCTTAATTGTCTTATCTTCTAGTTGTTTCTAGAGACATTCTAGGTGCTTCCTGAGATGCCTTTATATACAAGCACTCCTAATGTACTCTTAATTATGGCATATTGAATACATTGTCATTCTAATCATACTCTCTCTCTTTGGTCTACTATGTGCTTGTGTTTGAGTTCTTAGTTCCTAGGTGAATTTTTCCCTTAGGAAAATTCTTACATGATATCAAAGAAACTTGGAGACTTTCTCATCACATAACCATTTGAGACCACACTTTCTTCATCACCTCAGCTTGAATCCAGAGTGCTATAGAAATTGGGAGCATCTAGAGCAAAATCTAACCTTGCCATTGCGTTCAAAATGTTGGATTGGTGAAAATAAATTATAAACACACCTACCTTGGCCCAAAGTGTAAAGGATTTGAGAAAAAGTGCACAACAAATCCATGAAGCCCAAGAAAACTTGCATGCAGAAAACCTGTCACGAAGAAGAAAAAGACAAGAAGAGGTAAGAGTTTGATCTGAAAAACTTAGATGAAGAAAAATATTATTCAACGGATCTTCATAATAAAAAATAAAAAGATATCAATGTTTATAAAGGAGATTGAAACTAAAAATGGGTAACCTAAAGCCTAAAAAAGCTTGGTTGCACAATATAATTAATAAAATATTAATTATATGCACCTACAAGATAGCTTAAGAAAACTAGAGTAATAGGAAACTTAATTAATTAAATCAAAGTGATTTAATTAATAAGTGAAAACAAATAATTACTCTAACACCCCCCCCCCGCCTTAAGCGAAGCTCAGGAGGTAAGCTAACCTAGCACAGCTATGAAAGCAAAAAAATTGGGTCCCAGCAACAAGGCCTAATTAGATACCCAATCACAACAAAATCTCTATAAAGAGGAGAAATAGAGAAAACCACATGGGAAAAACCCTATTGTAAAAAGAGATAGTAAAGAATGTTCTAGAAGAAGGAACAAAGAGATCAGAAGAGAAAATCATGAAGAAAGCCACTAAAGCAGAAGAAACTGCAAACTCTGTCAGAAAGAAACTGTTGATCTGAAGATCCTCCACAGAAATAGAAGGCACAAACCGAGACTGTCTATATGGTAGGTGATCCATCTCACCAAAATGCATAGGTAGCCAACCACTGCAATCGCCTAGTATATAGGATCAAATACTGAATACATAGCTCACTCCAATGAACCATCGAACTAAGGTATCATTAGAACCAACAATATAACCCCCCCTTAATGTAGACGGGGTGAGGTGATAGGCAACTGAAAAGATGGGCCAAAAATCCTCTGTAGAAAGAACCAAGAACAAAGAGAGAGTGTAAGAGGTACAAACACCTATAAAGGCATGTGTCACAGACACTACATGGGGCTAAAGTCATGGAAGGGACACTCACTTGACAAAGGGAGAATGCCTACAATAGAAAACAACTATCCCCCCAATGGCACTTTATAAAATAGTGCGAGTACAAAGGTCTCAAAAAAATGTTCATGAACTCGAAAAGCAAGATTGGCACTTTATCTCAGTGTGTTTTCTAAAAGATGCTTACAATGAATATCAACAAGATTAGAAAAAACATAAGGCTAAAACAATAGAAGGTAGAGCCCAAAACAAAGTATCTGAAGCAACAAAATCGATCCCCGAACTTGAAATAGTCAGGATATCCACCAGCAAGTAAAAACATAGAAGGATGAATAAAATGTTCTTAGAGAAAAATCTAGAACAACAACCAGCATCACTGAAAAGAGCATAGAAAGAGCTTTCTAGTGATATAAAGAAGTCCAAAATGGGAGATTGGATGCTCAAGATACACCTCCCAGAGTGCAAAATAAAACATCCAACTTTGACTGCCAAAATAGGCAACCAAACTTCATCAAAAACCAAAAAAAACCTATACCAGCATCTCCGTATCAAAACCAAATTTTTGACACATTTTTCAAATTGAAAAAATACGTTCGTATGCTCAAGTTATGGAAAGAAACCTCCAGGGCCTCTGAAAATGCATGAAATTTTTTGTTTTTAATAAAAAAAATAATAAAAAATAAAAAATCCCACACCACCCCCGCACCACTAGCAGAGTGGTGGTTGGGCAGAGGGAGGGCAGTGTGGGGTGGGGCCGTGGTAGATACCGTCGGCGGAGCCACTGCGAGCCGCTGGCAAACCGCCAGCAGTAACCGCTAGCGGTGGCTGTCAACGATGATTGCTAGTGGCTCTGCTTTAGTTAGTTAATCACTGTGTGGTTAAAATCACTTTTTTAAATTTTTTTTGTGATTTTAATAAATTTTCTACCTCATAACATGTGTAGGGGGGCGTACAGCCTAGCGAGCAAAAAAATTTTGCCTCCTAGATCAACGTTGTCCAAATCGAAGACATTTTATATCAAAATGGGGGTTTTGACGCCCTCTGAGTCCACCTGTGATGTCTATTTAGCCTCAAACTATTCTTAAAATTAGTGACCCCCCTATTTTCTCTGAAAAAGCCTAAAAAAACACTAGATCTGATCTACCAAACCCTTGTTCTCCCTTTTCCTTGAAACACCAAACAAGCTACAGTAGATCTGGCTCTGATACCATGAAGGATTTGAGAAAAAACACACAACAAATCCATGAAGCCCAAAAAAACTTACATGCAGAAAACCTGTCATGGAGAAGAAAAAGACAAGAAGAGGCAAGGATTTGATTTGAAAAACTCAGACGAAGAAAAATATTATTCAACGGATCTTCATAATAAAAAATACAAAGAGATAAATCCTTATAAAGGAGATTGAAACCCGAAAAGGGTAACCTAAAGCCTAAAAAAGTTAGGTTGCACAATATAATTAATAAAATATTAATTATATGCACCTACAATATAGCTTAAGAAAACTAGAGTAATAGAAAACTTAATTAATTAAATCAAAGTGTTTTAATTAATAAGTGCAAACAAATAATTACTCTAACAAAGTCGACTATGAGGGAAAAAAATTTTGCAAATCAGAACCTAGAGGCCCCGATTTGCAGTTCGGGTATGGTCTTTTGCAGATCTCATTATTATTCTTGGATCTGTAATTTTTTATTTTGCTACATTTTTTGGTCAAATTTTTGGAATTTTTTTTGCCCTTTGGGCACCCAGTAGAGAAAATTTTTGTATAGAACCAGGCTGTCAGCTCCCAGCTCTACACAGTATATTTTATTTTATTTGCAAGCATTAGCATGGATTTCATACTGCACAATGAGCACTTACTTCCAAATTTTCTAGCCTCTAAACTCCACTAGCAGCACCAAACCCACCGATGAGCCAGCCTCTTCCTCACCATCCACTTTCCAACCCGTGGCTCAACTCAATTTATTCATGATTGACGGCCCTTTCTTTATAAAGTCTGCAGACTCCCGTTATGGCATCGATGTGAGATTATATATTATAATCTAGCCCCCACACTATCTTCTTGGCATCGATCTCTCCTTCCACAGTGCTCATAGATTTCTCCCAGTGGTCAAGATTGTTTGAATATCTGGCAGCAAGCCGAGTTTTTTAGACACAGTTCTTTTCACTGCCGTCATACTACATTTCCTAGTAGTAGTCAAACCCTTCCCGACATTGGCCCTTTTTAGTGTCTGCAATCAACATTTTTTGGTGACCAGCTCACATTTTCGAAGTGGGTTTAAGTTTCGGCAATCATAGATAGTTATCTGGCACACCAGGCCTTTTCTAGAAAAGGAAAATTTAAATTCCTGCCCATGGTTTTAAAATCTTGCCTATTCAACATTTTTGGTAGCCAATTGTGAAATGACACATAACCACTCCTTAACCGTGCACAGAACTCCCATTTTGCTGACTCTACATCCTACGTGGTGACACGTATCCTGCCCACCTTTCATGACCCATCAATAATAGATCCTGACACATTGGGTGCACCTGAGATGCCATGTCATCTTAACCATATAGTATGGAATTCACAGTCAGCATTCCTATCACCCTGCCATGTCATCTAACAGGATTTTTTTGCTAACATCAATAGTATAGTGTCTTAAAATTGATGACCATTTGACCATCATTTCTAGGTATTTTACAACTACATTGATGGCTATTTCACTGTCAAATTTAGATGTACAATTTTCCTTCTAGACCCCTCTTTATATTACTCTTCAGTTTGGCAGCTTGACTTTGCGAGCCCATATATCACACATTTAGACTCCAATTCAGGTGCAATTTTTTTTGAAATTGGGTAAAATTTCTTGAATTTTTTAGTGCTAGTGTTGTTTTCTAGTTTTGGTGCATAGATTTTGCAAAAATTGCATTTTTTCGTGACTAGCATAATCCTACATTTTACAACTTTAGAAGCTCGGTACAGGCATATTTGATCACTTTTTTAGGTTCTATTTTTTTTGAAAGTGCATAATTTTTTGTCTACTTTCTAGATCTAAAGTTAGATTCTAAGGTTGTGTGGACCAATTTCTCACTTTTAGAATTAGGCCTTTTTCGGCATTGTAAAGCTTTGATTCTTTTTCAAAATTGTTGTAAATCTGAGCTACAGTGCTTAAGTGATAGATTTTAGCCTCATAAGGTAGTTGTAAAACAAAAATCATAAAGTCCACTTTGTTCATTTTGACAAGTGGCCCATTGTAAATGCACTACTTATAAAGTGCCAACAACATCTTTTTTTGGGTTGTCTTTTGATTGAGTGAAAGGGGGGGGAGGGTGTATTGTGTTCTTGTGTCTCTATTTTGTGCCCTTTTCCTTTCTGCATCATGGGTTTTAAATGTCCTCCTCTAACTTCACGCAACTATTCTACATAGAAAGATATTGCATGGAGTAGATTAATGGAAAAGTATATAGTCTATATGTTGATGGTATAATTACCAAACCTACTGATGCTAAAGAACTCATTGATTGGAAAACTCAAGACCAACAGGCTTTAGGAGTAATTAGGAGTTGTGTACATGGGGATCTTCTCTTTCACATTAAGAATTGTTCAAACTCTAAAGAAGCTTGGGATAAACTTGAATAGTTGTATGGTAAGGTGGATGAAGAAAAGGGATTTCAGATTGAGGATGATCTACTTCTCTTGGATCCTAACAATTATGACACAATTCAAGATTACATCATCAAAGTCAATGAGTATAGGGAACTTCTTAAAGATTGGGAAATCCCATGAAGGATGACAGGTTGATTCATCATATCCTGAAGTGGCTACCTTCTGAGTATGCCAACTTTTTTTTGAGTTTTAATACTCATAAGTTGACCATGGGATCTGCTTACCTCAAGCCTTCCTTTGATGCATTTGTAGAGATTTTGATTGTTGAACAATCTCACTTGGTGGATTTTGGACTTCTCAAGTCATAAAGACCAAAGCCTTGGTGGCTAGTGATGATCACAAATCTAGTCAAGGAGGGAAAAGCAACAACAACAAGAAGCAGTGGAAGCAGAAAACACAATCTAAGACACAAAAATCCTCCTCTCAACAAGGCGGTTCTTCTTTAAACAAGAAAGGAAGTAATGAAAAGAAGGAAAAACTCTTTTGTGCATACTGCAAAAAGCCAAATCATGACAAGAATCATTGCAAGACAAAAAGAATCGATGAGTTAGAAAATCTACTCAAGAAGAACAAGATTCAAGTGCTAGGTACTTCCAAAGATTCAACTCCAACCTCTTCAAAAAGTAAAGGTTAAGCACTTATGGAAAACACAAGTTCTTCTTTAGAATGGATACTTGACTCAGGTGCCTCCTATCATATGGATTCTTCAAAGGAAGACTTTTCTTCATTGAAGCAGTCAAAGGTACCACACATCTTCATGGGAGATGATACTAAGATGGAAGTTGAAGGGAAAGGACATGTGAAAATGGAAAATGGGGAATTCAAATATGTTCTCTATGTTCCAAATCTAAGCTCCAATCTCCTATCAGTTTACCAAATCGCTCACCTAGGAGATGATCATAAAGTTGAGTTCCTTCTAGATTCAGTGATGGTGCAAAGTCTCAAAGATGATTCATTGGTAGTAGTGGTGAAAGTCAATGATGACAAGAGGTTTTATTCCTTCTCCCACTTTGTGCCTAAGATTCCTTCCCAAGCCTTGTTAACTCACTCTACTTCAAACATCAACTTATGGCATAAGCGGTTTGGTCACCTTGACTTTCGCTCCCTTCAACAACTTTGCTCTAAACATATGGTCAGAGGTCTAATATCATCTTTTCTAAGGGAGAGTGTTCATCTTGTTTAGTGGATATAAATCTCAAGGAGAAGTATGATAAAGGGAATTATTCTTGAGCTCTAGTTGTTCTTGAGCTAGTTCACATGGTTTAAGCAGGACCCTTTGCAGTGACTTACGTTAGCCAAGGCCGCTATATACTCACATTTGTTGATGACTTTTTGAGATTCATTTGGGTCTTCTTCCTTCATCATAAGAATGAAGTGGTTCATAAGCTTCAAGACTTCAAGACTCATGTTGAACACAATTCAAGGAAAGCCATCAAGGTACTAAGGGTGGAAAATGAGAATAGATATGTAGACAGAAGACTTAAGAACTTTTGCAAAATTGAAGGGATTGATCTTCAAAACTCACTAGCATTCAGTCCACACAAGATAGATGTTGCAACTATGAGTATTAGGACTCTCAAGACCATGGCAAGTTGCATGATTAAGGCCAAGTCTCTTGATCCTACACTTGAAGTTGAAGCCATTAGTAGTGCTACTCACACACTTAACAGATCTCCTCATCCAGCCTTAGATGGAAAGACTCCTTTTGAAGCATGGTGTGGCAGAAAACTAGTTGTGAGTCACCTTAGAGTCTTCAATTGTCTAGTATGGGCTAACCTATCTTCTAGGAGTTGTGAGTCACCAACACCTAGGCCTTGTACATTCATCAATTATGAAGACAATGCAAAGGCTTACAGACTTATGGATCCAGAGACTCATGAGATCTTTGTGGAGAAGGATGTTCACTTTGAGGAAAGTTCACCCAATTTATCCTCTACTCCTCTCCATACATCATACATAGTGGGAACTGATAGTGACACTAGTGATAGTGCCTCAACAAGTTTAGACACGTGAGGTTCTATGCGATAGCTACAGTGAGAGGTCACATCAGTCTAGTCCACATGCTTATATTGCCACAATGAAAGGTCCATCATAGCATGGTACATCTTGTCTTCCACCTCTAGCTTCAGCTGACTTGGGAGATAGAATTTAGGACTTACATCTTCTCATTGATGAAGGTGATCCTTCTACAGTTGTTGTGAGGGCTCACTTTGACCCTCATGCCCATTCTCTACATGATCAATCTACACAGGTTGGTGTGATTATGGATCCTTATGAATAGCAATTAGTGGAAGTATCTTTGTTAGTTGAGGAGATAGATGGTTCAGTGGAACAGGTTCAACAGACATCCTGGCTAGATCTGCATTCATTCTTTTCAGCATAGTTGGAAGGGGTGAACATTAGCATCAGCAGAGGGATACTTGAGCAAGTTTTAGGGCTAGCATACATCTTCAAGAGTGTACCTTTGGCTTTGTTTCTTCCTAAGGGGAGGAACACTATTCTACATTCATGGACCAGCTTCTTCATCGAAGCATCTTTCACTTGTTGGCATTCTTCTTTTGGGGGGGAGGAGCTTATTCTGTCTCTCTTCCTTATCTCATTTTCTTATGTATATATTGGATGTATGTCGTAATCGGGGGGTCTTGATTACTCCATCCATCGATGCATCCTTATCTATCTCTCTTTTTGGGGGAGGGTTTTTCCCATGAGGTTTTCCCTCTTTCCCCACTTTATGGGAGATTTGTATTTTCATTATGTACATGGGTACCTAACATGGCCTAGTAGCCAGGACCCATTATGCATCTTCATCCTAGGTCGTAAGCTTAAGGGCATTCCCCTAAGTTGCACTTAGGGGGGGGTGTTGGTGTAAATAAGTATTTACTTATTACACTTGCTTAAGTTTACTTAGGTTTATGCATTATTTAATTATTTTGCATTATTTGTGAGACACTTAGGAGTTTGTGCACTCTTGTGAGTTGTCATGATGACATCATAGGGGTCTGCACCTCTTTTAAGCACATGTTTTCAATAACACAAGAATCTTCTACACACATATGACACTTTTTTATTCTTATCCATTCATCTAGAATGTTGGATAAGATGCTTAGTCATCTTATCTTCTGGTTGTTTCTAGAGACATTCCAGGTGCTTCCTGAGATGCCTTTATATACAGGCACTCCTAGTGTACTCTTAATTATGGCATATTGAATACATTGTCATTCTGATCATACTCTCTCTCTTTGGTCTACTGTGTGCTTGTGTTTGAGTTCTTAGTTCCTGGGTGAATTTTTCTCTTAGGCAAATTCTTATAGAAAAAAATGACTTCAGACCCTAACAACCTATATGGCATCTTCATCTACCACTAGAATGAGCCCAAACATTAGTAAAATTTAATTGATGGAGTGACACTTGTCCTCCACTAAAGTTTCATGCTATTCTAAAAATTGTAATGAAATGAGATTTGATGGGTGTGTTATTCTAGATATCACCCAAAGTTATAATGATCCACAATGTTAGAAGTGGTTGCATGTGTAAGGTCAAAGAAAGAGGAGACTATGAGATTAGAGAAGCATATGAGAAGTTATGCAATTGAGGAATCTCAAAGGATGAATATAAAGTTATTGAGAGGAAAGAATTAACTTGTGCCCTAGAATTTCCAAAGAATTTCAAGATCAAATGGATAAAGATTTTTCTAAGATGAGTCTATGATATGAAGTACTAGTTACAGAATGGACCCATGGGAATCATGAAGAAAATGATTTATGGAGTGGCAAGATATCCAACCCTAGATAAGAAGAAAACCATGTGATGCCTGAATCATGAAGAAGTTGAGGCATCTTAGAATATATAGTCCATTGACATAATTGATTTGGGGGTGAATCAATTATCCAACTATCATCACAATCATCAACCTTAAACAAACTTAGCCATATGATTAATATAAACTAAAACTAAAATAAGATACTCACACACAATAACACAAGATATGTTAACTAGGGAAACCTTTGATCAAAGGGAAAACCCTGGTGGGGATGATACTCATAGGATGATGTACTAATATAAATATTCCTTGTTAAAGGATGGATCCTATTAGGAGTCTATGAATACATTCAGTACATATGAGTCCCTATTAGGAGACTTTGAATCTTTGTTAAGAGATCCCAACCCTATTAGGATTTGTGGAAAAAAACTAGACCCACTACCTAAATAGCTTCAAGGAAAATACCTATAAACCCATTCTCCAAATGATCTCTATATTATTCCTATAGAATAATAGAAATGAAATGTACTTTCTTCCTCTTCCTCTATCTTATCGACTAGACCTCTACTCCTTTTGATCTTATAACTAGATCACAACACTCACATCCAATAGTCCCTTGGATCACTTACACACATTCAATAAATACTATGCTCCTTTTTGTAGTTCAGACTTTAATAGATTTTCCACACACACTTACAAACACGAAAAAAATCTTTCCTTTATACCATATCTTCATAATAATTCCTTGAGATGACCTTGACACTTTTCAAATTAATTATAATAAGATAATTAATTAATTATAATTACAATAACATTGTCAGATCATAGTCTATACAAAACTTAACACATGGCTATTAGGACTTGCACATTTGTTGATGCCATCAATAGAACATCCTCTATCACTACCTGACTATGCATCTTCTTACTACATCTCAAATGTAAGATAGCCAAAAAAACATGAACTTCTTTCCCAATGCTTTGTCTCTGAACTGCTCTTTGTAAATTAGGTACAACTTCCATATGTCTTCAACTTAGACTCTACACACTTGACCAAATCATTAGGACACTATGCCAAACATGTTCATAACTACACATCACCAAACAATCAAACCATTATCTATACCATTAAGATCTATGTCTACTACTTAGCTAATCTTTATAGAAACCATGCAATGTTTACATCAATGACAAACACAATCATGAATGCAACATGTCAATACTCTCCAATGCTTAGAATACTCCCCCAAAGTATTATCATCAACATTCATGCTAACAATATCCCCCTTTGGCATTGATGGGAACATAAATGAAAAACCATCTAATTTCTAAGAATACCAAATGATTTTATGTTGTTGATGCTAACCAAGATCAGTTGTCCACACATTAAAAAAGTCTCAATACAATTGGTGCATACTCTTGCTTCTTAGACATCAATTGTTTACTTTACACTAAATAATTTATAGTTTATCAAGTGCATATTCTTTCTTCCTTTCATGAATCTCTCTAAATCTCTCTAAAGAGATATCTCTCCTTTATGCATATTCTCTCCCCCATACTTAGTTTTATTTCATGCATATCATCTCCCCCATTGATATCAATGTCAAAGGCCTCAATCTTAGTTTTACAACATACTAATTGTTAAATACCAATTGCTAGTATGTTTCTCCAAGTCTTCAACCAATTCAAGTATCCAAAGATACTATTCAAAACCAAATACCAAGAGTCCTTAATAACATTTCTCATCACAAATACTCCCCCATATGGGAAGCATCATCATCCAGTCTAGGCTAACAATAGTTCTATGTACTACTAGACTGATGCACTCTCTACATCATCTACTCAAAAGTAGGAAGGGGCATAACCCCAAGCATACCTCTTAAGTTCTCAAATGTATTTTTAGGCAAAGCCTTCATAAAGATATATGCAATCTGATCTTTTGTACTCACATGCTCCAATTTGATATCCTTTTCTATTGCTTTCTCTCTCATCACATGATACTTAATGGATATATGCTTAGTCTTAGAATTCAATATAGGACTCTTAGACATACTCATTGTATTGTGTTATCATAGTAAATGATAACAAGTTATTCAAACCCAATTCTGATATCCTTCAACATATGCTTCATCCACATAACTTGTTTATAGTTATTTGTTTCTACAACATACTCTACCTTAGTTGTACTCTAAGAAATACAATCTTGCTTCTTCCTTAACCAAGAAACTGATTTTCCCCCAAGAAAGAATGCTCCACCACTGGTGCTATTTCTATCATTCATATTGCTTGCCCAATCTACATCAGTATACACACATAGAGTAATCACTTGATCTATCTATTGGAAATATTTAAGACTATGCTAAGTTGCTAAGAGAGGAGAGGTGAATTAGTAACCTCTAAAACTTTACCAATTTGAATTCTTAATCCAATAAGTCAATTAGCACTTAATTCATCACATCTGATCTAATTGCATGCATGAGAAACTAAAAACATCAAAGCATCCATAACACTTGAACACAAAAATTTGGTGACCCAAAAACCTTCCAAATAGAAAGTAAAACTGGGGTGGGGATGATACCCATAAACTTTAGTACTACAACATAAAGTTGGCATGTTAAGGATTACATTGATCACTTTTGATGATCTACATTGTTAGGAGTAATTAGGATTGCTAGGTCAACCTTGGTAGAGGATTTACAAACATACAATGAAGTATGCACTTAGTAAAGAGATTTATAAAGGACTGTTAAGTCCACCTTGTTAAAGTATTTTGATTGGTTCACCTATTAGAATGAAGTAGCAGATCTCTAATTTGCAACTAATTTTTCTAATAGAGATTCCTTAGTGTTCTAATCACCTTTCTATGATAGATATGTCTCTACTACTCCTTATACTGTTATGGCCTTCACAATTCACTCTTTATCTACTGCATTCATAACTTGAACTTTTTGCATTCACATTTACATTACAATACGTATATTTTCACATTGATATGGTACAAATACATTACATATATATACCAATCCAAATTACATAGTATCAAAGTTGGCCATGATAAAAGTTAACACAAATATTACAAAGTTGGCCCTTATGATGATACTCAATTTTTGAAGACGAACTCAGTGAGGTTGTAATACTCAGCATCCACTGTTAATGCTCAGCATCTCCATGCACTTGGTAGACATTTTTTGGCTATCATCCTCGGTTTGAAAACACCTAAGATAATCAATATTTAAATTTGCAAAGTGTTGAGAACTTATCAATCTGCAACTCTAAATTCAAGACTGAAAGTCCCCTATTACTGCAAGTAACATCTATTCCTCAGTTGGTATAAGAAACAAGACTAGTTAAAGTATTTTGATAAAGAAATACCTCTTCCCAAAATTTGAAACCAAAAAGTGGTTTAATGAGATAAGTCAAGATAAAATCTTGATTGCACCTAACCCCAGACTGAAATGACTAAAAAAGAAAAGAAGTAGACAAAAATGAAACCCAAACAAAATGATTTGACTCAAAGAAAACTAACACCTAACTAGAAAGACTAAAAAGACTAAGAAAAACAAAAACAAAAACTTATCTATAGAAAACCTTGAATAATAAGAATGTGGGGTAGTTGTAAATAGATTTCTCATTATTTGCAATAGTGATGAACCACCCCATTTAGTTCTCAAAAATGTTGACTTGTCTTTGTACTTAGAAAAATAAAATTTGGACAATCTTGGTTCAAATTCTGGGCACAAATCACACAAAATCAGAAGTTGTCTTAACTCTTTATGACCATGATTAATCCACAAACAAGTTCTCTTACCTTTAACATCATATTCAAATTTAAAATCATAAAAATCAAAGGGATAATGGGAAAATATCACTTGATCTAGTGAGTTCCCCACCATAGGGGTACACTCACACATTATAACCTCTTCTTCTTGTGGTCTTATCTCATGGTACATAACTTCACAAAAACATGGAAACACTTTAGGTTCCTTTAGACTAGAAAAATCAATCACCAACCTTCCTTTCAAATTACAGGATTCATTACTATCATTGACCCAAGTGTTTTTTGCCTCATATCCCAAAGAAGCATGTTCAGAATCATACTTTCCCTCCATTGCAATCTCCCAAGCTAACAAGAAATTGGGACAACTTTCTTTTGAATGAAACCCAAATGGATTGATTCTAAATGACTTGGTTATTGCATGGTTTGATATATGTGTAGAATACCCACAAATAAACATTTCCTCAATTAAGCTTGAGACCAAATTGAGCACTCTTTCCATCTCTTCTAATGACATATCTTTTTTTGAGGGAGGTATCTTATCATTATTCAATAGGGGATCAATATCACAATAGGAAGAATTGGTATCTTCTTCTTGATGACCTCCTGATTCAAAAATCTCACCAACCACAGGACGTTCTATATTTCCATCACCTTTTGCAACTTCATGGAGTTTTGGAACTTCAAAATTTTCTACGTCCTCAAAATTTCTTGGCATTTCCACACTTATTCCAACATCAACACTTGGAATAATTTCTTCATTGAATGGGAACACAAACTCCTTTTGATCATCTTCATTATTTTGTCCTCATATAGATTTATCATATGATTCAAAAATCATTGCACTAAACTGCAAAGGTTGTTCCTCTATGATTTTGAGAGGCTAATCTAACATATCATTGTACCCATATCTATCTTCACTTGGACTCATACCTCTAATACCATTATTCTCATTGTTAATATTACGATAAAGGCCAAAAAAATTTCTCTGATTTTGAGAATAATTGTTCCAAGCAGAAAGTTATCCTAGATGATTGCCTTGGTTTCTTGAAGAATTCAATTTTATTCTCATAAATTTATTAGATAAAAGAGATATCATCTCCTTTATGGCCTTAAACTCTCTAGCCATATTATTTTCTTCTTTAGCAGATGTGGCTACCTTCTGCTCAAAGAAAGCAGTCTTTTGAGACTCATATCCTAAATATGTAATTGTTGGCACTAGAGCAGCAATAACATGATTCATGAATGTAATAGCCTCTTTGAAGACCTTTTCAATGGTATCAATGTCTTTGGGTGGGAGCCTTCTTAGAAAAATAGAAGTTAATGAATCCATTGTTCCAAAATAGACTTGGATGGCATCCTCTTGTGGTATAACATAAGGAAACTCCATTTTTGATACATCCTATAGAAGTGATGATTAAATTGTGAAATAGTCTAATGAGGATCCCTCTTAATTGAGATGAACTGATGATATAGGATAGTTGGATCAATATAGATCTTGAATTGTTCCAGAAACTTGCTCTTAAAAGAGTTCCAATCCCTTATTGATGCTGGTGGTAGATTGAGGTACCAATTGAATTCCATTTCTCCCAAAGTGTAATGAAAAAGGTAGCATACCACATCCATATGTTGAATCTAGTTTTGATTACAAATCTCCTTGAATATTTTAATA
This sequence comes from Cupressus sempervirens, assembly GCA_028749045.1. Taxonomy (NCBI): domain Eukaryota; kingdom Viridiplantae; phylum Streptophyta; class Pinopsida; order Cupressales; family Cupressaceae; genus Cupressus; species Cupressus sempervirens. The sequence goes on from CM053788.1 coordinate 180,920,209, forward strand.
TGATCTTCTATTGTTCATGATTCTCCATAGATGGACTGCAAGCAAAACTTTTTGGGATTTTCGAGCAAGTGATGTAATGGACTAGTTAGATTCAAAGGTGAACTTTGGACATTGAAGAAAGACATGGTGCCTAATGATGGGAATGTGTGAAGTAGAATGTAAAGTGAATGATGTGCTAGAATGTGTAAAGTGAATGGGTGGAGTTCTTCGTATCCCTTTATCATTGCATGGTTTGTGAAAGTGGGTAACCTCAAAAAACTCATGTGCACTTGGTGAAGATCTTAATGCTTGTTAAAATGGGGATTCTGGATCAAAACCATCCAGTTTGCACCAACTCTTTAAAAAAAAGTGCACCTCTGTAAAAGTACACTTTCTCACAAATTAGGCACACCACTAAATTTTGTGCACCTACGTAGCTATGGACCTATACACTTGTGTACCTACAAAGTTGCGAACCTATAGAGTATGCACCTAAATTTTTCAAAAACCAAAAAAAAAAATTTGAACTTGTGGAAAGCACAGATTTTTGCAAAAAAAATGCAAAATTTTGAAACTTTGGCAAATTTTCCTTCTTTCTCTAAGAATCAAAAGTGTGGCCCTCCTTCTAGTGCCACTTATGTTGGGTGGTCATTATGCACAAGGTCAATGGCAGGAATCCATTGCACAATTCCTCTCTTGAAAAGGTAATCTTTTGGTATCAACTCCAAGGTTTAGTATTTGTCTTACGACGTACCAAAATTTGCTAAGTTGAAGATAAATGTGATTGTTCATGAGGAGACATTTTCTAGTTCTATTATGATCTTGGAATAAAATAAAATATATTCATTGTCTCAAAATAAAAAACCAAAGAACAATATTTTTGTATTTTTTGTTTTTTAATGAATGCAATTCTAATAATGCAACTAAAATGAGTTCCAATTCTAACAAGGGGTTAGCAAAGAAAATAATGAAACTGAAATTGAATAACATGAAATCAAAATCCTAATAGACATAAGCTACAAAAAACAACACACTGTGAGTTGAGCTTTTGAATAAATCGGTAGGAAACCAATGAAAATAGGAGCAATGCTTCCTAGAATCCACCGATGTAATCATCAGTGAGAAACTTCAACAATCATATGATATTTTACTCTTCATCAAATCATAAGGCTATGGAAAGTGTGCTCATGTGAGACAAAGAGTTATGCAGGCACAATATGATGATCTCTTCTCAATCTCGATATGTTAGCAAAATTTGTAAATCTATAGCAAACACTAGAACTAAAAGATTGCACAACCAAAAACAATGCAATAAACCTTTAGCTCAATCACAATCTCGTGAACAAAATTCACAAAACAATGACACATTCAGGAAAGAATCACTACACTCCAAATGAAAGCACCAAAAGCATAATTTTATTGCATAATAATAGTGGCCATTGTTACATATTACAATGGGGTATTTATAAGAAATTGTCTCCTCAATTTGTGTTGAGAGTGAGAGATATTCTTCATGTAATAAAATGCTTTTAAACAATAAAGCAAACTAAATATATATAATCTAACAATTAATCTGGTGCTTAGAGGGACTCCGTACATATTTTATCCATTAATTGGATGCATGAGCCCTTTCCATGTCAAAAATAAAAATAAAATAGGAGAGAAGAAATAGGAAGAAGCCTTCAGTCAAAGTAGGAGTGTCTGGAGGTGCCAAAAATAGAAGTTGGTCCTTTACTAGGCATGTGTCAAAGTTAAACTATCATCAGAATGTGTTCTCGATGCATAGAAAGTGCTATTTTTGGAACAATTAGTTAACTATTGGTGCACCTCTGAATTGAGGAGTTGCATACCCACGTACCTACACAATTGTGGAGTTTCACACCTTAGAAGCTCAATTCATCAAAAAATCAAAGTTCTCAATTTTGAAAATAGTTTCTGGGTTTTGCTCAAATGGGGTTTTAGATCACTTTTTCTATACATTCTATGCCCTTTTTTGATGATTTATACCCTCTTCATAGCCAATCACTTTCTTAAACTTGAAACTCTTTCTGCTTCTTCAATCTAAAATCCCAAGACACCTGTGTTGAATTTTGTCATTAATAGTTGCATAAGATGAGGAACCTATTCTGCTTCATATGTCCAACCTCTGTATCTTTGACCTTTGTCTTCTCTCCAATTGCCCTATCCTTCCAGGTGAGAAACCAAGTGATCTAGATTATTGAAAATGATTAAATGTTTGAAACTTTTTCATATTTTTTCACAAGTTTTTTTAGGCATTTTTAAATGGCCTTTTCAGAGGTCTTCTACTCAAAATATAAGGTTGAAACTTTCATCAATCCCTAAAATTGGGTAGCTGAAGGCTCATTGTTCTAGGAACTAAAATTAGATTTTTAGTTCTTCTTTCCAATAGTGTAAATGGTTTTGAATTTTGAGCTCTAGGTCAAAAGTTATGACCCTGACAAGTTGACGATGCCTTTTTTACCTACAAAAAGAAGCAAATATTAGTCTGTAGAGTACTTAATTAAGACACACCCTAATGATAGCAAAACAAAAACCCTAAAAACTAGTTACTCAAAAACAACTAACAAAACCTTAATTTTAACCTTAGAAAGCACAAAAAATAAAAAATGAAAATTAGCGCACCTGAGAGGTGCACTTGATGTGCTATTTATTTTAGCAAATATTCATGTGTTTGGGAGGTGAGTGCAATGCAAGGTTGCACAGTGCACAGGAGGTGAATGGGAGGCACGGTGCACACATGGAGTGATGGCACGTGGTATAGAGCATGCACGTGGAGTAGAGTGGACAAGTCCATATAGAAGTAGGGTTTTTGGAAGTGTGCACAAAGTGAAAGCACATGTGGGATGCATGGTGCATGTAGCTGGGCATCTGGTGCAATGCGCAACATGTTAGGGCATGCACCTAGTGCTTAGTGGTGTGCATGACACTTATGAAGCATGCATGTGGCACTTTGTGGCACGTGCACATAGTCATAGAGTTGTGTACATGCAGTACTTATGAAGCATGAGTGTGGCACTTTATGGCATGTGCACGGTGATGGAGGTGCACTTGCAGCTTGCTTTTTTTTCAAATTTTATATTTTTTATGACTTTTTTTATTTTTCAAGTTTTTACTCTTTTAACTCTTTGAATTTTCCAGATCTTGAATTGTGAGTCTAGCGATTTGAAAAAAAAGTAGGGGGTCCCCATTCCTATTAGGGAATGGGGCATGCATTTTGGAACCACAACATTTCTCTATGTACATGTCTTGCTTTTCTTCAATATAACTTTTTTCCCATATCTCTGATATACATATAACATTTCTCCCCCTTTTTGATAGTAATGCCAAATATTTATTCTAACTTATTTACATAGAGACACCAAAATGAGATAAGAATTTAGAGTGTACCTTGAGAGTGATTACCAAGGTTTTATCCCAATTTTCTTGCAAAACCTTGCATGTATGAATTGCAATTTGCACCTCTGCTAATATTTCAATCATATGATCTACAACAAAGAATTTGTTATCATGGATCAAAGTTTTTGAATATACAATATGTTTCTACATAGCATCCATGACTGGAAGGATCATATTTTGTATGTCAATCAATGTTGAGCAGATCCTTGCTTCTTCTCTTAACAATTTAGCTTGCATGATTGACAAAAAGCTGATTTTATTGAAATGTGTAGAGCTTGAACTAGGGTCAAGTTGCAACTGTTGAGCACTTGCTTTAAGATCTATATCAATTTTGGACAATTTTTCCTTTACTTCCTTTGTATACTCAATGACATCACATAGTTTTCAAAAAAGTGATGACACATTTGAATAGGACACCTCAAGATTGACCAAAATTGTTGAAAGCTCAACTTGATAAATGGTTATTTGTTGAGCAATGTACTCCAACACTTTATTGTTAAATTTCTTTTTAGCCTTTTCAACTAGCTTATCTTGACCTTCGGTGTCCTCATTGAATATTTGGACTACTTCTTCTAGCTGATACAAAATAGGTTGAGAAGAATCAACCTCAATTCATATTGCCTCAGTCAAAATATTCTTAGCATCATCAATTATCTTATATTCTATGTCTCTTTCCTTTCTTAATCTTTGTTGTTTGGCCTTTTTCTTGAGGAGTTCACCAAATATGTGCATTTGATCTATAAAAAGATTGTAAATAGCCCATTTAGGAATTATTATTTCCTCATCTAAATCTATGTCTTCCTTTATCTCCTTTCCTTTCCCCAAAAATTTTCTACTCAGTTGAACCTTAGGCTCAATTGTCCTTGCACTTATTACTTTTGTACTTAGAATGGAAACAATAGTAGACATACTTGGACTTGTAGTAAAAATTGATACTATATTGACTAATGGAATACTTACAGAAATACTTGAAGAATCCAAAATTGATGAAGTCAAAATTGTAGAATCTAAAACTAAAGTAGACAAAACTAGAGAGCTTACCACTGATGTACTCAAAATTGAAGAAGTCAAAATTGGAGAAATGAAGACTAAAGAATTCAACTGAGTAGATGAAGAAGGAGTCTATAGCTTGGTGGATGAAGTGGAAGTCATTTTTTTTAATGATATGCTGAGCTGAGTTGGGGCAAAGAGTGATTGCACATTTGATGTATCAGTAGTAGTCACAACCAAACTTGCTAAAGTTATCTCCATACTTAATGTAGTCAATGTTTTGCTTGAAGAGTGAGGAATTGAGGCAATGACTATTGCAACTATCTTGACTGGGTCAGTCTCTTCATCATCTTGCTTTTCTTCCTTGATAGCTTCTGGACCTTGATTCTCTTCATCTTCTTCATTATCAAAGTGAGTCACTTGTTCAACATTTTCTTCCTCATCTATCTCCTTATCTTCTTCTTCATCATCATCCTTTACTTCAACTGGAAATTCACTTAGTTTATGAAGATGATAAATATTTTCCAAGTGTTTGTAGCATTTCTAACAACATGCTCAATGTTTGTAATCAAAACCAAACAAGTATTAAATCTTAGAGTTAGTTTTTCTTCATTTTTCTTTATTGACTCTTTCACCTTAGCATTTGATATGCTTATTAGTAACTGCTTTAGGGTTTGTGCATATATGTCTTTGACTATTTGCATAGCAAAATCCCATCTTGGCTTTATCTTCTCTAGTAATTCACTAGAGACTTGAGAAGTGATCTAGTCTGGTGAGTACTTCCACTTACCCATTTTGCTCAACACCAATTCTTCAACTTGCTTCTACTCCTCCTCAATCCTCATTTCATATTTCAAAGATTTAAAGATTTTTTATTCCCACTCTTTCTTCCAATTGCTTCAATTTTTCCTAGAAGGTGGGTGGAGGTTTGTTGAATACAATGTCACTTCCTTTCTTTTGTGACCTCCTTCTGAATACTAGAGTGGATGACTTTGCAGGCTTGGTGATGATCACCTTGCCCTTTTTCTTAAAGGTTCTTCTTCTTTCTCAAATTCTTCCTCGTCCTCTACTTCTTCCACATCCTCACCTTTTCCCTCGGTTAACAAGAGAGGTGCACTTGATTTCATCTTTGCTATCTCTCTCTTCCCTTTGTTAACTACCTATGGGAGCTTTGTTTCTATCTCAACTCTAGCCTTAGCTTCTTCATAAGTTCCAAAATAAGGGGCCTTGGGATTAATAGGTTCATTGACAAGGGCTTCAATCATATCTTTGGTTTCATCAATATTCACCTCATAGCCAAGATGTTTCACCCACACAACTCTTGGCTTAACTGCCTAGATATATACCTTATCACTGTCCACCATGAAGCATACATCATCCTTGTAGTCTTCAACTAACTTATTTAGAATCCCAAACCTATTAATCATTTTCTCTTTGAATACATCAAAGTAGTTATCCATGATGCTTCCATAGTTCTCACCCATTTCTACAATATATTCATTTATTTGGTAAAGTACAGACACATCTTTTCTCCAAACTACAATGCCTTTAAAAGGGAAGAACTTATGAACATAAAAGAATAAAAAGGTTAATAGTAAACCATAATTTGCACAAGTTGTTCTTTGATGTTCTAATGCTTTCCATGTTTTTATTGAATTTCCTCAATAACAGGTTGGCAAGGTCATAAGATAGGTTGTTTTTAACCACTTTATATGCAAAATCTATGGTTTCACATGATACACTATTAAGATGGCTTGAACTATACATCTTATGTGCAATAACATGAATTTCAATTTTCAATTTTGCATCTGTAACACTACTTATTTTCATACCTCTGCCATCCCACTTGGCTAAGCTTTTCTTCTCCAAATCTACTCAACCTAGGTTTTAGTTGTTTTGGCTTTAGCTAGCATGGGGAAGCCAATGATTCAATGAATCATCTTCTTTATTATCAAAATTGTTTGTTCTAACTATAGACACCCAAAAATTGGAAAAGATTGAAACCATGCAATTCCAATCAATCAGTGCAAATTTGATGCAGGCAAGGGATGAATAACTAGGGCCAAATGCACACCCATGTATTCAAACCACCTTGCAAGAGTTAAGACAATGAAAGAAAACATGAGGAAAAACACCAAAGAAAGAGAGAACAAGGAAATATTTATTGATTCATCAAATATTTAGCATACATGCCTAGCTGTAAGGCCTTCTGGGTTACAGCCAATTACAAATGTACAACTTCTAGATCTCCAAATCAGCTTTTTAAATCCACATATCTCTTTTCTTTTGAACTCTCCCCAAAAATCTGCCCTAACCCTAAACCTAAACACCCTACTTATACTTGCCAAAATGGCTTACAGATAATTCTAGAACATAGAGAAACCACAAGTCGGCCCTCATCAAGTATAATTAACTATACCAAAATTAAATGTGAGCAAAGTCGGCCCAATTGGAACTAGGCAGAATGAACTAATGTGTAGGATTACAAAGAAACCCAGGATGCTCTTGCATCAGACAACTAGGGTTGGGAAAAAATGATTCTCCTGAATCATGCAAGTGTCACACCCTGAGCTGAATCCAACTCAGACTGAGAAATCCATGTAGCATCTTCAACTAGTCTATTCTTCCACTTTGCCAAATATTCATAGTAATCTTTTCCTCATGTGCTCTTACCAACTCTTTGATCTAATATCTGTTCAACCTCTTCAATTTTCTTCTTAGGATAATCATCAGGTATAGCAATTTCATCCTCTAACTCATGATACTTATACAAATCAGCAATATTGAATATAGGAGATATATCCATGTCATCAAGTAACTCAACTTCATAAGCATTACCACTATCAAACTTCTTCAAGATCTTACAAGGTCTAAATTTCTTCATCTTCAGCTTACTGTATGTTCTAGCTAGGAATCTTCCTTTTTTTAGATGAACCATCACCTCATCACCAACCTGAAAATCATGGTGTCTTCTAGATTGATCAGCATTCTCTTTATACTTTTGATTACTTTGTTCCAATCTCAACTTCAATTCCTTATGCAAAGACTCCATAAAATTAGAAAATTCTTCTCCTGCAGCGCTTCTTTTTTCTTCACCAACAACATCTCTCAAATTTGATATGCCTCTAGGATGCATTCTAGTAACAATCTAAAAAGGTGTCTTCCCTGTACTCCTATTCACAAAATTGTTATATGCAAATTTAGCTTGTGCCAATACCATCTCCCAATTACTTGGCATATTCCCAACCAAACATCTTAGAAAATTACCCAAGCTTCTATTCACAACCTCTGTCTGTCCATCTGTTTGTGGATGGAATGTAGAACTAAACTTCAACTCAGTACCCATCTTCTTCCACAAATTCTTCCAAATTACTATCTCTGTTAGATATAATACTTCTTGGTAATCCATGCAATCTCACAATCTCTTTAAAAAAAAGTTCAGCAACATGCTCAACATCTGATGTCTTCTTACATGGTATAAAATGAGTCATCTTAGAAAATTTGTCCACTACCACAAATATGGAATCATACCCTTTCTTTGTCTTAGGCAATCCAACAACAAAATCCATACTAATGTCTGTCCAAGGTTTCTCAGGAACAATAATAGGTGTATACAAACCAATATTTTGACTCACTCGTTTTGCAACTTGAAAAACTCCACAACTCTTTACAAATTTTTGAACATCCTTATACATTTGTGGCCAATAATATTTTTCTTTCAGCAAACCCAATGTCTTACCAATTCCAAAATTTCCAGCTAATCCACCACTATGCTTTTCCTTAATTAGATTCAACCTCATAGAACTTCTAGGAATACCAAACTGAATGCCTCTGAACAACATACCTTCTTGAATGAAATACTCATCATACTTACTTATGTGATCTATCAAATTTGGTGCTCTACACTCTCTCCATGCCTCAGAAAAATCAGGATCAGCATCATATAACTCTTTCATCTCATCAAAACCAAGAACTTCAACCTTCATTTCAATCAACAAAGAACGTCTTCTACTCAATGCATCAACAACTTTGTTAGTAACTCCACTCTTCTGCTTAATCACAAATGTAAAACTCTGCAAATATTCAACCCACTTCATATGTCTTTCATTCAATTTATGTTGACTTCCTAAGTATTGTAAAGCTTTATGATCAGTATACAACACAAACTCCTTAGGCATCAAATAATATCTCCACTTCTTCAATGCTTGAACAATAGCATAAAAATCTTGATCATACATAGAATATTTCCTTCTAGCATCATTCAACTTTTCACTAAAGAAAGCAACAGGCTTACCTTCTTGACTTAGTACAGCTCCTATTGCATTACCACTTGCATCACATTCAACTTGAAATACTTTGCTGAAATCAGGCAAAGCCAATGCCGGTAATTCTACAACCTTTTGTTTCATAGTCTCAAAACTCTTATCAGCTCCATGTGTCCACTTGAATTCCTTTTTATCTCCCCTCATTGTCTCAGTCATAGCATTGCAAACAACACCAAAATTCTTTATAAACTTTCTATAAAAACTAGCTAAACCATAAAATGATCTTACCTCACTCACATTCTTAGGTGTAGACCATTCCAAAATTGCTTTAACCTTCTTAGGATCCATCTTCAAACCATCAGCTGAAATCGCAAATCCCAGATACACAATCTCCTCTTGCATAAAAGAACACTTTTTCAGATTAATCAGCAACTTTTCCTCTTTCAACCTCTGCAATACTTGTCTAATATGCTCAAGATGTTCTTCCTTAGTCTTACTAAATATTTGAATATCATCCAAATAAACAATCACAAACTTACCCAAAAATATTTTCAGAACTTCATTCATTAACCTCATGAAAGTACTAGGTGCAATAGTCAAACCAAAAGGCATAACCAACCATTCATACAAACCATCTTTTGTCTTGAAAGTAGTCTTCCATTCATCACCTTCTTTGATTCTAATTTAATGATAGCCACTCTTCAAATCAATCTTGGTAAAATACTTTGCTCCACTTAAACAATCCATTATGTCATCCATCCTTGGCATAGGAAACCTATATTTCACTATTATCTTGTTAATAGCTCTGGAATCAGTACATATTCTCTATTCTCCATTCTCCATTCTTTTTAGGTGCTAATACAGTAGGTATAGCACATGGACTCAAGCTTTCTTTGATCAAACCTTTCTGCAACAACTCATGCACTTGTCTGTTAAGTTCTTCATTCTCTGTAGGTGTCAATCTATATGGTGCTTTGTTTGGAAAACTTGCCCTAGGAATCAAATCCATACAATGACTTATACTTCTAATTGGAGGTAATCCATCAAGAAGATTATTAGCAATAATGTCTTTATATTCATTGAGCAATTCTGCAATTTCTTCTGGCACTTGATCAATACTACCATCTGTCACTCAATCACCACTATCTGGCATCCAAATAAACAATCACAAACTTACAAAAAAAAATATTTTCAGAACTTCATTCATTAACCTCATGAAAGTACTAGGTGCAATAGTCAAACCAAAAGGCATAACCAACTATTCATACAAACCATATTTTGTCTTGAAAGTAGTCTTCCATTCATCACCTTCTCTGATTCTGATCTGATGATAGCCACTCTTCAAATCAATATTGGTAAAATACTTTGCTCCACTTAAACAATCCATTATGTCATTCATCCTTGGCATAGAAAACCTATATTTCACTATTATCTTGTTAATGGCTCTGGAATCGGTACACATTCTCCATTCTCCATTCTCCATTCTTTTTAGGTACTAATACAGTAGGTATAGCACATGGACTCAAGCTTTCTTTGATCAAACCTTTTTGCAACAACTCATGCACTTGTCTATTAAGTTCTTAATTCTCTGTAGGTGTCAATATGTATGGTGCTTTGTTTGGAAAACTTTCTCCAGGAATCAAATCCATACAATGACTTATACTTCTTATTAGAGGTAATCCATCAGGAAGATTATCAGCAATAATGTCTTTATATTCATTGAGCAATTTTGCAATTTCTTCTGGCACTTGGTCAATACTACCATCTTTCACTCGGTCACCACTATCTGGCACTCGGTTAGCATTATTCTCTTGCACTTGGCCTTCATTGAAAAATATTTGGTTTTCTTGAAATTATGGAAAAACAAACCTAATTCTTCTTCACTTCCTTTTCAAATTGTTTCCCATTAACCATACAAATCTTTACAGTAGTAAAATTAACCTCATCTGGAACTTCAATCAAAGGCAACAATGTTTGTTTCTTCCCATTCACCCAAAGAGTATATTGATTCAATCTTCCATCATGTACAGCATGTCTATCATATTGCCAAGGTCTACTTAACAAAATATGACAACAATCCATGGGCATAATATCACACAAAAATTCATCAACATAATGTCCAATTTTAAATTTCACAAGGCATTACTCACTTACCAATATCTTATGCTCATCTTTGATCCATGAAACATGATAAGGTTTGGGATGTTTCAGCCTCTCTAACTACAACTTGATATCCAGCTCTTTTGATGCCAGATTTGTAGAACTCCCACTGTCAATGATCACTTTGCAACATTTTCCAGCCATCTTACATCTTGTCTTGAAAAGACTTCTCCTTAAAATAGGTTCCTCATCACTTCTTTTATTACATAAGGTTCTTCTCACCATCAAATTTTCTCCAACCTCAGGTCCACTTGGTGAATTTTCAATGTCTTCTTGAATCATAGCATTTCTATTATTATGTCCACTTTCAGAGGATCTACATTCAAAATATCTATGCCCTTCTTTGCCACATCTAAAACAATTACCATGGAATCCACTTCTAGAATAGGAATTACCTCTTCCCCAGTAAGAATTAGTACCTCCTTGGTAAGAATTACCACCTTTCCATTTGGTCTTGCCTTTATCATCACTCTTCCATTCAGATTTGCCTTTATCTTGCATAGAATTGTCAAATCTACTACTTTCTCCATAAGATCTACCTCTACCTCTTTGGAATCTACCACCTCTACCTCTTTGTCTTTGTTCATGCTTCTTTGTCAAGATCTCCTCAGCCTTCAAGGCATACTGGTATGCTTCTTCCACACTTTCCAACTTCACAAAACTTATCTCATCTTGAATTCTAGATCTTAATCCATTAATGTACCTTGGAATTTTCTCAACATCATCATCCACATGTCCAGATCTGATGTCCAATCTATAGAATTCCTCGGTATATTCTTTTACAATCATGTCCCTTTGTTTCAAATTTTGCATCTTTCTCAATAAGCTAACTTGGTAATCAGCAGGAAGGAATTTGTTTTTTACCTTGTTCACCATCTTTGGCCAAGTTCTTATCTTCTCCTTTCCTCTCCTTTGTCTATCAGTTTGCAAGTACTCCCACCATAATGATGCATGACCTTTGAACATAGTGATTGCAATCTTCACCTTTCTATTATCAGGAGTGTTTTCATACTTAAAGAACTTCTCCATATCAGAGATCCAATCCAACATAGTATTTGTATCCAATTTCCCTTCATAAGGAACAACTTCTATAGCAAGCTTTGAATTTTCCCTAGACAATAATCACAAAAATCTTTCCTCATCTTGATCTTCTTCAGGTTCTAGATTATGGTTTGGTGATACTGCTTCATCATCACTTACATCTTCAAGATGCACTCCTCTCCTTTGGGCTGTCTCCACAGCATCTAATCTAGTTGCAATTTGTCTTAACTGATCCAATAAAGTGTTATCAACATTATTTCCTCTACCATGAACCATCTTTATGAATCAAGTTCCTGCAAGATCGTAACCCTCTACAAGTTATAGGTCAAATCCACATATTTGCCACCCTACAACCAAATCCAAATCAGGGTTCTACATGATCCAATCTCCACAAGGATGAACTTCGGGCTCTGATACCAATTGATGCAGGCAAGAGATGAATAACTAGGGCCAAAGGCACACCTAACTATCCAAACCACCTTGCAAGAGTTAACACAATGGAAGCAAACATGAGGAACAACACCAAGGAAAGAGAGAACAAGGAAATATTTATTGATTCATCAAATATTCAGCATACATGCCTAGCTGTAAGGCCTTCTGGGTTATAGCCAATTACAAATGTACAACTTCCAGATCTCCAAATCAGCTTTTTATATCCACATATCTCTTTTCTTTTGAACTCTCCCCAAAAATTTGCCCTAACCCTAAACCTAAACACACTACTTATACTTTCCAAAATGGCTTACGGATAATTCTAGAACATAGAGAAACCACAAGTTGGCCCTCATCAAATATAATTACCTATACCAAAATTAAATGTGAGCAAAGTTGGCCCTAGGGTATAATTTAGTGGCTAATATTCGTAAATTGGCTAATTTTAGAATTTTTTGGCTAGTAATTTGGCTAATAATTTAAGATTTGATACAACCTAAATTGCCATAGTCTTATAAAATTCAGTTCTAGAATATTTAAAATCGCTCAATAATTTATTTTATTGAAAAATTTAAACTCAAATATTCGTTACATGAATAGATTTGAGTTACCTAAATATAATATATTATTGGAGAAATTAAATTGAACTGACCAATAATTATCATAATTATTAGTTAATTTAGGGATATATCAACAATATTTATTATTCACTATTGATTTAAAGTACATGTAACGATTCTCATAACATTCCACAAGGTAAAAAAATGTTTAATTTTGATTTGAAATATTCCATGGTGATTAATGAACTTCCTATTATTATTGAGATTTGTCAATATTTTATACAAAAAAAATTATGATTCAAAAATAATCGCCAAAATTAATCATATTTAGAATAAAAAATTGAGAGTTTCACCAATATAAATAATTTTTTTTCAAAATAATGAAAGATTCGCCAATATTTTATATCTTTTTTTGGAGGCAGCTTTCTTAAAGTTTACCCTAGTCGACCCAATTGGAACTTGGTAGAATAAACTAATGTGCAAGATTACAAAGAAACCCAGGATGCTCCTACATCAAAATTAAAGAGAAAATTAGAAGAAACACAATAGACTTTCAAATCAAAAATCACATCAAGTCATTAATCACCTATCAAATCGACAAGACCTAAATCAACTTTAAAAGAGAAGAAAAACATTTCAAATTCATAAAGTGAAATTCAAAAAAGGAGGAGGAAAAAGAAAAAAGTTTTGAAAATAAATAAAACGTTTATTAAATTAACAAAATCATTTATTCTCACAAAATTAGAAATCTCCCTTTTTCATTTTAAAAGAATTAGAAATATCTTCAATTATCCTCAAAATCAAGTTTGTTGGACTCTTCCTCCTAGTCTCTTATGAGATATTTTTAGTTTCACTTTCACCCACTAGTCAAAGGTGAAAATCCTAATTCTTACCCCAACCCCTTCCAAAATCCTATAAATAGGAGGGAAATCCAAGAGCAAAATGACCCAAGTTTTAGGCATCTGCACTATAGGAACATTTTGATTCATCATTTTAGCATTATCATTTAAGCAAGTTCATAGCATTTTAGTATTGCTTTTATGTTATTTAGCATCATTTATTGCATATTTAGTTTTTTACATATACATTTTGATAGCATATAATCTACATTATAGTCATAGATCTTGCATGCATTCTTGTAGATCTGCATTTTTAGCATAATCCCATTCTAGAACTGTCACTAACATGTTGGTCTGAGAGCTATTTTGGTAGTTGTAGTTAGGGAAACATGAGACACTCGTAGAGATTACATTTTGATGATGATATCTTGGGTTTATTTTAGTTTGTCATCAGTCTATTTGCATTCTACACTAAAGTTTCATGAATATGCATTCACACCATGTACAAAATGGTGCCCACCGTGGGGCTAAACTAAAAGCCTCTCTATTTTTAAGTTTTCAATCTAATTTTTCATTTCTAGTGTAGATCTGATCGAATACAAGCTCTACAGCATTTGGGAGGCCTCATATCAATGAGAACAACATCCTAAAGTCTTCCCTAAGTGCACAAGGGCAAGATTTTAATCTTCTAATGTTGTTGCACTCTGTTTCAACACTTTTGAGAGATATTCTAACACTTTTGAACTCTTTTTTAATGCATTTAATCTTTTTGAAGTGTAATTAAATTTTTTTGTAATGCATTTAAATCTTTTTGCAATGCTTTTGAAGTTTTCTATAATGCATTTGATCATTTCTGAAGTGCATATGAAGCATCTTAGAGCACATTTATTTTTCTTATAGCACATTTGCCAGATTTAATATTGCATATGATGCTTTCTATAATGCATATGAGTATTTCTATTGCGTATTTGGTAAACTTTACAATTTCCTAAATCTAACTTCCAAATTTGAATCTTGTTAGCTTAGAGGTCCCTTCCAAGTTAACGAAAAGCTTTCAAATTATAGACAATGTGCGACAAGAATGAAGACCCTCCTAAAAGTGCCTAGCCTTTACTAGCTCTGAATCAAGTAAGTGGACCTTAGCTCTTGTCAATACAAAGTGTTCAAAGTTCCAAACATAGCTTAATAGAAGTATTCAATCTCACTAATCCAAAATAGAAGTAGGCCTATGCTCTCAACTTCTTCAAGTTGATTAGACTGCTCGACCTTTTGAAAAGATCAATTAAAATTGAACAAGGAAAGAATCCACACATAGTGTACTTAGGAGCCCCTTTGTCTTAAATAGTATAAGGGTTGGTGATTAAACCTTTTTATCTATTGTGTTTAGGGAGCCAAAACAATAGGGATATGCTCTCACTCTCCTCGAGTGATCAGATTACCAAAACTATTTGTGACTTCCATTTCCCACTTTTCACTAGGTAGGATTATCTAGCCATAGAAAGGCTACCTCCCAAGTTGCCTTAGCAGGGCCGGTGACAGAGATTGCCTTCCAATCTTGCATTCCTAATTAAATTCAAGCCATCCATGTTCAAAATTTATCCTTCCTTGAGCAATCTCATAAGGGATTGTGTCAAACCTCCTTAGCATTGGTGGGAAGTTCTCTATCATAGGAGAGGTAAATCTGAACATAGTTGGTTAAACACTAAGACCCACTAGTCATCAGCTTTAGATAACCTTGTTAGGAAGCTAATTTCTTCCATTTACTAGGTGCATGTGGTTTTACATTTTATTTGATCTTATTTCTATTGTGCTTGGAAGTGCTTTTAACTTAGTAACAAATACCAGTGTGGATCACAATCCTTCCAGAAAGAAGAACTTCAAATCAGTATCAAGAAACCAAGTCCAAGATGAAAACATTGCTAAGTAATCTCAAAAGTAGCATATATTCTACATAAAAAAACTCTTTTGAACATTCCTAAAACACTTATGATCTCTATTATAATTCATATTCCTATTAAATAGTGCATATGAGCCTTAAAATAGTGCATTTGCCTAACAAAATGACACATTTGAATCATTAAATAGTGTATATGACAATTAGAATAGTGCATATGAGCATTAGAATAGTGCATATGATCAATTAAATAGTGCATTTGACCAATCCTGAGGTGCATATGAGCAAAAACATAAAATAGAGGCCATCTACATGCATAATAATTGCAAAAAAAAGACAAATTTGGAGACCTTTTTCCTTGTTGGTATTTTACAAAGTCTGAGAAATTTCATATCTGACCAAAAACATCGTTTTGAAACAAGCAGAGCTACAAAAATCATTATCAACCCAATAGTTATCATCATTTCATTTGACACATCAAGTCAAAAATGTTCAGAGACACACATTTATTCCTTGCCTGACTTTGTGAAAGTGAAACTCATCCTATCAACATTGGCAAATGCCTAGTCCAATCTAGCTTGTTACTACAGACAAATCATGGTCAACAAAAACTCTCACATTCCAAAATACCTAGGAACTAAAGGAATCTAACTCACATTGCATGCCACCATAGAAAATTGGTACAGCTACAAAACTGAAGTGATCACCTATATGAGTGAGTTCTAGAATAGCCAACAAAACCTTTAAGTGCACAAAACCTCTAAACTCCTTGAGCCTACTACAACAACAAATTACCCACAGAACACAGCCATTCACAAGTCACCCTTGTTCAATCAAAACTCAAAATCCATGGCCATAATGGGTTCATCTAACTTATGGGATGAAAAAAGTATTGAAACTAATATCGAAGATTTCCAACAAAATCTTGAGCTTATCAACATCATGGACAAGATACTCAAAAAACATAAGGAATGTTATATACTAGCATTAGTGCAACAAGGTGCAAAATTACCATCTAATTTTGATGTGACCAACTTGAAATGATGTAAAGAAGAGTCACCCCTAGATGTTGCCACACAAAAGTTACAAGACCTACAAATGGAAATGGAAAGAATAAAGAGAGGAAAAAATCAAACCATGGAATTCAACCTCAAGAAGGTATGTCCTCCCCTTTGACAAGAACATTACCTTCACACCTTTCCCACAAAATGTACGAATACCAAAATATGATAAATATTTTGGCACATTAGATCCACAAGACCACCTCGGACAATTCTATACCTTGAGTATGGAATTTTTCCATGACATGACATACTTGATGTGACTATTTCCTGGAATACTTGGAGGGCAAGCTATGGAGTGGTTCTCTAAGCTATCCTCCAATATCAAAATCTTTGACCAACTTGCCTCTATGTTCATCTCCTAATATTCCTACAATATTGAAAGGAAAGTTACAATGATCAATCTATGCAACATGAAACAACTCCCTCATGAGTCATTCAAAATTTTCTTACAACAGTGGAGACACACTTTTTCTAAGTATCACAGAGACATACCTGATAAAAAGAAGGCTAACATCTTCATTAATAGTCTCTGCAAACCAATGAATTACTGGCTCCAACTCCAAGGGCCCAAATATTTCAAAACCACCTTAGAAATGCTACTAAGGTAGAAGAGACCTTACTAAATATTGACATCATTAAACTATCCAAAGATGGTAAGGGCTTTTCAAATAACTCCACACAGACATAATTTCTTTGATTAGGCCATCGATAAACAAAAGTTGTGGTGGAGAAAAATATTATGAACACTATTAATGGTGGGATGGTTGAACCCAACCATGTCAAACCTCAAACCCAATCCCATCTAAACCAATCATATACTATTGTTAGCAAAACTAACCCAAACATGCCCCAACAAGATAATGCTCACTCATTCTATTGATGCAATGTGGAAACCCCCTTGATGACCAATCAACAAGTTACTTACAATCAAGCTCCTCCTCCCCACTAATATTAGTCCTCTGATATACCCAAGGTGTATATTGCTATCAAGGTGTCTTATGAGAGTGCCTTGCAAACCCTCTTGGTTGATGAGTTCATTGTACTTCTTGAGGCCAAACCCTATGAAACCCAAGTCAAACCAAAATGGTGGAATGACAAGCACATTTGTCCCTACCATCAAAATAGGGGGCATTTAACAAACAATTGTTTTTCCCTTAAGGGGGAAATCCAAAAATTAATCAATGATGGAGCCATCAAAGTAAACAACCTTAGCAATAATGAAGACCATACGGCCTTAAAGAACCCCTTCATGATTCATAAAAAAGGTGAATCCTCCAGAGCCAATCAGAACACACCCCCTCACACTAAGGTTAATTATGTGCATCATTATGACAATATCATTAACATTTTTTTTGGCTTTGATGACATTGTAATGTCATCATAGTTAAAGATAAAAAAAAAAAAAACAATCCTCAAACACTGTTACCTAAGGCCAAGCCTCTAAAGTTATCCTACCAGGACCTATGAAAAATCTCGATCATGTAGTTGCAAGCTCCTCCTTGCCCAAGTATAACTTGGTTAACCAATTACTTAAGACTCTGACCCATATCTCCATTTTTGAACTATTACAAATTTCCTTGAAGCATAAAGAAATAGTTACCAAAGCCATAGTACCGAATGATCTAGATGCAAGTAGATTTCAAAATATGGTCAACAACCTGGTTGCCCCTCATTGTATACCTTTTTTAGCTGAAGATCACATGTCCATCATCTAGCCCCAAAACTCTCCTTCGCATATTGAAATTTTTATCCATAGAAATAGGGTTAAGCAAGCATTGGTTGATGGTGGAGTAGGCCTAAATATTTGTACACTCAATTTAGTAAAAACCCTAGGGTATACAAAGGATGTTGTTGAATCAAGAAAAAAATTACCATTGAAGCTTACAATGATGAGGAAAGATCCTCCAAAGTCATGGTTATTTTGCCAATCAGAGTAGGACTAGTTGTGAAAGAGATTGTTTGTCAAGTTTTAGACCTATAATTAACTTATAACATCCTATTGGGAAGACCGTGGATTCATGACATGAAGGTCATTCCTTCCATTTATCATCAGTGTCTTAAATTTCCTTACATGAGTCAAGAGGTGACCATACCAAGAGATCAACACTTTGCCCAATATTGTAATTCCCTTGTCCCTCACAATAGGGAAGAAATTGGCACACCAATAGATGACATCAGCTAGTCCACAACTACAGACACTTCATACTCTACTAACCAAAACAAAAATCACTAATCAATGTCAACTAAGGGTAAAGAGAAAGTGGGTTGTTTGGGTCCTTCTATTCCTTCACCATCATCATCCAAAGACCCTAAATAGTCAAACTATGAAGAAATGGATAGATTGGTGAAAGAATTTCATAGAAAGTGAAATTTGCATTGCAAAGGGGTGGGTGAGTACTCAGTCTCCCTATTTGTTCCCCCGCTTTCTTTAAGATCTCATGGAAAACTATCACCTGCCAAACCTTATCATGCACATGTTATTAAAGCAAGCATCACACCTCTAAACTCAGTGGCAAAAATTAGTCAACAAAACATTGATATCTCTTCCCACCTAAACAAAAAAAAATTTGACCTAATGAAAAAGATGGGATACATGGGAGATGGTCCTTTAGGAAAAGGGATAGGCATCATTGAACTTCTAATGGCATAATTCAGGTCCAACAAGTCCAAAATGGGGGTAGGATATGATGAACAAGATAGGACACAAGCCTCTTCCAAAGCTCATCCTAAGCATAGTGATTCCTCCTCTTCCACCTTGGTGTGGGTACCTAAACAAAAGGATGGTTACAGCCAGAAAATAACTGACATCATAAATGTGAACCTATCCCTCTCAGGTTCATATCCCATGAAAGAACCATCTAGAAACACCTCTAATAATGAAGATGATGATGATTCCACTAAATGGGAATTTGAGTCATTATTTGAGGAGTCTCTTCATGATAAAGAATATGATGTGGTTCACATACCCACATCTGACAGTTTGGCTACACAAGGGACAACTCGTAGTCCAAGACCCACTTCACTGAGAATCAAGATACAACATAGTAGCTTAGAAGATGATGAACATGTCAAAGGATTTTAATTTCAAACCCTATTCCCTAACTTCTTTCCAGTAGAAGTTGAGGATGACTACTTTGAGCCTCTTGCAAGCTCTACTTTTCTTGACACTCTAGAAGAAGCTCATGTCATAGATCTCAAAGGTATAGTGTATGAGCCATCCAATGAAATCATGTCTTAAAACCCTTCCAAACTTGTTCCATATTATGAATCACTACCCCTAGTCCATTCTAAACTCATTAACTGGGATACAACCAAGCCTCACCACATCCCTCATTTTGAAACTAATTGTGAAGTCTTCCTCTACCTTAATGTGGTTGAACATATCATCAACAAAGAACAAAAGAAAGGCATATAGTCAAGTCTTGTATCAACTACCTCATTCACACTAGAATAGGTCAAGCATTCTACAACCTCAATGATCACTACTAAGTTGTGGCTAACCTCGAGAAAAAATGGAAATAAATAGAAGTGGCACATCCCAAGGTGAAAACCCAACTGTGGCACCCATGGATGGGGTGGTTGATACTTTACCTAAACACTCTGAGGAAAGATCTTCTACTTTGATTGAACCAAGAGAACCAGTCAACGTCAGCATAGAGCAAGAACCAAAGGTCATTTATTTGGCACAATCCTTAAGCATAGAGGAAAGATAGGTATTCATCCACTTCTTTTAAGAAAGATAGATAAGCTTTGCATGGTCTTATGTAGACATACTTAGCTTAGACTAGAATTTAATCCTCCATCATCTCAACATTTCTCCGTAGGCCAAGCTAGTAAAGTAAAAGCTTAGAAAGATGCATCCCCATATTCTTCCATTAGTCAAAGTAGAGTTAGAAAAGTTAATTAGCACCAATTTCATCCAACCCTTAGCATATGCATCATGGATATCCAACATTGTTCCCATATCAAAGAAGAATGGCAACATATGCATCTGCATCAATTTTTGAGATTTAAACAAAGCATGTCCCAAAGGTGATTTCCACCTTCCCAACATCAACACCATTATTGATCTAACAATAGTCATTCCATTTTTTCACTTATGGATAGGTTTTCAAGGTATAATCAAATTAGGATAGCACCAGAAGATTAAGACAAAATAGCTTTTACTTGTAGTGGGGAATGTTTTGTTGGAATGTGATGCCCTTTGGGCTAAAGAATGTTGGGGCTAACTACCAGTGGGCCATGACCATTATCTTTCACGATATGATGCATATTTTCATGGAAGATTATGTTGTTGACATTCTTACCAAATCTCATAGCTAAGAAGAACATCTCCCAATACAGGCTAAAATATTCACCTGCCTAGAAGCATTCAAAGTCAGGCTCAATCCCAAGAAATGTGCTTTAGGCATCAAATCAAGCAAGCTCCTAGGATACATTATCTTAGCCAAAGAGATAGAAGTTGACCCTGAAAAGGTACAAGCCATAATCAATATGCCACCTCCAAAGGACCTGAATTGATTATGCTCTCTTCATGGTAGGCTTCAATCAGTTCATCGATTCATTTCTTAGTTGGAAAAAAAGTGTATACTTTTTACACGCTTGCTACATAAAGATATAAATTTTAAGTGGGATGACAATGCTAGAAGTCTTTTGACTTACTAAAAACCTAGTTGATGAATCTGCCCATGTTGGTACCTCCTATACCACACAAACCTTTCTTATTGTAAATTTTTGTAATAGATAAATCAATTGGAGTCTTCCTGGTGCAAGAAAATGACCAAGGAAAAGAATAGGCTATCTATTACATCAATTGTACCTTGGTCAATTATGAGCTCAATTACTCTTTTATTGAAAAGGCTTGCCTAGCCATAGTTTTTGCTTCCCAAAATCTACATCACTACCTTTCAACACACAAAGTCGAGCTCATATTCAAAATCAGCCCCCCCAAATATCTTCTCAGCAAAATAGCATTAACTAGTTGATTGGATAAATGGGTGATGATCCTAAGTGAGTTTGACATTGAGTATGTTGATAGGAAGGCAATCAAATGATAGGCCATTGTTGATCAATTGTTAGATGCACCTATAGCGAGTTCAAATCCTATCCTAGTAGATTTCCCTAGATATGCACATTCTTTAGACAAAGCTAGTAACATGGAAATTATATTTTGATGGTTACTACACACACCATGGATCAAGTATTGGTATCTTGTTCATCATGCCACTAGGTATTACCATCCCTAATTCTTACAAACTAATTTTTTCATGCACCAACAAGATGGCCAAATGTGAATCTTTAGTCATGGGTCTCAAGCTAGCTTTAGAATGGAAATTGACAACACTAGAGGTTTATAGAGACTCGCAATTGATCATTAATCAAGTCACCAACACTTATCTGACCAAAGAGAAAAAATTATTGTCTTATAAACATATGGTCAATACACTCAAGGCATGTTTTGTTCACATTACTTTTGAGAAAATTCCTAGAGAAAAGAATAGAGCAGAAAATGTTGTGGTCACCCTGGCCTCCTTACTCTAGCTCTTGGAGTAGCACGAGTGGTATGAGTTCTTATTAGAAGAGGTGGTTCAACCTACATTTATTCAACCCAATTCCCTTATCATTTTCCACTTAGACACTTCTGATTCCCTTTGGTATAGCCCCATCATCACTTACCTCCATGATAATACCATTCCGTCTAACCTCTCACATAACCAAAAATGAAAATTCATTTGACAAACCTCATGTTACACCTTGGTAGCTGATACACTACAGAGGAAAGGTCTTGATGGTACTTTATTTAGACATCTTGAAAAGGACAAGTCCAGAGTTGCTCTATAGGAAGTCCATGTAGGGATTTGTGGGTCACACTCTAGTTAGCAAAAAAATTCTAAGGATGGGCTATTTTTGGCCAACCATGGAAAAGGATTCTATCCACTATGTCAAAACCTGTAAAAAATGTCAAATTCATGGTAACCTTGTTCATGCACCAACCCAAGAGCTCAACCCTTTTGCCACACCATGGCCTTTTTATTAATGGGGCTTTGATTTTATTGGAATCATCCATCCACACTCCTTTAGTAGACAAATAGATTATCATCACTACTGAATACTTCATAAAGTGGTTCAAAGCAGTGCCACTTGCCATTATTTAGATGTCTTGAAAAGGATGAGTCTAGAGTCACTCTACAAGAAGTCCATATAGGGATTTGTGGGTCACACTCCAATGGTGCACACTAGCAAAAAGATTCTTAGGATGGGCTATTTTTGGCCAACCATGGAAAAGGATTCTATCGACTATGTCAAAACTTGCAAAAAATTTCAAATCCATGGTAACCTTGTTCATACACTAGCCTGTGAGCTCAACTCTTTGGCCACACCATGGCCTTTTTATCAATGGTGCTTTGATTTTATTGGAGCCATCCATCCACCCTCCTTCGATGGACATAAATGGATTATCACCACTACTGAATACTCACAAAGTGGGTCAAAGCAGTGCCACTTGCCAACTCTATAGGAAAACAAATCTCCTCTTTCATTTTAAACCATATCATTTGTCAGTTTGACATACCTCACGTCATTCTCATGGAAAATTCCATGTACTTTATAAATCAAATAATTGATCAATTATGTGAAAAGTTTCACATTATACACCACTCCTCATCAATTTATTACCTTCAAGGTTTCACATTATACACCACTCCTTATCAATTTATTACCTTCAAGGCAATGGCCAAGTAGAGGCCACCAAAAAAACCATTATCAACATCCTCAAAAGAACCATCAATGATATTGGTAGAGATTGGCACTTACAATTGAACCCTACCCTCTGGGCCTACATGATGAGTGTCAGGACACCTATAGGCATGACACCCTTCTCCTTGGTTTATGGTTGTGAAGTCATTCTTCCTCTAGAAGTTAAGATCTCATCCTTGAAAGTTACTCTTTGAGACATCCTATCAGATGAGGATTACAGAGCAGCCCATCTAGAACAGCTAGAGTTTTTAGAAGAACATTAGCATGTAGCACATGAACATCTCAAAGTGTATCAGAATAGGTTATCAAGACATTACAACAAAAAGGTCAAACCCCATGTTTTTCGAATTGGTGACCTAGTGCTCCAAGAAAACCCTAAGAACCAAGTGGCTAGAGAAAAAAAAGGAAAATGGGAGGCCAATTGGATTGGTCTTTACATTATCATAGAGTCCTTTGGGACTGGTACTTACAGACTTTTAGATTGTGATGGCATAGACCTAGCAAAACCCATCAATAGTATTCATCACATAAAAAATACCAAAAAAAATCAAATACTAGAAAATACTAAAAAGATAATAATAATAAAACATTTTTTAAAAAAATTGGTACAACAGAAGTGAGAGTACCACCCTTGGGTTTAAAAGGGGTGAGAGACAACACCTTTGGACTTCCCTGAACAACACAAGTCCTTCAATGCTAAAAAAAATCAAGACAACCCAACTACCTTTGGACACATTTTGCTTGTTTGAAGCTCATCCAACACAATCAAGTTAATTTCACACATACCCAATTAAGAAACACTTGTGGGTCAGAGTTCCATATTTCTTTGGCATTAGATGTAATTAACAATAGCAAATATATCCAGTATGACAACAACAAAGGGGAGCACACAAAAATTAGCCAAATAGGGAGTCCAATTATGTATTGAGATACCATAGACATGAATTGCAGGAAAATCAATGGACATCTTAGCTTTCCACCTTGACCAATGATCATCAATGCTTTTTTTAGTCCTTTTCTCACCCATTGATGTCCCAGACTCCTTTCAATACACCCCCTCACATCCCAAACATAGCCATCCATGCCCATGTTCCTACTTTTTGGCCCATTTTGGTGTCCTGACCTCTTTAGGTACCTCACACGGTCCTAGTTAACCCCTGTATTCCAACAAATCTCACTCATATCCTCATTCCACTCCCAAAAATCCCAAAATCATCTTTAAAAAAGTTAAAAAATCAAAAATCATCTAAAATTACCAAAAAAATCTAAAATCATCTAAAATTACAAAAAAATCAAAAAATTGCCTTAAAATATCAAAAAAATCCTCAAATTACCTAAAATTATCCAAAAAATTCAAAAATTGCCTAAAATTATCAAAAAAATTCAAAATTTACTAAAATTTACCAAAAAATTCAAAAATTGTCCAAAATTATCAAAAAAATTTAAATTTTGTTGAAGGCATCCAAAAAGGGGTCATAATTACTGAACATAGCCACAAATGCTCGAACAATTAACAACACCCCAAATTTTTTGTCAATTCCTATCTCACTTTAGCTCAATTAGGCTATACAACAAGACATAAAATATTTAAATTCAACATGCCTCATTGATATTAAGAAGTAGCATAGTAATGTCTTGAAACATTTCGCTAGACTTTTGAAAATCTGGCACAATGTGGATAGCGCAAGAGGTGCCCCCGTTTCCTTCCTCTTGTCAAGAACAAAAATTCCCAATGGATCATCAATCTTATTTATATTGCAGTGGCCATGCTTAGTCTATCCCCTTTCAACAAATATATCAATGCTATCTCAAAAGCCCAGATATCTGGTGAACTCTTTCATCCTCACTCAACTAGGGGCACATAATAAGTAAACGTAAGTGTAAGAGCTTGGCTCTCCCTCTAGTGCCTTTTTAGGCCTATGTGCCTTTTTCAAGCCCCTCTAGCACCTTTTTAAGCCTCTTGAGCACCTTTTTCAAGGCCCAAGTATCCTTTTCAAACTCCTACAATGCCTTTTTAGGCCCAAAGTGCCATTTTAGGCCCTTCAAGCACCTTTTTCAAGGTCCAAGTGTCCTTTTTGGCCCCTCCAGGGCCTTTTTAGGCCCCAAATCAACTTTTTAGGCCCAAAATGCCTTTTTAGGTCCTTCAAGCACCTTTTTCAAGGCCCAAGTGTCCTTTTTGGACCCCTCCAGTGCCTTTTTAGGCCCAAAGCACCTTCTTAAGGCTCTTCAAGTGCCTTTTCAAGGCCCAAGTGTCCTTTTCAAACACCTCCAGTGCCTTTTTCAACCTAAACACCTTTTTATAGGCCTTGAAAATATTCATCATGATACATATCTAGAGGAATATCCCAATATTGGCCTTATTATTGTTTGCAACAGCTATTACTATACACAATATAATGCCTTACCAATCACAGCTCCCCACATATTACATAAATCTATATTCCTCCTCCATTACAAACCCACATAGACATTCTCGCCCACTAGTAATAGTTATCCTTACTCTACAGATCATATTATTCCTAATTTTATAGAGATTAAAACTATTCCAATACTTGCCACAAAAAAAGCATCCAAATATCTATCAAAAATTCCAAAAACATTCACATATTCCTCAAAACACTAAAAAAATCCAAATATATTCAACGAAATACTAAAAATGAAACATGACAATGCATTACAATCAAAATCTATTGTCCCTTTGATTGCCACAACAATAAGCACAAACTTTTTATTCTACAACGGTAACAACAACATTACATTGAAATAGCGTCTAACAGATTATTTATTCTGGCCTCCCTAGGGGAGGTGGCAAAATAGGGTGTCTAATCAATGGTGGCTCTTCTGGCCTAGCTCCAAATGAAGAAGCCCCTAGTGTCAACCCCATTTGTACCTGTTGGAATGATTTTTTGCATGACTAAAATTTCCTTTGTCCAAATCTAAAAATTAGATTGGAATCCATTAATGGTGAATGGGGTTTCTAGTTTAATCATCCAATTGTAAACCTTTGAAAAAATTTCTTAAAACCCTATGTCTCATTCCCTTTAAAAAATTTCAAGTGTGAAATATTTTGAAAAAAGGAACTTGGGTGAATATTCTATTTTCTTTTTTATTTTTATGCACCCCAGGGTAGCCTTTTCTCTCATGTTCCTCACTATCTGATTTGTAAAGATCTACAATTATCACTATCTCATTATAAAAATATGTGCACTTTTTATGCATAGCGAAGTAGCGAGCACCGAGAATTTTAAAAGAACGAAACCGTAAAATCAAGGAATGGTGGTCAAATATTTGTGTTACGGCCAAAATTTTAGTCATGTGCACCTTGTTACTACCATCAAGCAAGAAAAGGGACCCAGTAAAAAGTAGCCAAAAAATGGCACTGGGATAAAGGTTTTTCCGATGCCTTGCTACCTCACTATCAGAAAAAATAAGCATTTCACCGTTAGCAAAGTAGCAAGTAGTCGATAAGTCAAAGGGCATGGTGACCTTCAAGTTTCTCGATAACCATACTTTTTCCAAGTGGCATGATGAGTAATAACTGCTATTATTAGAAGCAGTTAATAAAAGCGATGGTGATTTGATTGGTTTTTATGCTTTCGGAGTCAAGTTTTGTTGAAATCACCCAAGCTCACTACCTCACTATCAAAAAATTTTGGCATCTCACCGTTAGTGACATAGTGAGCTGTTGTGAAATGAACACATGGTGGGACCTCAAGCAACATGGAAAGGTGACTAAGATTAAAGAAAGGTTTGACTTGTTGCCAATGTAGATTTTCCTGTGTCGCCAATGCCCTAGATGAACACCCCATTCATAAATCATATAAGATATTCTGACCATAAGATCAAACTAGAATCAATAGTCCTCGCTATCTTGCTATGGAAAGTTGCAAGTTGTTTACTCTATGTGACATAGCAAGTATGGGACCCACACTTTTTAGGGTACTTTATGTAGTTTCTTTACCTTTGATTTGATCTCAGATCAACAGTCGTCGCTATCTCCCCATGAAAAGTTGCTCGAAGGATATGTATAGCAAGGTAGCAAATGAGGGCCCACCACTATTCTTCTAAGCAATGCAATAATGTGTCATCTACAAGATCAAGATCAAATCAATGGTTGTCATTGCTTCACTATGGCAAGGTGCTCATTCTTTATGTATAGCAAAGTAGCGACCTATCAACATGTGTCCTCAATCACCAGTGGGTCCAAATATAAGTGCCATCAAGGAAGGAGCTATGTACGTGGTTAGTTTTAATTGGATTGCCTAGCCAACTTGTCAAATGGAATGCCAAGTTGTCTTTTCTGCATCCCTTGATCATAGGATTTTTAAAGATCGATGACATAGATTTAAATGCAGAAGGTGGTGCCACTTTGTGTATTAATTAGACATGAAAGCTTCATATGTGAGGAAAAATAGAGTATAATACAGAAGATTTTCTCATTTCCACCTTACACAAACAAAGATTTCGAGCCTTTTGAGTACAAGTGATTACTAAGAAGACCGTACTGAATTTGGTAAGATTGTGAAACAACTAGTTTGCATAGAAATTGTAAAAATATAGAGAGAACAAGAGAAGAATTCAAATAAGTAGTCACACTATCATCTCTATAAGTTTTTTAGTTCTACAAAGCATAATCCAAGATGCATCCGAAGAAGGAATTTTTTAGGTTAGGAAAATTATTTGGATAGAAATGGACAAGATGATTTGCTTGAGTTTCTTCCTAAGTCTACTGTTGAAATGGTACAAGTTAAGAAGTTGACCTCATTAAATCCTAGGTTGAGGATAGCAGATGGATTGTTTGATAAGGTTAATTGGGTGTGGGATGCTCATGCCTCGTAAATTGGTTTAAAATTGTTCAAAAAATGGTTTGCAGGGAGGAAATTGTTTGCTCCACATACCAATATATGGAATTTTGACCTAGGAAAGCTAGTGGTCCCTAGTGTTTTTATGGATTATGATCTCCTTGAGGCTGTGGCAAAGAATTATGATCAAGCCACTAGGGTAGTGAGAAGAGTAGATGGTGAAATTCTAATCACCATCAATCCAGAAGAGATTAGGGAAATTTTTCATTTGGGACCTCTCACTAAGTTTCATGTGCCCATTAATTTGACAAATTTAGAAAAAGAATATATGTCAAAGAAGGATATAGTTAGACAAGGTGCACTGAAGGCCCACATTGGCAAAATTGGAACCCTACCAGCAATAACATCATCCTCTAAAGAACCTTTCAAGAAAACATGCTTCAATGTCAAGGCAGTAGAGATATACAGGACCCTGTGGAGAATTTTTGGAGAGGATAAAGAAGATTTTATCCCTGTGAGTTTCATGTATATGATTACTCAAATATCCTCTTTTGGCGTGGAAATAATTTTTGATTTTTCTTCTTACTTGGCCGATTAGATTCATAGTGGATTGGTTGGGATTGCTAAGGGCAAGATGGAGAAGGCTTGGGTCCATTACTCTCTATTGATGCACATGTTTCTATTTAAGGGGGTTACATACTTCGGTAAAGAAATGGTATTAAATAGAGAACAAGAAGGGGAAGCATTGCTAGTTCAATTATGGAGTGTAGATATGACTGGGGAAGTAGAAAATGCTAGTTTTGTCAGATTTGATAGGTACTTCACCTCCAAACTAAGGTGCCTTATATTGAGTGACAATCCTAGGATCCCTAAGGCACTAATGCACCTTGTTAGGCCTATGGATAAACCCCATAATCTGAAGGTTTCACATAATTGGGGAGATACCATCCCATATTCAATTTCAATTGTTATCAGAATTTATGGATTCAAAGGGACACCCCATGTACTACCTTACCAACTGCCCCTAAAGGTAGGAGTAGTTGAATTCTTGTGGTAGTTGGGAGGAGTAGAAGCAGCTTTTTTGCACAAAAGGGGGATGGGATCAATTTTTCCCACTTGCATAGTAGCCCACTAGTTTGTGATAACCAAGGAAGGATGGGTTTCCCTTTACAAATTTTTGGATCAATATAAGATGGTTGTATCTCACCCTCATTTTTATGATGCAAAGGGTTTCTTTAATTTGGCTCTTAGGCATAGGATTAAGCTTTGTCTAGTTGAGCATGAATTTGATTTCCTTGAAGATGTAATAAGGAATGAGTACTCTCTACAGGAGCAAGATACAAATAAAGAAAAATGGAGACTCTATTCAAAAGTTTTGAATTTTATTAATTGTTTTGATGAAGATTACAGTCCTTTAAGTAATGTTGTGACTATTGTAGATAAAGTTAATAAGCTTATGAATACATTTCCTACAATAATGGAGGTAATGAATGAGAAAAAGAAATATTTCATTAATTCTTTTCTAGATAAGGCCAAGGAAATAATGAGGAGATTGGGCTTTACTCCCAATATAGGGGCAGGTCCATTAATTTTTCAAAGGAGGCCAAGATAAACTATCATTCATGATCAAAGGCCCATTGTTGATAAAGGAAAATAGATAGTTGAATCTACTAGTGTTGTTTTTGAAGAAAGGCCTCTTGAACCTTCTCCTAAGAGGAGAAAGATAAAAAGGGAAGAGGAATCTCAAGATGAGGGTTACTCACCTTGCCAAACCCCAATGAGAATTGAAGAGGAGCGTCTCACTGATGAGAAGATTGAAAAAATTGGATCGCAAGGGGGAGTTTTTGTTACCCAAGCAAAGATTGATGAAGGGAACCCCCAAAAGCCTCCTATGCCAAGTTTTGAGTTGACTGTAGCAGATTTTAAGGGAAGAGAATTGGATCCTATTTTGGAACAAGCCAGTCACCAATTTTTGTCTGATGACAATTTTGTAAAGTCTCGGGCTTTCCATCAGTTTTCTTGGAGGGAAAACATGCACATTTTTTAGGAAAGATGTAAGAATATGAAAACAAAGAATCCAGAAATGGATGAAGCCTCCATTCAAAATCAAATAAAGGAACAAATGATTCAAGAGTTCTAGAATATAATCCCTAAAGAAGTGAGACAGATGGTAAAGGCTACAAATATTTTATTATTGCCCAATTGGGACATTGTTGATGCCTTGATTTTCAATTCTGTGTCAAATAATTTGGGATTGCAAGATCCAAATAAAAAAGAGTTCTTGGGAACTACATTTAGTAATGACCAAGCTACTCTTTTCATGTGGTCATTGAGAAGAGGATCTAGGGCTGCTCCATCACAACCTGATGATTTAGGACTAATAGGGAGTATCATTGTGAGGAGAGTTTCTGATACCTCACATGTATAGGCAGCTCACATGAATGTAGATTACTCTCAATTTTCCTTAGCTACTATAGAGAGGGAGGAAAAGGAAATGACTAAGTTGTAGAGCAAGTATGAGGTAGTTGTGGATGCCTACAATAAAGAGGTAAAGAGGAGAATCGAGCTTGAGAACAAGCTAATGGGTAGGTTAGCAACACCAAGAATAACATACCCTCACCCCCTAGTTGAACCCTTCAAATCCACCCCCCTCATAGAAATACCAGATACACCCCAAAGGCCACAGTACTACACTGCTAAGGATTTTGAAGAAGACAAGGGTAAATTGTGGGCCCTACATGTAGAGTTGGAGGCAAAATATGAAGATAAATCAAGAAAAGCTCTCACATATTTGGGGGACAATGTTGAACAGCCACTAATTCATGATTAGTTGGCTAAGGTGATCAGTATCTGGGAGGAGTTGAAAGCCAATGATGAGGCTTTAAAGCCTATTGTGAATAAATGGGTTAGAAGGGAGAAATAAATGACATTTTTGTGGTACTCTATCATAAAGAATTCTTATGATCAAATTGAAAAAACCTTTGATATTGTTTCTGATCTTGCTAATTTTAACAATAAAAGGATCCATTTACATAGAATAATAGTAGGCTACTTGAACAAGTACAAGAGCCAAAAATTTAGTTTGTTTCCTCATGCCCTAGATAAAAGAAATAATTTGAAAAAAAAATATGAATAGGTGAAGGAACTTGATGATATTTTTTGTTTAAGGATGAATAGAATTATAAACAAAATAGGGCATGCATGGTGGGCTACCACAATGGAAGAAATGGTGAAGGCCCAAATATTCTTTGATTCTTTAAAACAAGAATTTGTCGCTACTGATAATGAGGCTGAGTATGTACTCAAGAGGCAGAGTGCTATTTTTTAATTTAATTGGCTAGATGACACACTGTTTTACAAGTGGATGGTAGAAATAGCTTATGATGAATAGTTTGAGGAAGTAGAAACTGACAGTGATGAGGTGTAGGGTGATGAGATCCAAATCATTGACACCATCACTACACAAGGCCAATAGGGAGAAGAAGACAAGAATGATTAGTCACTTACAGTTGTAGACCCAGGCCCATAGGATGCTGACACCACCAAAGAAGAGGGAAAGTAGAAGTTATCCCCACCGTACAAGATAAAGATGGTGAAAACCCATAGGTGGAGACTAACTTGCAATCATCAAAACAAACTTCATCGTTGGCTAGCTTGGCAGTTGCATACAAAGAGGGATCAGAATAGTAGCCAAATCAACAAAAAAAGAGGTTGTGACAAAAGTGGACCCACGAAAAGGAATGTTTGATCTAGACATCTTTTGTTACCCACATTTTTGTCATTTTATGATAGGTGTATGTAATTATCTCTTGTAAAGGAAACCTATCATTTTTATCTTAGCCTATACTTTGTTGCATCTCACATTATATAAGTGAGATTCTAGAGCTAGAGAATGGTCCAATTTCTAATGCTCTAGGTGATATACTTAGTTTTTTTTCGGTCCAATTGTTTGAGCAAGTTTATGATGTATTTTCTTTATTAGTTTGTGAGACTATGTTAACATAGAATGATCTTTGTGTTTCTTCTTAAGTTCATTCTGAGTTTACTGCAAATGTATATAATTTTCAAAGAAAATGAATACACATTATGAGCTATCCCCATATCAGTTCTTTCTAAATTTTGTCTCCTACTAGTTAGTTATCTTGATATGGTACTAGTTAGTATTTTGTCTCCATTTAGATTGTATATATATTCATCACTACTATTAGTGCAATGGATTAACTAAAAGCTTTGATGAATTTGATAAGGTTTCTAAAGTAATGAGAAGGATGTTGTGAATGATGGATTTTAGCAAGAATTGTTGATGATATTTGTTGTAAGGAAACAAATCAGATCTAGAGACTTTGTAGTAGACTCTGAACCCTAATGGATTAGGCACTGATCAAATTAATTCAGTTGGAAGAGAAATAGATCTTATAGTGGCATCAATTGCAAAAATTTCAATCAATTTTACTTTTATTTTCTGAATATTTTCAAAGTTAGTCCATACTTGTTTGCATGAAATATTCTAGCCATAGGTAGCCACTGTTGCAAAGAATACTTGCAAATCTATAGAAGAATTTATGACCAAATTTGTTAAATGGGATGTATGTTGTTTAAAATGTTACAATTAGCTATGTGTTTATGGATTGAGGATGAGAATTAGAATGAAACTAAAATAGTTTGCATACAACAATAGTTAGATTAAATCATCCCTTAGGTACACCTGTACACTCGAAAGTGTCCCACTCTAAACCCTTCTATCCAAACGATTCCATGAGATTGGAATGTTCGGATGTCGGCTTAGAGCTCCCTATCCACGGAGTGCAAGAGAGTATATTTTAAGAATAAGAAGGCTCTCAGATGAGCCTTAGAGATACTCTTCTTGCTAGTAAACCATGCAATGGGAGGTTCCAAAGACAAGATGCAAGAATGCAAATGTCCCAAGGAGTTCCTCAAGGATGCAATGCAAATGAAGATTAAGCTAGAATGAGAATGTCAAATGCAGCTATGCTAAAACATGTATGAGAGTGTTACAATACCATTATTAAGCTATGTGAGATTAAGCTACATGTAAAAATGAAAGCTAAGCTAAGATGCTATGGTATGAGAGAATGTAGACAAGAAATAGAAGTTCTCCACAAAGCTCCAAAGAAACCTGTTAGAAAACCTGCAGCATAACAATGTTCAAAAGATGGATTGGGGGGGGAAGCTCTCTCCCTTTTAAAGATGTATGGACGGTAGAGATCAAGATGAAGATGGTGGATGATCAACAGTAGAATTTGAAAAGATGAGTGATCCATGTGCACACACAAATCAACCAATAGAATATAAGTTGACTTGTCATATAAGACAAAAGTCACAAAGCCTTTTCTTTTAATTGCAAAATAGAAAAAAGACTTTATGTGTGCACTTTAAGTGGGTTAGAAGAATGGGTTCTTTTATTTAATTAAAAGGGGACATGTTCTTTTAATCAAATAATGAACTTAGGATAGCATAGTCAAACTATAGGTTATAATCAAATAAATTGATTATTAGCAATTTGGCTTAGGTAAGTGATTAAATTAATTTAGCCAAAATGTTGAAAAGGGGGCTAATAGTCTAGATGACCATTTTTAGGTGATTACATTTGCCCCTCTTTGACTAATGCATGATCGATCTAGGAACACATTATGTCAAAGAAAATCGAAGCCAAGTAGGCGATGATAGATATAGATATCTGATTTTGAAGAACGAAATGTAGAAAAAGATAGCAAGTCCTAAATGTACAGCCTAATAGTGGTAGTACTGAACACTAGGAAAAGATGATGTCAGAATTCAAGAAGAATGCTAACACTTAGCAAAGTAGATAGATTGAGAACAAGTGAGAAGATCAAACAAATGCTCCTAAGCAGTGATAGACTATTTCTGCCCCCTCGGGATCGAAATTGAAATGAGGTAAGGGGATGCAAAAATTGGCTAGAAATAAGAAAAATAGAATATAGCAATGTCCAAGATGACAGATAGATGATTAGAACCCAAGAATGACTATAAGAAACTGATAAAATGCCCCAGTTTGACTAGAGTTGACCTTGAAGGATATAGCATAAAATTAGGTCAAATCTAGTAGAAAGATGATTTAGATGTGAAACAGTGAATTGAAGTAGATATGAAGTATGGAAATGATGAAGACATGAATAAATGAAGATGCCCCAGTGATGATTCGGAGATTAGACCTCAAAAGGTCAGCTAACTACTTAGAAGAAAGTAGAATTTTAAAAGACAATTTTGACCATCAAGATGAACTCGAATTTGGATTTCGATCCCGAAAATGAATCTAGGACGTCAAAATTATTTAAGAGGTCAAAACTTTATATAATGTGATGATAAGATAGAAAAGAGATGAAGCGAAAGATTAAGAAGGTGAAAAGACATGAACAAGAAGAAAGTAAAGAAATATATGAAAGGAGTTAGCTGATATGTCCACAAAAAGATGAAGAGAGAGCTCTCCCCATATGCAAGAATGCAAGACTAAGCTAGAAAATGAACCTAAAATGCAAGCTAACATGCAAAGTGGTTTACCAGCAAGAAGTGCATAACATTTAGACTCTTAATTTCATCATTGAGCATTTATTAGAGACATCATGAGATCATACAACCATCACTAGTATAACTATGAGGATATGAATATGATCGATATTAGATAGGTATGTGAAAATCCAATCTAAGCATCAGAGACATGTAAGTCAAGATAACTACACGATTAGATTCCCTAAGTTTAATTTAGCAAGATTACACCTGTATCAAGGCATAAGTGCTAGGATAAACCCTGAGTGCAGTCTTGTGAAACAGTCAAGGATGATACTTTTGTAAGTCAACGTGTTGAATAGGATGAGCATAAATGCTTACAACACTATAGAAAAAAAAAAGTATACCCACAGGCAGAAATCAAGAAAATATGTCCCATGCCCCCAGTCTTCTAGTCAATGACATCCTCGAAAGACTATTAGGGAGGGAACACATGGCGAAGAAATCATCATAAATAGCACACAAAGTAGATAAATGTCAGCATAGCTCAGTCGTTTAAATGTTAAAGTGTGTGTGTGTAAGTCACTTAGCCATTTCTTTCAGACTTGATTCTGATAGTGAGAAATATCACGACATAGGAGACCGTAGGTAAACTATCTGTAAAGTGTTGAAAAACACTTGATGTCAAAGTGGGGGAAGTGTTGAGAAACACTATTTTGTGAGTTGTCAAAGAAACCCTAATGCACAAGAATACCTCAATAGGCTAAGTAGCTATGCCCCCAAGATGAGGACAAGAAACAATTCCAAGTCAGGAAATGTCTAGCGAAGTGGATGATTGAGACTGATAGACATAGGTGCAAGGGTTTCAAGTAGTGCCTTGTTTCTAGGTTTTCACCACTTGATAGATTTTTTTTAGGACTTTTTTCAATTTTTTTAGGATTTTTGTATTTTTGATTTTTTTGGTGATACATCAAAGTGCCTATTGCTAGGTTTTCACTAAGAAGATCTTTTTTTTTTCAAGACATTTTCTAATTTTTAAGATTTTTTCAGCATCATATATGATTTTTTGGATTTTTTAGAATAATTTAGAGATCACTAGTTCTCAAGCAAGATCACATCATTTTCTCCCAATGTCTAGCAAGGTATAGGACATGATGGAGAAACAAGCTGATGGATAAGCAAAGATGCATAAGAAAGGAATGTGAAGCAAGTGAATGTGATCCTCAAGAACTGACTCCTCAAGAGTACCCAAGCTAGGGAAAGAAGTGAATTAGTCATATGAAGCATATTTTGGATAAGAAATGGAAGTAATGAGAAAGATAGCGTGTAGGATAAGCAATGAAACCAACAAGTGCGGTAGCATATAAGATAAGCAATGGAAGCCAATGAGTAAGATAGCATGTAGGATAAGTAGTGAAGCCAACAAGTGAGATAGCATGAAGTGTATAGTCCAAAAGAGTAGCCATGTCAAGAGACCTATGAGAACCATGTTTCATTTATTATGATCAAGACCAAGGGGTCAACTAGATAGTATAGCAATGGGATAGAGAAATAAGAATAAAGCTCAAGATAGAGGCTATGAGTGAATGGGAGAGCACAATAGAAAATCTGGTGGATAAGATAACCAATATGCAAAGATAGCTCAACATTGTCAAGATCAAAGAGAGAAGAAGGGACAGATGGATGATGGAAGAATTACGCATGATGCCTGTTTTCCAGGTTTTCATCATGGTACTTATCCAAGGTGCCACAAGAAGTAGTTTTCACCATAGGATGGATTTATTTCTCTTTACTTTTGCTACCAAGGTGCCACAAAAAGTGGTTTTCACCAACGCACATTTTCATTTTTTTTTTTTCTTTTTTTTGAATTTTTAGAAAAAGCTCAAGTTTTTTGAATGTAGATAGTGCTCCTATAGGAAACATAAGTCATGATAAGACAAGACCATAGAAAGGTATGCTCAAAGATGTTGATAGGGTGATGAAAGGGAAATGGTAGTAGGAAGAGTATATGGAAGATAATAGTTCATGTATAGAAAGGAGGTGTAAGCTTTAGAGGATTTTATGAGGGTAGTTTAAATATTGGACAAGATAAACATTGACACACACCTTGAAGGGTATTGGAATGATGGAGGAATCATGGATGAAGTAGCTTGAGGTTTGGATGCATGAGGTGGTAGAAGAGATTTGGAAAAAAGTGGAGTGGAAGGCTTTAGAATATTTTTAGGAAGATTTTTGGAAGAAGATGGAATGGAAGCCTTTGGAAGCTTGAATGTCAACTTTGAAGTATTTTCAATATTCAAGTCTTTTAAAAGAGACTTGGGAATCCACATAGCTTTAGATTTTCCTCGTTCTTTGGGTGCTTGAGAGTGCATTTGTATAATGATGGATTTAGGAACCCATATTTTCTTTGGTTTAGCTCTTTGAGTAGTGGACCTTTGCGGTCTCTTTTGTGCATTCTCCTTCTTAGCATTCACATGTTGATTAGATGGGACATAGTGATCTTTCTTTTTCAATGGATTCTTATGTTTATTCTCACTTCCAAAGGACTTGGGATTTGTGGATGAATAAGGATGATATGACTGGTTTAGATGTATAGATGGGTGAAAAGTCATCAAGGATGATTGCCTTTGTTGATCTTGAGGTATTATAGGAGAGCTAGGGAATGAGCTAGGAGTGAATGTAGGAGATGGAGGAACATAAGGCCCCAATATAGATGGAAGGTTTGAAGGCTTTAGCTTTGATGGATGAGGACCAAGGATAGATTTAGAAGATGGAAAGGGATAGTAGGAAGGGATATCAACATCTTTAGAATGAGCAACATGGTCAAATCCATCAATAGACTCATGAGTACCTTTGATAGGAACAACATTTTTAATAGAAGCACTTGAAGCTTGAGCACAATTTTGAAGTGGATGTGGAGAAGTAGAACATGAGGGGATGCTTTGATCTTGACAAGTAGATTTGGATAGCATATGAAGAGAACTTTTCTCATAATTTTTAGTAAGCTCAAGGGAGATAATTGAAGTGGTATCTTCATCATACTTGGGGGGTGGACAAGATATAGGATATGGAGGGGAAAAATCTTGAAAGAGATGAAAGGGTGCTTGATCTTGATCTTTCTTGACATTTATAGCTTTTTCTTTTTGAGAGTCCTCTTGACATGGAGCCACTTCTAAGGACAAGGGAGAATGAAGAGTGAATGGAGTAGTGCTTGGATTAGGCATAGTAGTGCATGAAGGTTGAGGATGTAATCACCTAAAAATGGTCATCTAGACTATTAGCCCCCTTTTCAGCATTTTGGCTAAATTAATTTAATCATTTACCTAGACCAAATTGCTAATAATTAATTTATTTGATTATAACCTATAGTTTGACTATGCTATCCTAAGTTCATTATTTGATTAAAAGAACATGTCCCCTTTTAATTAAATAAAAGACCCCATTCTTCTAACCCACTTAAAGTGCACACATAAAGTCTTTTTTCTATTTTGCAATTAAAAGAAAAGGCTTTGTGACTTTTGTCTTATATGACAAGTCAACTTATATTCTATTGGTTGATTTGTGTGTGCACATGGATCACTCCTTTTTTCAAATTCCACCGTTGATCATCCACCATCTTCATCTTGATCTCTACCGTCCATACATCTTTAAAAGGTAGAGAGCTTTCCCCCTCAATCCATCCATCTTTTGAATATTGTTATGCAGCAGGTTTTCTAACAGGTTTCTTTGGAGCTTTGTGGAGAACTTCTATTTCTTGTCTACATTCTCTCATACCATAGCATCTTAGCTTAGCTTTCATTTTTACATGTAGCTTAATCTCACATAGCTTAATAATGGTATTGTAACACTCTCATACATGTTTTAGCATAGCTACATTTGACATTCTCATTCTAGCTTAATCTTCATTTGCATTGCATCCTTGAGGAACTCCTTGGGACATTTGCATTCTTGCATCTTGTCTTTGGAACCTCCCATTGCATGGTTTACTAGCAAGAAGAGTATCTCTAAGGCTCATCTGAGAGCCTTCTTATTCTTAAAATATACTCTATTGTACTCCGTGGATAGGGAGCTCTAACCCGGCATCCGAACATTCCAATCTCATGGAATCGTTTGGATAGAAGGGTTTAGAGTGGGACACTTTCGAGTGTACATTTTTGGCGCCCACCGTGGGGCTTGAATCAAATTTTTAGCTCCATTTGCTTTCATTTCTTATCTCTAGTTTTTTATAGCAGCATATTGGATCTAATCAAATGCTTTTGTAGAATTTTCACTTTGGTTTTAAGGCCAAGCCATAAGTAAATTGGTTTGAAGGCCAAAAACTTAGTTGGTTTAAAAATTTGATCATATCTTTTAAACCACTTGGATTTTGATTCTAAATTTGTTTTTGAAATTTGGATATATGCTCAAAATGTCTCAGTCCAATTTTCAGAGCATTTTGACATGATTTTCGGGAGTTATGAGTTTTTCTTTATTTTTCATAAAAAGCCATTTTTGATCGCAAATCAGCGAAATTTTTTAAAAAATTTACATTTTCATAAAGTTTTTTTAATTCTAATGGAGGTTCTTTTTTTGTGTTTTGAATTTTGAAGTCGTATTAAAGATCAAAAACTCGATTTGATAAATTTGGTCTATTTTGAAAAAATTGATCTCTAGAGTGCAAATAAAGAGATTTTTTAAAATTTCTTGCATTTTTGGAAAGATCTCTGATTTTTAGTGAGGGTCTCTTCTTTTCATTTCTATTTTTGGATCCAAAATCATAGTAAACAAGTCCAATCTTGTTGACTAGGTCAAAATCAAAGAGTAAAAATGAAGGCATTTGTGATTAACTTGCACTTTCTTTGCATGCACTTGGTTGGAAGATAAATTGAATTTTTGAGGAAACTCACCACTTTTTATTGCAGATTTTTATGTTATTTCATACTAATTTTTTGTGCTAACAAGTTGTGATTACAGGTTGCCATCCTTATGAAAAAAATTTGAAACATTGCATAAAAAGAACGCATGTCAAAGCTTCAAATGCGCAAGGGCTACTAACATTGTTTGCAGAGCTGCCCAAAGCATAAAAACCCAAAATTTCTTGCTTTTTTGTTTTCATGTGTGGTATTGAATAATTGTTCATTTTTCATAGGCACATAAAACTTGTGATTGGAGTCTTTTGGTAATAGGAGAGTATGCTGTTCACCCTTGTGGTGAATCAAAAATCTTGACTTGCCATTTGGTTTCAAAAGCAAGGGGTAACTGAATCTTCTTGGCGTGTTTGGGAGAAAATGATTGGAATAGGAGAGTATGCTCTTCACCCTTGTGGTGAACCAGAAATCTTGACTTCCAAAATTTGATCCACTTTGTGTAGTTAGAATCCTTTAGAGGGCCTGCTCTCGGACAACCTGAGAGGAACGACCCAAGTGGGGACAAGCAGATTACCTGGCTCTTCCAACCCACTATAAAATCAAGGCTATCAAGGACACAAAACTTTGGTAGACATAGTGTTTTTCTTCGCCTAGTGTGATTGCTTATGGGATTTCGACCATAGGGAGATCACTAGGCAAGAATGCTTAAGGTACTCTTGTGATCGCGAGATCGGTTACTCATCGCAAGGTGAGGTGTCCCGTAATTGGGAGCAAGAGGAACACTATGAATGGAAGCCCTATCTAAACACTCTAAGTTAGTAACTACCCTTTTTTAGCCACTCAACTTCTTGATGCAAGGATCGATCGTAGTGGACTACCCGGATCACCCCAAGATTTTACACTCACCATATGTGTTCCCTTGGTTATGCTTATGGCATTTCCATGACAAAGCAAATATCTCTTGTGGGAAACCACTTGGTGTGAGGCAAAGGAGCATCATGCGTGGGCCAAGTTGTTAAGTAATGAACCATGAATTCTAGGTAGATATTGCTTGATGTGTTCTCGAATGTGGTATACTTGTGAAAATCTTTTGAACATACACATGACGATAATTCTAGGGAATTCTTTTGAGATGTCACATATGCTTGTATCATGCAAGGTTGCTTTGTCCCTTGCTTGATTTTTTGAAGACTACTCCATGTGTCACTATCTTGCTTGGAAAGAAATTGCTTTTGAACATCAAACTTGCTATGCTATCAACTATTGTCAAACTTTGTCAACCAAGTCAAAACATCAAGTGCAAACATTTTCTTGTGTTGCTTGCTAAGAGGAGTCTCATCATTTGACTCTTTTTTTATATGTCTCTAGTTCTTGAACATGCTTAAAGTGAATTTTTGGTCTTAGTTCTCTTGGTCTTTTTGTCTTCACAGTCTATATTTGCTTGCTAGTTATCCTTTTGCTGAAATGGTTTCCTTGATTTCTTGACTACACTCTTGGGTTGGAGAGTTGTTCACTTGTCACCCTGCTTGCTCTATGTATTTGGCTATTTGGGCATCTTGCCTAGCTATTGACTTGAGTCATTCATGTCGTAAGTTTCTTGGACATATTGTTTGACAAGTCACTTTAATCTCTCTCTACTATCTTGGCAAGTGAACACTCTACCTCCTATAGTTTCAACATCAAGTTATCCTCTAGGCTCTTTTATGCTTGGCTCTGCATTTAAAACTATGGGATCTAAACCTTATGCTACCAAAATTCAACAAAATCTAGATGATCATGATATCCTCCATGTCACTAAAGAGTTTCAAAATCTATATGCACAATACAAAGAACTAGAAGAGACAAATGATCTTTCTTACCTTCATCTCTCTAAGTGCATGACAGAAATGAAGTCTAAACTTGAGAAAAGGTTAGAGGAAAAGATTGTATCACTACATGAATCTTCCTTAAGGTCTTTACATGCATGTGAGTCACCTTCTTTGAGGTCATCCTCTTCTTCTAGGTCTACATGCTCTACTTCAAGACATCAAATGTCTTCATCTTCTAGATCTAAAGACCTCTTTAGAGAACAAGCAAGTGATACCTCCTTTGAGCCTATGCTAAAATTTCATGATGGACCTATCTTTGAACAAGATAATGATGAATACATGGATACATACCATTCACTTGAGAAAGAAAAAAAGGACTTTAGACATACTTCTAATAGAACTTTTTCTCCCTTGGAAGATTCTTATGATGACACTTTGCAAAAACTTCTTAGCAATAATATCATCATGTTACCTAAGTCTAGCTCATATGGAAACCCGTTCTTGGATATCTATTGTGCTTATCATCAACATAATGAGCATAGTACTTCAGATTGTATAGAGCTAAAACATAAAATTCAAGATCTTATTGATAATGGAATTATTGATACCTCTAGTGATTCATGTGATGAGGATACTTTTCTTGAGCAAGATTACATTAAAGAACCTATGTCTAGTAGCGGCTCTATTACATCTTCCACTTCTTCCAACACTCATGCATCTCCCAACACTTCAAAGCTTTCCAACATGCCTCCATCAAACAAAAAACCTAGTGCTTTCCATATTCAATATGTGTACCCTCAAGGGCTACCTCTAAAAGAAACTCAAGCTAACCTTCACTTGGCTGAAAACCTTTTCCATGCTACTAATCCTAAACATCCTCAACCTTCATGCACTACTATGCCTAATCCAAACACTACTCCATTCACTTTTCATTCTCCCTTGTCCTTAGAAGTGGCTCCATGTCAAGAGGACTCTCAAAAAGAAAAAGCTACAAATGTCAAGAAAGATCAAGATCAAGCACCCTTTCATCTCCTCCAAAAGTTCACCCCTCCATATCCTATATCTTGTCCACCTCCTAAGTATGATGAAGATACCACTTCCATTATCTCCCTTGAGCTTACTGAAAATTATGAGAAAAGTTCTCTTCATATGCTATCCAAAGCTACTTGTCAAGATCAAAGCATCGCCTCATGTTCTACTTCTCCACATCCACTTCAAAATTGTGCTCAAGCTTCAAGTGCTACTATTAAAAATGTTGTTCCTATCAAAGGTACTCATGAGTCTATTGATGGCTTTGACCACGTTGCTCACTCTAAAGATGTTGATATCCCTTTTCACTATCCATTTGCATCTCCTAAGTCTATCCTTGGTCCTTATCCATCAAATCTAAAGCCTTCAAACCTTCCATCTATATTGGGACCTTATGTTCCTTCATCTCCTACACTTTCCACTCCTAGCTCTCCCATCATACCTCAAGATCAACAAAGACACTCATCCTTGATGACTTTTCACCCATCTATCCACCTAAACCAGTCATATCAACCTTATTCATCCACAAATCCCAATTCCTTTGGAAGTGAGAACAAACATAAGAATCTATTGAAAAATGAAGATCACTATGTCCCATCTAATCGACATGTGAATGATAAGAAGGAAAATGCACAAAAGAGACTACAAAGGTCCACTATTAAGAGAGCTAAATCAAAGAAAATGTGGGTTCCTAAATCCATCATTGAAGAAATGCACTCTCAAGCATCCAAAGAATGAGGAAAATCTAAAGCTATGTGGATTCCCAAGTCTCTTTTAAAATAATTGAATATTGAAAATACTTCAAAGTTTACATTCAAGCTTCCAAAGGCTTCTATTCCATCTTCTTCCAAAAATCTTCCTAAAAATATTCCAAAGCCTTCCACTCCACTTT
The DNA here is from genome assembly GCA_028749045.1 of Cupressus sempervirens. Classification (NCBI taxonomy): domain Eukaryota; kingdom Viridiplantae; phylum Streptophyta; class Pinopsida; order Cupressales; family Cupressaceae; genus Cupressus; species Cupressus sempervirens. The sequence continues at coordinate 180,963,470 of CM053788.1, forward strand.
TTTCCAAATCTCTTCTGCCTTCTCATAGATCTAAACCTCAAGCTACTTCATCCATGATTCCTCCTTCATTCCAATACCCTTCAAGGTGTGTGTCAATGTTGATCTTGTCCAATATTTTAGCTACCCACATGAAATCCTCTAAAGCTTACACCTCCTTTCTATACATGAACTCTTATCCTCCATATATTCTTCCTACTACCATTTCTCTTTCATCACCCTATCAACATCTTTGAGCATACCTTTCTATGGTCTTGTCTTATCATGACTTATCTTTCCTATAGGAGCACTATCTACATTCAAAAAGCTTGAGCTCTTTCTAAAAATTCAAAAAAAGAAAAAAAAATGAAAAATAGAAAAAATGAAAAAAATGAAAATGTGCCTTGGTGAAAACCACTTCTTGTGGCACCTTGGTAGAAAAATTAAAAAGAAATAAATCCATCCTATGGTGAAAACTACTTCTTGTGACACCTTGGATAAGTACCATGATGAAAACCTAGCAAACAGGCATCATGCGTAATTCTTCCATCATCCATCTATCCGCTCTTCTCTCTTTGATCTTGAAAATGTTGAGTTATCTTTGCATATTGGCTATCTTATCCATGAGATTCTCTATTTGTGCTTTCTCATTCCCTCATAGCCTCTATCTTGAGCTTTATTCTTATTGCTCTATCTCATTGCTATACTATCTAGTTGACTCCTTGGTCTTGATCATAATAAATGAAACATGGTTCTCATAGGTCTCTTGACATGGCTACTCTTTTGGACTACACACTTCATGCTATCTCACTTGTTGGCTTCACTGCTTATCCTACATGCTATCTTGCTCATTTCTTCCATTGCTTATCCAAAACATGCTTCATATGGCTATCTTTCCCTAGCTTGGGTACTCTTGAGGAGTGCGTCCTTGAGGATTACTTTCACTTGCTTCACATTCCTTTCTTATGCATCTTTGCTTATCTATCGGCTTGTTTCTCCATCGTGTCCTATACCTTGCTAGACATTGGGAGAAAATGATGTGATCTTGCTTGAGAACTAGTGATCTCTAAAACCTTCTAAAAAATCCAAAAAATCATATATGATGCTGAAAAAATCCTAAAAATTAGAAAATGTCCTGAAAAAAAGATCATCTTAGTGAAAACCTAGCAATAGGTGCTTTGATGTATCACCAAAAAAAATCAAAAATACAAAAATAAAAAAAAGTTGAAAAAAGTCCTGAAAAAATCTGTCAAGTGGTGAAAACCTAGAAACAGGCGCTACTTGAAACCCTCGCACCTATGTCTATCAGTCTCAATCACCTATTTTGCTACACATTTCCTAGCTTGGAATTGTTTCTTGTCCTCGTCTTGGGGGCACAACTTCTTAGCCTATTGAGGTATTCTTGTGCATTAGGGTTTCTTTGACAACTCGCAAAATAGTGTTTCTCAACACTTCCCCCAACTTGACATCAAGTGTTTTTCAACACTTTATAGATAGTTTACCTACGGTCTCCGATGTCATGATATTTCTCACTATCAGAATCAAGTCTGGAAGAAATGGCCAAGTGACTTACACACACACACTTTAACACTTAAAAAACTGAGCTATGTTGATCTTTATCTACTTTCTGTGCTATCTATGATGATTTCTTTGCCAGGTGTTCCCTCCCTAATAGTCTTTCAAGGATTTCATTGACTAGAAGACTGGGGGCATGGGACATATTTTCTTGATTTCTGCTTGTGGGTATACTTTGTTTGTCTATAGTGTTGTAAGCATTTATGCTGGTCCTATTCAACACGTTGACTTACAAATGTATCATCCTTGACTATTTTGCAAGATCGCACTTAGGGTTTATCCTGGCACTTATGCCTTGATATAGGTGTAATCTTGCTAAATTAAACTTAGGGAATCTAATTGCATAGTTATCTTGACTTACATGTCTTTGATTCTTAGATTGGATTTCCACATACCTATCTAATATCGATCATATTCATATCCTCATGGTTATACTAGTGATGGTTGTATGATCTCATGATGTCCCTAATAAATGCTCAATGATGAAATTAAGAGTCTAAATGTTATGCGCTTCTTGCTGGTAAACCACTTTGCATATTAGCTTGCATTTTAGGTTCATTTTCTAGCTTAGTCTTGTATTCTTGCATATGGGGAGAGCTCTCTTTCTTCATCTTTTTGTGGACATATCAGCTAACTCCTTTCATATATTTCTTTATTTTCTTCTTGTTCATGTCTTTTCACCTTCTTAATCTTTCGCTTCATCTCTTTTCTATCTTGTCATCACATTATATAAAGTTTTGACCTCTTAAATAATTTTGACATCCTAGATTCATTTTCGGGATCAAAATCCAAATTCGAGTTCATCTTGATGGTCAAAATTGTCTTTTAAAATTCTACTTTCTTCTAAGCAGTTAGCTAACCTTTTGAGGTCTAATCTCTGAATCATCACTGGGGCATCTTCATTTCTCCATGTCTTCATCATTTCCATACTTCATATCTACTTAAATTCACTATTTCATGTCTAAATCATCTCTCTACTAGATTTGACCTAATTTTTATGCTATATCCTTCAAAGTCAACTCTAGTCAAACTGGGGCATTTTATCAAATTTTTTATATAGTCATTCTTGGGTTCTAATCATCTATCTGTCATCTTGGACATTGCTATATTCTAATTTTTTCATGTCTAGCCAGTTTCTGCATTCCCTTACATCATTTCAATTTCGATCCCGAGGGAGCAGAAATACTCTATCACTGCTTAGAAGCATTTGTTTGATCTTCTCACTTGCTCTCACTCTATCTGATTTTCTAAGTGTTAGCATTCTTCTTGAATTCTAACATCATCTCTTCCTAGTGTTCAGTACTACCGCTATCAGGCTGTGCATTTAGGACTTGCTATCTATTTTTGCATTTCATTCTTTGGAATCAGATATCTATATCTATCATCGCCTACTTGGCTTCGATTTTCTTTGACATAATGTATTCCCAGATCGATCACGCATTAGTCAAAGAGGGGGAAATGTAATCACCTAAAAATGGTCATCTAGACTATTAGCCCCCTTTTCAGCATTTTGGCTAAATTAATTTAATCATTTACCTAGACCAAATTGCTAATAATTAATTTATTTGATTATAACCTATAGTTTGACTATGCTATCCTAAGTTCATTATTTGATTAAAAGAACATGTCCCCTTTTAATTAAATAAAAGACCCCATTCTTCTAACCCACTTAAAGTGCGCACATAAAGTCTTTTTTCTATTTTGCAATTAAAAGAAAAGGCTTTGTGACTTTTGTCTTATATGACAAGTCAACTTATATTCTATTGGTTGATTTGTGTGTGCACATGGATCACTCCTCTTTTCAAATTCCACCGTTGATCATCCACCATCTTCATCTTGATCTCTACCGTCCATACATCTTTAAAAGGTAGAGAGCTTTCCCCCTCAATCCATCCATCTTTTGAATATTGTTATGCAGCAGGTTTTCTAACAGGTTTCTTTGGAGCTTTGTGGAGAACTTCTATTTCTTGTCTACATTCTCTCATACCATAGCATCTTAGCTTAGCTTTCATTTTTACATGTAGCTTAATCTCACATAGCTTAATAATGGTATTGTAACACTCTCATACATGTTTTAGCATAGCTGCATTTGACATTCTCATTCTAGCTTAATCTTCATTTGCATTGCATCCTTGAGGAACTCCTTGGGACATTTGCATTCTTGCATCTTGTCTTTGGAACCTCCCATTGCATGGTTTACTAGAAAGAAGAGTATCTCTAAGGCTCATCTGAGAGCCTTCTTATTCTTAAAATATACTCTCTTGCACTCCGTGGATAGGGAGCTCTAAGCCGGCATCCGAACATTCCAATCTTATGAAATTGTTTGGATAGAAGGGTTTAGAGTACTACTATGCCTAATCCATGTCTAGCCATCCAAACGATTCCACGGTGGGCGCCAAAAATGTACACTCGAAAGTGTCCCACTCTAAACCCTTCTATCCAAACGATTCCATGAGATTGGAATGTTCGGATGCCGGCTTAGAGCTCCCTATCCACGGAGTGCAAGAGAGTATATTTTAAGAATAAGAAGGCTCTCAGATGAGCCTTAGAGATACTCTTCTTGCTAGTAAACCATGCAATGGGAGGTTCCAAAGACAAGATGCAAGAATGCAAATGTCCCAAGGAGTTCCTCAAGGATGCAATGCAAATGAAGATTAAGCTAGAATGAGAATGTCAAATGCAGCTATGCTAAAACATGTATGAGAGTGTTACAATACCATTATTAAGCTATGTGAGATTAAGCTACATGTAAAAATGAAAGCTAAGCTAAGATGCTATGGTATGAGAGAATGTAGACAAGAAATAGAAGTTCTCCACAAAGCTCCAAAGAAACCTATTAGAAAACTTGCAGCATAACAATGTTCAAAAGATGGATTGGGGGGGAAAGCTCTCTCCCTTTTAAAGATGTATGGACGGTAGAGATCAAGATGAAGATGGTGGATGATCAACAGTAGAATTTGAAAAGAGGAGTGATCCATGTGCACACACAAATCAACCAATAGAATATAAGTTGACTTGTCATATAAGACAAAAGTCACAAAGCCTTTTCTTTTAATTGCAAAATAGAAAAAAGACTTTATGTGTGCACTTTAAGTGGGTTAGAAGAATGGGGTCTTTTATTTAATTAAAAGGGGACATGTTCTTTTAATCAAATAATGAACTTAGGATAGCATAGTCAAACTATAGGTTATAATCAAATAAATTGATTATTAGCAATTTGGGTTAGGTAAGTGATTAAATTAATTTAGCCAAAATGTTGAAAAGGGGGCTAATAGTCTAGATGACCATTTTTAGGTGATTACAACACCCACCTTGGTTTTGCGGAGCCTAAAGAGAAGAAAAGCATTCTTGGTTTTCTTGAAGTTGGATCCAAATTATTTACACATATAATTGTTAATAGGAATTGGCTAATTCTTAGGTTGCATGAGTGATATCATTTTGGTATTGAGCATTTTATTTCTTATTAGTTTTAAAACACCAACAGTACCCATACCGCATCCATGGGAATTGGGAACCTCCTACTACGTAATTGTGTGTTCAACAGTTGTGTAAATTTCCTATCTATAAACTTCATCTCTCACTAGTCCCCATTCAAGAATGCCTAATAATAACATCCCATCCAATAAGCAGCTTCCTGGTGTACCTTCATCATCTAGTGCATTTTCATGAACACATTCTCCACCAACTTGTTTACACCTGGTGCAATGATCACCTGTTGAGCCACATCTTGCTACTATTGCATCTAATCAGTCATCATTTTCCAGTGCTCCATGTTCTCTTTCACCTTGCCCAAATGCTACTATAATTGTCTCACCTTCCCCTCACTTAATGCTAATCACTCTTGCAACTTCAATGCCAGGGAGTTTTATTTTGCAATCACCTCCCTAAATGACTTAGATTGTGACTACAATAACACCAATTCATTCTACGTGCTCTCTAAACCCACTTGTGGCATCTTTAGTGATTCCTACAACCACTGAGCCTGTGACCATTTTTCCTACATCCCTACATCACTTCCCTCCACTCATGCATCTTCCACATGCAATTCCATTTCTAGTGACTGCACCCATGCCTACTCTGCCTCCACCACCACTTGGAGCCATCTTGCCTTCATTTGTGCCCCATGTTCTTATGCTTTCTCCATCAATTCTAGGAAAAATGTGACCTCTTGGTCTACATTCTTAGCTTGGCCTCTCTCAATAGCTAACATTCTTCATAATTCCTCAACATCCTATGATTATTTATCTCCACCTCCCACCTCTAGTCGTGGCTCATCCATATTTACACCGCTCATCCCCCCTTTTGTTTTCCCCTATCCTGGTGTCCTGAGATTAATCAATCGATGTGTCTTGCTCACTACTTCACCCCTACCAATGCCTCCCTCATCCTTTGAAGCTTCTTCCATGGACTTTTTAGGATATTTCATTTCCCATGCCTCCTCCTCTACTCCTAACATACTCCTCATCTACCTGGGTGGACTATTCTCCACCTGCATCATTAGCTCATTGTCTAATATCACTTGTAATGCCTATTGTGTTGTAGTCCCTAACAACATCATCAAAGCTAAAAAGAGTGTTTCCTTTTCCCTAACCCCCACCTCTTCAAGTTGCACTAACCCTTGTCCCACTTGACTTGCCTCACCTAGCCTTGATATTAACACTTGAAGTTTTGACTGATCCACCAGCTCCTCAAAGGTTCACCGAATGCACTTTGCTCTTCGCCCTTGCCTCATCCACCTCCCCTAACTAGCATCACCCTCCTACTACAACATACTGATCTGGTGAGCCTAACATGCTTTCACTTGTGTGATTCTTGCAACTTCTTAATACATCCAATAATATCATTCTACTCTTCACCTCACCTTGATCCATTCCCATGTTATCCACTTACTCATAGTCATCACTCATCTGAAACTCTTTCTTTACTAGCCTTCCATGTATCCACTCTCTATGTTCCCATCACACGGATACTCGATACACTTGACCCTTGCCTCTAAAATTCAGACACCCAAATTCCTACCAATGCACACCACCCATCAAAGTCTGCTACTAAATCACTGCTAACACATCCCATGCTTTCTTATCTGCCTAGTACAATAATTGCTCCCTAGTAGAATTGAACAAACTTGATACTATTATTCACAACTAGAAGCATGCCTAGTCCACAAATAATGGTTTTCTATGTTATCATGTGCTTTTAGTACCTTGATGTTGTGCTTGACTAGAGGTACTAGGATGAAATCATGATTTATTTATTTTTTCACTATTTAACATAATTATCCTTTGGTTTCACACTTTATTATTGTTCACTTGTAAGTGTCTCCTCTAGTTTGGAGAGCCATGTTTACCTTGACCAATTTTGTTTGCTATCTTAGGTGAAGTCTTCTATCTGACATGTGACTGTTTGTGTGCTTGTTTTTATTCTTCTATAGATATAGTTTTTGTTTTCTAGTAGTTGTCATATTTTCATGTACATTGTTTGTCTTTGCTAATACTTCTTGACATGACATAGTATTCATATCACTATGGCTAAGCTAGTGGTGGTTGTACATAGTCACTTTTTATCACATGCTCTATGATGACAATTATTTTGCATCTCTTTAAAAAGTGATAGTTAGTTGCATTCATCTAGTTTGCATTTTCATCTTGGGTTCCTTGAAAAAAAATGGTTAGCGCATAAGTCAATACTACACTAGATGACCTTCACAACATCACTTAGCAAAATCATGATTGGTTATCCAATCACAAGCACCAACATCAATATCTAGATGAGCTTTTTAGCACTCAACTATCATGGACTTTGTCTCCTCACAATATCACCACCATGCATTACACTTCATTATCTCTCATCACCATCCTATATTTTCATCCCACCTAGTGCATTCCATGTATTTTGAATCTTAAACAATTCTAGTCACTATTGCCTTGTGTCAGATTTAATTTCTCATCACACTCCATCTTTTCCTATATTACATGGTTTTTTTAATCTCATTTAGTCATATCCCACTTCCTTTCTTTTCATCTAACATTATTCAATACCTCACATATCATTCCCTTCCATTACATTTCATCCCATACCATATTTTATTTCATTTTAATTCACTTCCCTTATTTTGCTACATCTGTTACTTGCATTTCGTGTTCCTCATCACATCACCTTTATTTCATGCATTTCATCTCTTTCATCTCGTGGCTTTTGAATCTCAAAAGTTTATGTCCCATCTCATCACTTTTGAATATCCACCAACTTCATTTCCTTCCATTTTTCACCTTCATTCACATTCATTAGTCACAATACCTTTTTTCCCATTTTTAATTTATCATATCATATCATTTCATCCCGTCTTTGTATTTTCATTCCATTTCATTACCTATTTCATTTCATTACCTATTTCATTTCATTATCTATCATGTTATCACATATCATTTCCTTCATTAGATATTTAATTCTATTTCATTACCTAATTCATTTCATTTCATTTCACCACCTATTTCATTTTATTCCATTTCATTACCGCCCCATTTATCTCATTACGATTCATTTTTCACAATTAATTCCATTACATTGCATCACAAAAAATTCTACTACATCACAATACATAATGTTATATGTCACTATATTCCATTTTATTACATCCCATTATGACCAATTCATTACATCAAACTTGCTTTTACCGCATTTTATTTCACATCATTACATTCATAATACCACATCACATTTTCACTACCTCATCAGTGGCATACTATCTATTCTAAATCATTCTCCATATACATCAAAAATTCACATATATATACACATCTTCATCTACTACTACCATATCCATCAAATAAAAAAATCACATGCACACATAAATCCATGATATAACAAGTGCACACATCTAAAACATGACTAAGCTTGGATATCTCATAAGGCCACATGACAATTAGACAATCCATCAAAAGGCTAAAATCACATGAATATCAGATAAAATGCACCAACATGAACATAATGTGATCATATAACATGAACATCCATAAATCAAGGATCAAATAAGTACATCAACATAAATGTCCAATGGACATCAAATGTGTAATCATACATAATGAGGAGTGAGGCAACAATATATAATGAATACTCATCCATGTGAAGGTGCCTAATCTAATAGTCCCTGCTCACTAGGGGCACCTATATCATCTTGTGGTGCCTACCCTAGCACATCTATCCTGGTATCACATCAGGTGTCTGACTCATTAATGCCCCATCTATCCTCAGTGGCAGTGGCAATGGCAATGGTGGCCCTAGTGTATCACAGCTATGAATGTTTGTAAGGTACTCAACACCTCACCCATATGAGTGTCTATGTCACTCATCTAAGCTTCCAAATTGGTCAATCCTCTTGGCCTCCCTGGTGGTGGCTATACCTTTGGTGGTATTGGCTACTATACCTACGAATGTGCCTCTGGTAACACCTATTGCTATCCTAGTGGTTGTGCACCTGGTGGATCTCTAATAGGACCCTATACCTATAGCCTCTAGCTTTGGACAAACTACACATCCTCTAGAAACCTAGCCCTCACCTACTCTATTCTAGCCCACTCCACCCCTCTATCCCACTAAACAACCATCCCTCCTCTCACTGGTGTACCACCTTGGCTTCAAATACCTTTGACCCTCCCTACACCCACTAGTTCTTGTATTGGGCCTTGTGCCAGTGGTAATACCATGACTACTTAGCCTTGCCTCCCCTATGCTCTAACCACACCTCTCAACCTACCTCTAGCCCATTGTCTCCCTCTGCCTCTTCCCAAACCACCCTCATCATCATCATCCTCTCCCCTGCTCAATTTCTCATCAATCCCTAGAATAGGCTCAATTGAATCTTTGTATCTAGGAAAGGATGCTCTCGAAACCATTGTGTGTAATCTCCCTCCATCCCTAATATACCACCCCATCTCACAAGGCCTATGGTTGTGGTGTGTCTATCTTCTGCAAGAAGGCCTCTAGATAGGCCTCATACTCTAGCATCAGCCCACACACTGCCCTCTCTGACTATACTCAGGCATAATGTGTTGTCCTCTATGGCATGTCTTGTTGCTGACAAAATTATCTCACCACCCACCTGAAACAAAACCACTCTATCATGGTAGGAATTCAAATAAGAAAATACCTCAAGCTAAAGAAATACACCATCTCATTGTCATCTTTTACCTATAACTCTTTGAACCTGTAAAGTCTCCACACAACCTCATCAATATCATCCAATATCTGGCGCCAATATTCTATCTTGCCCAAATGGGGCTACATGATCAAACTAGAATAGGTATACATGAATAGCATACCCTAAGGCCATTGTGACACACACACACACTATGAGTAATGGGAAAATGTTCCCATGTCCATATCTGTAACAAAATCATCCCTGTTGATAACAATGACACATCAAAATACACCACTTGATGTAAATCATGATATAAATGGGCCAAAATACAGCTACCCCATGCAAATCTTTGTGGCTCATCAATCATATCCTATATCAGTAGGCCCCATCCAAAAAGACACCCTCACCCTCAATAGTCTGGCAATAGAATCCCCCTATCAAACCAACCAATACTATCAGCAATGCATCGTACTATAACATCTAAAACCATGATACATTGTCATCACCAATGCTATCATTGCTAGACAAGTCTCTAAACATAACGCCATCAATTGTATGATCATAATAAACCAAATCCCCTATGGTTAGGATCTAAAAAGTCCTATATACATCTTTAGGAGTCACTGTCATCTCCCTTATTGGCAAATGAAATGTGTTGTGGTATGAGTGCCACCACTCGGCCACAATTGTTAATAATTCCCTATTCACTCAAAACTAGGGCATCTGTAACAAATATGTCAACCCACATATGTCTATCACCTAGTGGTCTATGCCCATCAAGTGACCTACTACTTCTAAAGGCCATGGATACAATCCTCATACCATAAGCTTTTTCCCACGCACCTATTTTTCACCAAGACAAATAAAAACATTAGTTTTTGTCACAAAGTGATCATCAAACATCAATCTCATATTTATATCTAGCTACCTAGCTACTAGTTCTATCTTGGACCTATTGCTCATCTTTCTCTATCCTGTGTTAGACTTTTTTGTCTTCCCTACTCTGTATCCTAAGTTGGGGAATCACCTATCTATCATCAGATTGATCCTACAACATCACTTCATGAACAATTGACTACTATTGTTTACTCATTATGACCGTCCCTGGCTGATAGGCCTAGAATCTAGTCTTTTTTGTTTCCTTATGCTCAACTCAAGCCCTACACTCAGTTTTCACATTCCAATATTCTTTGCACTATTTCCTATGACATATGCACTATCAAATCAATTTAATGCATTAAAATAGGAAAATGCACTACTTTAACATTTGAAAGTGCTCTTTTATACATCATATGCGCTATACAATGTATATGCACTATTAAAATGGTCATATGCACTATTTAATGCAAAAGTTTTCAAAAATCAAACATATGCACTATAAGATCACTCATATGCACTAAAAATCTTAAAAGCACCATTAAAACCCCTATATGTGCTATTTTTTAATCCTATGTGCTAACTTGCCGGACATCAAGGGTTTTATATGCACTAATTTTCCCCACGCATGTGCTAAAACATTATTCAAATGCACTAAAAGAATGCATAAGTGCTAAAAGAACATATAAATGCACTAAAAGCCTAAAATACCACATTTACCCTACAAATCCATGCAAAACTCCAAAAACATAGGTAAAAATACAAAAATCTTAACAACAAAGGATCTTGATGACTTACTCGAGCACCATAATCTGTTGTACATTCGTATCGATGACCCCTCTTGAATTTGTACTCTCATAAAGGGACCACCATCCTCGCTGACTTAGACCTCCAAATCACCAACTGCAAAAGGGGAGTGTGAAAATGACAAGAGTAAAAAGACTTTTGCCCTATTTAACCCTCCTAAGGGGCATTTCTGTCACTTTTTCACCCTATTTACCCACTATTGGCATCTTTTTGCTCACCAAAATGAATTGGGTATTGTATCAAACCAACATGGTCATCTTTATCTATCAACTATCCAACATTTCATAAATAAATTTGGAACCTACTTATTCTTTGCACTTCCATTTTTTTTTCTTCCAATTTCATTTTTGAGGGGGCAGTATATCCATATCAAACTAGGGCATCAAAATTTTCCTCAAAATCAAAAATGTCCTACCATAGCCAAAAAATTCAAACATCAAGTCTACCAAAACTAGGGTATCCAACCAAAAAAATATCCTAATAATAAATCAACACCACAAACAAATCATCAAATCAACAATAATCAAAACATCAAATCATTAATAATTAGACATCAAACCATCAATAGATAGACACCATGACAACAATGAAATGTCAAAATATCATCGAATAAACATCCAATCATCAGAAACAGACCTAAAATCAAAAAATCATGATAGTCTTTGAACTAATATGCTTCATGTATTAGCTCAAAGAGGTGCATTTTTAGACACCCAAAAATTGGCAAAGACCAAAACCACATAATTCTGATCAATTAGTGTAAATTAAAGATAAAATTAGAAGAAATACAACAAACTTTCAAATCAAAAATCATATTCGGTCATTAATAACCTATCAAATTGACGAGACCTATATCAACTTTAAAAGAGAAGAAAAACAATTCAAATTCATAAAATGAAATTCAAAAAAGGAGGAAAGAGATCAAATTGTTGAAAATAAATAAGACATTTATTAAATCAAAAAAATCATTTATCCTCATAAAATTGGAAATCTCTCTTTTTCATTTTAAAAGAATTAGAAATATCCTCAATTATCCTCAAAATCAAATCTGTTGGACTCTTCCTCTTGGTCTCTTGTGAGATATTTTTAGTTTCACTTTCACCCATTAGTCAAAGGTGAAAATCTTGTTACTTACCCCAACCCCTTCCAAAATCCTATAAATAGGAGGGAAATCCAAGAGCAAAGGACCCAAGTGTTAGGCACCTATACTATAGGCACATTTTGATTCATTATCTTAGTATTATTTATTGCATATTTAGTTTGTTGCATACCCATTTTGATAACATATAATCTACATTATAGTCATTGATCTTGCATGCATTCTTAACATGCTCTCATTCTAGAACTATCACTAAGATGCTAGTCTGAGAGCTATTTTAGTAGTTGTAGTTAGGGAAACATTAGATGCTAATAGAGATTACATTCTGATGATGATATCTTGGGTTTAGTTTAGTTCATCATAAGACTATTTGCATTCTACACTAAAGTTTCATAAATATAAGTTCATACCATGTACACTAACCACAGTTGTTCGTTATGCACCCAGCTAAGGATAAACTTAATCCATTTAATTTGAAATTCTTAGGGCATATGGGGAATATGTGTCAATCCTTTTGCTTCCAAATGTTGATGCTCTGGTTTTAGGGTTCCATCAACACATTACTAACCTAGGGCATCATCCATCTCTAGAGTACCAATTTCTTTAGTAGCACATTTAAAATTATTATGAATGTCATGAACAGGAAGTACCTTAGGAGGGATTTTGGATTGTGCTCCACTTGGGTCTAGGGTTTTAGCAATCGCAAGTGTGAGCTTGAAATCTAGTACTTTCCATTCAACTCCTCAGACCAACATGTTAGACCCTTTCTTGACCTTACTACTCTTGGATTTCATTTTTTCTTAGTAGCTTGAGAAAACTTTGAAAAACTTTTGTAGGAAATTTTCTCAAGTCACTTTGATCACACTAAAAGTAGCTCTTCGCAATAGCACTTGAAAATTCATAGTAAGAAATAAAGTCAATTCCATGCCTTTTGTTAAAACTTCACATCAATTCTTAGTACAGAGGTAGATAATTTGACAAACTATCATCCACTACATGGCATTGATTACTCGATGACATCTCCACAATTTGGTAACCATAAGTGCCTTTGTTAGTCCCAACCTTTCTCGATAGAGTCTTTGACCTGACCTTACTCAATAGAGAAGGTAACTTGGTAATAACTGATATCAATCTTACTTAGTGATCCCTTTGTATCTTGTATATATATTTGGATATTTGTCACCTTTCAAATGGAACTAATTCAAATGTCTTCTTTGATAGCCTAGTTCTAGTTCTTCCTTGATAACTTAATTAGAAATGGTAGTCACCCAATTCTTGATTGACTTGACCATCATTACTCAGACCAGTATCCTTGGTAGACTTAGGAATCCATTACTATCTCATCTTCTTTTGGATGTTATTAGCCTTTTCTTTCTTCTCATCTTCAATTCTACCAGTATTCATAGAATTCTTGGCAAGATGACCAAGTTCTAGACAAATAAAACATCTTTTGGTGGTATCTCTTTTCCTCATATGATGTTTAACACAATTCATACTAATGTGTCCAAATTCTCCATAGTAATGACATCTACACTAGGTATTGTAGTCCCAACCAAATATTGCTTTCACAATTTGTTCTATAGGATTCAATGTCTTTGTTTTGCATTCGGATGCCTTATGTCCATGTTTCTTACATTTATGACAATTTCCTTCAAATCTTGGTTTTTCTTTGCATTCATTAGCTCTAAGACCATGCTGATTGCAATTGTAGCATTTTCCATTGAATTTTTCTTTTTCATTGCTCCAACATTTTTTTGATGTATGACCTATCTTACCACATTGATTGCAAGTAGGTCTTTGATTCTTTTAAACACCTTGTTTGGAGGATTCACCTTCTTCTTTGTATCCAATTCCTACTTTTCCTTTTCATCTATAGAGGTTTTTCTCATTCAGTTGATCCATGTCTACTGAGATTTCATCATTCTCTCATTGATTTTCTTCTTAGAGTTTAGATCATTCCTCAATCTTTCATTGATTTGTCTTTTAGATCTCAAATCATTTTTTATTCTTTCATTTTCAAATCTTAGTCTCATAATTTCCTCATTTGCATTGGAGAGCTAATCAATAAGGTCTTCTTGCTAAAGGGATTGGTTCTAGATTTCATTGTTCCTTCCATCCATCTCTTCTTTTATCTTGTTTCTCTATTCCAAGACTTCAAATAACCTTACTAACTAAATTTCTCGTTCTCTTTTTAGTTTTCTTACTTCTTCTTGTAGGGAACCATTCTTCTCTAGGAGTTCTTTGATTCCATCATTTGCTTCATCTGAGCTGCTTGAAGGGTGAAAGTCTTCAATTCTTTCTTCAATGTAGAGATGATCATTAATTTGATTTTCAAGTTCCTTTCTTCTTTTCAAGGATTGGAAAATTTGCTTCTTAGCTTTCTTGAGTTGGGAAATGGCCATTTTTCATTGTCAATAGACTATCTCCATATCCTTGATCTTTTCTCAAGCTATTAAACTTTCCTCTGAGAACCACAATGCTCTAATAGCAATTTTTGGAAATATTTAAGACTGTGCTAAGGTACTAAGAGGGGAGGGGTGAATCAATAAGCTTTAAAACTTTGCCAATTTGAATCCTTAATCAAATAAATCAATTAGCACTTAATTCATCACATCTAATCTAATTGCATGCATGAGAAATTGAAAACATGAAAGCATCCATAACACTTGAACACAAAAATTTGGTGACCCAAAAACCTTCCAAATAGAAAGTAAAACTAGAGTGGTAATGATACCCACAAACTTTAGTACTACAGTATAAAGTTGGCCTATTAAGGCTTACAATGATCAATTCTAATGATTTTCCCTATTAGGAGCAATTAGGATTGATAGGTCCACCTTGTGAGAGGATTTACAAACATACAATGAAGTATGCACTCTGTAAAGAGATTTATAAAAGACCGTTAGGTCTTCCTTGTTAAAGGATTTTGACTGGTTCACCTGTTAGGATGAAGTAGTACATCTCTAATTTGCAACTGAGTTTGTTGATAGAGATTCCTTAGTGTATTGATCACCTTTTTGTGATAGATATGTCTTTGCTACTCCTTATACTATTATGGCCTTCACAATTCGCTCTTTATCTACTACATTCATAACTTGAACTTTTTGCATTCACATTCACATTACAATACATATATTTTCACACTTATATTGTACAATACATTACATATATATACCAATCCAAATTACATAATATCAAAGTTGTCCATGATACAAGTTAACACAAATATTACAAAGTTGACCCTTATGAAAATACTTAGGTTCTAAAGACTGACTCAGTGAGGTTCTAATACTTGAAATCCACTATTAATGGTCAACATTATCATGCACTTGGTAGACATAGAAGCTCGGTCCATACTGATCACTTTCAAGTAGTCTTGAACTCGGTCTGCACTAGTGACTCGGTAGATATTGTGCAACTTGGAAAATACTGAATCACTTGGTTAGCATAAAGTAGCTTGGTTAACATTGGCTTCGCATCACATGAACTATGAACTCGTTAGACAATGCAATGCTCAGTAACCACTGATAAACTCGATGTATAATAGAATGCATAGTTTGAATAGTTGGACTTCACACTAACTAAATCTTCTCAGTAACTACTAGGATTAGTCCAAAAAGACTCAATAGCAACTATGGAACTCAATGGCTATTGAATTACATGGAAAACATTGTAAACCATTCAATGAGCTTGGTAGCTATACAGAATCTAAATAAGTGTATGTCACTAATAACAAACTTGACTGATATGTCAACACTATCTTACCAAATTCCATAGTCAAATGTTCTTTTCAAATATCTAAATATTCTCTTTACTACTACAAAATGATACTCCTTAGGATCAGCTTGAAATCTACCTACACTCCCAATTGCATTTGCTATATTTGGTTTGGTGTGAGTAAGATACTGTAAACCTCCAATCATGGATCTATACTTCTTCTTCTCTACTTCAAGTGTCTCATTTTTGTTGGGTAACTTGTGACTAGTTATCATAGGTGTACCAAGAGGTTTACAAATTTTGAAACCAAACATTTTCAAAAATTCATTTAGGTACTTAGCTTGTGAAATGAAAATACCATCACTATTCAACATCATTATTCTATACAATCTACAATCCTAGCTTCATTTCTCCTATCATGCTCATTTCAAACTCATTCTTTATCTCTTCAGAAAACTTATCACTTGCTTCATCATTACCTCTAAAAATGATGTCATCAACAAATATTACTATTATTAGGAAACCATTTTCAACTTCTTTCATATACAAGTTACTATCTAGCATGCCTTTAGAAAATCTAAGCTTTGCCAAATTACTGTCCAACCTTGCATACCAAGTTTTAGGTGCTTGCTTCAGACCATATAGATCTTTCTTTAGTCTGCATACCATGTCTTTGTCTTTTGATAAAGGAAAACCTTTAGGCTACTTAGTATATGCCTCTTCTTCAAGTTCTCCATTCAAGAAGGTTGATTTAACATGCATTTGATAAACTTGAACTTCTTATTTGTTGCATAAGCCAAAAACATCCTTGTTGCTTTCATTCTGGCTACAAGTGCATATGTCTCCTCATAGTATATGCCTTCTTTCTATGAATATCCCTTGCAAATAAGTCTATCCTTGTTCCTGACAACTTCACCTTGCTCATTCATCTTATTTTTGAATACCCATTTGGTTCCTATCACATTCTTGTCTTTAGGTCTAGGTGTTGGTGTAAATAAGTATTTACTTATTACACTTACTTAAGTTTACTTAGGTTAATGCATTTATTATTTTATTATTTTTACTTGTGAGACACTTAGGATTTTGCATACCTTTTTGAGTTGTCATGTAGACAACATAGGAGTATGCAACTCTATTTTTGCACATGGTGTCTACAACACTGTTTTACGTGTCACACCCTTGTAGGCTTATCCTCTCATCACTGCACTTACTTTTGTGCTTCATGGAGGATAACCCATATCTAGTGGACATGTGCTTGGTTGTATGACACATCATGGTGCTGATTACAAGGCATTCTAGATGTATCTCAAAGGCCTTTATATACAGGCACTCCTAGTGTACTTTTACATTGCATATTGCATTAACTATGGCATATTGAATACATTGTCATTCTGATCATACTCTCTCTCTCTCTCTTTGGTCTATTGTGTGCTTGTGTTTGAGTTCTTATTTCTTGGGTGAATTTTTCCCTTAGGAAAATTCTTACATGGTATCAGAGCATAGAGACTTTCTCATCACATAGTCGTTTCAAGACCACACTTGCTTCATCACCTCAACCTGAATCCGAAGTGCTGCTGAAATTGAGAGCGTCAACAACCAGATCTGACCTTGCCATTGCATCCAAAATATTGAATTGGTGAAAATCAACTATAAACTCAGCTACCTTGGCCCAACATTGACCTTGAGGCCAAAAAAAAGTCAAATATATCGAAACCCAAAGGCCTTGATTTGCAGTATGGGTATGATCATTTTCGGATCTATTTAATTAATTTTTAGATCTGAATTAATTTTCATCTCTGTAATTATGGGCATTTTTTGAATTTATTTTTGAATTTATTTATTACCCAGTCAGAGAAAATATTTTTAGCCCAACCAGGCTATGACACCTCGGCTCGGCTCTGTATTTTGGTGGTGGATTTTATTAATATTTCGCAGGGCTTATATTTTAATTGGTGGGTATCCCTGAAAATAAACCTACGAACCATACCAATACTCCACATTTTCTACACACTGGCGAGCATTTTTTTGATGATATTATAGGCAACAAGCCTGGTGGCCCCTTTCCACATTATGGCAAAGTCCACCAGTGAGGGCAGTTTATCTTAACGTTCCTAGCCTTTTCCTTTTAACAAGCGCAGCTTCTACTTCCACTACCAATGTGGGACTAATTCCAAAAGTTCCCAGCGGCATCTTAAAAAATTATGTCATTGGGTTGCAAGTTTTTGGCAGACTATCATATCCCGACCACGTGATTGCAATTTTTTGGCTTTGCAGTTGTCTTTCTGATGATGATTGATTTGTAGCTTTTCTAGTGGTCCTTTTCAACTCTCGGTTGACCTGCATCTCGCTATCAAAGGATTTTTGATGACTATGACCTCTCATGCTACTCCACCTGGCATCATTCAAAGCTCATAGTGAGCAACAATTCTATTCAAGCTTCCCGCTTGCAGACCCCTGCGCCAGTACTACCACGCGGCAAACATTAATTGATTCATCCTACAAACTCACTTGGCATCTACACGAGGAGGACTCTTAGAGTTTTTAGACACATAGGAAATGACACATCAGCCTGGGATTGCCACATCACCCATGGAACCTGGTCATACGTGACACATCACAATTCCATATAGCATAGACTGACAGCTCAGCTGACACGTCACTAGGCAGACATTTTTTTTACGTCATCTTTTCTTGAGGTTAAAATTGATGGCTATTTGACCATCATTTCTAGGCATTCAACAATTGTAGTGACAGTCATTTGACCATCAAATTTAGACTCACATTTTTCCTTCTAGGCCCCTCTCCACATTGCTTTTCAATTTGGTAGCCTGACTTTGTGAGTACATATCTCTGACATTCAGACTACGATTTAGGTGCAATTGTTTTTGAAATTGGGTAAAATTTCTTGAATTTTCTAGTGGTGGTGTTCTTTTCTAGTTTTGGTGCACACATTTTTTATAATTTGCATCTTTTGGAGATTGTACTTGCATAATCCTATGTTTTGCAACTTCAAAAGCTCCGTATGGGCACATCTGATCACTATTTTAGGTTCCATTTTTTTTAAAAGTGTGTATTTTTTTGTCTACTTTCTAGATCTAAAGTTAGATTCTAAGGTTCAGTGGACCAATTTCTCAATTTTAGATTTAGGTCTTTTTCGACATTGTAAAGCTTTGATTCTTTTTCAGAATTTTTGTAAATATGAGCTACAATGCTTAAGTGACAGATTTAAGCCTCATAAGGTAGTTATAAAACCAAAATCATAAAGTCCACTTGGTTCATTTTGACAAGTGGCCCATTGTAAATGCACTACTTATAAAGTGCTAACAACATCCTTTTTGGGGGGGGGTTTTGATTGAGTGAAAAGGGGGGGTGTATACTATGTTTTTTGTGTCTCTCTCTTGTGCTCTTTTCATTTTCTACATCATGGGTTTTAAAATTCCTCCTCTAACTTCATGCAACTATTCTACATGGAAAGATATTGCATGGAGTAGATTAATGAAAAAAGGATATAGTCTTTATGTTGATGGTACAATTACCAAACCTACTGATGCTAAAGAACTCATTGATTGGCAAAGACAAGACCAACAAGCTTTAGGTGTTATCAAGAGTTTTTTACAAGGGGATCTTCTCTTTCACATTAAAAATTTTTCAGAATCCAAAGAAGCTTGGGATAAACTTGAACAATTGTATGGTAAAGTGGATGAAGAAAAGGGATTTTAGATTGAGGATGATCTACTTCTCTTGGATCCTAAGAATTACGACATAATTTAGGATTATGTCATTAAAGTCAATGAGTATAGAGAACTTCTTAAAGATCATGCAAATCCCATGAAGGATGATAGGTTGATTCATCACATCCTCAAGAGGCTACCTTCTGAGTACACCAACTTTGTTTTGAGTTTTAATACTTATAGGTTGACCATGGGATCTGCTTACCAGAAGCCTTCCTTTGATGCATTTTCAAACATGTTGATTGTTGAACAATCTCACTTGGTGGATTTTGGACTTCTCAAGTCATCAAAGACCAAAGCCTTAGTGGCTAGTGATGATCACAAATCTAGTCAACGGGGGAAAGCAACAACAAGAAGAAGAAGTGGAAGCAGAAAAAATAATCTAAAACACAACAATCCTCCTCTCAACAAGGTGGTTCTTCTTCAAACAAGAAAGTAAGTAATGAAAAGAAGGACAAACTTTTTTGTGCATACTACAAAAAGACAAATCATGACGAGCATCATTGCAAGACAAAAAGAATCGATGAGTTAGAAAATCTACTCAAGAAGAACCAGATTCAAGTACCAGGTACTTCCAAGGATTCAACTCCAACCTCTTTGAAGGGTAAAGGTCAAGCACTTATGGAAAACACAAATTCTTCTTTAGAATGGATACTTGACTCAGGTGCCTCCTACCACATGGGTTCTTCAAAGGATGACTCTTCTTCATTGAAGTAGTCAAAGGTGCCACACATCTTCATGGGAGATGATGCAAAGATGGAAGTTGAAGGGAAAGTATATGTGGAAATGGAAAATGGGGAATTCAAAGATGTTCTCCACATTCAAAATCTAAGCTCCAATCTCCTATTGATTTACCAAATCACTCACCTTAGAGATGGTCATAAGGTTGAGTTCCTTCCAGATTCAGTGATGGTGCGAAGTCTCAAAGATGATTCCTTGGTAGCAGTGGGGAAAGTCAATGATGACAAAATGATATATTCCTTCTCTCACTTTGTGCCTAAGAGTCCTTCCCAAGCCTTGTTAAATTACTCTACTTCATAGATCAACTTATGGCATAAGCAGTTTGGTCACCTTGACTTTCGCTCTCTTCAGCAACTTTTCTCAAAACACATGGTCAAAGGTCTACCTAATATCCACTTTTCTAAGGGAGAATTTTCATCTTTCTCATTGGATATGAATCTCAAGGAGAAGTATGATAAAGGGAAGTCTTCTCGAGCTCCAATTTTTCTTCAGTTAGTTCACATGGTATTAGCAGGACCCTTTGTAGTGACTTCAGTTAGCCAAGGCCACTACATACTCACATTTGTTGATGACTTTTTGAGATTCACTTGGGTCTGCTTCCTTCATCATAAGAGTGAAGTGGTTCATAAGCTTCAAGATTTTAAGACTCATGTTGAACACAAGTCAAGGAAATCCATCAAGGTACTGAGGGTGGACAGTGAGAACAGATATGTAGATAGAAGACTCAAGAACTTTTGTAGAATTGAGGGGATTGATCTTCAGAACTCACCAGCATTCAATCTGCACAAGAAAAATGTTGTAGCTATGAGGATTGGGACTCTCAAGACCATGGAAAGTTGCATGATTAAGGCCAAGTCTCTTGATCCTACACTTGAAGTTGAAGCCATTAGCAGTGCTACTCACATACTTAATAGGTCTGCTCATCCAGCCTTAGATGGAAAGACTCCTTTTGAGGCATGGTGTGGCAAAAAATTGATTGTGAGTCACCTTAGAGTCTTTGGTTGTCTAGCATGGGAAAACCTTTCCTCCAGGAGTTGCAAGGCACCGACACCTAGGCCTTGTGACTTCATCAGGTATGAAGACAATGTGAAGGCTTATAGAATTATGGATCTAGAGACTCATGAGATCTTTGTGGAGAAGGATGTACATTTTGAGGAAAGTTCATTGCACTTATCCTCTACTCCTCTTTGCACATCATACATAGTCAAAACTGATAGTGACACCAGCAATAGTGCTTCAACAGGTTCAGATATGTGGGGTTCTATCGACAGTTGTGGTGAGAGGTCACATTAGTCTAGTCCACATGCTTACCTTGCCACAATGAAAGGTCCAACATAGCATGGTACATCTTGTCTTCCACCTATAGCTTCAGTTGACTTGGTAGACATACTTGAGGACTTACATCTTCTCATTGATGAAGGTGATCCTTCTATATTTGTTGTGAGGGCTGACTTTGACCCTCATGTCCATTTGCTACATGATCAATCTGCTTTGGTTGGAATGATTGTGGATCCTTATAAATAACAATTAGTGGAGGTCTCTTTGTTAGTAGAGGAGATATATGGCTCAGTGGAATAGGTTCAACAGACATTTTTGACTGATCTACATTCATTCTTTTCAACACAGTTGGAAGGGGTGAACATCAGCATTAGTATAGGGATACTTGAGTAGGTTTTAAGGCCAACATACATCTTTAGGAGTGTACCTTTTCCTTTGTTTCTTCCTAAGGGGAGGAACACCATTCTGCATTCATGGACTAGCTTCTTCATTGGAGCAGCTTTCACTTGTTGTCATTCTTCTTTTGGGGGGGGAGCCTATTCTGTCTCTCTTCCTTCTTTCATTCTTTTATGTATATACGAGATGTATGTCATAATGGGGGGGTCTTGATTACTCCATCCATCGATGCATCCTATTTATCTCTATTTTTGGGGGAGCATTTTCCCATGAGGTTTTTCCTCTTTCCCCGCTTTATGAGAGATTTGCATTTTCATTATGTACATGGGTACATAATATGGCATAGTAGCTGGGACCCATCTTGCATCTTCATCCTAGTTTTTAAGCTTAAGGGCATTTCCCTAAGTTGCACTTAAGGGGGGGTGTTGGTGTAAATAAGTATTTACTTATTACACTTAAATTTTCTTAGGTTAATGCATTATTTATTATTTTATTATTTTTACTTGTGAGACACTTAGGAGTTTGCAGACCTTTTGAGTTGTCACGTAGACAACACAGGAGTACGCAACTCTATTTTAGCAATGGTGTCTACAACACTATTTTTTGTGTCACACCCTTGTAGGCTTATCCTCTCATCACCACACTTACTTTCATGCTTAATGGAGGATAACCCATATCTGGTGGACATGTGTTTGGTTGTATGACACATCATGGTGTTGATTATGAGGCATTCTAGATGTATCTCAGAGGCCTTTATATATAGGCACTCCTAGTTTACTTTTACATTGCATATTGCATTAACTATGGCATACTGAATACATTGTCATTCTGATCATACTCTCTCTCTCTCTTTGGTCTACTGTGTGCTTGTGTTTGATTTCTTAGTTCCTGTGTGAATTTTTCCCTTAGGCAAATTCTTACACTAAGAACTAACTCCCATGTATCATTCTTCACAATATGATCTAAGTCTTCCTTCATTGCTTGAATCTAATGATCATCTTTACATGCTTTATTTTCACTCTTAGGTTCAACTTGACATATCAAATAGATCTCCTCATTTACTCTATTTCTTGTCATCACACTTTTTTCTTTGCTTCCAATTATCTACTTAGGAGGATGATTCTTCATAAAATTCCTATTAAAGGTAGGAGTTGACATCTCAACTATTATATCATCTCCAGGTTTAGATCTTTGCTCAATAGTTAGCACACCATTCTACGAATCATTGTTAGTCTCAAAGAGAACTTCAGCATTTTGTCTAATAATTCTAAAATTATCTTCTTCTTCATCTAAATTATAATCTACCATATTTTTCTTAGTCCCAAAATTTTCATCAATCCTTACATTTGTGCATTCAACTATTGTCTTAGTTCTATAGTTAAAACATTTGTATGCCTTTATTTTTAATGAATAACCAAGAAACATACCTTCATCACTTCTTGGATCAAACTTACTAATATAATCATCTCTCTTAATATAACATTTTCTCCCAAATATCCTGAAATACTTAACTGGTGATGAATGGCCAAAACATAGTTCATAAGGTGTCTTGTTCGTACATTTTCTAATCTATACTTTTTTTAGAGTGTATACTATTGCATTGACTGCTTCTCTCCAAAATGTCTTAGAAACATCATTCTCAAACAACATCTCTCTTTTTACTTCTACTACTGAATTATTCCTTCTTTTAGTAATTCAATTCTACTCAGGTGTTCTAGGTGAAGATAGTTGTCTTTTGATTCTATTCTCTTCAGAAAATATGTTAAATTCTCTATAGGTGAATTCTCCTCTCTTAGATCTCAAAAATTTTGTCTTAACACCAGATTCATTCTCAAATCTATTCTTAAATATCTTAAACTTCTCAAAAAATTTAGATTTCTCATTAAGAAATGTTTCTAGTGAAATCATCAACAAAAATCACAAAGTACCTTTCACCATACCCTATATTAGAAAAGGGAAAGGGTAGAATACTCTTGTTCTAGAAGGACCACTCAGATCTGTGTGGAAAATCTCCATCTTCTCTGTAGTAATGAACTTCTTGCTAGGAAATGATACTTTATTTTGTTTAGCCAAAATACATTATTTACACACAACATTAGTAGGCTTTGTAATCTTAGGCAAGTCTTTGACTACAAATGTGATACTAATCTTCACAAGACTATCAAAGTTTATGTCATAGAATCTTCTACGCCACAGCCAACTATTTTCCACTTTAGCTACCAAACATGTCATTTCTATAGGATTCAACTAAAATACATTACTTCTAGATCTTGTGCCTATTCCAATCAGCTTACCTAATCTATCTTTGATAATGTAGGTATTCTCAGTGAATTGTAACTAATAACCCTTATCCACCAATTGTCCAAAAGTCAAAAATTTATACTTTAATCCATAAAAAAAATAAACATCATTAGTGTTAGTCTTACCATCTAGAGTAATGGATCCAATTCTTGTTATATGATAGGTTGGATTGTTACCAACTCTAACAATACCTCCATTATGATTCTTGAACTTAACAAACTTATTCATATCACCAATCATGTGATGTGAATAACCACTATCAATTATCTAATCAAATTTATTTTCCACTTAGGAAATTAGAGCTCTTTCTTCTCTAATTTCTTTATCAAGATCATCTTCCTTGATAGCCACAAATCCCAGTTCATCATCACTTTCACTTTGACCTTTCTCATCAAATTCTTCATCTTCATTTGCATATTAAAAAAAATCTATCTCTATCTCTTCTAGGCTTAAATTTTTCCATATACTTTATCTCTCTTTTGGGAAATTTAGATGCATAATGACCAACTTCATTACAAGTCCAACATTTAAAGATTTTCTTGTTATCTTTTTCTTTTCTCACAAGAAGGGCTATTCCTTCCTCAGTCTCCTTGTCTTCATCAAATTTGTTGCTACCTACAAAATCTCCATGTTTACTTGCAATCATTATCAAATTAGTTCAAATGTTTAGGGTACTAAAAGTTGTTTTGACTCTAGCTAGATCTCCAAACTGACTCAGATCTACTTCTATAGATTATAATCTTCCAAGCAATATTTCCTTTCTAAAATCTTTAGTGCAGGGCATTACTAGCTAAATCATCTAAGCTACTTGCTTGAATGGTGGTGTCAAGCTTTTCAAGATCTTCCATATTAATTCATCTTCTTCCTTGGTTCCACCATGAGACTAAATTCTTGCAATAATTTTTAATATTGTACCAATATAACTTCTTACAGATTCATCTTCCATCATCTTAGCATCTTGAAATTCACATATCCAATTTTGCAATCCCATTCTCTTTGCATGTGTGTTACCTTCAAAAGTAGATTCTAATGCTTTCCAAATTTCATAAGATGTTTCAAGTAACTTTACCTAACCATATTCATTCTTTGGAAGAGCTAATAGTAAAGCTTCTCTAGCTCTCATGTTACACATGAATAAATCTCTCTCTTATTCACTGCATCCTTTAATCTTTTCTTCTTCAACAATTTTCTTCTTACTCTTTATCAAGATCCAATATCCTAGACCCATGCAAAATAGCTTAGTCCTCATCTTCTCCTTCTAACTATCATAGTTGGCCCCATCAAATCTATGACTATCCTTTCTAAAAATATTTTCCATTGATCTCCCAAAGATGTTAAGCTTATCCTTTAAGGACCTGATGCTATGATACCAATTGTTTGAATATCTAGTCCACTGATATAACTGAGGGGGGGTTGGGGTGAATCAGTTATCTAGCTATTATTTTCCATCGATCTCTATAATTGGGGGGGGGGGGGGGGGGGGGGGGTGTTGGTCTGGGGTGAATCAGTTATCTAGCTATTATCACAATTATCAACCTTAAACAAATTTAACCATATAAGTAATATAAAATGAAACCACAACAAGATACTCATACATAATAACACTAGATATGTTAACTAGGGAAATTATTGAACAAAGGGAAAACCCTGGTGGGGATGGTACCCACAAGATGATGTACTAATATAAATATTCCTTGTTAGAGGATGAACCCTGTTACGAGTCTATGAATACATTCAATACATATGAGTCCCTATTAGTAGACTTTGAATCCCTATTAGGAGATTCCAACCCTATTAGGAGTTGTGTCAACCTTCTTAAGAGTTGTGAAAGTCAATTGGACCTACTGCCCAAATAGCTTCAAGGGAAAGACCAATGAATCCATTTTCCAAATCAGCTTTGTATTATTCCTTGCAAAATAATAGAAATGAAATGTACTTCCTTCCTCTTCCTCTTTCATGTCAACCAAATCTCTTCTCAACCAAATCTCTTCTCCTTCTAATCTTGTAACCATATCAACACTCGCATCCAATAATCCACTAGTACAAAAACAACAATATATGATTAAAAAATCTACTAAATTTGTATATATGTGACTAAAATTAGTCACGTGGCTAATAGTAGTTAATATTCAGTCATTTATAATGCTACTAATTTACTACTAATGATTTTAGTCACTTATTTGATCACTAATTTTGATCATCAATTTAGTCACATATTTATTGGTATATTCAATCACATATTTAGTCATATATTTGATAGTTGATTTAGTCACATGTTTAGTGGTATATTTAGTAGCATATTTAATCACATATTTAGCCATATGTTTGATAGATGATTTAGTCAAGTATATTTAGTAGCATATTTAATCACATATTTAGTATATTTACTCACATATTTGGTAGTGTATTTAGTAGCATATTTAATAGCATATTTAGTTACATATTTGGTGGTGTATTTAGTAGCATATTTAATAGAATATTTGGGTCACACATTTAGTAGCCTATGCAATAGCATAATTAGTCACATATTTGGTAGTGTATTTGGTCATAATAGAGCATAATGGAATCGAACCACCATCCTCCTGCTTGTAAAGTAGGTGCTCTTCCATTGAGCTAACACCCTTTAAAGAATACATAATAAATTATTCTTTGTCTCATTTCATTCTGAATATAGCACCCAAAAAGGTTATGGCTCTGTATTTCTTGAAATGGGGGGCAACAAGGTAACATCTAATCAAGATGATAGTTTAAAGGCTCCTTTTATTTCAAAAAATAATTCTAGTTTGTCAAACATAATTCAGCCAAAGGAAAAGGGAATTTGGGTAATAGATTTCGAACTTAAAAATATATCGTTTAACTTTTATTTACTATTAATTCCTATTTCAAAGTAGCTACATCACACAAGCCTAGGCTTGTATTTTGACTTCTCAAATTAGGTTAAACATGTTTGCAATACACCAAGGTAGTTGTCTAAGTGAAGGTATTCTAAAGGCTTTAAGGGTTCTTGAAAAGTTGATAAAATTTGCCTCTAAGAAAAAAATTCATGTACATGAAAATGGCTTTCCTTAGTAGCCACTAAGATAATGTAAAAAATGGACAAAAAATTATTTGCAAGCAATGATTTCTATTTGCATGTGGTATTAGAGGGCGTGAAGAGTTCTTGATGTGATATATTAAATTAAGTTATTGGGCATGATTCATTTAGAAAAAAATTCGTGACCTTTTTTTTTCAAACAAAAGCCATTGCAAAAAAAAAAAATAGTACAAGCATGCATCTAAGAAACATTGTTGTTTCTGGTAAACTAGACAAAGTATTAAACAAGCAATACCTTGACTCACACTCAATTGTTAGAGTCGATTCAAGTAACCTAAGAATCTTTGGACAATAATTATCCAAAATATTGGGTAAACACAAATAGCTACTCTTTCACATTTTCATACATCAACATATAAAATACATCTTTCAATTCTTAATCAAGTAAACTAAAACAATTTACTTATGCTATTGTAGAAGCTAAAACATATAAAGATTTTGATAATAATATATTTCACATGCTCCATTGGATCTTGCTACAAGGGACTAAAGTGCAATAAGTGTGTTGATATTATAAGAGATGAAACTCTATATATCTTAATCAAATTAAAGAAATTATGCAGCCACAAATAGCTACAAAGATGAATTTTTATTCTTTGATGAAATTTATTTGTTGTTTAAGTTGAGGATCACAACTTAGGAAACTAAAGTGATGCAAGTATAGTGATGCCTAACTATATATAGATTATTTGGCATTAATGTCAATCAAGGCATAAGAACAACTATTTGTGCATAGATTCTCATATATGATGCTTCTTATGGTCAAATTTTGGTGCATTGCAAGACTTTTCATGGCCAAGTCATGTTCTAAAAATTGCATTGCCAATAAAAAAACATATTGGTACTTCTACTAGTGCAAAGTCCCCAATTGAAAAATCATAAATCCAAACACAAATCAAGGAGTTTGCAAGAACTCAAAATAGTAGATTGATATACAAGAACTTATAAAATCAAGAACAAAAAATATGGATATACAATAAATTACCTTGAGACAAATTGAAGCATTTATTGAGCTTGAGGATGCAAATGAACCAGACTCCATGCTAATGGATCTTAATCTAGCTAACCTCAAAGGGGATGGCCCTAATTTGACCATGATCAAAGAAATACCATTGGAAGATAATCACACTACTACCCAAGAGTTGGGATCATGTGCTGGGTGGGGAAACATATCTCTTTCTTGAGGAAGTAGGTATTTTATTCAATAGAAAACTAGAAATATGATTCAAATGGGCTATATTCAGACAATAATTGTATGCAACATGGCTATATTTATTGTTTGTAGTTAACTCATAAAGATTTTAATGAAGTAATCATTCAAGTACAAGTGAGAAAGAAGGATAGCTTGAATTACTATGCATAGACCTATGATCAAATAATCTTACAGTTGCAACTCATATTAAAAAGATATTTTAATATTTCAGTTCATCTTGAGGTCATACACAAGTGATCTTAAAGTGCTCAGAACATAAAGTATATTGATTTGTAAATTTTGCAAACTAATACACAATAAGAAAATCCCTTGAAAGATTTAAGCTCAAAACCCAAAACGACTTTGCTATCTAGACTATTTACCATTGTGAGCTTACCAATGAGAATGAAAATTAAAAATCGCAATACTTGTCAAAATTTTTGGTTCCAATTGCATCAAACTCATCTTTAAATATGGAACAATGAGCTTTCTCTTTTGCAATGGATGCCTCCAAACATATTCGTTATATCCATGGAAATTCAAGTAGAAGGCTTGAGTTGGATAAATAAAGTTGGAGGAATATTGTAGATGATAGTTTAGAGTTGGTAAATCTTGTCATTGTATTGAAAAATTGCAATGACATATTATGGTCATCTATTGAAAATACTTCTAGTTCTCCATAGGACCCTTTGTTAAAGGGTACATAAAGGTGATCCATTAGAACTTCTATTCAACATTGTTCACAACAAAAAGAAAAGACTTTTCCATCCACCATATTAAGTCATTTAAATGTCTACAATATTATTAATTTCTTGTAGGAAAATGTTGAAATTCCCATGTTTATGTAGACTTGAACTCATTAATGGAATCTATAGCCCAAACATTGGCTGAAAGGAGGTTGCCTTTGCTCATGGTATTGACAATTATGTAGCATAAGAGTATATTATGCCACATGGAAAAATGTGTTTGCACTGCAAAAGATCTAGTTGCTGGCAAACAGCAATGGTACAAGAATGTAGACCATGCCAAGGGAAGTATTGGTATGCAATAAAAAAAGTTGTCAAATGGAGGATACCTCTATTCATGGTACTGATAATTATGCAACATAAGAGTATATTAAGCCACATGAAGAAACATGTTCACACTAGAAGAGATCTAGTTGCTTCCAAATAGTAGGGGTAAAGTGTTGTAGACCATGCCAAAGGAAGTATTGGTATAAAATTAATAAAGTTTTCAAACCACTACTGAAGCTTATGTTAAAACTTAAAAGTGATTTGGCCTATTTATAATGACGCCCTTCTATATCTACTCATATTTCTAAATTTTTATTGGTCTTTACAATGGGATATGGTCAATCATACTTAGTAAGAAATTGTTCCAATATTCTATTGTGCTATACCTCATAACTACTTTTACGCAAATAATTCTTTATCTGGGTTGAATAAAAGTATAGTTGAAATGCCTTATTTTAGCTTTCAAGTGTGATTTCAACAAATTTGAAATAATTACAAATGTGTAGTTCCAATCTTTGCTTGTAAAATGTAATGTTTTATCTTTGAGGCATGATTTCAACAAATTTGAAAGAATTACAAATGCATGGTTGAAATATTTGCTTGTAAAATCTAGTTCTAGTATCAATTTCCTTTTTTTTTAAAGCAACTAGTTAATACAACACTTGATGTTAAGTATAACATACAATTCCAATTATTAGGCTATGCAAGATTTATAGATTATAGAAAAAATAACGATTAACTTACCTCACTATTTGGAATGGGTTGTAGTCCTGATCATGTTATTGAGGTTGGAACTTGGTAAAATCTTGGCAAGTTGTTTTTCTTTAGACTAAGACTTGGACTTAGTGGAGAAACTCAATAAAAACTCATAAATAAAAATATACATACATACATACATACATATATATATATATATATATATATATATATATATATATATATATATATATATATATATATATATATATATATATATATATATATAACATTTTAAATTATTTTTAAAAAAATTTATGTTGATTTCATGTGTTTTTGGCAAATACATATGCATGGTTCCAATCTTTGATTTTCTTTCATTGATTTTTGGGTATATTTCTTTATATTTGTCAAGTGCTACTAGTTTTCCTTTATAAATAGACAT
This sequence comes from Cupressus sempervirens, assembly GCA_028749045.1. Taxonomy (NCBI): domain Eukaryota; kingdom Viridiplantae; phylum Streptophyta; class Pinopsida; order Cupressales; family Cupressaceae; genus Cupressus; species Cupressus sempervirens. The sequence goes on from CM053788.1 coordinate 180,994,544, forward strand.
TTTTTGGAAAATGAAGTGGTTCTCTTGTTTCCTTAGTTGAAAACTCATGAAACCTTGGGAAACAAGAGTAGACTCACTATACTTTAGAATGCAAAAGGTTGGAGCTAGGAAAATTTAGTTTTTGAATTTTGCCAGCAAGCCCTAGGAAAGTTTAAGATGAATCTAGCTAGAAGTCAATAAAAATAATGTGCCTAGCAAATGTATAAGCAACAAGATGTTGACATGGTTTCTTGTGCAAATGAAAGGGTAATGATTAATTCTCCTTAAATGGAAATGGAAAGATTCCACCAATCCAATGAAGGATGTTACCAGTCCATTTGATGCATATAGCCAAGAAAGGCTTTAAACCCCTTAAAACCCTCCATTTTTGGGATTGGATTGTACAAATAGAGTTGGAAAGTCAAACCTCCAAAATCCTTTGAAATGTCCAAATGGGTATCATGAATGGTGATTATATTGGTAGGTTATTAAGCAATTTTGCAAGTTATAGGTCAAAAATCTAAATAGGAGGGCTAATTACAAGGGCTACTAGGAGCAAACAACCAATTCAAGGATGAAATGGAGTTTGGGGTTGTTTTAGTTGATCATTTGTGATCAAAATAAAGTTGAAGAAACCTTACTTAACTTCCCCTAAGACCTTGCAAAACAAGGAGCAAGTTCAAGCAAAGTAGAACCTAGAAACCATGTTGGTTAAAGTAGGTAGTTTTGGTGTCGAGCAAAACCTCATTATAAAGTTGAGTGAGGAATGTTAAATAGGGTTGGGTGATGATACAAGGGACCCATTAGAACTATCACGAAGCCTAGAATAGTGATTGTGAAGTTCCATTTGAATTCACATCATAATATTATAGGGGTTGTTGGATCATTTGATGTAATGGGATCAAGGATCACGTTATATAAGTCATATTGGCATGCATGCCCTAAAAGGTCTATTGTAGCGATTAATGGTAAGGTTGAGGGTTTTAATAATAAATCATATTTGTAATGTCAATTTATGACCAATATGATGTAATGGGGGGTATATAAAGTTTGAATAGTTAAATGTTTTCAAAGTTGACAATTTCATTGTCTACTTGGCAACACAAATCTGAAGATAATCCAATATAACCTAGCATGGGGCAGTTAGTTAGGGAGTTGTGGTTAGTTGTGTAATTTTGTAAAGGCTTATTAAAAATTAGAGCACCCAAGAGAATAGAGAGAAAAGGAAGATGGGTCATGTCAAAATTGTTTTCCATTTTTTACAAACTACACAAGAGGAGTAGACTGACTATGGGTGTGGAGATTTTGCAAGTATGTGCTCTTATATATACACTAGTAAATTAGGGGGTGGTTGGTAGAGTGTTCTAGTTGGCCTATTCCAAGCTGAGGTGCCAAAGACATGCAAGTTTGATATGGAAGTAAATGTTGTGTAGGAATATACTAGTAATGTTAGTTTTGTCTGGACTAACAAAAATCTAAATCAAATGTTTATGGAAAGTGGTTCATGTGATTGTAACTTTTCTATATAGTAATTTATCTCATAAGTTTGTAACTATGCAGTGTATAGAAAAAATGGAAGGTAGATCCAAGAAATTAGGGCAAGTTCCCACTTAATAGGATATGCAAACCAGTAAGTGACACATGATGATATATTGTTCTTGTCTCTTTCCAACATTTAGTGAAAGTGTTAGGCTAATCTATAAAGCAAGGTAGCTTAATAGCTAATAGGAAATATGAAATAGTTAAGTGACATGTGATGATTTATTATTGATCTATGGCATATTCTATTATACTAGAGTTATAATGTATTCCTATGTCTATAACTCTATATCTAAATGTTTAAACCTTTGTCTATATTTTTATTGAAATAACACCTAATCAAATTAAGAATATTTTGTGTTTGTCTATAATTCTCAAGGTTATTGTATTTGCCTTTATTATAGGAATTAGATAAGAAAAGCACTGACCTCTTGTTCTACATCTTGAATTAGTTCCTTAAGACTGGATTTTATAAAATCATGTTGTGATAGAAGTTGTTGTCTAAGAGCCAATACATCCACCATCCTCTAAAGAAGTTGCATTAAGATTGGAATACATTAAAACCAGCATAGCATTGGGAATAGAAAGAAGCCATTTATATAATCTCATTCTGAGTTTTAGGTTTTAAGAGCCATAACTGTGGCTTATTTTAAAAACTAACCATAGCAATTAAAGGATGCATGAATAATTCCACCAAACAGGCCTATGTAATTGTGAGAATAATTGATAAAACATCGTATTAGTTGTCAAGATTGATTAAAATATTTACTCATTGAATATAGATCTAGGAATTACATTGTTCTCTCATCTATCATGTTGAAAAGAAAAAAAGGGTAGAAACAGGGACAAGATGATGCAAGAGAGATTAAATAAAAGAAAATACTAAAAGGAAAAGTGAAAAGATACGATGGCCTTTTCTATTGATGAAAATGGTAGTGTTGAGAGTCAAGACAATTACCAATGACCAATTCATATGTAATTTTAATAACACTAATTAGGCTATATAAAAATCTACTATGTTACTTCTACTATAATACAAAGTGGTTAGTGTTAGCTTAAAGAATAAATTTGACAACTGAGTGTCAATACACTTAACCAAGATCAAGAATAGGTGCCGAGTGCAATAGATGCCGAGTAATCTTCAAGTGCCAAGTAAAGTGTAGGTGTCGAGTAAAGTGTAAATGCTGAGTAAAGTGTAGGTGCCGAGTAAAGTGTAAATGCCGAGTGAAGATCAGGTGCCGAGTAAATTTTAGATGCCGAGTAACACAGTTTTGTGTAAGTGTCGAGTAACTTAGTAGAACAGCATGTGCTGAGCAACAAAAATATTTTAGGAGCCGACTAATCCAGGATATCAGCATAAGAGTTTGGAATCGCACAAACTATGATGAAAATAGTCTTTACAGCCGACATAAGGAAATCTCGAAGGATTTAATGATCAGATCGAATCTTTTATATTTCCTATGTAATTTGCATGCAGCCAATAAGAAAAATGATAAAGGCATGCAACCAATCAGCAAAAGATAAGTATTAAGTGGAAATGAAGATTGAATATGGATCGTAGATCCAGACCTAACCCTAAATCCTTGAATGTCTTTATAAGGAAGACGATATCTCATAGAGAAGACATGATAGAGAAGACATGATAGAGAAGATATGATAGAGAAGGAGATGATGAAGATGATGATATAGAGGAGAAGATATAGAGTGGTTGATATACTATTTTCAGAAGCGAAAGATATCAGATCACAAAGGATCAAGATCAGAAGAAGCAGAATAGAGCTAGCATTCAGCAATCAAGGATTGTAAACTAGCAAGTTCGTTTTACCTAATACTTTCTAGCCATTGTATTAGCATGGAAATCCTATGGTGATAGGTTAGCTTAACAGCTATTTCATTGATCCTAGAGATAGGTGAGTAAATCCTTTAACAGGGTGACACTTCATGTTAAGTGTTTGTAAATCCTCTAACCAGGTCACTATTGACACAGTGTAAAGCCTTTAACAGGGCAGACCTTTAACAGGGCAAACCATCAGAAGTGGTTAAACAATATTGCTGCAGTAATTTTTGTGGGTATCATCCCCACCCTAGTTTTACCTTCTTATTCCTGGAGGGTTTCTGGGTTACCAATTTCAGGTGTTATGTGTTATTGATGCATGTGTTAGTTTCATGTTTACTGTATTTACATGCATGCAATTTATTTCCACATAAAAGTTTTATAGGACAAATTTTAGTACTTCTGATTCACCCCCCCCTCTCATAAGTACTTTTTCCACATTTGAATATTCCAACAATTGGTATCAGAGAGTTACCAGGTTCTCATAAGGAAAAGTTTAACAGCTTGGAGGAAAAGATCTAGAGATGGAAGCTTTCAAACTTGGAAAGATCATTGAAAATCAGGTGATAGATGTGCAACTTGCTCTGCATAGCTTGGAGGAATTTAGAATCAATTTGAGAAACTCATTTAAAAAAAGGAAAGATCTGGCCATAGCTGAAAATGATATACACTACAAGGAAATTGATACCATCAACATATTTTCCAATGGAGATATCAAAGAGTTTGATGCAGCAATAGTAGAACTGATGGAGAAAAGCAAAATTCAAGCAAAAGAAATTAGATCTCTCAAGATGGAACATGAATCACAAACCATAATGATATGTGAAATTACAGAACAAAAGAAAAGAGCAGTTGATGATAAGGTCATGATGGAAAATGACAAAAGGAATCTCGCAAACAGACTTGAAGAAAAATGTACTGAACTGACAAGGATCTCAAACATGCAGATGGATACACTTGCTCAAATGATGAACCTTCATCATGAACTCAATGTGAAGGACATTGAGATCTCTACTCTGAAGATACAGAATGAACAAATGCAGAATGAATTGAACAGAGAAAAAGAGGTAGCAGAAAATCTCAACAAGTCAAGTGAAGCCATCAAGTATTTTGAACAGTTGTTGAAAACTCCAAGATCTGCCCATGATACATCAGGACTTGGTTACAATAGCACTGAAGTTGGAGAATCATCAAAAAGTTCTGAACAAAGAAGTGACAAAGGTAAGAATACTAAACCCACTTGTCATTATTGTAATAAGAAGGGACATACTGCTAATGTGTGCAAGAGCAAAAGATTCAATCAACCAAACACACCCAAGAGTAAGAGTTTCTGTCACAAGTGCAACATGCAAGGACATATGACACAAGATTGCAGATCCAATTTCACAAGGACTCAGAGATTTGATGGACATTGTTATAATTGCAATAAGTATGGACATAGGGCATTTGAATGCAGATCAAAACCTATGTGGACATCAAATCAACCAGCAAAAATAGAAGGAAAAGAAAGTCATCATCATTGGGATTATAATACTAGGTACAATTGTCATTATTGTCAAGAATATGGACATACACCACAAAATTGCATAAGAACACATTTCAGAGGGAACTACAAAAGATGGTTGAACCAAACCACATGTTTTAGTTGTCTGAAAACTGGTCATATCAGCAAAAACTGTCCTACAAGATCAAAGGCACCCAAATCTGAAGAGAATAAAGGCAAAGAAAAGATTGATATTGAAAAGATAAGGGGGAAAATGAACAAGACTTGGAAAAAGAGAGATGAATGCAATACATCAAGTGAAGGGATCACTTCACCCAATGGGTCAAGTGATCACAATTCATCAAACTAAGCATGAGAAGTGTATGGGACTGATATACAAAGTTATATCAGACATCAGTCCCAAGACAAAGAAGCAATTCAAAGTATAAATCTACATGAAACAAGATGTCAAGACAAAAACTAAATGTTGATGCCGAGCTACCTTTGGATATCGAGTCAAAACTCAAAACAGATGCCGAGCTCCCAACAGCGACTGAGCTGATAACCAATGCCGAGTTTTTAAAAAAAAAAAAACTCCAATGGAAGCCGACTAGAAAGGAAATTTAGTAGACGCCGAGTTAGGTTGAAATTTCTTCAGAAGCCGAGTTGGAAGTTGAGCATTTAATGCGATGAAATCAGGGTATATTATCGCGATTTCAATCAGTTTTTTGCATCGCGATCAAGAAGCAAAGCCAAAAAAGGAGCGGAGAAGATCAAGAAAAGTTCAAAAGCAATTCGTGAAAGATTCCAACAATGATCTCGTCGATTCAAGGTATTTCTCTTAAGTCCCAAGCTACGTAGGTCTCTCAAACTTGTTTGAATTATAAAACCCTAGTTTGGAAAACAATGGCATCCGAGTCAAGAACCACCAAGGGTTTAGAAAGCCATGAAGTTCAGTTGGTCAGCAACGAAGTAAAACAACCTGAATTTAAGCCCATACCTAAAGTAGCATACAAGAATGATCCTGCAGGTGCATTATCAGTTATTCCGGATAAAGTTGTTATGGTAGAAGATGTTCATAGATGCTACAATTGTAAAATTGGTGCCATAGGAGACTTAGAAATTCATAATGCATATGATAAATTATTTGAAAACAAAGTACTGAAAAATGTGTTTTCCATTGTAGAAAGAAAAGGATTAACCAAAATCCTAGCATTTCCGACTGTCTTCAAAACATAATGGGTATGGATAGTTTTGAGCCGAATACATAATGAAGCTTTTTGGTTAGAGTCAGGGCCAGTAAAATTCACCAAGAAAATTGTTCATAGGGTTACTGGTATTCCAACCCTAGATCGGCCAAAGACCTTGCGAAGTGACAAAAGGGAAGTAATTGAGAGAAATACAGGTGCAAAATGGAACAATAGAGGGATGACTATCGACACAGTAACTAATCCTCTACTAGACTTTGCTGTAAGAATTATTTCACACAAATTCTATCAATCAAGTAGATTAAATAGTGTACCTTGTATAGCAGTTGATGTTGCATACAAGATAATAAAAAGGGATGACACTTATGATCTGGCAGAGCTCATGTTTCAACAGATTAATGAAAATATGGGAGCTATAAGGAAGAGCAAAGGAGCTCAATGTAAATTTGGATCAGTTTTGATATGTATGTTTTTCTATCCGATGAAAGAATTTCCTTCTATAGGGAAAGTTAAATGGAATCCAGACAAAACAATTATTGAACAAATTAATGGATACATTGAACAGATGGGTGAAAATTTTGATGCCCAAATGACTGGTTATTTTGAGGACTTCAAAAAGTCCATGAAACAAAGAATGAGAATTCTAGTTTCAATGACTGAGAAATATGAAAAAGATATTTGTTTTCTTGTAGATATAGATTATACTTATGTGCAAGCAGTTATACCTAGAATAAGATGGCTTAGGCCACTAGGATATGAACTTGATGTTGATCAAGCCTCTACAGCAATAACAGCCTTACTTGTAGAAGAAGTAGACAAAAATGCAAAAATCTTTGGAACTTATGATGTTGTCAAATCAAAGATAATAACAGAGTTGAAGACTGCTTCAACAGTAAAGAAGAAAGAGAAAATGGTAAGACAAATCAAAAGAAAGTTTGGTATAGAAGAAGAAGGGACAATAAAAGAAGAAGGAGATGACATTGAAAAAGAAGAAGAAGTCATTGAAGAAGAAGAAGACAAACTTCAGGATCAGACTCAAGGGTCAGAAGGAGACAAAGAGGAAAGTGTTGAGGTTGAAGTAGCCAAGGAAGCACCAGTCAAGAAAAAGACCACAACTCCATCTGCTCCTAAATCCAAGGGGAGGAAAGTAGCTACCCCAGCACCAAAAAGACCAACCACAAGGGCCACAACTCAAAAAGAAAAAGAAGAGGCTAAAGGGAAGAAGAAAGACTCAAAGAATACTACTGCTGAGTCAAAGAAGAGGAAGTTCATTCCCCGGCCTGAAACATATGAGGAGGAAACAAAGTCAGAAGACAACAGTCAATCTCAAGAGGTAAGACAAATACCCCAGATTGATGTTGATAAATTATGTACAGAAATTAGAAATAATGATTTGAAAGGATTAAAGAATCTAAATTTTTCTAAGCTCACCAAAGGAGAGCAAAATAAATTAGAGGAGTCTGTGTATGCTATGATGGCTGAATATAAGCACACACCTCTAGAATTAGATGACTCTATGCCGAGAGAACTGTATACAATCATAGAGGATAAATGGCATTTTTGTTTACAAATGGAAAAAGAAATAAGGGAGTCAACATTGGCAAGATTGTTGCTTGATTTGACTAGAGATCAAATAATAAATGCCATAAAAAGGCATAATAACAGATTCACTCCCAAGTATAGAGCATTCAGTATTCTACAGAATAAAATTGAAGAGGTAGTTACCAAATCCACAAGATTGTGGAAAATAGTTTACAAGAAGATTGAAGATGTATATAATGAATAATATAAGGTAGAAGCAATTGCCAAGATAAAAGAAAAGGGAGCATCAGAAATAAAAGAGAAGAAACTAGTGGAGAAGGAGAGTAAAGGAGAAAAGGAAGGAGAGGCACTCAATGAGGAGAAAGAGGAAGAGAAAGATACAGCTGAGCCACAAGATCAAAGTATGCAAGACATATAGGTATCTCCTCCTAGTCCTCCTCATGCCACCATCACACCTACAGATTTCATAAAAATAAAGGATGTTACAAAAATTTTAGGTCAAAACATCAATCCATTAACTGTAGAGGATTTGGAAATCCTTGACCAATCATCTTTAGTAGCAAAATTAAGTTCAAATCCTATATTGGTCAGTGTTGATGAATTACAGAATCCAGAAGTCAAAGCAAAAGCAAGGGTAAAAGCACAAATGCCACCTTTGATCACACAAACTACTGGTATTCTATTCCTTCCACCACCACCTTCACCAAGTATAAGTACTGATACACTCCAAGTGCCAAGTATAGCAACAGGGGAAACAAAAGAAAAATCTGAACAGCCACCAAGTTCAACCCCATCTAGCATTCAAAAAGGGGATACTCAAGCTGAAGAAAAAGAGACACAGAAAAAGGAGGAGACTACAATACAAACACTGGTTGCATTACCCAAATCTGGGACTCCAACACAAACTCTTCAGTAGTCGAGCACAGATGGATTACAGCTAAAAATTAGAACACCAGGCTTGAGTTCATCAAAAGCAGTCAGGAGACTTCACTATGGAGTTCCTGAGCTTGATGAAGAAATTAAAATCCCATTTTATGAATCTAGCACTCTTACAGAAGAAAAGATTAATGAAATTCAGAGTGCACTAGACAAAAGAAGGAGACAAGAAGCACTAAGAAAGGAATACAAGCATAAGCGTACATTGAATGAAATTAAGGACATATTCACGGAAGCTTTTTGCTTACAATCTCCAGATGAGTCAAGACCAATCATGGAACAACTTTCTGATATAGTTGACCAAGTGACTAATGAAGACCAGGAAACAAATGTAAAATTACTTGAATGATCAGAAAAGAAGTTCCAAGGAAAAGTAAACAGTAAAATATCTAGTGATATAGCACTAGCACAAGAAGAATTGGCAAAGAAAGTTACAATAGTTAAAATTGTACTACGAAACATCTTTTCCCTGTACAACAAGTTGTGTGATTTTTCAACATTCACACAAGACACTAGCCAGAAAATACTGAGTTTGGAAAGCAATTTGAAAACTTCTAGTATGCAACTCCCTACAGATCCAGCTCAAAGTGAGAAGCATTTTGTCCAATCGCTTCACACACAAAGAGAGCTAGTCATTTTGGCAGCAGAGGAGGCGACTACAAAAGCCAAATTGATACAAATGCAATCATCAATTACTCCTCATTTGGGATTACTTCATAAGGAGCAAATAAATGCAGAGACAGTCCTCAGGAAAGACCCCAATCTTTCTTCATTTGATGGACTTGTACACCTAGCAGTAGAGATTGCCATCCAGCATAAGACATTAGATGTCGCATTAGCAAATTGGGATGCAGCTCTGAAGATACTCCTTGAAGTAAATAGCACATTTTTGGCCAAATATGGCATTTCATTGTAAAGACCCTTGACATAAGTGTCAAAAAAGGGGGAGAATAAGTAATTAAAGAAAGAAGTTGAGTACAGGAATGAAGTGATAAGTATAATAAAAGGGGGAGTAAGTATAATAAAAGGGGGAGATAGGGGAGATAGCAGAGATAGCCAATTTTGAAATTTTGACAGGGAGAAAGCAGAGATAGCCAATTTTGAAATTTTGACAGGGAGATAGTAGAGATAAGCAAATTTTGGAATTTTGGGGGAGAAAGAAAATTTTGGGAAGCAAAGTTTGAATGAAGGATTAATTACTGAGTCACATGGGTTAAGTGTTTTTGCCACTCATGTCAAAGGGGGAGATTGTTAGCTTAAAGAATAAATTTGACAACTGAGTGTCAATACACTTAACCAAGATCAAGAATAGGTGCCGAGTGCAATAGATGCCGAGTAATCTTCAGGTGCCAAGTAAAGTGTAGGTGCCGAGTAAAGTGTAAATGCCGAGTAAAGTGTAGGTGCCAAGTAAAGTGTAAATGCCGAGTGAAGATCAGGTGCTGAGTAAAGTTTAGATGCCGAGTAACACAGTTTTGTGTAAGTGTCGAGTAACTCAGTAGAACAGCATGTGTCGAGCAACAGAAATATTTCAAGAGCCGACTAATCCAGGATATCAGCATAAGAGTTTGGAATCACACAAACTATGATGAAAATAGTCTTTACAGCCGACATAAGGAAATCTCAAAGGATTTAATGATCAGATCGAATCTTTTATATTTCCTATGTAATTGGCATGTAGTCAATAAGAAAAATGATAAAGGCATGCAACCAATCAGCAAAAGATAAGTATTAAGTGGAAATAAAGATTGAATATGGATCGTAGATCTAGACCTAACCCTAAATCCTCGAATATCTTTATAAGGAAGACGATATCTCATAGAGAAGACATGATAGAGAAGACATGATAGAGAAGATATGATAGAGAAGGAGATGATGAAGATGATGATATAGAGGAGAAGATATAGAGTGGTTGATATACTATTTTCAGAAGCGAAAGATATCAGATCACAAAGGATCAAGATCAGACGAAGCAGAACAGAGCCAGCATTCAGCAATCAAGGATTGTAAACTAGTAGGTTCATTTTACCTAATACTTTCTAGCCATTGTATTAGCATGGAAATCCTATGGTGATAGGTTAGCTTAACAGCTATTTCATTGATCCTAGAGATAGGTGATTAAATCCTTTAACAGGGTGACACTTCATGTTAAGTGTTTGTAAATCCTCTAACCAGGTCACTATTGACACAGTGTAAAGCCTTTAACAGGGAAAACCATCAGAAGTGGTTAAACAATATTACTGCAGTAATTTTTGTGGGTATCATCCCCACCCCAGTTTTACCTTCTTATTCCTGGAGGGTTTCTGGGTTACCAATTTCAGGTGTTATGTGTTATTGATGCATGTGTTAGTTTCATGTTTACTGTATGTACATGCATGCAATTTATTTCCACATAAAAGTTTTATAGGACAAATTTTAGTACTTCTGATTCACCCCCCCCCCCCCCCCCCTCTCATAAGTACTCTTTCCACATTTGAATATTCCAACAGTTAGGCATTCAAATTTCATATAGTCAATATAGCTATCAGATTATATAATTTCTATAAAAAAGTTACACATTCCTCTCCTTTGATATCTAGACCAGCAAGAAGATAGATGAAAGAACAATCTGTATATCTTCAGAGAGTATCAGGTGAGTATTTAATGTATGTGATTGTGTAAATTGGAAAGGACTAAAAGAAAGGTAAGCACAATGACAAAGAAATTGTAAAAATTGGTAATTGTGTTTCCAACCAATTCATCATAGGTGAGAATGAACTTCTAGGCATTGAAAATCCTGAGTATGATTCATTTGATTGCTCTTAAGTCCAAGCTCTCTCCCAACTTGGTAGAACAACTTCAATTGTTTATGAACAGTGATGGAAATATACAAGATGGCATGATTATGAAGTTGAGTAACAACATTAGGAAGAAGGTTTAAGTATTCTCTAGTTCAACATGTTATTGTAGAGACCTAAATCTGATTACATCACTAGGTAATCTTATTTAGTCATCTCCTAGGACATTTCTCATGTCCCCTAATTATAATAATGTAGATAAATAGGTCAATGAAATAAAATAGTTATAATAATTATTTTAATAAATTTATACTAAATTATTTCAACTATATTTTAATAAATATGTACTAAATTATTATTGGAGTAAATGACTATATATAAATCATATTGTAATTTCATTATGAATAAATGAAATTATACTAATCTATTATTAAAGAATGGATAACAATATATTACTAATATAGTAACAATATATAGTGAGATCTAAAAACTAATAATCAACTTAATAAAGTTTAAAATAATTTAATAATATACTTAAATCTAAAATAGTAATAAATAAAGATACAATACAAATAATTATAATAAATATCATCTATATATAAATTGATATAATATATCTAATCTTTATAAAGAGACAATGTATTAATGAATAAGTGTATTAAATGAAATCAATTACTAAATCAATATAATCGATTAATTATAAAGAGTCGCGACTGATAGAAAATTAGACATAAGTATTAGGGAGAAAATATCATTTAAGAAAGGATATATAGAAAGGAAATGAATTAGGTAAGGGGAAGAATAGAGAAGAAGAAAATGACATATATATAAAAAAAGGATGGTCTGAAAAGGTTTATTTGGAAGAAATTGAATGACATTATGTTTGTCCTATTGAGGGACATTGCAGTGGTATCAGAGCTAAAAAATCTGCCATCTTGTGAATTTATATCAAAAAAATTGAATTCATAGAAAACTCAAAGCCACAAGAACAATCTTCAAATTAAAAATATTATAATCACAAACGTATCATAGAAAATATTGGTGGGAGTTTATAAGATTTCTAGAGCCTTGAAAAATGTATGAAACTATTAGAAAGAGATGGAAGCAGCCAAAAGAGACTTATGGTTGTTATTCAAACTTTCTCAAGGGCATTAGGTGTGAAGATCAATTAATATTTTAAATGGTTGAAGGACATAAATTTCTAATAGTCTGTATGAAGTGATAGCTTGATCTTTAACCAAATCAATAATGTTCACTATTTTATATTAACTACTTCAAAGCAAGACATAGTATTTGGGACACAACCAAGCTTTCAACAATTTGGAAGCAAATATTGCTATACGCCATAACGAGAAAATTCTTAATCTCTTTCCAGTCCAGCTAAATGTGTCACTATAAGAACCCCTTTGAAAATGGAAAACAAAATTATTTCCTATTAAGAAATCTACAACTGGTGGTCACAACAAAACACTAGTTCATGCTAATGTCAATATGAAACAACCAAAAAAATCAAAGTTTAGACAATAGCTACATATCAGTGTAGATAATATCACAACTTAAGTACAAGTATTAAAGCACATCCATGGTAAGTTATAGAAGCAAAATTTTCAAAGAGAGGATGTAGATAATATACATTTCATTCCCGTAATCTTCTTTTGTGGCAATTAGAAATAATCCCAATCTGATAGATGTCTATCATAGACCAACAACTACCAATTAAATGTCAATTTTTACTATAGCAGTGCCAAGCTCTATGTAATTTCTCAATTACTCAACCTTGAACTAGTGTAGTAGGCATTATCCAACTACTCCAAGTTTCAAATGTAAGCTTCACCCCCACTACCAAACGATATTGATAGATATTGCTATATTTTATAGTCATTGCAAGATAGTCATAGACACAACTCTAGTTCAACAACCATGAAACATTTTATCAATCTGATTACAACCTAGTCTATATCGATGGTTATTTATTTCTCTTTAGAAAATAGTGATATGCATTGCTATCCTCACCTATGTCCCCTAAATATTGATCTTCATACCAACCTTATACATATAGCTTAATCAATCAAAAGCATCAACTGTTGGAAATACCAAATTTGTAGTCAATGCCCTATACAACTACCCCAACTGCAGTAAAAGTTGCAACTGCCCCAACTACAATAAAAGCTACAACAAATACAAACCATAGATGACAATTCTCTTGATCTTTTCTATGAGAATTTGATCTTAAAAGTTTGATTGTCAAATTCACAATTATGGAACTCATTAGATTCACATCAAAACTTAATAAACCTTAGACCAAACTTATACAATATTATATTACTTATAAATTTCAAAATATCTCCATTGAAAATATAAATTATTAGAAAAGTAGATTCAAAATCTACTCTAATATTTGCAACGTTCTTTTTATTATAATTCAGAGCATTGATCTTGCCATCCTATAATTTTTAATAATATCAGTTTTAAATTTAACATAAGATTATCAGTTTTGATGGATGGACTATAAGAAATATAAAAATAGATCAAGTGCCATAAGATTTATATGCCCCCAATATATATATGTATGCCTTTATAGTCCACTAGAAATATATGCGTAGTTGTGCCAAGAAATATTTGTTAACATACTTTTTTGGTCGACATTGTGCAAGAAGATTATAATTAGTGAATGAAATACATATTTCATAATTATAGTTTTTTGCAAGATATGGACTATTGTGTTGCTTTATATAGAATCAATGGCCTCTACAAATGGACAAAACAAAACACATAATACAAAGGACCATACTAAACCAAGGTATATATGAAGATACCTTGTCATACAATAGCTACACCCCATAGCAACCAATGATGGTACATAAAGATAGTATACAAAGCATACATACCATATATAGTTTAATGAATGCATATTTTTATATGGTCAAATCAACATATTATTTAGATATCAATGAAGACTATTGTGATTGAGTTGAATGGTCAAGGGATAATACCATCGAAGGGAAAGATATATGTGAAGCTATACTCTTATTATTCAGATGCACTACCGCATGAAGGTTGAAATGAAACAAAGGAAAAAGAAATCATAGGCAATGAAGGAGAAGGAACGAGGATTGAAGTCAATGCACTCTACTATAGTAGTACCAAATAAAGTGGGAAGAAGAAAAAGAAAATTCTATTTAAATAACTTTCAAGACCATTCAAATATGATGAAGATGGTTGATTCAAGAAAAGGTAAGTTTAATTTCATATTTTTGAATTTTGTTAAATAATTAATATTGAAGGATGGATAGTTATAACTATGGTCTATTAAATAAAATAAGAGAAAAATAGAGTAAATATTCTTGTGGGATAATTAAATATGGAAGTAAAATATTAAGATTAAATATATAATGACTTATTGAGCAATTAACTTTGATCATTTTTAAATATAATGAATGAAAAACAATAAATGTATGTTAATGAGGAAAGGACTAGGTAGGTAAGAGGGTATGGTTAATCCCTAAAGCAAGAGAGGGATGTATTCAACTCTTGGGTTTAGGCTTATCGAGCTATGGGACCCCACTACAATGTCTAAGTACTCTAGTAAGGTATAGCATTAAGAAGTAATGACTCTAAATGATTACAAGATTATGTTAAGCAGTAAGAACTAGGTGGATAAGAGGGTAAGGTTGAGTCCTAAGGCAAGAGGGGTATATATTGACTCTTGGGTTTAGGTTTATTGAACTATGGGACCCCACCACAATGTTCAAGGACTATAGTATGATATAGCATCTAAGCATGGTGAGGGATGGAAAGCACCCATTTGAAAGGGGAGGACCAAGGTCTTGTCAAGTTTTTAATGCAAATTTCTTGTCCAATCCCAGGGTGACCTAGCCTATACATACAATCTAATCGAGATGATATGAATGTATACATATATGAAGAATTATTTTAATTAAATAGTGTAATGATAATCCACTAAATTGATTCCTTGGGAAAACATGATAATATTATAAGCCCTTACAAGTGGGGACATTACAGTAGAGCTATTTTTTCCTAATTAAAACTATTAGCTTCTTTTGAAAGTATATTCATGTGTACTAACTTGTATTCCTTTGGTGCACGATTTTGGATAAAAATACAATGACAAAACATATTATTTTTAGAATAATCTTATTAGATAATATGATGATATTTTCAATATGTGTCTACATCATTTATGGTTCGTGTCTTCATGCATCAATGTGTCTTCTTTTTGTATGCTTCATGTCTTCAAGAACTTAAACAATTATGTTGTGAACACTTTATGTTTTCATGCATTAGTATAGAAACTCCATCCATGGTTGATGTATTTTTGCATCCTATTTTACACCTTGTATGTGACTTTAGTATAAACATTCATAACTTGAGAACAAGCAATTTGAGGAAGGGTGGATTGTCGTGTCCACTAATTATGATAATGTAGATAAATAGGTCAATGAAATAAAATAGTTATAATAATTAATTTAATGAATTTATACTAAATTATTTCAACTATATTTTAATAAATATGTACTAAATTATTATTAAAGTAAATTACTATATATAAATCATATTGTAATTCCATTATGAATAAATGAAATTATACTAATATATTATTAACAAATGGATAATAATATATTACTAATATAGTAACAATATATAGTGAGATCTAAAAAATAATAATCAACTTAATTAAGTTAAAAATAATTTAATAATATACTTAAATATAAAATAGTAATAAACAAAGATACAATACAAATAATTATAATAAATATCATCTATATATAAATTGATATAATATAAATCTAATCTTTATAAAGAGACAATGTATTAATGAATGAGTGTATTAAATGAAATCAATTACTAAATCAATATAATTGATTAATTATGAAGAGTCACAACTGATGAAAATTAGATATAAGTATTAGGGAGAAAATGTCATTTAAGAAAGGATATGAATTAGGTAAGGGGAAGAAAAGAGAAGAAGAAAATGAAATATATATAATTGATTGATCATCATCCCCTAGTTAATTTATTTATTTAATTAACTATAATCCAATTGATAAAATCAAATGATAATCCAAAATCAATTGATCAATTAAATCCCTATTCCTCTATTAAATTCAATAAATTCTTAGACCTATTTAATTTAATCCCGCATCCCTTATTTATTTAATAAATCATTCCTAACCCCTAAAACATCTCTAAACCTAACCTTTACCCCTAATCCAACCCATTCTAACCTCATTTAGCCACCTAACTAACCCATCCCATCAAAGCTAAGCCACTTGCACCCTAAATCCCTTTCTAAACTGAGTCTAATCTCCCTCCTAAACATGTGTACTACTTTAAGCAAGAGTGAAGACTTTCTGACCCAAGTCAAAGTCAAAAAGTCTCCCTTATCCACTTCCATCACTATCCAAGAGCATTTATGCCTCTTACATGTCATTAATACCTCTTACATCCCTCTTACACACTCATCCTCCCTCATTACTCCCTTTGACCAACCATTATTCCATCCCCTAACACTCATCCTCCTTGTGACAAGTGTCACTCCCCTGTTGGCTCTAAACAAGCACAATCGATGTGCTCCCCTTTCAAAGCATCCTAGACTTCCCTCATCATTCTTCCATCCTTGCATCCTAACCCTCTATTTCTCTACTCCTTGGTCTATAAATAAAACCCTTCCCTCTATCACAATCCATAAGCCACTTTTCTGAAAACTTATGATGCCCCACTAACTACTACATCATAGCCATTTTGCACCATGACCATGCTAAAATACATCCACATCTCCATTGTTGAAACCTCCACCCATCTACACACTTGGTAAAACCCCCACCCATTGGAAGCTTGAGCACATCATGACCATACATCCCTTATCCCATCAGGGACATAGCTTTTTCATTGTAGGTTATGCCCAAGAAGCTTACCATTCTTGGTTTGCCTTCCTTTTGGTGATAACCTCATCCTATCATAAGTGTTAACTTATTTAGTTTTGTGAATGCTTTATTAGTTAGTATTTCAATATTAAACTACTAAACTAGGTGATACAGTTACAACATGCAGGAACTTGGCTCAGCCTATTGCACCTATAATTGAACTAGGAATGTTTTGAGGAAGTTGGATCATATATTCTTTAGCATCAAAAAAATTTCTTGACGAACAAAACACCAGTAAAAAAAAAAATTCGGCATTTCAAATTACATCAATTCAATTTATGTAAAGAATTTTTAGAATGCCTTAACCCCTTAAAGGAATTTATCAATCTAGTTGGACATCTCCATTCTAAGTATTTACTATTAACACAATTTATGAAGCATATGGAGCAGGATTATCCCAAATTCGAGAGAAAGTAATAGTACTTGCAATTTTGAAAATGAATGTATTATATAGCTAAGAGCCATTGTAACAAAATCTGATGGTGTTCCAAATATACTGACACACACTCTTTAGTATGATGTATGTCCAAGAGAATACCTATTATTATTAAAATTATATTGGAGAGATAGAAGAACCATATGGGAAAAACTAGCAACCTATACTTGAAGATACAACATTTTGGATCTTAATGTACCATAGATGAAGTTTGAACACATAGACTGAGATATGGACTCAAGTATGGAAGCCCCAAGCTTTCAACTACACTCAAGCCAAACCAAAAAAAAAAAAACTCATTACTCAAACCTATAGCAAACCATTCTATTATTTTGGATCAAACACTAGAAAAAAGTTGAGTAAATAAGCATATCAATGAAATTTATGACTAGTCTTCCATCAACTCCAATGTTTGGAATTATAAGAGTTACTATGCATCCCTAGTCTCTATCTCTATCTTTGATTGTTTTGTTATTATTTATAAGGAAAAAAAATTATTGTCTTATTACAATGTTAATATCTATCAAGGTCAAATATATCCATCATTTAAAATCTTTAGCTAAATGTTTTCAATTCATTAGTATAGAGAATATTTGTTGAAGTTTTAAGCTGGCTATTTTGGATTTTCTCCCATGCATCATGGCTATTTTGAGTATGAGAGTTGATAAGTAGGATATATTTTCCACAACAAGTAAAATTGTGATATTTCTATTAAGATTTAATTTTGTTTGTTCCTACTACATCAACATAGATTTTTTATGCATCAATTACTACCTCTCAGCTCGATAAGTTACCAAATAAGTTGGCAACTTCTCCAACAAAGACCATTCAGAAGATTCAAGAGATGAGTACTCCAATGGAAATAGTTGGACCTACAATAGACTTTGTAGGTGATTATAGAAGTCTTGGGAATCATATTGCAATACAATCAGGAACTTCTTGAGGATTAGATGATGATATAGAAAATCAACCCTCCAATCCTCGAAGAAGGCTCCAAGCATTGATGCATTGTGGTTATGCAATTTCTGAACTAGAAAATGAAAAAGTACAACTCATGGAAAAAAAATTCTTCATTGAGTATGTCTTCATAATTATTAATTTTTACCTTTGTAGCTTAAATCAAAGAAACAATTGGAGGAATTTTCACTTCAACTTGTGTGCTTAGCCATTTGGAAGCAGGCTTTGCATTTGTGCTACAATTGAGCTGCCTCTACTATAGAAGGGAGTTTGTCTCCTAACATAATTGATAGCAATGAATTTTTTAATAGAATTTCCATTACTGCATGAACATTAGAAGAATTGAACTTTCATGGAGTAGCAACAACTTGCTCACAAATAGAAAGAAAGTTCCTCACAACAGTTGAATGTACAGAAAGGCCTACACCTCTGGATAGTAAAATGGATCACATTTCCTCTATTTGTTTTTGCATGTTAATCAACTTGCTAGAAAAGTTTCATGCAATTATTAGGAATACATATCTATAGTATATTAGCATATGAAATCATTGTAGTTATAAACTAGATTATGCATAATTGGAATAAATTTTGAAACCAATGCTTCCAAGATTTGTTCGTGTATTTTGGGTAACATGCAATGTAGAGATGCCTGATGCAATAGAAATTATATTTTAGGAAGCTCTTTTCCTAGGCAAAAGGGGTGCTACAAGTAGCAATATTAACACTCTTTAATTAGCAACAATATGTTTAACTCTTTTATTAAATGACATAGAAGAATATGCATCAAAATAAAGTGTGTCTTAACAAATTTAGTATATAAGCACCTACTTTTTTTATTAAATTGTTGCAGTTAAAAGTAGACTAAAATATTTTGTAAAAAATATGCTTTTGGTTGGGTCTTAATATATTACATTTCTTATGATTTTTGTAGTTAATTTTAGGTGGAGGAGCAGATGAGAAATTTAAATGAGGCTGCAAATCTCTATTAAAAATCTGCTATACTATTCCACTTTCTCTAAATGGGTAGAAGCCATATCTACCAAGCAATCTACAAACAAAGTTGGAATTAAGTTTCTCATGGAAAATTTTCTAACCAAGTCTAGAGTCCCTAAGAATATTATCGTGGATAACAGTATGTGTTTCAAATCAAAAGAGTTTTCTAATTTTTACAAGACATGAGGCATAATCGTTTCCTAATCATCCTGAATCACTCCCAAGGCAATGTGCAAGCCTAATCTAGCAACAAGAACATATTAAAAATCATTGGGAGAATGTTGGATAATAATAAAAGAGCTTGTGGTTCCAAGTTAAATGTAGCACTATGGGCTTGTTGGCACTCAAAATCTATTTTCTATTTTGAGTCACATTCTGAAAATTTTGCTAAGTCCTCATGGGAGCTTTTATTTCATTTGTAACCAGCTATCCTTTTGAGGACTATGATGTGTTTCAGTATTTATACACCCTTCATTCAGCCTACATATGTGTTCCATATTGAGAATTTTTTATTCTGAGTTATTTTGTGAAGTGTCCTTTTGTACACTCATGCATTCTGCATTTTTACCTAAGTGTCAAACAATGATAGGAGGGCACGTTTGCATTTGAATATCTAGTACCCAATTAAGATTCATGAATAACCACTTTGGGGATGCTTAATATGCATACCAAAGAACCTATGTTCCAACTTTCAAGTCATTTCAATGTGCTTTGACTAGATTTTTAATGTCCCAAAGTTGGTTAGTTGCCTCTATTGTAAATTTGCATATTGTTCATAATTCCAGGTAGCCCTGGTTGACAAGTTATAACTCTTAACTAGTTGACCCAAATAATAAAATTCCTTTTTTATCATATTCTAGGGGTCAAAGAATTTCTATGTTCCAATTTTGAGCTTGTGACAAGTCTGTTTGATTAGTTTTCAAATGTGATTCTGTTTGCAATTTATAAAGTTTCACTAGTAATCAAAAATGCAGAATGCTCAGGAGCCTTGTTTGGGATCTCATATCTTTGAATATGTGATTGGTGGGACCTAATGGATTATACCAATGTGTCAGTTTTCAAGTCTTGATGAATCTATTTGCACACTTTCCCAAGTCCTTTCCATTTGTAAAAATCGTTATCCTGTCAATATCCTCAGTCTTGCAAATCTGAGTAGCCCACTTTGACTTCTCGCCAAATGCATCTAGTTATTCATCATGAGCCCTAATTGCAAATTTATACTCTCCTTGTGACGATGAACTAATACCCCAATTTTTGTTTCCCCAAGTGTCAGTTTTCCCAATTTCAAAGCCAAATTTGAACGTGATTTATTATTTTCTAACATGTTTTCTTATAGGCAAATCTAAGAGGGCAATAGTGGTGGTCAATATCTTTTGACTGAGAATTCATCATGAGATGAGATTTGACAGGGTAAGAGATTGTGGAAAAAAGAATCAGTCTGTATGGTTTTAGAGCTCGTTTAGATGTTTTGGTTAGTTTTTAAAGCCAGTCAAAGGACCTCTTGGCATAAAGTTGTCAGTTTGCAAGAAAGTGGTAAAATGAGTTTTAATTAGCAATTCAGTGATGGATTTTGATTTGGATCTGTATCGGATGACTAATGGGTCAATTTGATAGTTCAGTTGTTTGAAAATGAAATTTTTTTAGTTGGACCCACTTTGGGGGGGCTGACTAATTTGCATCAGATTGATAGAACTCAAGGGCTTTTAAGGCAAAGAAGAGCTACTTGCTTTTCATAAATTCATTGATAATTTTGAAGCAAAATATATGTCTCGATTGCAAGTGGTTGTAGTATTAAAGGAAAAAGTAATGCGGCTTTCTATAAAAGGCTATAAGATTATTTTTAGAAAGGATTGGTTGTGGCAATAGCTCAACATATTGATAAACGAGCTATTCTGATGCAAGGTTTTACAAATAAGGAAGTGGTTTCCAAAACATTGATGTCTTTTAAAGTCACACTCTACAGTTGTTCGCGGTCCTCATTTTGGACTAAACAAAAGAAGACTTCCTCCAAATTCGTTAATGAACAAAAGAGACCTTGGGAAGAGAAATTAAAGAAAGAGATGGAGCAAGGTGTAGTAGAGAATGACTGGAACACATCCAAGCTAGGGACAACTTTCCAAATGGTTTATTTCCATTCACCTGAATCTTGGAATGATTTATATCAAGAAAAAAATCAGCCAAAATTCAAACTGTATGTTTTAACCTTTAATCAGAGGGATGGCATTATGACAAGCACCCTATACTAAGAAAAGGCCATAGTTTTATATAGGGTAAAAGAGGAAGTTTTATTAACAAAAAAAAAATGGCTCTCCTTATTTTAAAAAGCATTTCACCCATGTGTGTTGAAACGCTTGGCATGAGCACACGAGTGATTCAAGGTGTAAATCATGAGTATATAGCTAAGGGAGATTGCCACGGTATGTGAGGGAGTTGTCTATTTATGGAAGCAAAGGTCAATAGTAATTGAAAAAGTAATTAAAATTGTGCCATTGTTTTGGCTATCAGCAATCAAAGCATGTAACTTTTTCCAACCGTGTCTATGATGTAGTAGCAATTTGAAGACACAAAAAGAGGAGAGGACAAGAAATTTTTTGATTAATGGCTTTCTCATCCTTCATTATCCCAACCGAGAGGTGTAGAATGGGAAGGAATCTTCTTACAAATGAGAATCAATGCCCAATTTGGAATTATTATGAAGTAAAAAGTGCAGAAGCTACAAAAAATGTAGATGTGCCTTTGGATTTCCAAAACAAGGTAGTGCCTTCTATTCCACCTCTTCAATCACTTATGGAAATTATATATGTTAGAAATTCTAATAACTCCATTAACTCAACTAATGCAATTTAGTAATATATAAAAGGGAGTGGCTGAATGTGAAGTCAATCTCAAATTCAAAGCTATTCACTTATGTTTTGAGTAGGATTACACATGTCAAAGAGAGTCATTCAAGTCAAAAATAGAGATCAATGGGGAGGCACGTTGGCCCTCAAATTCTATGGTCCTCCTTCCTTACCATCAACAGGTGACTAGTATGACAGGGACATCCCTTCAAACGCCTAATTAGTAGAGATAAAACCATGGTCCACAAAGCATGAAGAGAACACCTTTCTGCCAAGAAGATGGAGAGATTTGGAAGTTGGCTAGGAGAACAAACACAACAAGGAAGTAAAATGTTAGGAGCAGAGGAAAGAAGCCACAAACCAATATTCCACATTGTTTCGCGAATAAACATTCTTAATTTTTAAATACTTCTTTACATGCATTCATTTTTTTCTTTAGGACAACAGTTTTTGTAAGCCACAACTCAAGTGAGGGGCCCATCATGGCCAGCTAGCATGACAACTAAAATTTTAACTGAAAAAGAAGAGACCAGTCAAAAAATGTGTTGAATTTTGGTGGTTGCCATGTTGCCACTAAGAAATAGGAGGTTTTGCCAGTAACAACATGGTGACCTCTTGAAAAACCTTAGGAATTTGGCAAAAGTTGTGGGTTTCGCCCAGATACAGCAGGCAAATCAAAATCCAACAAGTAGTAGCATGTGGCAAGTAAACTAATGAATAAAATAGTGACGTGGCTAAGATCAAAAGGTACTAGATCATGCCACATGGTAGATCTGACAGTAGTCACCATGTCATCAAGGCAAAATTGTAAGGTAGTTAATCATGCGACATGGTGATCAACCAATTGGCGATAATGTACACGATGATGTGGAAAAATAGAGGACAAATGAGATGATGCCACATGGCACCCAGATGGAGATTTTTACGTGACTGTGTCAGAAACAAGCCAATCCAGTGTTGACACATGGCAGGGTGGTCAACAAGGTTTGGCCCAGATTGAAAAGTGAGGGAAATTTCAAACAAAGTTTAAAAAATTATTTTTTAATGTTTTCTTCCTAAGAGATACATGCAAGAATTTTAAATAATTTTTTCTTTAATGCTAAAGTTTTGACTTTAAGAAATGTAAAATTTCTTGCATAAAAATTTAAAATGAAGTGCAGTCCAAGGCATAAAAGGAAACTATTTTTCATTTTAAGATCCTGGGAGTTCTTGGTAAGTCCATATAGGCACATTATATATCAACAAAACTGGGAGAAGATGAACTTTCTAATTCTAGAGATTGTTTTTGCACAAGTGGTCACTAGTTTGAGTTATGCAAGATTTTGTCTCGGGTACCTGATTTCCAATTTCATGTGGTTGGGGCAGTTCAAATTGAATTTCCAATAAAATGATGAATCGAATAAACATAAAGGGCAACATGAAGGTAGTTATAAGTGAGTATTTTCATCTTCAAATCAATTGAATCAAAGCATTATCAGCATTGCATGATGCTTTCAAATATTTTGGCAAATAGAATGGTTTTCATCATTGAATAGGAGATATTTCAAGTTTGTTACAAAAAAATGATGAAAATCAAATCAAATCTCATGGGTAGAAAGATGAGAGATGTTCTACAATAGAAAAGAATGAAGATTCAAGTGGACAAATGTCATCTTCAAATCAGATCTAGGATTCCATTCTTCCTCTATATCTTTCTCTTTCTTTCTCATTGTAGGGGGTTCCAGTTTTGAAAAAATTTCTCACTGTTGTGATACCAATGTTGTTGTTGGTTTTACTTCCTATTTAATTGAGCAAAGCTCTAGCAGTGAAGACCACACATACACTCTTGTATAGATTTCTAGTTTCATTTTCATGTCTTGTTTCTCTAAGATAAATAGAAATTGATGATAGATCATGTGAGATATCTTGAGTTGCATTCAATATTACTAGTTTAATGTATTTGGTCTTACCAAGGATAAATAAAAAAGGGGATTTACAATGAATTATCTATGTTCTCTTTTTCTATCTCTTATTTCTTCATATGCTATTAATTTTGCGATTGAATGAATAAGGTTCACTAAATCTAAGGTAGCTTGGATGAGTTGTGTATCAGATCTATTGTTGCTTTTAATTTAAGGAGTTAAGTAAATGCTTCAATGATTTGATAGGGTTTTTGGGTGTATGGAGGGGATGCTAGTAAGAATGGAATTTGGGGATTTCAGTTGACAACCATAATTGTAAGGCAATCAAGTTAGGTCATCCTGCCAGAAATGACTCTATGTTACAATGGATAAGGCACTGATCACTAAATTAGATGCAAGCTGAGATGAAAGGCATTTTCACAAATCTTTTTAATAAATCAATTCTATTTTTTCATGTTTTGTAGTGGGCTGAAAGGAATTAACCCTCACCTAGCGTATGGGTTCATATGTTATGATTTGTAGCTATCTCTTTCCTATGATATTGCATAAGTATCAGAAGACATAAGGGTTTCATTTGTTGTTAATAGGTTTAGATTATATGTTTAATTGCACAGGTACCATATATTATAACCTCAAGGTTAACCCACTTAGGTTTTGCAGAGCCTAAAGTGAAGAAGGAATTATGCCCTATAGTTGGCCCAAGATTGTAGTCGAGTGCATCTATTATAGTAAATTTCTAGCCTTAGATTTATTGGTCCAGTTTATTGGTTAATTTTAAAACTATTAAATTAGGAACCAACATGCTGACATGATCAAAGTGAATAAATCTATTGGGTTCTATCCTTTTAATTTAGTCTATGGTAAAGAAGCAATGATTCCCTTAAACAACTTATGGCCAGTATATAAATTCATGATTGAAGAACAATTGGAAGATATTGATTTTATGGAAGAGAGGTTGAAAGCACTTGTAGAGCTTGATGAAATCAAGAGATGTGTGTAACAACAAAAATCACCAAGAAAAGCAAGTTAAATTTCTCCATGATAAGAAAGCTAAGAATAGATATTTCAAGGTAGGAGATTAGGTCTTGAAATGGAATGCTAATGATTAGGAAAAGGTTAAGCATGGTAAATTTGAGGCCTTACGGTTAGGGCCATTCATCATTTTAGAAAAGGTAGGTGAGCACTCATTTTTTGTAGGATACAGATGAACATATTCAAGAGTTTCCTGTACATGGACAATCCTTAAAGCCATTCCTCTCATTAAGATAATCAAGGGGTTTCTCTTTTCTGTAACATATTTTTATTTGATAGATCTAACATGACTGCATAAATTAATTATTGTTTATTTTTTGTCTTTTTGTAGGTTTGCTTCATCTAGAGAAAGCTGGGATGCTCATCATGCCCACAACGGGCACATGTCCCCAACAAGAGCCATTGATGAAGTCCTAATTTTTTCAAATTAGAGCTTCTATTCAAATTCTCTCTCCCATTGATCTTTGAAGTTTCATTATCAATATTATTTTGTATAAGCATTGATCATTAGCAGTTTTGTTTTTCTAGGATAAGATTTGATAATTTATGTATATGACTAGTGTTATATTTTAAAATATTATACATAGCACTATTTGTGCTTAAATCAAATGGTATCATCATTCAACTTTTAATAAATTAAAATTATTTGTTCCATTCTCTAGACTAAAATGCTAGAGATTCATATATTATCCTTTGATTATATAAGACTGTATATTTGAAACAAAGGAATCTTCAACATATCCATTAATGGGGTTTCATAGAGATTAATTAGAGCGCAACAAGATGGATACATATGAATTTATTGGAGTATAATAAGGAGCATTTGTATCAATTTAGAGGCTGATCCAATTCACTGCCCAATTCTAAAGTTTCTCTTTGCTAGTGCTTGTGGACCATATTTTGATTTTATAAATTCATCGCTTTACCGAGTGGCTATCAAGGATCCTTATAAGGAATTCATTGTTGAGGGATTAGAAAACATGGATTCTAATTCACGTATTGGAAAAAGACATACAAATCATTTTCCTATCTCAAGAGTGACCTTGAAGGAAAAACATGATCTTTTGATTATGCACCACAAGATCTTTTGATTATGGCAACAAGTTCACAAGTAGAACCTTGTGCTGCTTTAAATCTTGTATCATTTGGAAGCAGTCACTCTCTCAAGCCCAATAAAGAAGATTTGATATTGTATTCAGCTTGGATAATTCCTAGAAATGAAAATCGTGTGATTAAAATGATTAATCATACATCAAAGCTTGTTCCTACAATATTGATAGGAAGAGGGGAGAAGTTGCATACCTCTGACCATGCATACCATGGGAAAATGGAGGAAGTTCTTAGGATGGTAAAGCCCCATCATTTGTTTCCTAACCATGGTGAATCTAGTTTCATCAAGGAACATGAATTGCTTGGAAAATCTACAAGGATTCAACATATAAGTGAGATGCTAGGAGTTTCCCACCTTGGAAATAGAAGAGTTTACTCCAACAGGTTTATTCCTCTAGGCAAGGATAACTTACAGTTGATGTACAAAGATGCAAGGAAGGCTTTTGAAAATCCAACAAAACTTTGCATTTAAGAACGGATGAAGGAGAAAAGAATTATCCATCCCAGCCTAATTCAACTTCCAAACCAATTATCAGCAGTAAACAAATTAACACCAAAGACATCAATTCTCAAAAACAAGGCAAAGAATGGAATAACAGACAGTCACCATCTAGTTGCACGTGAACAAAACATACTTATGAGATCATGTTAATCAAAAATAGCATTATTCTTATAGGAGTTGCAAAGGGATAATAAACCAAATCTCTCCATCAGTGGATCAAAAACAAGTTCAGATCAGAGTCATCAACATTGATTTATCACCTTCAAGTAAGCAATGATAAACAACTAGCACTGCAGTGCAAGTAGGAGACAAATGGATAGCATCACCCTTTCAATGCTATAAAAGATTATGGCTGAAAAAATGGTTACACAGCCTTAAAAATTTTCAAATTACAAAATTTAATTTGGGAACATGTTATACAAATACACTTGATTAGTTATAAGGCACCAAAAGACACAATGCTTTGAAAGATAGTATGTGTCCTTTCCTTAATATATATAGATAGAGAGAGGGGGGAGAGAGGGGATATGATTAAGAAAAAGAGATATGACTCTGTATTTGAAATTTAGTCAATATAAAATATCAATAGTTTTGAAAATGAGGCTCATTTTCTCTAGCTATCCTCACCATCTCAAAAATGAGGCTCATTTTCCCTAGCTGTCCCTCACCATCTAAAAAATGAGGCTCATTTTCCCTACATCTTAGAAACTTGTCATGGCATGTTGTCATTCTAACAAACCCCAATACTAGTGTCACACTATTGTAAACTACTTATGATATAAGATCATTGCTGCTTGAATAATATTACTTAATATTTATGTATATCCAAGAGTGGCATTTGAATGTTTATTTATGAGTTTATGGAGAGAAGTCCCATGTAGAGACATGTCTCTATGTGGCTTCAAGCCATGTAGGGACATGTTCCTACCTAGGATGTAACTTATCATCCATTATTTCATAATAATTATGCCATAGTTAAAATTAAGACACTATTCACAATAACGAGGTGATTCAAATTGATCATTGTCTACATAATCACTATTTGAATAACCACAATTTGCATTGATATAATTGGAATTTAGTAAGACCGATCCACTTGGAATATTATTGGTCAGCCAGAGTTATTAATATTGATCAATGATAATTAATCTGACAATAATCATTAGATAATATTATTTTGAGGTAAATGTATAGATAGTTATATAGAGAGATAGATAGATAGATAGATATACTTTTTATTACATGCATACATACATGTGTGTGTGTGTGTGATTATTAGTCAGGGATAAAGATGATTGATTTAGTGATCATAAAAACAATTTATGATCAATTCAATCTGACTGTAAGGACCCTCCTCATATGTAATTATAAAATATGAATTCTCTGTTAAAAATGTTATAGGAGATTGAAATGGATATGAAGTAATGCTTATATTGTGAATGTCCTAATCAAATTTAGAGTAGTTGATACATCCATGTTTTATATACTTAGTGATTCGAGAACATCTACATTATCTCAACTGTTCAAACATTGAAATTTCACTAACAATGATATGAGGCATTTTCACCTAACGATAAGGGTGTTGATTACAATATCCTAATGATTAAGTTTTATGTTTCAAATAGTTTGGTATTCTTTAATTGGTGTTGTTATGATGATTAGGTGTATGCATGCCTAATGGTGATTATTCTGGTACTTTAATCTGAATTAACGAATAAGTTATGTTATATTGATTATGTGATTCGGATGATTAAATGTGGGTAGAAATAAATTAAATAGTTGATTTTATGAAAGATTCACATTCTAATTTATGTAACTATCTAGATAGTTTTTTTTAATATATATGCATGTGATTTTCTTGAGCTACTGATGTGTACAATGAGTGTGCAAGATATTTTAGCCAAAAAATTTAATGAAGAAATGAAATTGAACCCTAAGTATCAATTGTGGAAACCTGGGGTTAAATCTGATGAAAGATGCAAACCTTGTTGTTCGTATTTTATTTGTGTCGTGGATTGGGTGAATGTATCATTCTGTAATCAGTAAATATTAATGCTTCATAATAGTGTTTTTATAGTGTCACTTGACACTTGTGAATTGTGTATGCATTCCAA
Source organism: Cupressus sempervirens (assembly GCA_028749045.1). Classification (NCBI taxonomy): domain Eukaryota; kingdom Viridiplantae; phylum Streptophyta; class Pinopsida; order Cupressales; family Cupressaceae; genus Cupressus; species Cupressus sempervirens. The sequence continues at coordinate 181,023,669 of CM053788.1, forward strand.
CATGATAGTTAGAGGGAATCGAGTAACCTAAAGATTTAAGCTGGATTTGATTAACCTTTTGTTAATCAGTTAGTATTGAGATTAATTACTCCTATTTAGGATTAGGGAGTTAACTACATTTTTGAAGGTTGTTAGTATATCCTAAAATATTCCTAGCTTTGATAGGTCTCAAATTAATCCTAAAAGCCTAAAATCTTTAAATAGGGGTATGGGTATGGGTTGGGGACATTTTTCACCCCCTTAGCCCCTTTGGTTGACTTTAATGGTCACTCAAAAACTCTATTTTTTCTTTAGTGCAAAAAATGATGATTTCCTTCACGAGTTGGTGACTTTAACTCCACCTTGAGGTTTACCTAATGCCTAGTTGAGTTAAGATCATATTTAGAGGATTTTTTGAGAAGTTTTGGTTGTTACCCAATCTCTAGTTTTAGAGAGAAGTTTTCAAGATTAAAGGGAAGGAAGGGAAAAGCTCATCTCAAATTGGATCATTTTACCATAACCTTATTGTGAGTGTAGGAGTTCTTCATCTCTTTTGTTCATGGTTTTCATGTTGTTCATGCTTGATTCATGCATAAGTCATCGTGTTTTCTTTTTCATTGTATGCTTGTATGTGTGTTGAGTATGCTTGGGAGGGATTGAAACATATTTTATTGAATGTTTTCCTTCATGTTTTGCTTTTTTTTTTAAGGGATTTTGTGGCTTGTTTTGGCATTACTCACCCTTGGATAGGGAAGAAGTGGCCATGTATGGGGAAGGGCTTTAGTTGGACCCCAATAGTGTAGAATCTCTTCTCAAGACAAGAAGAGGGAAAGAGGGTAGGGTGTTATGGGCCCCTACTTGTCATCACATACCATGTTTTGAAATTGTAAAATTTGAAGAAGTGAGAGAATGAAAATCCTTGTATTATTGGCCTTGAAAGGGCATTTGTGGAAGAATAAAAGTTCTTGAGATTTGAGCCTCAAAAGGGCTATGCTCTGGTATTGTGGTCGATGTCTCCTATTGAGAAAATTCACCTTCTCCCTAGTTCGGTTCAATGTTGAACCTATTGTGAAAACTGGGATGGGAATGCATGCTTGATGTGTTCTTCATGATGTAACACCCTGCCAAGGGATCCAAAGAATTAACCTAAAGTTTCACTAAGTTTGGTAGCATTTTTTTTTTGAAAAAAAACATGAAAGTAAAACCATTTATAACATAGTAGCGAAAGCAATAACAATATCCAACTGAAAGTGGACATAAACATACATACATAAGAGGTTACATTCTTAAGGATCCCTTAACGTTGAATTATATCTAAATCAACTATTAATGATTCCATCAAATACTACATCCACATAAAATAATAATGAAAAGTCTACCATTCTTAAATTACATTTACGATTGCTCAATCATCCACTGTACATGCCACAAGGTATGAAAGGATTAAAAGAATATACATATGTGAAATAAAGTATATCATCCTATTCTAATCCATAGTGCAAATGTAGCAAGTAAATGAAACCAAATACCATACATGATACATCATCATCATAAATGATATAAACATTCATTGTAATAGATAATCATAAATCATAACATAACTAATTAAGTGCACGATTCCTCCCAACCATAAATAGCATCATTAGACCATTGTGGGCCCTAGTTGTCCCTCCGTGCGTAACATTCCAAATTACCAAAGAGATCATTGGTTTTATCATAGTATGAATGTCACTCCTAAACATACTACATCATATACAAAAATTAATATAACATGCAAAGTAAAGCATAAGATAAGTAAACAACATCATCTATCATATGCTAATCATCAATGTAAGGATACGTGTCCACCATCATAATCCATGAATAGAATGAAGATAGATGCCAACAAGGTATGCATCAGCCACGGTGTCTCAGATGGATCTCATATGGTAAGAGTGGAAAAGCACTACAACTTGACTACGTAGAACCTAAATGGTCCACTCCCACCACGCTGAGGAGATAATCTCAATTCCCAAAGAGGTTATCAAATCTCATAGTACAAATACTCTCTAAGTCTAAGAATCTTAAAAGTACACGAACTCAAAGGTTCCAATCACAAACCAACATCTAATCCTAGGGGCACAACAAAGAAATGTAGGAAACCTACTATGCAAGCGAGAAAGTGTCATCGCACGGATCATGCTAGAGTTGCCCTGGTAGTCTCCCAATAGACCCTAGCCCCCTAGTGATCCCTATGCGGCCACTAGTATCCTCTCATACAAATGAGGCATACTATGAAATGTAAGGTCGCAACCAAGTGTTCTCTCTACTCCCATCCTAGTCTGTACTAGCACTCGAGGCATGGGCAAGAACAAACAATTATCTTATTAAGTCCATTTAAGTCAATATTAGGTGTGAATGTTTTTTCTTATTAAAATAACTTACAATGAGTTACCTTGGCAGCCTCTTAGGGCCTCGGCCCCCATTGCAAGCCACTTCCCGACACTACAAGTAGATAACCTACCCTAAGCTCATGGAATCATAAATCAAAAAATACCAAAAGATAATCCACAATATAAACATCAAATCTCCATGAGTCAACTAAAAAGCATCCATAGATAATCATGATCACAACAGTTCTCTATTGGCAACTGAAGGTATCCTTGATAATCACAATAATTATTGGTTCTTAATAAGCAACCAAAAAGCATCTCAAAATAATACTAATCGAAGACTCCAAAATGGTTGAGTCAAAACATATCACAACATGACATCATCAAGATCAAATAAACGAGTCAATCCCACCAAGTAACTAGAAAATAATCCAATACAACTAATCAATAACTCATAAAAAGATTACATATATCACAGCTTACACAAGAAGACTGAAGACAATATCAATCAACATGCCATCATATAACCATGGTTGAGTTTATAAAGATCAGAATCAAAAGATATCATCATGACATCACATTCATAACCTCCGAGCCTCTAGTAGACATCTTATAACTGGTCAACACTAGTCAACCCAAAAACCCAAAATAAGAAGCATAGAGAAAACACAAAATGCAAGAACATGTTCGAGTTTGTTTTAAATTGCATAAGTGAATTAAGTGTGGGGGCCTCAATTTGCATTTTCAAATTTAGATATTAAAATATGGAGAAATTTGTACATTTACCTAACCCATGCATTTTTTTGGTAGATAAAAAGTATTCTCCCCATAACCCATAAACTCAATTTCCTAATTGTTCTATTAATATATTGTTTATACAAACGTTGTGTGAAAACGACCCCCATCGAAACCAATAGGACACATAGAAAAATTCAGTGTAAACAAATACAACTCATCCTCATTTATCTTCATATAAATCCGATTAAATTAGATTCATATTATTAATCTAAAATATTATAAAATAATTAATTATTAATGAAATAATCTATTAACTAAATTTTAATTATAATATATATATATATATATAAGTTAATATTATATAATAATTAAAATTTAATAATATTTAAAAATTATTAATATTTAATAATATTTAAAAATTATTAATATTTAATAATTTTATTATCAATATGCTATCAAAGTTGAATCACATATATAACAATTTTATAAAAAAGAAACAAAACAAAAACATAATATGCTTTTATTAAAATCGTTGTTGCAGTACAATGGTCCCTACTATCGCAGGGCCTGCGGTGACAGTGGGTACATCATACCCTCTATCGTCACAGTACCTACGACGGCAGGTACCTACAGACAGTGGGTACAGGGTGTGAGTCCGTCCCCCCACGACTTTCAATTAAATTTTTTTTTTATAAATATTTAATTAAAACACGCATTAAAAATTTTCTTTTATTAAAACGATTTCATTTTAATCATTTTCTTTGTGACATATTTTAAAGATTAGCATTTTTAAATATATATATATATGTATATGTATATGTATATGTATATGTATATGTATATGTATAGGTATAGGTATAGGTATAGGTATAGGTATAGGTATATGTATGTGTGTGTGTGTGTGTGTGTGTGTGTGTGTGTGTGTGTGTGTGTGTGTGTGTGTGTGTGTGTGTGTGTGTGTGTGTGTGTGTGTGTGTGTGTGTGTGTGTGTGTACAGATTTGTAAATGTAGATGTATATTTTAAAAGAATACATTTGCAATAATGTCTGCGATCAGATATATATAATTTTATACAAAATGGGTTTTTCCAATTTTATAAATTAAGAATTTTCCCTTTAATGATCGTTTTCTAGGTTTACCTAATTGATCCTTCTAATAGGTTTGTCCATAGGCATCTGAAAAACCCTAGCCCCATAGTTTTCCTCAGATCTACGCATATGAAAATTTCTTATAAAGAATTTAACTACTCATGACAAAATACATACAACCAAGATATGAAAATCCTCATCAAGCATTCAGAAGGCACGAAGAAGACAGGAAGTGCAAGAAGCGGAAATAACATAGACAAAATCACAAGTGTCTACCTGGACACAAATACTAATTCGCTTCTCCTTAGAAACTGCAGAGCAAGCTCCTTCCTTCTCCAACGTTCCCAGGTCCTCCAAACACGCTCCCTAAGCTTCTAAGAGTGCTTGAATATAAAGAACTCTCAGGAAGCACCTAGAATGTCTCTAGAAACAACCAAAAGGTGTTGACAACTAAGCATGAGTCTTTTCCAACCTTCTAGATGAGTCATAAGGTTGTAGACACCATGTGCTTAATTTGTGTGCTAACTCCTATGTTGTTGACATATGTGCAATCAAAAGGTGTGTTTACTCCTAGGCAAGCTTATAACTTTTATTTTAATTCTTTAATTACTTTTATTATTATTATTTATTTATTATATTATTATTATCTTTATTATTATTATAAATTTTAATTTCTTTTATTTAATTCTTTTCTCAATTAATTTTCATTTAATTAATTATAATCAAAATATCTAAAGGTCATGATATTATATTAATTTTTCCCAAATAATTAAATTATTAATTAAATCTTTTAATTTAGACTTAATTAATAGAAAATTCACCATAGACTTCCAAGATAAAATATGAAAACCCATCATAGAACAATCCATACAAAATCAGTCTAAAGGGTTAAAAATCATGAATTATGTCATCCGACACATTCGAAAGGTAAAATATCTCGGATACTTGTCCTACCTCACTAGGACAAATGGTTTAAGGGTTTAGGATTTGGACTTGAGAATTTATCTCCCCTCTCTTACCATTGAGATAGTGCGATAGGGTACGCTCATCCTAGCAATTCAGGGAAGTCGATACCCGGTACTTACAATCTTGCATAAAAACCATGCATGTGCATACAATATATATATATATATATATGCTAAGCTAAATAGGCAATGGCAAGAAGTTGTGCATCATGTAGATCCTGACTAGCAGGTGACTACGACTCCCTTCTTTAACCACATCAGAAATGCCATACATAAGAACAAACACCCACACCATACACATGCAAGTATGGGGTAAGTATCCATAATAAAACACATGTGATAATAAACCATCTAACTAATCATCATCAATAACTAGAAATAATGTAATAATCATCATGGATATATGAAATGTAGAGTCTAAGTAATCTCATCATATATCAACTGAATCCATAGCACAGTATTCGATAGTCTCAAAATAATGCTACTAATCATCAACATAAAACTAGTATAACATAGTCTAACAATAATAGCAACAATGTGTCTAGAAAAATGTGAACGGGGGCAGGCACTACACATGATATGTTTGTTTTGTCTCTAGGTTAGTTTTTCATCTTCTCCATGCTCACCATGATGTATTATAGATATTGAAAAGGATACCTTGTTTGGGACCAAGAAGAGGATTCAAATTGTATTTTAATATTATGTAAAAGTGTATTTAAACTCTTGTTGAAGTGGCAAGGATGTCGAGTTTTCTTACTGGTTCTTTCCTGATGGAGCCTTAAACCAAGTTGAATAATAGAAGATGATTTTGGATATGAGATTTTTGTATTTAGTTGTGCATACATTTACTTGATATTAGATGTGATGACAATTCTACTTCACTGTGGCATTCTCATGTTTGGTAATCATATTCATCTAATCTAGACGAATTTGATAGAATGATGATATGTTGTTATACAATTTAAGATTCCAAGTATGTTAAGGAAAATTCGATGCTTGATTTGGACTTCATTATTTTTTTTGTAATTTCTTAAGAATCAAAGTAATCCTATGTCTTGGTTTAAAGCACAATAATTGAACTCAATGAATCTAATCAACATTAGAAAGAAAATCAATAATATTGCCCTTGGTTTATTGGACATAGTTGGCTTAAATCTAATTAGAAAGTAATAAGTATATATATTCCCTTGTCAAAGATGAAATTACATTAGAAAATTTATCACTTAGAGAAAAATATGGTTTTGAAAAAAAAAATATAATCCCCCAGGAGCAAAAATACTCTTTCGATTTTGTATGGAAAGCAAATCAAGTCCATTTTAGAAACAGAGAATATTCTAGTTGATTCCTTTAGAAGAAAAAAAGGAAAAAAATTGTTTCCTAAATTTAGTAAAGAAAAAAAATAGACTTTTAACCTAATAAATAAATACTAAATCAAATATCCTCATAAGCTTATCCCCAGGTCTCACCAACTAATCTTTATGTAATAACTTATACACTTATCACCCCACTTAATCTTTTCCCTTGGTGTCAGATTGGTCAAAGGGGCAGATCTAAACTTGTGAACTAAAGTCAATGAATATAATGGTTGAAGTGACCCTTGTATCCTCCTAGATTTTTGCAGGACTATTTAGACCATGCGTTGGCTAGGAAAGTGGTTTGTTGGGAGGGGCATTTAAGCCAATGTTTTTGCATGAGTGTTAAACAATTTTTCCTTCCCCTTTTGTAGCGCCTAACCTTGGCTCTATCCACTCGCATGGGAGGGGACACAACCCTGCCAATGCAAGGCTTGGGAAGCATACCCACCTTGGGGACTGCCCAAGGAAGTCTCGGTTGTTGTGTGGCAAGTGGGTGAGTGGAGGGTTAGTGGTAGGTAGTATGTGAGTGGTTAGAGGGTTAGTGCAGGTTAGTTAGGTTAGTTGTAGGTTTAATAAAGTTTAGTTTTAAATTAGTGTAGTTAAAAGTTAGAGTATTATTAATGTTAGTAAATTTAATTAAATGAAATTTAGTTAGTCTTAATTTTCAATAATTTATTTTAGTTGTGACTTTAAATGTTAGTATTATGATAGTTAGTTAGTAGTAGGGAGTTTAGTATCATAGACATTAGCAATGTTAATACTTATATTTATTGTAGTGTTAGTAAAAGTTATTTAATTAGTTTAGTTTTAAATTTAAGTGGGATTTAGTTAGTTTTATTTTTCCTTGGTAATTTAATGAATGTGTTTTTTTTCAAAAGGAAATTTAAAAGTATTTTCTAAATTAAAGATAGAAGCGAAGATTAATTAACTTGGTGTTTAATGAATAGATTCTTTTTTTTTTTTTTAAATGTATGATCGAAGTATTGTTTAGTTATCTTAATTTTCAAAACAATTTATTTAATGAAAATTTGTAAGAATTGGGAGTAGAACGTGATTAGGGTAGTGATGATATGTTAATGTTAGTAAATCGTAATTAACCAGTTTTCTTTTAAGTAATAGATAGTATTAATTGTGTGTAGGATATCGAAGTGTGTTTCAAGGTTAAAGGTCTTGTTTATGTTTGATTAAATAAAGTTTAGTTAATTTAATGCTACGTGTTATTCTAGATAGTTAGTTCTATGATTGTGATTTCTAAATAATTAAAGTTATATTTACTTAAATTGTTATTAGAAGAATTCAATTATATCGTTTATTAATATTTTGATTAGTTAACGTTATAGTGGATAAAATAAATGTTTTAAATCTATTGAGTCGACCTCACATTTTGATATTAAGTTTTTTGAGAAGGTTATAAAGTTAATTTAGTATATAGTAAAGTTGTATGTTTTAAGAAAAGTTAGTATCATTATTGGTTAATATGTTTTCTAAGATAAGTTAGTTAGCATATTTAATCTGTCTTAAAATTAATCGAGTTTTGTTATAAGTGATTATAGTGTTCTTAAATCAAAAGTTAGCATTATTTTATCTTAAAATATTTTAGATTAGTAAAGGTTGTAAAATTAAGTTAGATTGTTAGATTAAATTTTAAGTATTGATTATACATCCAGATGGTTGTTTAGTATTGCGAGTTAAGAAAATCTGATTTATTTATTCTAGTTATAATAGATTACTTTAAAATTAAAGTAATAACGAAACAATTGTCGAAATCAATTTAATAACAAATGCTCAAATTTAATGATTTTTTCCTTATTTATTGATTATAAACTTATATGGAAATGTTAGGACATCGTTAGAGGGTCACGTAGTTGTTTATCATTATACCTAATCCTTAACATGTGTAATTCAACATATCAAACTTAGTGGTGTTATTATTATTTTTTTTATATAAAAAAATTGTTGGTGTGTTTTTGCCCTCTGATTTTTGGGCATGACACTGACTGAAGTTATAACATTAACACATGATATAATCAATGAAAAATGAGGTTGTCAAAAAAAATACCCCCAATGCTATAGAATAATATCTAAATCCATTGTTCCATACAACCTTACTTCAATACAATGTAAGGGTCGGATAAGGCTTTTTCAGACACATGGACAGATTGTTTCCTACTTTAGCAAAGCTATGGCAGGAATCCCATAAGGGGGGATTAAGCTCTATTTTTTAGGAAGGGGGCAGTCTCATGAGTAAAATTTTATTTTTCTATGGGATTATTTAGAATCTTCTCCTAAAAAATAGAAGGCCTTAATTTGTATGAAGTAGGTGAAAAGGGGGTGGGGCTAGAAATAGCCCCACAAGCTTAGGAATTTTTTTGCTACTTGTCAAACATTTGAATTTAGATTTTTAGTTAAAAAATAGTTTTGTAGGGAAATTAATTTGTTTACTTATTTTTAATTTATTTTCCTTCAATTTTGGAGCTAAATTTGTCAGCTTGAATATACAACCTAAGCCATGGGACCATGAGCTTTAAAATATTCCCTAAAAAATAGAAAGTGGCTTCTGCTCTATTTTATAGGAAGCCCCCTTCCATGGGACCCCAACCTAAGTGTAATTATGAGAGAGTTTGCAATATGCAAACAAGTGATTTATCCTCCAAGATGTCTACCATACAAGGTATGAACACCTTCATATTAGGCAAACTCCATGAAATTTTGAAATTTTCTCTATATTACATATATGAACATTATACATCAAGTTTTGCCTCAATAAAACATGATAGTATCTTGATTGTGTGTTTTTTTCAACATAGCAATAAGACTTTTGGATAAAGATGCCAAAAAACTTTTATGGATGATAAAGCACTTTTCAAGTTAGCCATGTTCTATGTTGGCTATAAGTTTAGTTAGAGTGTATTTGGACTTTGGACATATACATGTCAAGAAATGCAAGAATTTAATACAACAATGAATGAATGGTGTTTGATTGCAATAACCCTTGCCTTAAGCTAAAGAAAGCTTCAGGTAACAAAAACATGTTAGAGTTACTTCTAAGTCCTAATTATTGTTTTGATTCATTTTTTAAAGCCAATTTCTATTTTCCTGAAAATAACTTTTCCCACCTTAGTAACATATAAACTAAATTTGATAGAATCAAGTAGCCTCAAGAGAAATCAATTGATTGACCTTGACAAGACTAACCTCCATTTTCAAGTTTGATCTTCAAAGTCAATCCAGGCACTTTTGGTAGTAAAAAATAATTGAATACAACAATATTCCAAAATTCATGGTGTACTCTCTCTCTTTGGTTCCTAATTGAATCCACATTTTCTCAAAAACATATCATCAGCTTTTGGTTTATTAATTTATTCCAGAAAAAGAGTTTTGCTACAATGCAATAAAGTGATGTAAAACAAAAAAAAATTTAAAGAGTAAATCCTAATCTCACTTGTAACTCTTTAATTTGTTGATTCATGGCAAAAATAGTGTTGAAACAACTTTCATTTATAAGACTAGTATCATGTGAACGAAGAATAACTAGTGGCCCATTGTTGCAATTAGGATTCCTTAGTTCCTTATATTTGTTTAAAGGAACTAGTGATAGTGAAGATCCACACTTATGGTGGAGGCTATCTTAGTTATCTAAAAGCAATTGATGTTGGGAATGTGACACCATAATGCAGATACTTATTGGCCCTGCAACTAAATCAGATTCTGAATTATTCTCTAAGAAAACATCTTTCCATTGTGAATTAGAGCACAACAAGTGCAAAGACAAGATCACAATACATTAAACCACTAGAGAATAGGAGTAATGCTAGATAACTCCATAATCCAATTCAAACATATTAAAAGCAAACTTCCATGAAGAACTATATCAAATGGTTAACAAATAGATGCGAGCAGTAAATAAAAGAGGAACATAATTAATGTAGAAACCAGTATTTAATGCAACATAAATATACCCAAATCCACAAAAATTATACCAACTAGCATGAGCTAATGATTTGTAAGCATGACTAAAAAAGAACACTGATGGATTTCTTCCTTGACCCTACTATCAAAAGCAACTTAATAATTCTCCATTGACAACTATACAAACACAATAGTAAGAAAGCAAATAGTTTAAAGTAAAACTTTTAAATGAAAAATCTATTTGAAAGAATGCATCCAATCAAAATATTAAACAACTTGGTAAGGAACTGATATCTTATAGAACCAGTGCAAGCTCATTTACTTGATAGTGTGTATATAAATGTGTACATGCAAAACTATTATTACCAATTTTTTGTATTTTGCTTTTATTTCAAGAGTATTATACTACTCCTAACACACATTCTACCACACATTGAAACTAAAAAGCTTATCAACTAGTCACATGACAAGAAAACTAGTCTGTCCTTGTTAGATTTTATTTTTACAATTCTATATTCTGCAAAGTCAAACTTCACCATTATTTGCATTTGTATGATTTATTTCCAAAAGAGCAATCAGACTGATAAGTCATGCTTTTAAGGTCATCATTATTATATCTAGACAAGTGAATTGAGTATTGTCAAACCTCTTAGTGGTGAGACTACTATCCAAATAGTTTATCAAAGTTGCAACAATTCCTATCCAACTCATACACATCCAAGCAATAGGTGTAGAGACTGGGCATATTCATACCCAAAAAGCTGGGAAACACTAAAATCCATAAAATAAACTAAATCTAGTGCAAGAAAACCAATATAGAATTGATTGATGAAAATTAAATATGGAGAAATGCATCCAACATATGTCAGACACATAATAATAACATTCCTTGAATCTTGTGAGCCATAATAGTCACACGGTTTGGTACAATAATGAAAATAGATAACAAAACAATAGAGAACTACATTTCAAAGGAATTTGGACCATAAAAACTAAATATATACATTATTTCATCCTCAAGACTCAGCACGCAAAATCTAACAACATACCATTAACTTAGGAAACACTCATCCACAATGAAGATAATAAAGCCATGAATGTGTAAGGAAAAACATAAATATAGAGAAAGTACAAAATTACAAACTAATCAAGTTTGCTTACCACTGGTTTTCCTGAATTCTTTGCAATACATACTTGATAGCTTTGATTTTCTCATAGATGCAAAATAGGTACAGAAAATCTCTTGAATGAAATGCCTTCTAGAGCTATTATAGCAATTCATGCTCAATGTCAATGACTACTATAGTTCCCTACCTAAAACATAAACATCAAAGTTCATTTTCAGGAGCATGGTAGCTCTAGAAATCATATCAAGCCATGTTATCTACATAGACTTGAAACTAGATATAGAATGTGAATGAGTTTAGATTGGCTTAGTTGGATATCATTGTAGAAAGAAGTTTCTTCCTATAACTCCATAAAAAATAACAAGACCTAGGCCTTGCAAGACAGATACACTAAGCTAGCTTGGTCTTGAAAAATGTGATTCGCCCAAAATCCAATAAAAGACTTGGCTAATGCAAAAATGACCTTTAGCCTAAAAATCATGCCTTTATTATCTAGAATTTCTTGGAGGTCAAGCCTCATTCTTTGACCAGAAAAATCTCAAAAAAACTTGTAGAGTCAATCCAAATTTACTATTTTTGGGGGAATTTCCCACCTAGACAAAGGAGTTTTATGATCAATTAAAGAATTTCAAAACTATGAGGTGCATCCTTTCTCTAGTCCAAATTTTGGAATTTTGCATGTTCTAGGTTTTCAAACTATTTATACTAGTACATCATCCCCCAAGGATGTTCACCTTTTAAAGATAGCTAGAGAAGGGTGCAAAAATTCAAAGAAATTAAACTTTGTAAAATATAAAGATGCAACAGCATCCAGGTCCATGTTTTGACATACAAGCCTGAACCAAAATTGCCAATGTAAAAACATTTCTATATCGATTTTGCAAAAAACTTGTAAAATTTTCCAAATGTAAAAAATTTCTATACAGATGGATATGTGCTAAGAATAAACTTGTCCTAGCTGCTAATGTTCAAGGAGACAAATTAAGAGATATCTAAAACAAGCCATTGTTGATAAAAAAATATGTTGTCTTTAGTACTCTCTTGTTAGTGGAATTCATTTACATCACACCACTCCATATATTGTCAATTGTTGGAGTAACAAGGTACAAGAAGTAATTCAAGCCAGCATTGCTCTTGTACAGTTTCATGCACTAGCCTTGCTTCATTTGACAAAAAGGCTACTTACCTATAAGCAAGCTTATGACTAGTCTAATGGGATGAACAATTCACTCACCTTTAGCTCAATGCCTCTTGATCTATTACACCTACCACATTATATAAGAAACAAATGTAAATTCACAAACAAGTGAACATTCATTCTATGATTATTTAGAAGGATGCTTGCATCAAAAAGTAGAAATGGTCATATTTGAAGCTACAAGGTATATAATAGAATTGAATGGGGTGAAAATTCAAGAGTTGACACTAGCTATTACTTTTTTATAACTATTTTTAATCTCATCAAAGACAGTTCTCTAGTTTTCAACTATCTATACTTTAAACATGGTGGCAATGACACATCCGTTGGCAATTACAAAATACAAAATTGATATCGAGAGACTAATTTTAGACCAAAATTGGTGCAAAACCACTCTAGCTATTAGTACACTATTAAAAACAAGAAATGAATCAAGTGTGGATCATTTGATGAAGAAAATTACAAATTTCATGTCTGATATAACAGGTGTGTTCAAGATTATTGTTATGGAAGCTATTATATCTTTGTGCTTGAAATTCCCAAAGAAATATTGCAGACTAATAAACTTTTTTGAGTAATATACTCCATGAAAAAGGATTGAGTATAAGAAAGCTATCATAGATTCTATTCTTATTCATATAAGGGGTATTCCAAAAGCAAAGGAAAGTGGCATGTCTCATCTTTGCAAATTTATTGAAGACAGTGAATTCACCTATCTTTGAACATAGATTCCTCATTTTCTCGGTCACAAAGGATCAAAGATTGCAAACCCTAGCAAGTATATTCATTATGTTTGAGTAAATTATTAATTATTTATTCTATATACTTAAGCTTACTTAGGTTAATGCATTTATTTAATATTTAGCATTTAATAGTTGTAGTGATGAGTTGTTGACAACATGGGAGTTTGTTCCCTTCTAGCATGTTCCACCTTTTTGTGGATGTTTAGTTGTCAACTTTATCTTCTACCACTTTCCAGCTTGTTCTACAAGCTTCCATGAGGCCTTTATATTCAGGCTCTGTCATTGTAAATACATTTTCTTTTTTTTGCAATGTTCTCTCTCATGTTTGTTAAGGGTTTTTTTTTGAGCTCCACCTCTTCCTTCTTGGTTTCCCTTCGACAAGTTATTTTCATGTAGGTGATCTTCGTGAGCTTTGGAGTTGGATTTCATCAACTCCTACATGGTATCAAATCCTCCCTACTACTACTTTGTTGAAAGTTTTTTGAAGCCGCAATTCAAAGACACAAACCCTAGTTTGTTTGTACTTTTTTCTTCAATCCAGGGGAAAAGCATTTTTCAAAGCACTTTGGGCCCAAATAGACACTTCCATTGGATCTAGAAGGTCATTTGCAGTCAGGATTCATATAAAACTTTTCAATTTTGGAGATAGGGCTCTAGGAGGCAATAAAAAATTTAGCCCTACAAGCAGTCGTATAGTCGTACAGACATTTTTGGCTGAATTTTTTTTTTTTAAATATAAACTATAGATGCCATAAGCCAGCCACCATCACACCTTTGTAGGGTAGCCACCACACCACTAGTGCATAGCCTATAGTGGCTACAGTCAACAGTGTTGCCATAGGTCCACTATGGCTTGATCGCTGCCCAGTCGCAACTGGCCACCAGCGGCTCCTCTCCTTACCACCACCTCCTCTAGCACATAGCACTACTCTGCCAGTAGTTCTCAACCCTCTCTCTTCTCTAGGTTTACCTACATAGTCACGTGCCTACATTAGTGTTTTGAGCACAGTCAACACCAGTCCATAGGTGCCACATTGGCACTACCATGTGGCCCTACCACATCACCTGTGGACATGTCAGCATGTGCAACATGGTTTTCATGCCACATGGCACCTTTTTTTGCTGCAATGGCCCTTAGGCTATCAATTTTTTTGCAGTAAAAGGCTGACATCAACATGACATCAACACTACATCATCAGCCCTCTTGCACCTCTCTAGGGTCCTTTTTGACCTACTTGCAATTTTTTGGCCATATCTTTAGCATACGGAGCTTTTTTTCCAATCTAAAAGAAGCACCAAAAATCTAGTTCTAAGATAGAGATATTGGTGTAATTATTTTCAGGTTTTGATGTGGTTTTGTTGTCTATTTTTTTAGTTGAAGTCTAAAGTTCTATTTTTGACTCCGGCATGCATATCTTTTGTATCTCATGTCAATTTTTTGAAAATGTTATATTTTTGGAAATCTAGTTTTGTCATCTTTTTAGAAATGCTATCATTTTCCTTTGATTCTAGCCCACGCTCTTTCTCTCATGTTTTTTGTCATTTTTGCTCTATAGTGGATATCTTGGGTATTCTAGTTCTGAGGATCATTTTCCTAGCACGGTATCCTTTGTTTTGGGCTATACTATCTTTTGTATCAGCTTTTTTCTTTTTTTTATCATTGTAGACATCATTTGTAAGCATTTTTATGTATATGCACTGAGATAAAGTGGCATTCTTGCATTTCAGGTTCATGAACATTGTTTTGAGATAATTGTACCTACACAATTTTTATAAAGCACCATGGGGGGGTTAGTTGTTGCCATTTTTTGTGCCCTCTCCCTTTGTCAAGTGAGTGTCCCTTCTATGACAATAGCCCCATGTAGTGTTGGTGTGACCGTGTCTTTAGAGGTGTTTGTACCTCTCCCCTCTCTCGTCATTCTTGGTTCTATCTATAGAGGATTTTGGCCCACCTTCTTAGTTGCCTATCATCTCACCCTATCTACATTAAGGGGGCATTATTCTAGTGTTCTAATGCTTCTATGGTTTGATGGTTGGATAGTGTGAGCTATGTATTCAGTGGTTGATCTAGTAAATGAGATGATTGTAGTGGTTGGCTACCTATGCATTTTGGTGAGATGGATCATCTACCATATAGACACGCTTGGTTCGTGCCTTCTTCTTCCATGGAGGTTCTTTAGATCAGCAATTTCTTTCTGATGGTAGAATTTTCAGCTTCTTCATGCTTTAGTGATGCTCTTCATGATCACTTTTTGTCCCTATTTTAGGGGACATTCCTCTAGTTGGAGGCTTCTTTAGTCCTTCACTAGGTTACCTCTTTTTGGGGAAGGGTTTTTCCCATACAGTTTTCTCTCTTTCCCCACTTTCAAAGGTTGCATCTCTTTGCATTGTACATGGGTACCTAACATGTCCTTGTTGCTAGGACTCATTTTGCATGTCATCTTAGTTTGTGAGCTTAAGGCATTCCCCTAGGTTGCACTTAAGGGGGGGTGTTAGAGTAAATTATTAATTATTTATTCTATTTACTTAAGCTTACTTAGGTTAATGCATTTATTTAATATTTAGCATTTAATAGTTGTAGTGATGAGTTGTTGACAACATGAGAGTTTGTTCCCTTCTAGTATGTTCCACCTTTTTGTGGATGCTTAGTTGTCAACCTTATCTTTTACCACTTTCTAGCTTGTTCTACAAGCTTCCATGAGGCCTTTATATTCGATCTCTCTCATTGTATCTCACATCACATTTTTATTGTAAATACATTTTCTTTGTTTTGCATTGTTCTGTCTCATGTTTGTTTATGGTTTTTCCAAGCTCCACCTCTTCCTTCTTGGTTTCCCTTCGATTGTTTATTTGCATGCAGGTGATCTTAGCAAGTTGTGGAGTTGAATTTCATCAACTCCTACACATTACATATACAATAGAATCATTTTTGAAAACTCAACAATTAGGAAAAGTGTTGTGAGTGCATTAGCAAACTTCAGTGCCTTGGCTAATTCTTTAAAGCCTCGCATATTTGTACTATTGCACTAATACATGTTCAACACTAACAATTATGTTTGGGATTGAGAAACCATCTACCTAAATTCTCTTGATGGAGATGTTTCACCAAATAAGAATGGAAAGGATGTTAAATATTTAATTTTTTGTATCTTGGACTTCCCACTAGTTAATCTTGAAGCAAGTTGACATGCATATGAATCTAGTGAAGAACCTTTTATCTTGGCTTCTATTCCAAAGGAGGTCAAATCATAGTCATTGGTAGAGAAGAAGGCTTCTAGTAAAAAAGTATCTGAAGAAAATGATGGATCTATTGTTGTTAGATATATTGCACAAACATATGAAAGCCTCTAGGCTTCCATTCCAAAGTAATCCATTTCATATTTTTGATTGTGCTCACTAGCTAAGGCTATTCTCATGCCTATAAAACTCTTTGTCCATGCATTCACACTCACCAATCTTCATATAACCTATACATAGTTGAGTTTAACCTTTGAACTCAAAATGATGTTGTCAATCACTCCAATGAGATCTTGAAAACTTTCTTCCAAACAATATATTCAGAAAAGGGAAAAATCCAATGGTTATTTTGTAAGATATAGCCTACATAACAAGGTTGTATTTCCTATGACAGTCTCTTTTAACTTCAGAACCAAACAATTAAATTGTCTTTCTTTACTTCTACAAATAGCAACCAAATCATTGTCAATTATAGATTCTAACTACTCTAGAACACTCTAGGAATTTCCCAAGCAAATCCATCTTGTAATATAGTGACCATATAAATTCTTACAACTAAACAACTCCACTATCTAACACATGACAATCACTCATATCTCTATATCCTTTGATCAAAATGCCTTCTTTTCTATCAACTAATATTGTCACACAAATCCATCTAGTAAAACCCTCAACTGACTATCCATCAATTCCTCCCATTACCAAGTCACTTGTATCTCCACAAGCTTTGATCAAAACACCTTATTTTCTATAAACTAATCTTGTCACACAATTCACTGTATTAAAATCCCTCAACTGACTTATATTGTATCTTTGATGGTCATTAAGTGACAATGTGCCTTCATACATGCACGATAATCTATTTGAAAATATTGTTAGTAAGGAAGAATTATGGTTTTATTCTATTAGGGCCATAACCAAAGCCTATGATAACATAGATAAGGTCATTCTTAGACACACTCCCAACTTTTCTTGAGGAGGTTTCATTGCTATGACAATCATCTTAAAAGATGTCATAAATCTTTTGTGTGCAAATGTCAGTGACTTTAGATTTTTCGTGTGCTAAAGAGGAAGAGTTATTTAGCTCTCCACTGATCATGAGTCTAGTACTGAACATGTAAGCATTAAAGACAGTGGTAGTTTCATTCCAAGTTTTCCTAGGGACATCTGAGATAGGAGTCTAAGGTCACATCTATGGTTAGATCCAAATGTGAGGGAATGGGACATTGAATTAGAAGCAGAGTTTCTAAGTATTGCTAGTGATGATTTATGAAAGGTATTGAATAATCAAGAGGCAACCAATTTTGTTAGCAAAATCAAAGACCCACAAATGGTAGAAAAGAAATTAATTTTAGAAGCCTTGAAAAGAGAAAGAAAGAATGACATATATTGTATTCTAGTGTAATTAAGATGATTGCTTTATGAGTTGTCCTAAGGATACACATACTTTTAGTAACTTTGGATCCTAATTTTAACTTAGTGTTCTATAAATTTTGATTGATTCTTGTGGAAAATAAAATCTTACCCTATGGATGAAATTAATGTTGTTGAGTTACACTAATGGCATGAAATTGAAATCAAGACTTGGGAAAAAACCATCACTGTTCTATTGAAGAAAAAGTAATTGATATCACAGATCACATATCTTAGGAGGTATTCTTTTACTCAAACAATTTAACTTCCATTAGGACCTATAGAAAAGTTATGTATCCAATTCTAATCAACCCTGCAAAAACCATTTATTTTTGCAAGAAACAAAATTATTTCTAAATATTCAAAATGATTATTAAAATAGAATGGGAAATGTACAAATAATTACTTAAGGCTTCTTTAAGATATGCAAGATTTAAGTTCCCTTTCCCTCACATTTTATATCAAATGTTTGCTTATAAATAAAATAATCAGTATTACACTAGTAATGGTATTGGAAAAAGGTAATAAATCTTTTTACAAAAAAATAGACCTTTTGCTATCATCTCACTCTAGATAGAATCAAACAATAAACTTAGAATACTACAAAAGAGAAAAAACCTCAAAATCTATCGCTCACCTCTCATTTTTCTAGCAATTGTAGCAAAAGTAATATTTTTAAAATGTATTACTTATTGGTATTTGGAAGTGCACCCACAATCATAGCAACAACAACCATGTTGAATGCATCAACTACTAGGGTTTCTACCTCTAAAGACTCCAAGGCTTTTTTTAATTTACGCAATAATCTGCCAACAAAGGAAAGCATTATTAGAAAATGCATTTTTTTTCCTCTTAATTGGCTAAAATTCCCTCCAAATTGTGCCCATTCCCTCCAAAGTGTATAATCAGTCATTTTCATTCCCAATTAAAAGTGTTAGATAGTTATTATTATTTAATATATTGTAATAGAGGAAGAGAAGCCATTATTTCTTTTTCAACATAAAAATATATTAAAAATTAATTAAATAAATATAGTAATATAGTAATATGATAACTATTCAAGGAGGGGTTTTAAGGATATTCTAACAATTTTAGAGGAGTTAGAAACTCCACATAGGTCTAACAGAGACTCCGCGTAGGTGCAACATCAAATGAGGAAGGTTTCTATGTCATAAATAGCAACTCTAATTTAATTTAATTTCAGTATATTGTTGATTTATAAAATACCTTGAAGTGTAGAAGAGATAATATCTAAAAATATCAATCATGTATTGATAATAGTTGTGTGTGAAAATGACATAAACCTATTAGATTTTATATCACTTATTGAAAAAAGGCATGGAGCTTTGAGATTGACAACAATATTATTAGTCATCAATAAAACTTTAAGGTACAACAATAAACCCTCTTCTAAAATTTATTATACTTTCAAAGGTAAACATGAAACCCCCTCTCATAAAAATTGAATAATAAAAATCCCATCTAGAAGAAAATCTGATACAAACAAGATAGACATAAAAATAAGATGTCCAAGTTGAATCTTGTAAGCATGTGGTTTGAAACCTTACCTCTTACAATGAAATTGATAATTTTCTTTGATCAATATATGTTTTCACTATAGAGGTGCTTCTAATCTCGCATTGATAAAATCCCTTTGACTATTCATCAATCAAGAACTCACTCTTTAGTGCAGATCTACAAGTCTTGTTGAAAAATCTACCCTTTCATGAGAAATCCTTGTCAATAGGAAGATCCAAACTATATTCTACTTTATGATGTGTATTTTTAATTTTTTGTTCCACCCCATCTTGTTCATTATTAAGTTTGATGAGACTAGGATCCTAACTAGCTAAGCTCATGTACTCTCCATTATTATCAATTTTATTAAGATCAACAAAAGCCTCCACAAATGATGCAAGTTTTGTCAAATGCTCTTCATCTATCCAAAGTTCAAATGAATCCAAATATATTTCCTTAATCAATAAATAAAGTTCCCCTTGATATCATTCAAGTGAACTTTTTATCATGGGAAATCATGTGTTTGTTTGCGAAAGCTTTACTAGAACTCATTGTTCAAGCATAGAATATTGCACCATAAAATGAAATGAAAGTGTTTCCCTCTAAATGTACTTGCAATGTATTTTTTTGGTTTAAAGGAATATAACCATAAAAATATTTATTTATTTTGCACATTCCCTTTTTTGAAGTTACATCTTAAACTTTTTATTTTAAATTGTTTAAAATAACAATATTTTAATGCTTCTCTTTCTCAAAAATACCTTATGGCATAAATATAAAGAAAACTTTAGTTATAATATTAAAATTTCCATGCAAATTTGATTTGAGGGTAAAACTTTAATTACAATGTTAAAATTTAATATAGTTTTTATTTTATCATTTCATTTATAAAAATTAAAAATTAATGTTGGATGAATCAAAAATTATTATATCAAATATTTAATCTATTATAAATTTATCAAAATTTGTATATTTAAATATTTAAATTATAATTGAAATCATTATTGAGGTTGTCCCCATATTTGGCTCTATTGTAGAAGGCCTCATTGACTTCAAATTCATTGTGGAATAATCTAAATTCATTTCTCAACTAACATATTGCCATGTCCCTCCTGAAGTATAAGATAATTAATTACAAATTAATAATTATTTTAATTATGAATATTAGAATAAGTGATTAAGAATCCAAATGAGTAATACAGATAATAGAAAACTAAATTAAGAAAAAAATATTAATCCACCCATTTGTGGATATACCTCTTAGAGGAAAACTAAATTAGTTTACAATATTGATTAAAGAGCCTAAAATGGTGAATGAAATATCCCAAGACATTTAACAAAGTGTCTAGTATCTAGAAAGATGAAAAGTGAAACCACAATTGGTATGAGAAATAGAAGGTCCATGAATGAGCTATGTACAATAAAATTAACCTAATCCATTAATTAATAAATCTTAGAGAAAGTGAAGAGAGAAAGTACAAATGATTAATTATTAGTGAGTAATTATCTTGTCACTTATTTAGTAGTCTATTCAGTCACTTATGTTTAGGTGATTGATCTTTGGTGACTAATTATCCAACCACTTATTTAGTCATTTAATTGGTAGTTTATTTAGTCTCTTCTATTTGCTTGATCTTGTGATTCTACCTAGTGAGAAAATTAGTCACCTATACCTATAAATTGTAAAGAAATAGTGGAATGTGATTATTTTTAGTCACATGACTAAGAATTCTTGTAATGTGACTAAAAGTTTTAGTCACCTAGTCACCTATTTGCCAAAATGCACTAGTGATCCCTTAGATCACTTACATGCATTCAATAAGCACTATACTCCTTTATGCACTTTGCACTTCAATAGATTTTCTACACACACTTACAAACATGGAAAACAACTTTCTTTTATACCACATCTTCATAATAATTCCTTGAGTTGGCCTTGAGGATTTCCCAATTAATTATAATAAGATAGTTAATTGATTATGATTACAATAGCACTGTTGGATCACAATCTATACAAAACTTCACATGTGCAATACTAGGACTTGTACACTCACTGACATCATCAAAAGACTACCCTCTATCACTATCTAACTACACATCTTCTTACTACATCTCATATGTAAGATAGAAAACAAACATCAGGAACAAGTTTCCCAATATTTTGTCTCTGAACTACTCTCTATAAATTAGGGTACAAGTTTTGTACATCTTCAACTTAGACTCTGTACATTCAACCACATCATTAAGAAATTGTGTCAAACATGTCCATAATTGTGCATCATCAAGCAATCAAACCATTGCCCATACCATTAAGATCTTTGTATGTCACTCAAATAGTATTTACATAAACTATGTTATGTTGACTTCAATGACAAACACAGTCATGAATGCAACATGTTAATACTCCCCCAAAGTAGTATCATTAGCATTCATGCTAACAATGAAAATATAGGAGCTAGGTGGAATGGATGAGGTTTTTCTATTACAAACATTTCTGATCCACTAGTTGAATTTGCAATGAGAGTTATTGCTCACAAATTTTATTGAATAGTAAATCATGTATGGAAGTGGATCAAGCATAGGAGATAGTGATGAAATATCATGAATATGATCTTTTTGAGTTGCAAAAATTGCAATTAGTAGAGAATCTATCATCTATATGGAAAGAAAGAATTCAATGTATAAGTTTGGATCCCTCATTGTATGTATTTTCTTTTATATCAAGAAGTATTTTCCTAGTGTTGGTGATATTATTTAGGAACAGGTAAAACTAGTGACTAAATAGATAAATGAATACATTACACAATTAGGAGAAAATTTTGAGAATGTTATGGATGCTTACTTTATGAAATTTAAACAAAGAATGAAGATTAGGATGAGGATACTAAAAGAATTAGTCACAAGGTATTACAATGAAATTTTTTTTCTTATAGATATAGACAATACATTTGTGCAGGAAGTGAAGCTAAGGAAGGCTTGGCTATAAAGTTTTGACTATGAAATTGGCAGTGATTTAGTGAGTGCAAACATTGTTGCTCTATTGAATGAAGAGATAGACACTGAGGTTGAACGTTTTAGGAAATACAAGGAAGCTAAAGAAATAATAACTATAAATATCTTAATAGCTTCTAAGAAGAAGAAAAGGAAAAGAATGATTGAAGACCTAGAAGAAAAACTAGGCACCCTAGGCAAGGGAAAGGAAACACTATAGTTAACACAAGGTCTTGGAGAGGATGAAGACAAAGACAGTAGTGATGAGGAAGAGGAAGAAGTAGAAGGTGACAAGGGTAAAGCCTTAGTTTTTTTCACTCTACTGAGCAAAAAGGCTCAAGGAACCAAGAAGAAGCCAGTAGTGATACCCCTCTCTCCTCCACCACCAAATAAGCCAAGAACCATAGTAGTTCCTAGTGTTGAGCATACTACAAAATGAAAGTAGCAGAGACTACTAAGCTCAATTCTCCTAAACCAATAGAGGGAGATTGGTTAGAGGACCACCTAAAGCACTATCTAAGTCTATTGAAGAGGTATGTGTAGATCTAAGAATATCTTTAGGATTATCCAACTTTATATTTGTTTACTATGATACATTGGATAATTTTGACCAAACCAAAATTGAGGATGATATGGTGGATATGATTGCTAATCATAAGCTATCTAGCTCCTTGTAAAATTGAGAAGTAGATACCTAAGGACTTATATAAGAGGTTGGAAGGAAGATGGTACCAGGCACAAGTAGAAGAGAAAAAGATAAGAACTGACACATCAGTCAAAGTTATGCTTGATCTATCCCTGGATCAAAAGGAAACATTTTTGGTAAAGTATAAGAGTAGATTAATTTTTCCTAAACATAGGATTTTTTTATCTTACAAAATAAAATGGAAGTTGTAGCACAACAAGATGAATTGCTTTGAAAAAGAATTTTTGGATTATCAACTAAGGGAGCAGAGATAGAGAAAGAAATTGTAAACATCAAAGATGATTACAGAAGTGGAGAAAGTTTAGGTGTGTCAAGTGTGCAAGTTAGCATGTCACTAGTACATGTAAACACCCCTAACACTCTAGAGGCCAAGCAATCAAGGCTCATAGATATAGAGGCAAGAACTAAGGAAAAAGAAACAAGTGTAGATATTCAAGAAATTTCAGCACCTTGCATTGAGAAAAACAAAGGAATAAGTACAATTGAATCGAATGTGACCATTGTTGTCTCAAGCACCAATGCACCAGCATGACCAAGTGGTGAAACTCTATCATCAACTCCCAAAGTAATGTTAAGTAGTAGCACTCCACCAAGTAGAAGAAGGAAATCAATAAAGGATACTTCACTACATATTAAAGTCAATCTAGATGAAATATTTGAGATGCCACTATTAGACTTGGAAAATATCACCTTAGAGAAAAGAATTTTTGTACAAGGGGTTTCGGGGAAGAAGAAATGACAAGAAGAGCTAAGGAGAACATAGAAGAAAAAAGAAGGTACTTTGTGATGTGAAAAACATTTTTATTGATAATTTTGACATTCAAATTTTGATGAAGAAGCTCCAATCATTACCCAGCTTGTAAATATTGTTGAACAAGTTTCCATTAGGTTGTGGACAAAGTTTCCATAAACATTGTCAAGTAGAAAGTGCAATTGCAAGAGCACATATAGGTTATGAAAGAACTAATAAAGAAGGTACAACATTTGTACAACATTTTTTAAATGTGTCAAGATTCACAAGTGATCTTCAAGGAAAAATAAACCAGATTCAAGCTAAGATGAAGAGATATAGCAATATTATTTCTCAATTAGTAGGATCTAGCATAGATCATTATAATAATTTACTAAATGCTCAAGGAACATTGGTTGAGCTTCAATCGACTAATAGCAATATGATATCTAAATTTATCTCTATTCAAAAAATGTTGATAGATCATTTGGAGGTCATGCAAAGGGAGCTACAATCAGCCCAAGATCTTATCAAAGAATATCACAATCTTTCTATGGCTAACAACTTAATTGATTCAACTACAAGACTACATATGTAGAATCATATTCTAGAAGCAACAAGAACCACATGGGATCATGCACTTTCCATGATCACTCAAGATCATAAGACATTCATTGACAAATATGGATTGCTTCTACCCATTCAAACCCAACAATCATGACATAAATGTTCAAAAACAAGGGGGAAATAGATTTGTTAAAAGGAGAAATAAGGAGAGAAATGAATTTTTTATCATATTCATTTTACATTATTTATTCATTATTCATTTTTTTGGCATAAGTCATAAGACTTAGGGGGAGAGCTCATATTAGATTGTATTTGTAACAATGTAAATATGACAAAGTGTTTTTTTCACTAATGTCAAAGGGGGAGATTGTTGGTATCTCTAACTATTATTATCTGTTAGTGTCAAACATTAGTCATTTACAAGGTAGAGTCAGACAATCATCATTGTGATCAAGCTACTCTATATAAGTCAATTCATGTACATAAGAAAGTATGTAACTAGCTCTATAGGAGCTGAGTAAGTGTATGATCACTGAATATTTTCTATATGACCTAAAATCAACATTGACCAAGAATTTTTGAGCATACAAGTGTTGAGTTACATAGTATGTGCCAAGCACAATACAGATCGAGCAACAACAATGTTGAGTGTTAGAATATAGTAAAGGTCGAGCAATGTAGAGTTTGCATGAAAGTCAGGATTGGAATAGATTTTGAGGTAAATCATTTTCAATCTAACATGGAAGGAACATTTAACATTTGTATAGGTTGTTACAGAGAGTTTTACATGTTAATGACATGGATTGCAGATCCCTATGTTCTGTGATCAACGATTCAGATGGAGAGGCTATTATGGAAGCATCTAGAAAACTCTTTATAGAACTCTTTAAATAGAGAATATCTTAACCTAGATTAAGAGAGATGTGGAATGGAGATGAGAAGAGAAGATAATGTTTTTGAATAAGG
This sequence comes from Cupressus sempervirens, assembly GCA_028749045.1. Lineage (NCBI taxonomy): Eukaryota > Viridiplantae > Streptophyta > Pinopsida > Cupressales > Cupressaceae > Cupressus > Cupressus sempervirens. Next base: position 181,049,271 of record CM053788.1, read on the forward strand.
ATTAATATGTGAATATTGAAGTGAAAGATTAAGATCATATCAGAAGTTAGTGAAGGTGTTTTATTATCTCTTAATAGAGCAAGTGACCTAATCATGGTAGTGAAGGGGAAGAAAAGTACTATCACATCAAAGGAGAGTATTAGTTAGCAAGGAGAAGACTCAAAATAAACTTATAGAGCATACCAAGAATCAGGTACTAAATCAATTCTAACCAACTTATATCAGGGTAAATTTCTCAATAGAGTGGTCTTAATAGATCTTTGTAAATATCCTAATAGAGTATTTACTTTGTTTTAAGTGTTAAATCCTCTAACAAGGTGAGACCTAGTAGTCTCTTAAGCTTTTATTAGGGCATACCCCTCATAGGGTAGATCATATTTTATGATCAAACATTGTAACCATAACAGATTAACTTTATTACTGCAATAGTAAAGGTTTGTGGGTGTCATTCCTATTTATATCTCCATCAATCAACAGTTTTACCTCATTAATCTTTAGGTTAAAAGGAAGGTAAGATGGTTTTCACCAACAAGTGAAACCACCTGCAAAAATAATTTTAAAATTAATTATTTATTAAATTAATCTAAATAAAAAATAGAGAGGGGAAATTACTCTATAGAAAGCATCTTCCCCAACCTTTGTAATTTCTTAGAGGATTTTATGATCAAGAGTCCTTCTATAGTGGAGGGGAGAAATAATTGGAAAGGAGAATTAGAGGAATTTCTTATTTTGGGAAGGCTAGGTGTGGATCAAGTTCATAAGCTAGGGACATTTGTAGGACCCAAGTAGGCTTTTGAATCTCGATGTGTCTTGTTTGTGCCTATTTGTTTGGTCACTCTCATATTATTTATGTTGTGCTTCCTAAATCCTTTTATATTATGTTGCTCTCTATAAATATAAACTTAGATTCAATAAGTTTGAATGTGCTAATTTAAATTTTTTAAAATTTACAATTTTTAAACTAAAAATTTGCTCTAAATTTACTATCTAAAAGAAATTAATATATGTATTTTAAAGAAATATATTAATAGCTTTATTTTTAATAAGTTGGTTTCTTTTTAATTTAAAACTTATATGTAAGAAAAGATTAATATATTGTGAGAGGCATGACCCTATTCCCTGTCTTGCACCATGTGGCCCATAAGGAGTCACAGCTACCCAACCATAAGGTAGGTGTAATAGGAATAACTTGTGGGTCCCTCCATTAGGGAGGAGTGGGAAGGGAGAAAACCCTCCAACCACTTACTAACCTTTTTTACTATATAAAATTTAAGATTTGATTTGTTAAACTAAGATAGTTAATTACAATTTAATTTTTTGAACTAAAACTATTGGAGTTTAATGATGTTAAAAGGTAATCAAAGGTTTTTAATGTACTAAGTCTTTGAAGATGATATATAACATGTTAAGTTTAAAATATTAGAATTTTAATTAAGATGTAATTAAACATAAAAAAATTCAAGTTATGTTAGATAGTGTATTTTCAAAAGGTATTTATATTCTAATTATTTAATTATATCCATTATGAAGTTAATCTAATGAATAAGTTACTCCATTCAAAACATGCGAAGTTTAAGTTTTAGTAAACCTAAATCACATTTAACCAAGATGAATAATTATTTAAGTTACTTGAGACTAAATTGTGCAAATTTAGAAAATAATTAAGCTTAATTTTAAACGGTGATAAGAATCATGTCCTTGCAAGTGTTGAAATTATGGGTATTATGTTATAAGTTTGTGAGTGTGTTATGTTCTAACTGTGTAGGTGTTGATATTTGTCTTTATAGTGTTGCAATATTTGTAGGTGATTATTGTAAAGTCATATATATTTAATTTACACTTACCCTTGTGGTTGAATTATTTGTTATAGTACTACTTTGGTTATGCCAAATATTTTTTAAGGGTTAAGGTTTTTATTGGTGGTTGGGCCCCCAAATAAATACTTGAAGGAAACCCTAAGAAAGGGATATGTCTATGAGAATTCCTTAACCCTAGATGACATATTGTGTTCAGTAGGGTATTTAGTTGACAAAGTCATAGAACCCTATGGTGAAGATTTTGAAGGTTGTCATTGCTGGAAAAATTAAATATAAAGACTCTCTCGGCATAATGTTATCAAAAAACTAGAGAGGTTATTGGAAATCTTAAAGTTTTATTAGAACACTAAATATTATGTTATCAACAAATGAAGAAGCCTATTAGAGAAGCCAAGGAAAAGGTATGAACGGTCTATAGAAACATTGAGAAACCCTAGTTAGATCATGAAACATAAAAAGGAATTATTCGAGGAGAAATATAAGCAAGAAATAATTAGAAAGAGAAAGAGAGGTGTAAGTGTGTATGGAATAGAGAAGAAGAACAACAAGCTATTGAAAGGAAGAACAACAAGCTATCAGAGGGAAGAATAAATAGTACAAAACAAAGAGGACCTATCAAGTAGTAAAGGAAGGCTAATATAGGTCAAATTTTTTGTTGTTTATACCAAACAAGTTTCTTTAAAAGGTTGTTAAATCCTTTAACAAGGTGGTCTTTAGCAAGACTTACGAGTACTTATTTTGAATCTATTATACATCCTTTGACAAGGTGAGCATTATATTAGCAGGATTAAATCTCTTAACATGGTAGTCTTTGACAAGATTACTAATATTCCTAATAAGGTATTAGACACTTTTAATAGGTTGTAATCATCTAGAAGATGACAATATTGTAAGCTCTTAACAAGGCACCTTATTACTATAGTGATGAGTTGTGGGTATCATCACCATCATATTTTTTCCCTCTGACCAAGGGTTTTCTACAAGACAAAAATAATATGTTATGTATTTATGTGTTTGATTATTACCTTATTTACTTTACATTTTACTAAATAACATCAATACAAAGCCTATTGGTAATACTATTAGCTACAATATGAAATATTAGTGAAAGTGATTAACAATTTATTAGTTTTTGTTATAAAAAATGTTTAAAATCAAGTTTTGAATGGTAATAATTCACCCACCTGCCCTTAATGACTTACCAAAACTTGCTATCAAAGTATCTACTTCTTAGAAGAAAGTCTAACGACTTGAGAAGGTTTAAGAAAATGGAAGGCTACGAGTACCAGAAGGAATTAAAAGAAGCACTGAAGCATGCTAATGAACAAGGTTTTGAATTAAGGGGCAAGCTAAGAGAATCTTTTGCAAAAAGGAAAGAACAAACTAAGAAGCTACAAATGATTCTTGATTATTTGGATTGGTTATCGAAGGGAAGTGTCAACTATGAGGATATTGATGCTTCAATCAAATATACACTAGAAAAGAATTGTGAATTATGGAAAAATAACAAGAAATTATGGGAAAAGATGAAAAAAATGAAGGAACATGAAGGTCAAGCCATCAAAATGATTGAGATATTAGATAGAATGAGAACTGTCAAAGATGACAAAGAAAATGTTGAGTCAAAATATCAAGAAGTTGTAGAGATAATTGTTGGAAAATATCTAGGCATGGAAAGATGATGATATGAAATTCTAGCACATGACTATCAATTAGATAGAATCAATGAGATAAGACAATATTTGGAGATAGAAAATTAGAGACTAGAGATGGAAAATAATGACCTAAGTAATAATTATAAAGTTGAGAGGTAATTCAATTTGCAATGTACAAAGTTTGAAAATAGTGTGGTTAAATTTGATAAACTCTTGACAAAACAAAAGGAACAATTGGACACTGTCAATTGGGATATATTAGCAACAACATAAAAGAGAAAGGTAAAAATTTAAAGTATGAAAAACTAATGTCTGAAGATGATGAAATAGGTAAGATGAACTACCATCCTATCTATCACTATTGTGGTGTGTACAATCACACAAAAAATGTATGTAAAGTCAAACAAGAGACAAATTCAAGAAGAATACCATTAAATGGTAACTACTACAATTGGAACACATTCAATAATAAAGCTCATGAGTGTAGGTTTAGAGATAACATAAGACATCTAAGAAGAGTTTCAATGGATATTTTTAAAAGTGCAATAAATATGGTCACAAAGATGAAGTTTACAAAACTAGATCACTGACAAATGAGAAAATAGTATACTACCAAGAGATTGAAGATAATGACCTTGTGAAATGCTATAGATGCAGAAACCTAGAACACTTTACTACTAAATGCAAGTCAGAGGTTACTTGACCTTAGAGATCTCTTGGAATACCATGTTAAATATGTTCAAATTATGGACACTCTGCCTATAACTAAAAGTATTAGTATTCCATTGATAATGATTAGAAAGGAAAAAGAAAAAAGATTCATGACAAAGAACAAGTGAGAGAGGAAATGAGGAAAATATGGGTCAGAAAGGAAGAAGATACAACTATGATTAAAGAACCTTTCTTATATGGCATAGTTACTTCATCCACCAACTGAGAAAGTAAGTACATGCTTAAGGGCATAGAACTTTATTGAGCCCATTTATAAGGTCCCAGAGAATAGATAAGAATTATAATATACATTAGTATAATGGGATATAATGAAATTTAGAAATAATTGAATCTTTTGTTACCGATAAATAAGTCTATTTTTAGTTATTTTTGGCTTGTAATAAAAGATTTGGTACAATAGTCATTGGACACTTTATTCATACATAAAGGGAATCTATCTATCATAAAGTAATCACATTTAAGAAATATCATGTTCAAAGAAGAAATCATCGCACAAAGTGTGTGTTTATCAATTTGTGAATTGTAAATCCTAGTTACAAAAAGATCTTGAACTAGTGACTAGAATTAACCAAAGAAAATTATGGAACGTAGAAATTAGTTAATCAATAGACTAGATGAATATGAGCCTAAATATAAACTATGCTCACTAAAACCAAAGGATATAGCTAGATCCATAGTCCCATTAGGAATGCCAAATAGAGTAATACTTGTATGCCTAAAATGTGGGCAAACTTCTATGAGTCATTATATCCAAGATTTCTCAAGAAGGAGGTCTCAAATGGTGACTCATAGCTCTCTATTCATGGAGTGCATGGGTTTGTAATGGGGGCCCATAGTTTGACCTAATTTGTGCCCATGAAAGTACACCATGAAACAAGAGATTCAAGGATCAAAATATGAATGCAAATGAAGATGTAAACTAATTTAAATGATAACAATACAAAACAATGTAAGAAAGGAAATGTTCCCTCAGTTTGACCTAGTTTGTGCCCATGAAAGTACACCATGAAACAAGAGATTCAAGGATCAAAATATGAATGCAAATGAAGATGTAAACAAATTTAAATGATAACAATACAAAACAATGCAATACTAATCTATGAAAACAAATATAGATCTAAGCTAATATGAAAATGTAAGGATGAAACCTCATGATGGAAGCCATGGATGCATGAGAGAAGAAGACAAGAAGATAGAAGTTCTCCACAAAAAGCTTTAATATTCAAACTCTTTCAAAAATTTCTCTCCAAACCTGCAACATAACAATAGCATAATAATGGATGTCAAAAATGAGGAGAGGGCTCTCCCTTATAAAGAAAAATGTGGAAGTAGGAAGCTTCTCACAACCAATATGGGATAATAGAGTTTAATCCATGTGAGACAAAATTCCACCAATGAGAAAAGAGGAGAAGAATTAAATAAGGGAAGGAAAAAGGAATTTATTTAATTTGTATTTGTTTCATTTCCTTTTTCACATGGGATTTTATTTAATTAAAAGGGAGCAAGTTATTTTAATTAAATAAGAAATATTTAATTAAATTAAAATGGGGGTTTTTCTCATAATGAATTAAATGTGGATGAATTTAATTAAAAGAGAGGTTTTCTTTTAATTAAATGGGGACTTATTTTATTTAATTAAAAGGGAGATTTTCTTTTAATTAAACAAGACTTAGGATAAAATTATCAACCTTAGAAAAATAAATAATCAAATTTGATCAAGAAAATTGGTTTAAATTGATTTAATAAAATATTGCAAACCATTGATTTAGGAAATTTGATAAATTGGATAATGGGGGCCCATAGTCTAGGCGACCATTTTAGGGTGCATATATTTGCCCCTCTTTGACTAATGTGTGATCTATTTGGGAACACATGTAGTCAAAGAAAGAAATTGAAGTGTGAGATTGATTTGGAATCACAAAACAACCCAGATGTGTGGTCAATTCAGGAACACATCAGGACAAAGAATACAAATAAATTTTGACTTGAAAAAGTCAAGGATAAAATTGATAAGATTGAATCAAGGATTGAAGTTGATAAGTAATGGCCCCTCATGATTGAAATTGAAATGAGATAGAGGAGAAATAGAAAATTAATAAAATTGATCAAATCGAACTAAAGATAAGGTTCATGATGTAGGATGAAAGATATAAAAATCACAAAACTAAGGTAGATCATCAAGTATGAAATATTATGCCCCAAAATTGATTTAGAAGAAAAGAAGTGCGGTAAAAGCAAATGGAAGATAGAAGTTTGGAAGATATGGAAAGAAATAGAAAGAAGAAAAGATAAAGCCCCAAAATTAATCAACTTTTTAAGATAGAAATTTTGATTGCGATCACGAAAGAAGATAAGGAAATGAAGATCAAAACATGACCACAATTGATTAAAAGTCCACAATAAAGATGAAAGGAGAACCCTCTCAAACTCATAATGTAGCCTAAAATGCAAATAACATGAGGTTTAATAATGCAAGCTACATAAAAATGCAAAGGTGTACTTGCAAAAAGAGCAATTGTAACATAGGATTTTGTGTTCATCATTCATTAGAGAATGTAAAAGAACCTATTTTGATCATTGGGCCATTATTAATGGACATTGAAAAATCACACAATCATCACTAGTCACAAGTGCAACTATGAACATATGAATGTGATTTATATTAGATTGGAATGTAGAAAGATTCTAACATAAGCATCAAATACATAAAGGTCAAGATGATTTTGATGTTAGCTTACCCAATTTAATATAGCAAAACCATGCTTGCATCAAGGCATAGATGTCAGGATGACCATAAAATAGTTGTGCAAAAGAAGTCAAGGATGATGCCTCAAATCTCCTAAGTGTTTCAAGGGGACAACAAGAGACACTCTAGAGTTTCAAGACCACACCCACAAGCAAAATAAAAATAAAAACATGCCCAATTCCCTAGGTCCTCCAGCTATGCATCCCAAAGAGAGTTATCAAACAAAGACACTCAAAAAAAATCAATGATAGTCAACACACAAAGAAAAGGTCATGACATAAGAAAAGCATTAAAAAAAAATTAATTGGGTTAACTAATACTAAATTCTAAGGATAAGGATCAAATACTTGCAAGTAGGTAAGATAGCATGACAAAACTGGGTAAGACCAAACCAATAAGTATTGAAAAACACTCGATGTCAGGGGTCATATTGAAAAATACAATTGGGATGGTGTTGAAAAACACTAGTTGCAAGGTGTCCTAAAGACTAATGCAACCAAGAGACTAAAGCTAACATAGTTATACCCCCTAGACAAAGACCAATTCCAAACCAAGGCAACAAGGACAAGGCATGATGGAGAAAGGCTAAGTGTCAAGGATGCACTAAGAAATAGCAGTGCAAAGGCCTCAAGTAGTGCCTATTTCCAAGTTTTCACTGCTTGGATTTTTTTTTTTTAATTAGGACTTTTTATATTAAAAATTTGTATTTTTGCTACCAAGGCGCCTATTTCAAAGTTTTCACATAGGCAATTTTTCTATTTTTTTTGAATTTTTTGATTTTTTTTATTTTTTATTTTTATTTTTGGAATATATAATTTTTTTTGGAGATACATCAAAATGCTTATTACTAAGATGATCATTTTTTCAAGACATTTTTCAATTTTTAGAATTTTCACAATATATCATTTTTTTGGATTTTTGAAATATATCAATTTTTTGTATTTTTTCAGGATCAATAAATATATACAAATAATATACAATGCCCCAGATAGAATGGGCATCAAACTCTAAAGCAAGATCACATCATGCAATCCCAATGTCTAGCAAGGTGGAGGACAAGAGTGATTAGCAAGATGGTGGAAGAAATGAAAGACAAGAGAATGAAGGAGAATAAAGGGAAGAAATCCTCAAGGGAAAACTCCTCAACAGTACCCAAGCTAGGGAAAAATTGTTATGTAAAGCACATTTCGATAGGAAATGAAAGGCCAGCATAAGATAATTCACTAAAGCATAATGTAAAAGTTCAAAAGATGCAATCCAAAGGAGGAGACATGTCAAGAGGCTTCATAGTATTGTATTTTACTCTTTTTTATTAGATCAAGACCAAAGGGGTGAATGGGAAAAGGGTAGTGAAAGACTAGAATAAATGGAGGAAAATAGATATGAAGGCTAAAAATTAAAGGAATGAAAACAAGATCATCATAAGATAACTCACAAGATAGCCAAATGTTTGTGTATAGGTCAATAGTGTCAAGATCAAAAGAGAATGGATGAGAGATGTAGGAGAACTATGTATGATGCCTAATTGTTAGGTTTTCATCATGGTACTTATCCAAGGAGCCACAAGGGAGTGATTTTCACCATAGGATGAATTTATTTCTCTTTACTTTTGCTACCAAGGTGCCTGATTACCAAGTTTTCACCAAGGCACATTTTCAAAATTTTCATTTTTTTTTCCTTTCTTCTTTTCAATTTTTTTTCAAATTTTTTGGAAGAAGTCAAGTTTTTTAAATAATTCTCCTTGAAATTTTAAACCATGACATGCAAAGGAGTCAAAATGATATGCTCAAAGATGTTGATAGGGAAAGGAAGATGGAAGACAAAAATGGAGGATATGGCTTTATGCAAAGCAAGTGAAATTGGAAGATGGGAATGAAGGCAAGATCAACGTCAATGCACACCTTGAAGGGTGGGGACAGGATGGATAAAATGTGAATGAAGGAATATGTGAAGGAATATGGTGAGTGGATAGAAGAGGTTGTAGTTTAGGTGCATGGAATGGAAGAAGATGAAGTGGAATTCTTTGGAAGCTTGAATGTCAACTTCAATTGTTGTTCAACATTAGACTCTCTCAAGAGAGGCTTTGGAATCCATATAGCCATAGGCCTATTTTCATTTCTTTTTGATAATTTAGAGATAATATCTTCAATGATGGATTTTGGAACCCATATTTTTCTTAGAAATTTTTTGTTAGATATCTCTTTTAACTTTATGCCCCCATGTCAATTAGAGGAGACATGGTGGTCTTCTTTTTTATATGGATTCTTGAATTGCTTCTTTTTCTTGTATTGAACATTCAGGTTGCTTCCAAAAGATTTGGACTTATGGAAGAAGAAGGATGATATGACTAGTTTAGGTGAGTGGGTGGATGAAAAGGATTCAAGGATATGAATCTACATTGATCTTGAGGAAAAATTGGAGAGGGAGGGATGTAAGGACCCAAGATGGATGATGAATGAAGAGAGTTGGGAGGGGAAAGTGAAGGGACATAAGGACCCAAGATGGAAGGAAGATGTGAAGCATTTAGTATTGGTGGGAGAGGTCCAAGGATGGATGTGGAAGATGCAGAAGGGTAATCAATAAGTTTACCAACATCTATATGACAATCAAGTACATCAGCATCTTTAGAGTGAGCATTAGGATTTTCAATAGGATCATGAACATCTTGAATAGGAGAAACTTCTTTGATAGAAGTAATTAAAGCTTAAGAAGACCTAAGAAGAGTAGAAAGTGGAAGGAAACATGGAGTGGTAGAACAAGAAGATGGAAGACTTTGATCTTGACAAGGATCTTTGGATAGCATAAGTGTAGATTTTTTCTCTTGATTTTCAATAGGCTCAACATCAGAAGTAACAAAACTATTTTTAATAACCTTAATGGAAGTATCATCTTTGGAAGGCTCAATTGTGTTAAGGTCATTTTGATTGTCAATAAGCTCAGCATTGTAAGTATTAGCTTGATCTTTCTTGGGAGAAGACTTAAGACATGGTGGAATGAATGAGGAAGGGCATGAAGGATCAAAAGGACCATGAAATGGATCAAAGACATCATGAAAATAATTGAACGACATGAAGGGTTCTTGGTCTTGATCTTTCTTTATATTTTTTTCTTTATCATTTTTAGATTCCTCTTGACATGAGGCCACTCCTAAGGAGAAGGAAACATGTTGGAATTGTATGGAAGACTTTGGAATAGATGATGAAGGACTAGCTGAAGTAGGCATTATAGTGCATGAAGGCTTAGGCTCTTTAGGTTCAGCATTATCAAAAGTATTTGCAGCCAAGTGAAGGTTAGGTTGAGTTTCTTTAAGAAGTATCCTTTGAGGATAACTAAAGGGAACCACATGAAAAGCATTAGGATCTTTTTTGGATGAAGGATTGGTAGAAAACTTGAGAGACTCAAAATCTTTAGGGGATGTATGGATAGTGGAGGAAGTAGAAGATGGAAGGTGAGAATCAAAAGAGAAAGGTTCAAACTTAACATGATCTTGCTCAAGAGTGTAATCTTTTTTTTTCAGCATGAAGGTTCTTACAAGAGGAACTCTTATGGCATTGATGTTTTATTTCAACAGAAAAGAATGCTTTCTCTTCCTCAAAAAATGCAGATTTATCATTTAGGTATTGTTCAAAAAATTCATCAATGTCATTTTCAAGATTTGAGTCATATGGATTACCATCAATATCTATCTGTGACTCATCCCCTTTAAGCACAAGCATAGGACTAGGAGGATTTTTAGGACTCATAGGAATATAATAGTCATCATCATCATAATCATTATCACTATAAGCATTATAAGTAGGCATATCACAAGAATTTTCATGTTGTTCACTATGGTATTTCTCAATAAGAGGAATAAGACTCTTGGTAGAAGTAGAAGAAGAATGATATCATGAAAAAGAGGCAGGTGGAGACCTACACAAATGATATTTAGAAGAATCATGGTAAGACTTGGAATATGAATAATGTGAATGATATTTAGAAGAATCATGATAAGACTTAGAAGATGAAGAATGTGAATGATATTTAGAAGAATCATGATAAGACTTAGAAGATGAAGAATGTGAATTATATTTAGAAGAATCACGATAAGACTTAGAAGATGAAGAATTTGAACAATATTTAGAAGAATCATGATAAGACTTAGAAGATGATGAATCTGAACGATATTTAGAAGAATCATGATAAGACTTAGAAGATGATGAATCTAAACAAATTTAGAAGAATCATGATAAGACTTAGAAGATGAAGAATCATGATAATTTAGAAGAATTATGATAAGACTTGGAAGATAAGGAATATTTGGAAGAGGGATATTGTGATATGATATTATGTATGATCCTAGCAAGAACATCTAATTTCTTCCATTTTTCTATTATTTTGTCACAAGGTTGGCATCCATATATCTATTGGAGTAACAACACTTTTCAAATTCAATAAAGACGTTGAGTTTATCTATGCTCAAACAATGGTCCCTAACAAGATATTCAAGATCCATGGTTCTAGAAGAAGAACCAAGCATGTAAGAAGAGAAAGGATGAATAGAAAAAGGTAGACTATATGATAATAGGAGGAAAAGAATCAAGAAGACATGTAGAAGAGGAAGAATGAAAATGGGAGATTAGAAAGACATGGAAGATGAACAAGAGAGAAGACCAAGAGTCATTTTGGAAAATTTGATACCATTTGAGTTTATCTAAATGTTGAGCAACACATAATAGCACTTGTAACAAACATGAAAGAAAAGATACTAGTTGATAGGATAACCCCAAGAAACGTTGGTACCAAACTAGGATAGAAAAAGCACTCACTTGTCCAAAAGAGAAATCATAAGATAAAATATTTCAATAGGCCTAAACCAACACTACCATAGAGATGCCCACAACTTTGGGTGAATACCCTAGCACATATGGACCAAGAGGATGATTTACCCAAATTTTAATTAATTAAAATTGAATTTTGATGAAAGTGGATGGACAAGAGATTACTATGACTCTCCAAGTGTAATATCAAAGAATCCAAGCTATATCTCTCTCAACAAGGATGGTCTCTTATGAAATCAATGATTACTAATTCAAGAGGTCAAAGCACAATAATCCAAGGTGTAAACAAGCTTCTAACTATGGGTAAGTAGTTGTTGGGCATTCATTTCCCACAAGGTCAATGGCAGGAATCCATAGTGTAATTCCTCTCTTGAAAAGCAAATCTTTTTAAGGATCCACTCCAAGGTTTAGTGTTTGTCTTGTGACGTACCAAAATCTTCTCAGTAGAAGATAAATGTGAATGTTCATGAGGAGGCTTTTGCTAGTTCCAAAAACGCTTTTATCTTGGAATCAATTAAAATCTATTTGCTGTCTCAAAATATCACACCAAAAGAACAATATTTTTGTATTTTCTATTTTTCAATGAATGCAACTCTAACAATGCAACTACTATGAGGTCCTATTCTAATAGGGGGGTTAGCAAAGAAAATAATGAAATTGAAAGAAAATAACATGAAATCAAATAACTTGAAAGTGAAATTCCTAAATGGACATAAGCTACAGAACACAACACGTTGCGAGTTAAATCTTTGAAGAAATCGGTAGGAAATCAATGAAAACAGGAGCAGTGCTTCCTAGAATTCACTGATGCAATCGTCAGTAAGAATCTTTAACAAATCGAATGATGTTTCACTCTTCATCAAATCACAAGGCCACAAAAAGTGTGCTCATGCAAGACAAAAAGCTATGTAGACACAATCGGGTGATTTCTTCTCAAGCTCATTACGTCAACAAAATTCATATATCTGTAGCAAACACCAAAACTAAAAGATCGCACAACCAGAAACAATGCAATAAACCTTTGGCTCAATCAAAATCTCATGAATAAAATCCAAAAAACAATGACACATTCAGGTAAGAATAACTACACTCTAAATGCTAGCACCAAAAGCATAACTTTATTGCATAATAACGGCAGCCCTTGTTACATCTTACAATGGGGTATTTATAAGAAATTGTCTCCTCAATTTGTGTTGAGAGTGAGAGATATCTTGATGCAATAAAATGCCTTTAAAACATTAAAACAAACTAAATATATACAAATTGGTAATCTAACTGGTGCTTAGAGGGACTCCATCCATATTTTATTCATTAATTGGATGCATGAGCCCTTTACATGTCAAAAATAGTGAAAGCATGAGAGAGAAAGTAGGAGGAAGCAATCAATCAAAGTAGAAGTGCATGAACAAACCAAAAATAGAAGCTGGTCCTTCACTTGATGTGTGTCAAAGTTAATTTTCCATCAAAATGCGTTTCCAATGCATGGAAAGTGCTATTTTTGAAACTGGCAGTCAATTGTCGGCGCACCTTTCAATTGCGAAGCTACGGACTTGTGGACCTACAGACCTACGGATCTGTGGAGCTACAAACTTGTGGAGTTGCGGACCTCGACTGAGTCAAAAATCTCAAAAAAAATTGTGTCAAAATTGAAATTCTGGCATCTGGGTTTTGTTCATCTTCATCCTAAAGATATGTTTGGATATTTTCCCTTGAATTTCTCTATAATCTTAGTAATCTTAGTAGCATTGGGAAGATCCAAAGCCTCATACTTATCTTTGACCTTCTATCTATAGTTGTCTACCTCAATTCAAGTTTTTGCAAAATCTCCAAGTTTGGTATCCAACTCTAACAATGCTTCTTTTGTCCTGAAGGCTTGCTTGATGTCGTCATCACTGGATGCTTCCTCTAAAATCTTTCTAAAGTTTTCTACAACTACCTCAACTGGTAAGAGCTTTTCTCATTCTTCATCTTCAAAAATATCCAAGCATGCATCACTATATAACTTTTTTGCTTCCAAAATTTGCTCTCGAGCTTGGTCCTTGAGCCTATGTATCTCATCATACAATGTTTCCATCACATAATTTCCCTCCACAATCTTCTCTATCCAATCATCTATCATGTCTAGCTCTTCTCCAGTATATACATCAATCAAAATGCGGTACCTTTTTCCTTTTATGGCCTCTAGAATTTGCAAATCCTTGCTCCAAACCCATACCTCATCCATAATGTTGAAGTTCTACCTCAAAATTGCCATGATCTTATCAACATTGTCTTGTGTAGCATGTAGTAATTTCAGACTTCCTATAATTATAGTGATACCCCTATCCTCAAGGTTGTCTCGCCAATCCTAACAAGCTCTCAGAAATGGATTGAGTCATACAACTTCCACTTCTTTAAGAATGGTAGTCAAAGTCTCCTCAGGGCATTCAGAATCAAGAGGACCAATAACTTCAGCTATATATCCTTTCAAGATCTCAACTTTCCTTCGAAGTGCTCTGATTTCAATCTCATCACATTCCATATGGTTAAGAACCTCTTTGACTCCCATAGTCATCATCTGTCAAGAAGTATCCTGTGTAGGTTTCCCTAACATGATATCCTTTACTTCATAGTCCTGAAGGCTAACAGCTTCTTCATCTGTACCTTTCAGAGGATGAGCCACTTGTGCAAATAAGTCCTGGTTTCGAGAGGTGTTAATGAATGCAAATGGTGTTGCATCCTGTAAGGGAGAATCAGGCTTGTTCAAAATCTCTACAATGTCACAAATATCATCCTCTGAAGCAAGGAATTGATGCTTAGCACTTCTCATTATTTCCTTCCGGAACCATCTCAGGATATGTCTTTCTGTAACCTTGGCTCTAGATGATGAAGGGATGTGTTCAACTACCTACTTCCCTTTGTCACTCTTACTCAGAGTCTCCTATTGTGAGGGTTCTTCTTCTATAGTCTTAGTTTTTGTAGAACCCATAGTTTGATCCTCAACTTCCTGGGAAGGCTATTGTATACATTCCATTACTTGTGCCTCTTTTGGTGGCTCATTAGTAGTCCTTGGTTCTGGTTCTCCTTCTAATGATGATTCTTTCTAAACATGTTCCTCTGAACTAGGAGGTGGAGGTGTCACTAAAACCTTATCTACCATCATAGCCTGAGGTGAAGATGGGGGCATTAGATGAGGACCTTGTGTCTTAGGTGGCATCTGCGTCTAATCTTGTTGTTGAAATTCACTTGTAGGAGTATCTCTAATCTTATCTCCAACCAATTTTGTACCCACTAGCATGAAATCAAAATCTAGAATGGATAGAATATCATCACCTAGCTCTCTTTGCTCATTCACCCATCATTGTACTTTGTCTTTTGAAGAAGAGAGCTCTACCATTTTAGGTTGGGTGGGTGGTGGGGTATTTGTGACATTCTTCTTTCTTTCCAATTCAGTGGCTTTGGCAATTCGAGTTCTACCTTGTAAAGGCACTTGTTCTTCCTCCCCATCTGACTCTATTTCATCCTCATTTGATTCTTCCTTGGGAATGGTTTCAGGAACAAATGGATTAGGCACTAATCTTTTACGAACTCTTTGCCTCTTGTTTATTCTAACCTTAACCCTCCTTTGCTTCTGTGGAATAGTAGGAGAAGTGAGTTCTTCATGCATCGAATGAATGGATGTCTCTAGAATCTCTCCTTCTTCTTGTTGGCTTGACAAAATAGGAGGCAATGGAAAATCAACCTAGATATGAGAAATTGCAGGGTCTTGAGGGTCTTGGGAAGTAGATTCATGTTGCCGCATAGGGGCCTATTCTTCAGGGATAACTTTAAGGAACCCCCCCCCCCTCCCAAAATTTATAAAATTGTGGTGAATCACATGTCATTTGGGTGAAAAAAAATTAATAGTGTCGGCGAATTATGCATCAATCGATGGATATTTGGTGGAAAAAAATTTAATAGTTTAGACAATTTTTATAAAATAATGGTGATTATAATTTTTGTTTTTAATAAAATTATTAATATTGATGGCGAATTATGTTTTCAAATGTAATTATGTTAAATGTATTATTTGAGAACTCTGACCATCTAATGATCCAAGATCAATGGTTGAGGTTTAATTTCGGCCAAAATTTCTTGAAGGAAGAAGAATTGTCGAGGTAGTCACCAGAATGTTGACATGTATCAAGGTAAGTTGTAGTTGTCTGTGGAGTACAGTGTCACTCAGAAAAAAAAATTCACATAGGAAAATGGGAATTTGGCGAATGATGATTGTTGAAAGAGACACTCAATTAATTCCATGGTGAATAAGAGTAAACATTAAAGAGAAATATGGGCAAAGAACCCAACTACCAAACTAAAATTACATAATAATAGTGGCATATGTTCTGACCACTATATGAGTATTTTATAAAATCTGGGTGAAGCGGTCAACTAGTATACGGTGTTTTTTTAGCCAATTTCTATAGCCCAATCAGGACATATTAGCCAATTGGAAAACAATAGCCACTAAAAAAATCCTTGCTATTCTTCAACATGCTCTATCTAGATCCTCTAAGGAGAGGCTCTCTTCCTCTTTTCTTTCTTCTTCTCTGAAGGATGGTAGTATCCCACTAGACAATCAAGCTAGTAGACTATTTTTGGCCTGATAGGAGACTGGAGCGCAAAGATAGGAACTATGACCTTTCTCCCCTATACCCTTTCTGGGTGAGCATGTGCATGGAATATCACTGTGTCTGGAATCAAATCAAGTGGAAAAGGTTTCTTGATCCAACTCTTTGTCATTCTGATGACATGTCTTGCTCGATGATTAATATCATCTCCTTCCTCCCTATCAACTTCTACATTCAGAATGGGCCTCTCGCCAACCTTATCTATATTGAATAAGGGATCCAATAGCTTCTATGAATCTTATAGCCTTATCTCATTCGGGATGGTCAAATGGAGAGCTTTTTCTGCTAAATACAAAGTCATTCTACAATAGTCCCTGATACGGACATCATAGTCATTTGTGGCATTCATCCAATGATCTTCAATGGCATCCTCATGGTAGAACTCTTTTCCTACTAGATTTTCCACTTTAACAACATTGTCAAAGAATGGTCAGGGAGAGTTATATTCTTCAAGAGGATAGTTCTCCTATTCCCACTTGAAAGTCGGGATATCCTGCTTTCTCTTTACCTAGTATGCTCCTATTACAAATGGCCAATCCCAACAAGGTCTTCATTGTTTCTTGATCCTCTCACAAGCTAACTCAATCTGCCGAGAAATTTCCATTAGAACCAACTTATCACTCGAGTACCTTGGGAGCTTCTTTGGATGGATAGATGCACCACCAACCCGAATGTATGTGAATGTCTGAAATTGGATTAAATATGCACCGAGAGCTATGATCTGTGCCTTCGCCTCATCAGACAATCTCTTTCCATAATCGCCTTTGATGAATCAAATGATGGCAAAGATAAAGGCATCATTCACAATCCTATACTCTTTGCTCTGTGGTGAGAGCTTCTTCTTAACTATCTGAGGATAAACTATATAGGACCATGCATTAGGGTCCTGCATACTGCCCTTTTTGTACAATCCAGGATAGTCGGTGGCTCTTGCTGCAAGTAGATGTACCACATAAGAAGTCATATAAAGCTTCTTCTTGTCATTAACTGTCCACAACTAATCACACACATTCTCACTAAGTGTGGTGGCCCAATCTAGTGGCATTTTTGTGTGTCTGATGGTTTCAATGAAGTTAACCATGAATGGAGCGAGATGACCTACTGCAGGCAATTCCATAGCTCTGCTCAGAAGAATGATTGAATATCCAATGTCATCCTTCATATATCCTTGCACCATATCTACTTTACTGATTGTCTTTCCTCGAGATGGCTTCTCAATGAAGTATGAGGAATATATGATGTCCATGGCCTCCTGGTGATGATCCTTATGCCACCTCTCAGCTGCTTCATATGAAAGTGTGATAAACTGATCAACTCTAGGTAAGTGAAAAACTCTCTTGATATTATCAGGTCATAGATCTAAGACCACTTCCCTAGTGACGCTCTTTACCACCCTTTCCTCGAGAACAAAATGTCAAGATAAGGTCAAAATCAATTCAGCTGACTGAACGGTCCCAGGATGTGATGCTACATTTACCAATCCAGACTGGATTAAGGTGGATCTCAAAGAAGATCTTTCAGTTGGGTTGTTACAAACCCTCAAAAATTCTCCCAAGTCCGTGTGTCCAAGTTTTGTGTCTTTGATCTCAGAGTGTTCATTGTGCAATCGTGACTTCGGGGTTATGCCTTGGAACTTGTACACAACTGGCTTCGCTATTGATCCAGATGTGGACGCCATTTGATTATATTAATTTTACATCACAAAGAAAAAGAATGATTAATCACTGGATGCATATAAAACATTTTTTTTAAAAAACAATATTCTAGAATTTATTTTACTTCTTGTGATTTTCTATTTTATTTTTATAATTATTATTATTATTTTTTTTTTTTTTTAATTTTTTTTTTTGGTTTTTTGAGATCATATATAAAAATTAAAAATTTAAAAAAAATTTAAAATGTGAGGTTTGGAGTGGCAGCCGCGTGCGCTGCAGAGGCTGCGTGTGCGCCAAGAAGGGCGCCACAGCAAAGCGACGCGCGCACAGTCCAGAAGGTGCGCGCAGCGGCCGCACCGCTGCGCGTCCTTAAGGGCGCACAGAGTGGTAGCACGCTCATGGCCCAAAAGGCACGAGCAGCAGCTGCGCTGTCGCTTGTCCTTAAGGGTGCTCGGAGTGGCGATCGCACGTAGTGGCCGCACTGCCACACGTCCAAAAGGGCGCGCGCAGCGACAGTCACGCGCGTCCTTGTAGGCGCACACAGCGGCCACACTGCCACACATCCAAAAGGGTGTGCGAAGTAGCAGCCACGCGTGGCCCAGAAGGACACGACGACAGCATCGCGCATGCGCCAAGAAGGGCGCGGTGACAGCACGTTGCATGCTTCTTCTCTTGCACGCACGCTCAAGCATGAGATCATGGGAATGGAGGGGGGGAGGTTTCATACCTTCCTCTCTCAGCTCTACCAAAAAAATGAAGTGAAGAAATAAAAATAAAAAGGGGGACGGAGGGGGTTTTATAACCCCCCTTCCTTGCTTGTTTTTGCAAAGCATGTGTACCTCGATATGCATGCGTGCATGAATTTTTTTTTCAATTATTTTTTGTGATTTTCAATTTTTTGATTTTTTTGTGATTTTTCCACTCTAACTGATTTAATCAAGACTTTCTCCTTCTTCCGATTCTCGAACTATGAGTCTGAGAGTTGGAAGAAAGTAGGGGGTCCCCATTCCTAGTAAGGAATGGGGCGTGTGTTGTGGATACCACAACAGTAGCCTAATCTGAACAGGATCAACCTAGGGAGATTGGAAATGATAGGACAAAAAAGAAATTTGATCATATAGTCTCAACTTAGGAACTCAAATTTTGTTCATTTTAAATATCCAACTAGGTGTATCAATAAATTTTTAATCATGAACTAGGCATGCAAGACAACAATCAAGGATTTCAAGCAAATGTCTTCAAACAATGAGCAAGGGACAAAGCAACCTTGCACATGAACAAGAATAGTGTCATAGTATCAATCTAATCCCTAGAACCACTACTGTGTATGTTCTCAAAATATTTTCCAATCACACACATAGTCCTAGAAAATAAAATTTTGCAGCACTATGGTTCTTAGTAATGTTCAACTCTATAGCTTTTGCAATCTAGAGTGGGTGAAATCCAATCCCAGTGCACCGAGGTTTTGACATATTCCAAAATTTTAATCAATCAAAGATATTGAGGAGATCTTAAGCCCAAAAAAAGACTACACCTATGAGGATTTCCCCCACAAGGACATTTATATAGTGGTTGCTACTATCACATCAAAAATAGCTATTATTGCTTGAGGTTCCATCCATGTGGTTGACCTAATAAAGGAAATGTCCACTATGGTTTAACCCTCTCTAATCAAGAAAGACTCACAAAGTTGTACCACATAGGTTTGGATTCAAGCATTCCAAATTTTTGATTTGCCCAAAAGGGAATAGAGCATACTCCTCTAGCCTCTTCACCTTGCCCAATTATAGAAAACAAGATTCTTTGACACCTTAATTTGAAATCACCTCACCAACTATTTGGAAATTCCAACAACAAACATCACCAATCTCAAAAGAGAAAGGACAAATGGATGCTAAGGACAAATCCAAGCAAAATAGTGAGATAATAAAAAATATCCTTCCCTACCTATAAGAGGATCTATTGTTAAGAGGAGCTTCACATGTAAAGAAAGCGAATGAAGCTCAGTCTCTCAAGATCTCCCAAATAGTCTTCATAGAGCCTAATTACTATGTGAAACACTGATGCGTGAAAGAAAATCTAGATCCAATTTTAGAGAACCAAATGAAGTATGAATCTATGTAAGCATGTAAAAGCACTCAAGCCGAAGACATGAGATGTTCATTATAGTTCCATATCCAAATGTTATAGAGATCAACCAAAATACCTAATAATCCTTGTAACGTGTCTTTTCTTTGTTGTACTTTTCATTTACGCTTGAATGCTCTCTCGCAACAAACAAAGTAACAAGAAAAACAAACAAACACAAGATATGTAATGTATATCCAACTTATGCAAAACTAGGTTTAGATCTAAAAATCTAATGTTTAAAAGTGATAATAATTAGAAATAACCCAAATGAAAGCTCACATCATGTATTGATCCATTATGAAAATTAAATGCAAGCTATTCATTAAATACCCTTTTTTATTGATTTTTGACACAGTCATCAAGATTAGAACTATATTATATGAATTTGGATCCAAAACCCTAAAAATAGAAAAGTGACCCATATAAAAAATCAGAGAGCTTTCTAAAAATGTTAAAATTTTGAGAATATCTTTTCATCTATGCCCTAGGGAGTCATTTTGTCAAAACAGACTAATTTTTCCAAATCAAATTATTGAGCCCTAATATAATCTCTAAAATCAAAACACAAAGAACCAACTTTATTTAGAATTCAGAGAGCTTTCCAAAAATATAGACTTTTCCAAAAACAAAAAAAAAAATCTCCTTAAAATGATTTTTCATTTAAAATAAAGAAAAAATTATAAAAAATCAAAAATACCTCAAAAAAATCTGAAAATTGGACAGAATCTTATCTGATATGTTGCCTCCTTGCGAAAAAAATTCAGATTAAAATACTTAGCCATTTGGGAGATATGATCAAATCTTTCAAATCTAGGGTTTTTTAAATCTCCAAACAAATCCGTACAAGGGGTAAGATCTAAAAATGTCCAAAACTAGCAAGTAAAGGTGGGTTGCCCCACGGTGAGCACCACAAATGTATGCCTAAAATGTGGGCACACTTCTATGAGTCATTATATCCAAGATTACTCAAGAATGAGGTCTTGAATGATAGCTCATAGCTCTCAAGGGTTTTCCTCTTAATTAATTAAATGTGGATGAATTTAATTAAAATAGAGGTTTTCTTTTAATTAAAGAGGGACTTATTTTATTTTATTAAAAGGGAGATTTTCTTTTAATTAAACAAGACTTAGGATAAAATGATTAACCTTAGAAAAATAAATAATCAAATTTGATCAAGGAAAATGATTTAAATTGATTTAATAAAATATTGCAAACAGTTGATTCAACAAATTTCATAAATTGATAAATTGGATAATGCGGGCCCATAGTCTAGGTGACCATTTTAGGGTGCATACAATACTAATTGAGGATGTGAATGCATGTATTTAAAGAAAACAAATTGAAATTAGCAATGAAGAGATAAGTATAGAATATGAGGAATTGTTTAAGGGAAAGGAACCGCAAAACAATGAGTATGGATTAGCTCATATTGTACATATGCTAAAGAATTATGAAGAAGATTGGATCAAAATTATCTTGAGCATGTTACATAGAGAATGTTTACAGTTAAAAGATTATAAGAAGATGGATTTTTAAAAAGGATATTATAAGATAGATTTAAAAAAGGATATTATTGGCACCATTATAGGACTACCAGCAAGTGGATGTAAATGCATAAAGGAACTGGACCCCAAATTACAAATTAATGGATTAATTAGATACATAGTAGATTACAACACTTTTATTGTGAACAATATTATGGATAGAAGTATAAATTTTGATTCTACAATTATTGTCTACAAGATTTATCAAGCAGAACAGTTGGACAAGGTACCAACAAGAGATGTACAAGTTACATATGAAATCATTATGGAAGGAAAATAGTTTTATTTGATAGAACTATTGAGAGACTAACTAATGAAAAACTTGAGATAAATGAAGAAACAAGGACCAAGGTATGGTGCATTACTAATGTGTATAATCTTTTATGTATAAATTACTTGCTTACAATTGGCACAGCAATTTGGATAGTTGGAGAGCCTTACATTCTTATAGAAACTTATGATCAAATCCTCGCCTTTGATCACATAAAAAACTCTCTTTCTACATTAAATACACTAACTCATGAATCCTTATCTTCCATGCACTTTGACTAATTCAAAATTCTAACTATGTCAACCTCAAAATCAAATCTTTCTCAAATTGCAACTTTTGATGTTTCTTGGTAATCATTGCATTCTTCAACCCAATCATCATTGTGAAGCTTGTCACACACTATACTTTCTCACTCATCATCAATGTACTTGCTCAACTATTGCTATGCTTGATCACTATTGACACTTCTTTATACATTTTCTTGGCAATAACTAACACCTAACTTGAACTATTTTGTTCAACTGCTACTTAAGTTCATTAATATTAAGTTTCAACTCCTTCATTGACCATATAATACTGATAGTCTATCAATCTAATCCTTTTGACTTGTTTCAACTCTAGGCTTCATACAATTGTCTTCTTTATTTTATGTATTGATTGAACAACACATTATCTTGTCAAGGACTAACTTATCAAGTGCTCTTTGTATTTCCATGATATTTAACATATCTCAACTCAACCTTTAAGTAGGTCATCTCATAATCTCTTTTCAAATAATCTTCATCAATCAAATGATATGGCACTCTACAATATTAGTAAAATGTCTCTTCGGTAGGTTTGACACTCTATCTTACCAATAGGTTTGACATCAACAAAAATATAACAAATACTCCTATTATAGTTTCCAACAATAAGTTACTTCTTGAATATGTCATTGCTTGCTAGTAACTTTCATTAGGATTATATTCCATTCATTCTTTAATATTGAGATTCCAATAATGTGACTCTTCATCTGTATTATTATTTTAATAATATCTTCCTCTTTTGTTGTTTGTAATGTATTAAGAAGAATCTCTATCCTACTCATCCATTTCTTGATGAGATCCATATATAATTATAATTAACTTGATTGTTCAATTGTAATTTCATTTTCCATAAAAAAATAACTTTATCAGTTTTGATCCTTTAGTTCTCTCTTCTTTTCTGATAGTATTTCTATAGCTTCTACCAACTTTGTTAGATATAATCCTTTCTATAATTTTGTCTTCAATTCATTCTTGATATGTTGATCATTATTAATTGTTTCTATATAAATTTGTAATTATTTTGCACATGATTTTGTCTTGTCAAACATTACCTTAAGAAATAGACTTGAAAAAGTTCTTACTATTATTTTTACAAGCCTTTTTCTTTGTTTATCTTTTTCTTGGTTTAATAGTTTAGTCCTTTTATGTACTCGTTGTGCATATAGTTATCAATCCTCATAACTCAACTTTGCATAATTCATCTTCAATATTACAAATTCAAATCTATTATTCAATTATTATTCCTAATCATCTCTCTTTTCCTTTTCTCCTATTCTTCTTCTATTAATATCATGTCTTGCTATATTCCAGCAACCTAGATCTCCAACAATTCTACTATCTTCCACAACTTCTAATATAGATTATAAATGTGCAGACCATTTCTTCCTCAACATGTTTCTTATCAATTGGTGTATCTTCTTTAGTTTCACCTGTGGTACTTGGGTTCAACTACTCTTCTAGTTGTTCTTCTACCTTTTCTTCTAATTTCTCATCTTCTTCTTCCAACTCAACATTTGTATCGATTATTTTTATATCATATTCACTTATAGTACTTATAGATATTTCCTCTCTAATTTAAAAAAATGTATTCTAGTCTTTAATTCAATTCATAGATTGCTCCAATAGGTGATAATTCTTCTTTTGTATCAATGGGCTTTCTCCTCCTTGCTTTTCTAGTTCTTGTGCATTATTCCATCTCATTGTGGTTTTGTCAAGTAACTCCTCTAGAATGTTTCTTTTGAGTTGACATAGAAATTGTTAAAAGTTGTGTATCACAACTATTATTCCTTCTATAATCTTCTTCTGTCCATTGTCTATATTTAAATTTTGATATTTTAATAATAGTTCCAAATTCTCTATACTTTTAGCTAAGTCTTTAGCAATGCTTTCTATTATTTATCTTAGTATCAACACTATTGATTAAGGTTCATTCCTCCTCTATTGTGTCCTTGGCTTCACTTCTTTTATGGGTTGACTTCTTGTTCTTCTAGATTTCTATATCATTATTGATTGTGTTTGTCTTCTCAATTTATGTTCAATAGCCCTTTTCCATTTCTCCACCTTGTTCTTTATTTTTAAACCCTAAATAACATAAATATGGTCAAAAACCCTTTTCTTTTTCTTTATTTCACCTCCTTATGCTTCCTAGTTCTAACCATATTCATGTTCTGACCCTAAATAACATGAATATGGTCAAAACTAGGAAGCATAAGGAGGTGAAATGTCATGACTTTGTCTCTCATGCATGGTATGTGAATTATCGACTATTACCATACACCTTATGATAGAATGATGATAGGTAGGTTCCGAGATTTAGGTATGTCATGATTGACATCCTTCTTATTAATATTGGACCTGAGATCTTATTAAGGTTGATATAATTTGTAGTCATTATTGTCATAAGTATCGTATTCAAAATTTTATCAGGTTGATAAGATAAGACCCTATGGAATAAAGACTCAAGATGTTATAACTTAGAAAAATAATGTCAATGGGTTCATAGTATGTTATGATCTATTAGGATAGTTTTTTTAAGAGGCCATTGTGAAGAGATTAATTAACACCTACCCTTGTGAGTACTAATAATAATTATAGACAGAAATGGTTATCAATTTTGATAAAGGCCTACTCGATAGAGCTCGGCATGATAATAATTCAATTGTTGTGAATATAATATATTGACTAATAGATATAATGGGTTTACCTAATGACTGACCTAATGAGTGATTTTGAACATATGCAAACATGATTATGAAAACATCCTAATTTCTTGACATTAGTAATTTTAGAGACACATGCCTTATCATTTAATATCTCATAATGATAACAAGATAGTGTTAGTAATCAAACTATATTTAATTGAATCAAGAATACTAGTAGTGATTATTACATTTTGGTGGTTTTGATCTAAGCTATGTAATCAAAACTAATTATCATGTTGGCTGATTTAGCAATATAGATTCAACATTTTATCGTTATGATAGAAAATGGATTATGATGTGATGCAAAATGTTAAATTGATTATGAAGAATTATGATTAAATGTGATGTGAAAATTTTGATATTTTAGCATTTTGAATGTCTTATTTGAAATGATTAAACAAAGGAATTCCATTGGATTATGTTATTATGAATTATGTAACATTTAAATTCATATGCATTTATGATATGTATTTTATATGACCTCCTTGGACTATTGATGCTCAAGTTTAGTGTGCAGGAAGTGGAACCATGGAAATATTTGGGGGAAACAAGCTCCAAACCTATATGAACATGGTTTAGCCAAGGCGAATCTTTGGAAGATTCAAAAGCCTCATTTTGATGTATTTTATTATGTAAATGTAAGTTTGTATGTGTGTGAAATTTTCAATCTCAAAGATGCATTAGGGACATGTCATGATGATGTGGAATGTGCTTTTATGTGTCACTTGACACTTGTGAATTTTGTGTGTTAATGAAATGTTATCTATAGTCTGGTCACGGTAGCATGTTACCCTAAAACTAATTACCTAGTTAGTGATTAATTAAACCCACTTGAAAAGGGATAGGATGGGTCACAATCAAAGGAAATTCGAATTTAGAATCGACTAGGGTTTTGAAGGGGCACTAGGTGGTCCCAAAGTGTCTTTTGTGTGAAAGTAAGCTACCCATATGATAGTATAACATGTTAGGGACCTAATTTTGACCATAATAGTGCCTAGGAAGCCTAGGGGGTCCCTTTACCAATGCCCTCTTCCATCAATTCGAAAATAGAGTTGTCACATGAGCTCTTTCCCATGTTCCCACTAAGTCAAAAATAGCAAATTAGGGGGAGACAAGTTTGTAAGAGGAAGTAGCTTGGTGTTTTTGCTAAAATAGTTAGTGGGAAGGCCTTTTTAGAGAGTCTTGGACAAACTAGTGGGGTGTACACCCACTCTCTAAGTTTAGAGATAGTTAGGGTTTTGGAGGGAGGCTAAGGGAGCTCTTCATCAACTATCATTGCCTTAAGTTTGGACCAAGGTCGGTGCTCAAACCATGACCATTTTATTTTTTTAGCATTGCATAATGAATCTAAAAGTATGGAGTGTTGTTATGGCATCATG
Source organism: Cupressus sempervirens (assembly GCA_028749045.1). NCBI lineage: Eukaryota > Viridiplantae > Streptophyta > Pinopsida > Cupressales > Cupressaceae > Cupressus > Cupressus sempervirens. Next base: position 181,075,676 of record CM053788.1, read on the forward strand.
TATTGTCATTGTAATATTTGTGTTGTATTGTGATTGTGTATTGTGTTCATGTCTTTTCTTGGTTTTCTTCCTTGATCTCCTTGTTTTTTTTAATGTTGAAATTTTTAATGGGTGTGAAGGCTTCACTCACCCTTGGGAGGGAATATAAGCCTTGGGTGAAGGGGTTAGTTGGGCTCAACATGGAAGTTGAGAAATTTTTGTCTTGGAGAGAGATTTGTTGTTCATGGAGTATGGACTCCATTGAAGCCATATGCCTTATTTGATAGCCTTGAAGAGGCATTTTTATTATGGGAGGTATAAGTGTATTTATTTGATGAGGAGGATGTATTTGATAGCCTTGAAGAGGCATTATTAAATTGCAAATGTATATGTGTATATGGATATGGCATTCTCCTCCTTGAAGAGTCCACTTTCACCCAATGTGTTAATGATTCCAATGGTGAATCAATTTATAAACCTTGGAAGTAATTTTTATGTGTGGTGTTGTATGTTTTCATGCATTATCAAACATTGTATGTGTGTATCCCATTTAGACTTGTTTCCCCTACTTGGTGGGTGGCTTCATAGAAGCCTAGGATCCATTGTTCCTATGTGAATGTGCTTTTAAGGTTTTGTACCATTTAGATCCATGAAGATATGATGGTTTCTCCATTGCATTGTTGAAGTAGCAAAGATATGTCATTGTATAATTTATGTGGAAGGATGATTTCCTCCTCCATGCCTTGAGAATTGTATTTTCAAAGTTGAAACTTGTGTAGTTCTATTGTGTGATGCACTCCTCCATGTCTTTGAACAATGTATTGGTAAGGAAAAAGTTTCCATTTGTTGCCTTATGTATTGTGCTTTTCAAAAAGCTCTTTAGATTTTATGTTATCACTATGAGGAATGGTTCCTTGAGGAAGTAAAGAGATTTTAGAGATACCTAATGTTTTGTGATGAAAGACTTAATGTTATGCATTAGATGAATTGAAATGGAAAGATGAATAGCTGATGATATAGTTGAAAAATAAAAGAATTCACTCCAATAGATAGATCCTTGTAACTATTTTCATAGAATTGACCAAGCATAGGTGAAACGTGTTCATTGTTTTGATTATGAAATAATACAAGCAAAGTGCATTTCAAATATGGTTAGAAATTTCATTATCTATTGGCGCACTAGGAAATTTCATTTAAAAGATTCATTCTAGCTAGAAAAGAATTGATCTAATTGTCTTCATAGTTGATCTTGTACAAGTATAATACAATACTCCAATTTAGTGTCTTGCAAAAGGGTAGTAGATTTGACTCTCAAGTTTTAAGTCTCGAATGGATTCTGATACTTTAAATAAAGTATTCAATTTGAGGTATCAATCTAAGTATTGGTATTAGCACTCAACACTATAGTAAAAGACAAAAATATAAACAAATAAAAATAACTAAGTAGAAGTTCAAAAAGCAAATATGGATGAGCAAACAAGTCTGGAAGTGTGCATTATAGTCTTTGGAATTTGTATGGGAAGTGGGAAATAATCCACTTCCCTATTATAGATCAATAAAATATTTTAGAGAATACTCTTTAGAATCATTCAAAAAAAAGGTATAAATAAATAGAATAGAATAAAAGAGTTAAGTCATAGACTAACTTAGATAATAACAACATATCAATCAAGCAGGAAGATGAATTCACAAGAGTCCCATGACTTAAATGGGTCACATCCCAAATAAAAATAAAAATAAATAAACTAAAAAATATCAACTTTCCCTAAGAGTGGGGTGACCAATGCCTTGGTAGAAGGAGAGTTTCAAAAAGTAGCTTATATTATATAGAATAAAATGGTAATAGGGTAGGTAGATGACCATGTCCTCAAAAAAGAAAATCATGATAAAAGACCTAGAAAATTTCCCCCCTCCCCTTAGACCTAAGTACTTTGCAATCAACATCAAACAAGCATAGGGAAATTGCATCCCAAGGGAGGAAGTTGACTTTGTTTAAAAGGGAGGAGACCTTTGTAAAAATGCTACATGTGTGGAGGGAATGGGAAGGCAAGCATGTTTCAAACTGTCCTCTATCCCATTTTGCATATAAAAGTGTCTTCCCCATTTCTTGAGCAAGGTACTTAGACTTGGGAATATGCACCTAGAAGGTGTATGCATTTAGGAGTAGAGGGAGGGCATGTGTAAGGGGAATAAAGGTGGAAGGTGCTTGGAGATAGAAAGTTAGTGGAAAGTGGGATAGGTTAGTAGTATTGCAACTCTTTCATTGTTGGGTTAGTTAGTATAGTACCTTGTTCTTTTTTTTACTTTTTTTTTAAGGGGTAATGTATAGTAAGGTAAAATAAATAAATTAAACATTGTTTATGTAGATAGGGGGAAAATCTTAGGGGATTAGTTTAGTATGTAGATGATTATGGTAAATCAAGTGTTTAGGGATAGTGAATGATAGGAAGTTTGTGTTTAGTATTTGTTAATTGGAGAGGACATGGTGTATTTAAGAGATATGATTAGTAGTTAACACCATTGTAGTTGGGGAAAAATATAGTAGTTTACAATGTTGTTTTAGTAATAATTAAGATAGTTGGATAATTAATTTTTATTAAGAATCTATGTAATAGATATGTGATAGTTTAGTTATCCTAAGTACATTATGATATATTTTATACATAATGACATATATAGTAGATATATCTTAAAGTTGAGTTATTACGTGGATTTAATGATGTGACCATATACCATGTGTGGCTAACTTATATAACCTACATTTTGGGATTTAGTATTATATGAACTAAGTACATAAAATGGCTAAGACTAATGTTTCAGGGTGTACACTTAATATAAATGTATGAAGTATAGTATTTATTAATTTATTTATTTAATCATTGATCTTTATTTAATCAGCTTAAGTTAGACATATGACCCCATCATTAGAAGATTGATTAAGTGTGTTATATTTGAAAATCGCAATTGACTCTCCCAAAGGTATTCACCCCATCCAGACACAACCATAGTTTCCTTGGTCATAATGGTACCTAGAGCTTAGTGTTAGAAATATTAAAATTAAAATATTAATCATTGATTGAGGGTTAGTAGGTGGTAATACATTGTAGTAGTTTAGGAAAATAAATAATTTATTGTTAACCCAGTCAATAGCACCTAGTTCTTAAGCCTTAAATATAGTTAAAGATAATGAAGAGTAAGATGTAAGAAATCCATTAAAATAGTATACCTATATAATAATAAACCAGAATAGTGTTGGACATTGAAGGTAACATGTTAAGGATTATATCTAGGACAACTATTGAACATCTTCATATTCCTAATTTATTAAATTAATGTAACCGCATTAATGCGAAAAGCATACTTCAAATTTACATGCAAAATGTCTTATTTCAAGCATAGGATGTCGATTCAAAATGATATCATCATCTAGCTCCTATATTATAACATAGATTTCTAATGAATGTTAGAAAACTTATTGGATTTCCCTTGGAAACTTGGAATCCAAAGTGTTTGAGTGAAATTGATTCTACCACATCAATTAGGATTAATTATCTCCACTCAATGATCAAATAAAATAACATTCTAATATCCTCAATAAGCATAAGTTGTTATATTCCAAACCTCCCATAATTTGGTGGCATATTCATAAAAACCATAGATCTATATGTGGTACCCTTTAGTTTCCCTTTCAAAAAATAAAAAAAATAGTTGTGTTTTGCCTTGTAAATTTTGGGCATGACAAACAAGGAGGGACAAATATGGAAGGTTCAACGAATCTAACTTGATCCTAACATCAATGGTGATGTTTAAGTGGAAAAAGATCAAAATTACCTATTTAAGGAGGCATAAGAAAGGAATTTGAAGGTTAATTCCTAGTTGTTTAATGATCTTAAGGATAAACTATGAAGAGAAAAAAAAAAAAGGTGAAGTGTGAAGAGTTTGGTGAAGAGCGATTTCTTGAGGAGATGCCAAGAAGATCAATAGAGATGCTAATTGAGGTGAGTCAATGAACTAGTATATGAGTGAATAGAGATCTAAATTTGCAAAGTGGGTTGTACTTTAAAAATCAAACCTACACTTACATTCTAACCATTGTATCATTCAAAATCCTTTAATCAAGGTTGACCTTCTTGACATTGAGGTCAAGTTTATTTATTAGTGACTCACACTTAATCAATTGGTTAAACTACTACCGAGCTTACTAGTAGTTTGTAGTGTTAACTAAGTAGTCTAGTTACTCCTGAGTTCTATAGTTTCTACTAAGTTTTAGAATCTACATTCAGTTCACATTGAGTAGTATCTATTGAGTTTATCAATGACAATGCTAGCCATGCTTCACAGTATTAACTGAGTTGCATAGTGTCAACCATGTTCTCCAGTGTCTACTAATCTTGTAGTGTTAGTGATGAGAATCTAGTCTTGACCAAGCCAAGGAGTGTCAACCAAGCAATTCATTTTATATCAAACTCATAGTGTTAGTGTTAACCAAGCCATGCAGTGTCAACCAAGTGATTTAGTTTATATGTCGAGTTTCACAGTGTTCATTGGGTCACAAGTGTTGACCGAGTTCAAGATACTTGGAAGTGATTAGTATGAACCAAGCTTCTACATCTACTAAGAGCATGATGATGCCTAGTGTTGACAATGATTGTTGGGAATCAGAACCTCACTAAGTTTATCTTTAGAACCCGAGTGCTAGTAGTTGAGATGACTTTGTGATCTTGATGGAAATCTATGTGACTTTGATGAATTGTGTTTTGGATTGGTATATATGTAATGTATTATATCACATCCAAATAAGAAGTAAGTATGAAGTGAATATAAAGAGAAGAAGTTTGAATTAAGAAGGCTACAAGTAGTATAAGGGACAACAAAGATTTGTCTATCACATCAAGGTGATCTTCACACTTCAAAGGAATCTCAACTAATAAATCAAAGTTGTAGATCAAAGATCATCCATTAATTCATCCTAATAGGTGCATCAGTCAAATCCTTTAACAAGGTATACTTAACAATCTTTGACAACAATAAGGATGAACTAGTTTGGAGGGATAATGCCAATGGGCTCTATTCGGTTGCCTCTAGGTACTCTACTTTATGGAGCTTAAGAGAGTTGCCCCCTTGGTCGAGGGCTTGGATCCCTGGCCTTATGCCAAAAATCAACATGTTTTTTTGGTTGGCTCTTCAGGACAAAACTCTAACCTAGGAAAATCTCATCAAAAGAGGTCATACCATGCCCAGTAGATGTGTTTTGTGTAAAGAAGAGTCGGAGATAGGCAATCATATGTTCATTCATTGTTCTTTGTCTAGGACAGTTTGGGGCATCCTCACCCAGGACTTAGGCCATTGCTAGTGCTTTCCTTCTAACCTCCTGGACTCTTTCTATCAATGGCATGGCTTGTTCAATGGGTATGTCTTGAAGGAAATTAGCTCCTAGATCCTGCCCCATTTTTGTTGGAGCATATGGAAGGAGAGAAACAATCAAATTTTTAGAGATAGGGAGGAGCCCGATTTAGTTGTTGGGAGAAATATTTTTAGTAACATAAAGGAAAAAATTTCTGTGAGGAAGGGAGGAGAATTTGAGATAGGAGGCAGGATCAAGGAGAAGATAAAAGATGGTTCGAGGAAAAGATAGGATGCCAAGTGGCTCCTTTCCCTTGAAGGTTGGCACAAAGCCAACTTCAATGAAGCCTCCAATGGCAGCCTTGGCTCCTCAGGTAGTGGAGGCATGATAAGGAATGAAAATGGAGATAGTATTGCAGCTTTTTCTCTCCCGTTGGGATTCCAAACCAATCATTTTGTGGAAGCGAATGCCGCATGCAATGTTGTAAAACTGGCTTTTGAAATTGGTGTCACCAATTTATGGCTCAAAGGGGATTCGACTAACATTATAAAGTGCATCATTAGCAACTCACATCCATCATGGATGATTGCAAATCTAATTGATGAGACTCATAAGACCCTCACCAAATTTAATAGAATCCATGTCACTCATATTTTCTGGGAAGCAAACACGGTTGCTGATAGGTTTGTGAACATTGGGGTCCATGCAGACCAAAAAATGACTTGGCTTCCCAGAATTTGTTTGCTGAAAAATATTAAAAGTTTGATTGACTTGGACAAGATCCAAGGAAGTACAGAGAAAATCTAGCTATAATTATTATTATGAAGGTTTTAAGAAATAAGGGTACTTTTCAAAATGGAAGCATGGGAAATCATAATTGTAGTAATTCATTATTGATTAATCGTTCTTGAGCAATAGCAGGGCTATTTCTCTGTAGTTATTGCTAACTCTCAGTGGTCCCTTTTAGTCACAGAGTGAGGAGCACATGAGTAAAGAGGATGTGCAGTGTGCAAAAATGGTAGGCAAAAGGTGCAGAAAGGAGCCAGTAGGAGATTTTTAGAAATGGAGAAGTAGGGAGAAAGTGTGGGAAAAGCTAGAAGAGGGTAGGATTACCAATTATATCATGAAGCTACATGGATTTGATCAGGAGGTGACCAAATGTATGGTGGGGTCCTAGAAGGATGGCAGGGTGAAGGTGAACGGGGTCTACTTCTAGATAACAGATGAGGTGATTGCGACTATCACTAAAATCCCTATTGAGGGTTTTAAATTCTTTAGGGATAAGAAGCTCTCAACCAATGCGGTTAGGGACTTTGTGGAGAGTGAGAAGGAATTGAAGGTGCTGAGAAAGATTGACACCTACTATGTCCCTGACTCCATGAAGAAGCGGTGGAGGTATGTTCTAAGAGCTGTTATCGAGTACATCACATTGGACCCTAGGTTTGATAGATCTCGTACCCACCACTTTATTATATTGAATCATTTTTGGTATAATGCTATTATTTTCTTTCCATATTATCTGTTAACCTCTATGAGCAAGGTGGTGGATAGATTCAAAAAGAAGCCCACCACAAACCCAGCTCTGCATGAGGGGTCATTGCTACTTATCCACAAGCACTTCAAGGCTCAGACTATAAGCATCGCTCCCCCTTAGGTAGAGAAGGTGGAGTCTGGTAGTTCTATTTACTCCTCTAACTTGGATGAAATTTAGAGCCTCATCTCTAGGGAAGGAGGGATCTCTTCTTCGAGGAAATTAGTGACTCAACAAGCTAAAAAATTGCCCTCCCCCATAACCCCTAGCAGAAAAAGCCCTAGGGATCTTGGGCAAAAGCCTCCTAAGAAGGATGAGGAGTGAGTCAGCGATGATGAGGAGGAACCAGAGTCTGAGGAGGTGGTTAAGGAGACATGGGAGGAAATTAAGGAGGAAAGTGGAAGGAAGAAACATAAGAGGGAGAGTTTGGGGGAAGTGCACTCTCAATTTGAGGAGGCATCTATGCTGCCCCTATCTCCTATCCACCTCCAAGCCCAACCTAAGGAATAGAAAGAGGAGAATGCAGGGTATGCAAAAGGGGAAGTGCGGGTCAATGATAGGAGGAAAGCTTGGATAAAATTTAATGTCAAGACTTCAAAGATGGGCATCTTTAAGGAGGCCATGAATCCCCAAATCCTCATGGAAAATCAAGAGGAATAGCAGCTAGAAGAACTCATTGACACGGCAATAGTGGCTATTTCGAACAGAGCCAGGGAGATAGCGATGAACCTCTTGAAAAATGCTTGTAATAGTATGATTGACAATTTTAGATCAATCAAATGGCTTTTCCATGAGCTGGAGGAGGTCAAAGAACAAGTGAGACATATTGAGGCAACAAGGAATGGGATGAATGCTAATAGGAGGATGGATTCGACCAACAAGCTCAGTCTTGCAAAAAGAAGGATACACAACTTGGAGAACTACAAGCACAACCTTGTGAATCAGATGTTCTCTTTGTTAAGCTCCATTAACAACAACAACATCTCTCTTATGAGTTGGATCAAAGACAAAGAAATGCAGGATGATGAGGAAGGAAAAGATAGGGATGAAGCCAGAACAGAGGATGACTCTGTAAAGAACAACACCATTCCTGATCAGGACTAGGGGGACCAAAGGGTGCAATAGATGGAAGCAGAGGAGAATCAACTGGCCTTTGAGGCTGCTCAAGTTATGAAAGTGTTGGAGGGAAAGAGCAAGGAATAACTCTTGCCTATTCTTTTGTTTTCGTTTTTCTTTTGGCTTTTGGTCTGGCTTTAGGCTGTGGTTTTACTTGTCTTTCTTCCTGGTCTTTTCTCAGAACTCTCCTTTTTGGTTGGGCTTTATGATTATTATCAACCTTTGAACTTATACTTTTTTGACTGGGCTTTCATGCTTATTATTAGCCTTATGTGTTTTAACTACTGGGTTTCAGGATCCCTGTAAAACTTATTTATCTAATCAAAAACAATCTTTGACAAATCTCTTTACAAAGTGCATACTTCTTTGTGTGTTTTGTAAATCCTTTCAAAAGATAGACCTAGTAGTCCTTATTACTCCTAACAGGTAAATCATTAGAAGTGATCAATTATAAACCTTAACCCACCAACTTTATACTATAGTACTAAATCTTGTGGGTATCATCCCCACCCCAGTTTTACTTTCTATTTGGAAGGTTTCTAGGTCACCATATCTTGTGTCAAAGTGTTATGAATATTTTACTACTTTCATTATTTCATGCATGTAATTAGATCAAAATATTTTATGAAGGATTAATTGGTAAAATAATTTGAAGTTTTATTGGTTCCCAATTCCCCCTCCCCTCTCTCAATAACCTTTCTTACCTCATATTTTCAACAATTGGTATTAGAGTATTGTGGTTCTCAAAGAAGAAGTTTAGCATCTTGAGCAAAGATTGGAGGCAATGGAGGTATATAGGATAGATAAGGCTATTGACAATGAAAAGTTGGATTTGGAATTAGCCATTGGTCAATTGAAGAAAGCAAAGGAGAAAATCTCTCAATCATGAAAAGAAGAAAAGATCTTGCAGTACAAATGAATGAAAATCTTTACACTAAAGAAAGAATTGAAGATATCTATCTAGAAAGAAATTAAGATGAAGTCGATAAGGTAATCAAAGACCTATTAGAAAAGAATTTCAATTTTAAAGAAGAAGTTAGAAACTTGAAAAGAGAACAATAAATCTAGTCAATAAGACTATGTGAAGTCATGTAAGAAAAAGACAAAGCCAAAGAAGAGATAGAAGGAAAGAAAAATGAAATGCAGAATCTATCCCTTCAGTGGGAAAAATTCATTAATTAGTTCACTAATGCAAATGAAGAAATCATGAATCTAAGATCAAAAAATGAAAGATTGCAAAATTATCTAAATAATGAAAAGCAAACCAATGAAAGAATGTTGGAATCTCAAGTAGACATGAATTAGTTGAGTGAGAAAATTCACTACAGATACAAAGGAAAAGCTGGAATGAGATACATAGAAGAAGGTGAATCATCTAAGCAAGGAGCTCAAAAGAATTAAAGGCCTACTTGCAATCATTGTGGTAAGTTAGGTCATACATCAAACAAATGTTGGAGTAATGATAAAGAAAAATTCAATGGAAAATGTTACAATTGCAATAAGCATGGTTGTAGAGCAAGTGAATGCAAGGAGAAACCTAAATTTGAAGGTAAATGTCACAATTGCAAGAAACAAGGACACAAATCTGTTGGAAGATAGGGAATATTGTTGGAAGATTGGTTGAAAGCATGAATGTTAATGATATTCCTATGGGGGAGCACTACTATTATTATATGTTACATTCATGACTAAGTTTGGCATTGATGTCAACATAGCAGTTTTTTGTGGTATCTAACAAAAGAATAGTAGAAAGATCAAGTTGGTATGGATGGAAAGTTGACCATTATAACTACCCGAGGTAATGGGAGATACTTTTAAGTATCTAGTATATGTAGTTAACGTTAGAAGAAGAAAGGATAAGTCTAGAAGAAGTTATGTAAGTTTTGGTGATATCTATTTTGAGATAGAGTTTATAAAGGCATGTTCTGGTAAATTTGTTATATCTCTTAGCAAATTTGATATCTTAAGGATTGAGGTTGAGGACATGGAGAAGACATGTAGAGGATGACATGGCTAAACTCACTCGTCATAATATTATGTGTATGGAAATTCATTCAAGTTGCAAGGCTAAAGATTAATGTTATCACTAAGTGTAATGTGTTCTTAATGTGGTCCTATAGTAATTAATTGAGAAGTACTAATAGCCAACTCAAAGAATTTTTTTATGGGCTTGATATAAAGGAAGGATATTTTCTTTTATCATGTGATGTCTGATGATGTAGATTGTGAATGTTTGAGAAGAAATAGAGAGTGCAAAATGCAAAGTTGAGCAGAGTAGTGTGGAAGTGAAGGAAACTTCATTCTGACGTTTTGCTAAGTGATTTGAGGTTTGGTATTTGGATCTGAGGTTTGTGACCTAGTCTATAAGGTCTAACAGTGATTGGTCTATTTGATAGGATAGAGGAAAGAGCAAAGGAAAGGAGAAGATAATAGTAGATTACTTGTTTGAGCAGTGAGCTCTTCTTGTAGTTGAAATTGCATGTTTGGGTAGTGGGATCTTCTTGCATACATTGTACTACAACTCCTAATAGGGTTGGAATCTCCTAATAGGGATTCAAAGTCTCCTAATAGGGACTCATTGTACTAAATTTTGTAATAGACTCCTAACAGGGTCCATCCTTTAAAAAGGAATATTTATATTAGTACATCATCTTGTGGACATCAATCCCATTGGGGTTTTATATTTGATCAAGGGTTTCCCTAGTAAATATATTTGACATCACATAAGGAAAAGAGACACCACTAGAAGATGCTTTATTTGTATAGAACTTGGACAACTTGCCAAGAACTATATAAACACTAGAAGAATTGAAGATGAAAAGAAAGCCAAAGTTGACAATATCAAAAAGTAGATGAGGCAACAATGAATACCAAAATCTTTTGAGAATGAAAGTCTAAGTCATGAAGAAGATGTCACTCAAGAGTTGGGTGACTCAAGCATCTCAACTTGAATTCCCTATTGGAATAACTAGAATTGAGACTCTAAAGTAGACATCTCACATTAGTCCTAGCTAGTAAGAATAAAATATCTATATCAGCATTCAAGATGCAAAGGGATCATTGAGTGATTGCAAAAATTCAAGACCTTACTGAGCTAGGTCAGGTTGCAAGACCCTACCGAGCAAGGTTGGGATACACTAAAACATTGTATGGACACTAAGTAATGATGAGACTATTGAGTTTTGAATGACTCTATCAAGCATTAAGGTTGAATCAAATGGAAGACAATCTGTCATCAAATGAGTGAACATACCAAGCATTTATAGCATTTGAAAAGTGAAAAAAAATTTAAAAGGAAATGAAATTTATTTTTCACTATGAATAAGGGCCACACTTGTATACATCAAAGGCATGATTCTCCCAAACATGGATGCATTGTAGAAGCACATTGCACATGCCAAAACACTCATCCATGACAATAACTTCTCCATAGTTGATCACATGATGGAGTTATTAGTAGAAGTAAAAATTGCATTTCATGCAAGCAAGGTGTTACAAGAAAATTGGGACAAGACAATGGCATTGATTTTGAAGGTACATTCTGATGCTTGTCACATTTTGGCATCAACATGTAGTATACACCTTTGGCATTTATGTCAAAAAGGGGGAGAAGTATGTATATATATTGAGGAGATGTATAATATAAGATGAATGTATAAATGAAGATTATTGGAAAAGTATAATAAGTGATATATGTATGGGGGTGTAGCATAATATTATACAAATACATGTACAAATAATTAGAAAACATCTTTTACAAAAGCAATTTTGAAAAATCTCAAAAACAGAGTATGTTATCGAGTTGAAGACACATGATGGAAATAAAAAGAATGTTTTGACCTAAAAATTTTGAGTATTTAGTTTTGGATTGATAAATGTTTTTGTCACTAATTATAAAGGGGGAGATTTTTGACATTGAGGTCAAGTTCTTTTATTAGTGACTCATACTTAGTCAATTGGTTAAACTAATACTGAGCTTATCTGGTAGTTTGTAGTATTAACTAAGTAGTCTAGTTGCCACCAAGTTCTATAGTTGCTACCAAGTTTCAAAATCTACATCCAATTCACACCAAGCAATATCTACTGAGTTGATCAAAGAGAGTGCTAATTGTGCTTCATAGTATTAACTGAGTTGCATAGTGTCAACCATGTTCTTGAGTGTCTATTAAGCTCGCAGTGTCAATGTTGAGAATCTAGTGTTGATTGAGCTAAGGAGTGTCAACCAAGTGATTTAGTTTATACTAAGCTAATAGTGTTAGTTTTGACCGAGACATGTAGTGTCAACTAGGTGATTCAATTTATATGTTGAGTTTCACAATGTTCACTGAGTCACAATTGTTGACCAAGTTCAAGCTACTTGGAAGTGATTCGTATGAACTAAGTTTCTAAATCTATCGAGAGCATGATGATGTTGAGTGTTGAAAATGGTTTCCAACTATAAGAACCTCACTAAGTTTGTCTTCAAAACTTGAGTACTAGCAATTGAGTCAACTTTGTGATCTTGATGGAAATCTATGTTGTAGCCGACTTTGATGAAATGTGTTTTGGATTGGTATATATGTAATGTATTGTATCACATCCAAATTAGAAGATGAATTGGATACAAAGAGAAGAAGTGTGAATTAAGAAGGCTACAAGTAGTACAAGGGGAACAAAGATTTATCTATAACAACAAGGTGATCTTCATACTTCAAAGGAATCTCAACTAGTGAATCAAAGATCATCCATTGGTTCATCCTAACAGGTGCATTAGTCAAATATTTTAACAAGGTAGACTTAATAGTCTTTGGAAAATCTCTTTACCTAGTGCATACTTAATTGTATTTTTTTTAATCCTTTCACAAGGTGGACCTAGCAGTCCATATTGCTCCTAATAGGGAAAATAATTAGAAGAGATCAATTGTAAGCTTCAACCAGCCAACTTTATACTACAATACTAAAGCTTGTGGGTATCATCCTCACCCCAATTTTCCTTTCTATTTGGAAGGTTTATGGGTTACCATATCTTGTGTCAAAGTGTTATGAATATTTTGTTGCTTTCATTCTTTTATGCATACAATTAGATCAGAATATTGTATGCAGGATTAATTGGTGAAATAACTTAAAGTTTTATTGGTTCTTGATTCCCCCCTCCAGTAATCTTGCCTACCTCATATTTCTAATAGACCTAACAGTCATTTCATAAATCTTTTAATCAAGGTGACATTCTAATGGAATATTCTAATGTCCTCTAACAAGGCCACTCCTAAGAGGGTGATTGCATCCTTTAATAGGGTCATATTTAATGGTATGTTGTATTACCTTTAGCAGGGTTAGCTCTTAACTAAGCTCACTTCAAAGGAGTGAAAAATTGGTAGCATGTTACTTGGTGGTTTTTCCCAAATGGGTTTCCATGTTAAATTTTAGTGTCAAAGTGTTATTTTCATGTGTGGGTGTTATTTCTATGCATTCTATATTTTATAGTAGTTTAGAGATAGTGAGTTAAGATATGCATGAAATGCTAAATTGTTGATGATATTGTATATAAACTGAGTGGGTTTATAAGATTGATTAAGTTATTTGAAGTTATTAAAATTTGAATTGGTACATTTGGACCTCAAGATAACTAATTCACCACCCCACCCCCAGTCACATTTATTCTAAATCATTATAACAATTGGCATTAGAACTTTCATGGTTTCAAGGAAAGTTTGAAGGGACTCAAGACAAAGATCAAGATATAAAAGAAAGAGATACCTAAGTTGAACAAGGAGAACTTCCCAACATAGAAAAGGTTGATGAGATTGCACTTATCTAGTATTGGAGATTACACATCTTACTACTTGGACAATGAATACATTGAGGTTTGTAGACCTATGATAGTTTAACAAATGAAAGAGAAGAAGTAGCACAACCACATGATGATAGAACTTGTAGTAGTCTTGAGTTATGAAAACTTTGATGATGTGAGGAAATGCACTATTACTAAGAAAATGTGGGACAAGTTGCAAAAAATCCATGGTGAAGAAAAAAATGTGTTTAGAGCTATAGAAAAAAGCTTGAGAGTAAAATTTGATAACATGAGAATATTGGAAAATATTGTGGTCAAATCAAAGAAGTGTTGAATGATATCAAAGGAGTTGGGGGACATATAAGCAATCAAAGTATGTGCAATTCAAAAATTGAGATGCACACCTAGTAATGATATGACCTTGGATAACTAATAGTCTGATTCGTAAACTTACTACATTTGAATTATTGAATTTTGATAATTATTCCCCTATAAGTGTTGAATCTACATTAAAATTAAAACCAACACTTGGTGGATCTAAGAAAAATAAAAAGATGAAGTATGTAGAAAGTGACAGTGGATATGATGATGAACTTGATGAACTTAAAGCATTTTTTGCTACAAGACTTCTTAGAGGGAAAGGAAAATACAAAGGTAAACTTTCTATTATTATTTTTAAATGTAAAAACATTGGTAATATTGCTACTAGATTTCTTGACAAAGATGAGAAAGAGGAAAGGAAAGACTTCAAGTACAAAGAAGGGTGATATGATAGAGACAATAGAGGAAACATAGATAGAAGAGACTCGAGGAAAAAGGTAAGAAATCTTTCTATATTGCTAAAGAGGATGGTTATGACAGTAATTATAATGATCATGATGAAGAAGTTGTTTATGTTGCAATGAAAGATGATTCTAATGAAGATGCAAAAAATACATTGATCTCACATGTGAGTAAGAATGATAGATGGATAATTGATAGTGGTTGCTCACATCATATGACTGGTGTTACAAGTAAGTTTGATAAGATAGAACATTATAATGGGAGCAGTGTTAAGTTTGGTAATGATGCACCATTTATGTGAAAGATAAAGGGTCAATTACACTAAATGATAAGATTAAGTGTGACAATGCATTTTGGGTTGATGGTTTGAACTATAACTTGTTGAGTTTGATATAACTAATTGTAGGACCAGAAAATAGGTTAAATGCATAACATACTATGAGCAAATCACAAACTCAATCAATATATATTAGCACCCACTAGTTCTACCATGAAATCCAAACTAATCAAAAGAAAGAAAACATAATTAAAAACTCCCTTTTCCGTTTGTAGCTCCCATGTCCTTCTTTCTTCTCCAAATGATTGTAGCTCCAATTTTCCTATAGTGCACACAAGATTGAAGCAAAGAGCCTATGACAGGGATAAAGCCATGAGAATACTTGAAGTGTGATTTAATGCGAGAGCAAGAATGCAAAATGCAAAGAAGTAGAGACTCAAAGACTCAAAGATTTGGATTTTCAAAACTTAAGCATTCAGATCTAAAATGAGAGGAAGGTTGTCCATTTTATAATTGTCATGGAGAGTGAGAGCATTGGATTTGTCACCCCTAGATATGCGATGTGGCAAGAGATTTCTATGATGCATATGATAGAGTATGCCAATTGTGAGATTCCATGACACATGAGAGTCAAACCTGGCTAAATGTGGAAGAGAATCTATGACGTGTCATAAGACACCTCAACCCACTTAAAGCCAAGAATCTATGATGAATAAGCCAAATAGGGACATGCGTAAGAGGTAATGATATTTGATTATGACAAATCTCAGCCAAGTGTCAAAGGAGAATCCACGAGGTGTCACATCCAAGTGTCACTATGATGCAATATTTTATGGAATATTTGAATTTAAAATCCTCTTATTCCACAAAATAAGAATTAGTAAAAAATGGAATTAATGATGGAAAATGGAACTTAGGAAATTAAAAATTTCCATGGTTTGCAGATAATGAATCAATTAATTGATAAAATTAATTAATTAAGGATGATAATTAGGAAGAATAATTAGTGAGAATAATATAATTAAATTATGAGTCATTTAATCCTATAGAGAAAATTAGTAGATAATTGGCCAAATTGATTAAATGAATGCGACCGTATCCTTTGATAAAAATGTGACGATGATGGATATCAGATAAGATGATGAAAAAGGTAGACCAAAGCCATGGTCAAATTGATTGATTGAAGTTGATAACATGCCAAGGACACATGACATGAATTGGTTGATATGTAACATTTAACTGACATTGTAAATGCTACAGGTTTGATCATAATAACATTGACGGACATTGTCAATGTTATTAAAATGGTTGATGATGCCATGATCTGATATTGAAAGCCTCAAAAATGTCAAAGATTGAATGACATGAATGATAGTTTGACCTAGCACTGAGAGCCATGATAGTACTAAGGTCAGATTGATAAGATTGATAAGTTGATAGGTTTCCAAGACACTGAAAGCCACAAAAATGCCCAGGAGCAGATAAATGATGATTGATTTGAGATGTTTGATATGTTTCAGATTGATTAGGACTGATTTCGAGTGATTCTGAGTTGATTTGGGGTGATTTTGAGTTGATTTGAAATGATTTTGAGTTGATTTGATATGATTCTGAGTTGATATGAAATTGATGTGAAGGAGGATACAAATGACAAAATATGGTCAATCTGGCCAAAAGATCAGAGTTAGTAGAATGAAAAAATGGGACAAATTAGTATGAAGAAGTGATGAAATCATAGATGTGAACCATTTTTGAGCATCTACACTAATAAGTTTAGGCTATAGAGTTGGTTTATAGAATAAGGAGGAAAACATCTTTGATGCTAGTGGTGAGCTAGTTCAAAGTGGAGAGAAAACAAGAGGTAACTTTTTCTAACTAGACCTATATGAAGATATTTGACTATTTTCACAATGTGAAGATGTTTAGTTATGGCATAAGAGGCTATGTCATGTGAACTTTAATAATTTGGTAAATATTAGTAAAATAAAAGGAGTTAGAGGGTTACCAAGACTAAGAAAACCTAATCAAGTGATATGCAAACAATGTCAAATGGGTAAAATGGTAGTCTATTTTCAAGATCAAAACTTATTTTTTGATGAAATTTTGTACTTAGTTTATACTAATTTGTATGTTCCTATTGGAATATAAAGCTATTATGGTGATAAATATTTCATTATGTTTGTTAAAAAAAATTCTAAAATAATGACAATGATGTTTCTTTAACAAAATTCTAATGCATTTCAAATGTTTAAGTGGTATTTGGCTAGAGTTGAGAAAGAAACCAAAAAGAGTCAGAAATGTTTATGATCAAAAAGAGGTTGTGAATTCAATTCAGATGAGTTTAACATATTTTGCAAGGACAAAGGAATCAAGATACAAATAAGTACACCAAGGACACCACCATAGAATGGTATAGCTAAGAGAAGGAATAGATCAATTATGGATTGTGCAAGAATACTAATGATAGAGAAAGAGGTTTCACAAAAGTAATGGAGAGAGCCTATAAGCACTAAAGTCTACACTCTGAACTAAGTTCAATTGAAGAAAGGAACAAATAAAACACCATTTTAACTTTGATATGGATATGCACCAAATGTGAATTATTTAAAAAAATTTGGAAGAAAGTGTTGCATTCTAAAAGATGCAAGAAAAGGTAAAATTGATGCAAAAAAGTGATGAAGGCATATTTCTAAGTGATTCCACTAAGATAAAATCTTATAATCATTTGAATTCTAACACTAAAAAAATTTTGGAAAATGAAAATGTTAGAGTTGATGAATTTGTAGAGAAAAATGAAGAGCAATGCAAGAAAGAACTTGAAGACTATAGAAAGTTTTTCTACATCTATGAAGGTGAATGTAGCACCTTAATTGAACCAAAAAAGGTAGCTTTTCAGTATCAATAGCAAGGCACTACCAAGGTTCTATAGTAAATTTTATTCAAGAATTAGTAGAGTGTCAAGCATCAGGCTATAGGAGTCAAGTCAAAGATAGACACTCTCGATTAGCAAACAATGGAAGTTGAAGTACAACCAGAGACAATAGAAGGATTTGAACATGTAGAATGCAATGAACAATAGAAAGATGAACCTAGACCTAAAAATATATTGGAAAAGTATGTGGAAAGACATCATGCACCTGATCAAATGATTGGAGATAAAGATTCAAGAATTATCACAAGAAGAAGATTGAAGAATGATACATTCTTATTATGTGAGTTTGAGCCTAAATCTATCAAAGATGCTTTGGAGAATTGAGATTGGATCAATGAAATAAATGAAAAAAATGAACAAGTTGATAAGAACAAGACATGGACATTGGTACTTAGACCAAAGGATAAGAATATGATTAGAGCTAAGTGGGTTTTTAGAAACAAGCTAAATGTGAAAGTTGAAATCATAAGGAACAAGGTAAGACTTGTTTGTAAGGGATATTCACAAGAGGAAGGGGTTGACTATGGTGAAATGTTTGGCCCACCTACAAGGTTGGAAGGAGTGAGAACTTTTCTTGAATATGTTTCTTGCAAAGGATTCAAAGTGTACTAAATGGATGTAAAATTTGCATTTTTGAATGGAATACTGGAGAAAGAAGTCTACATTGAACAACCTAAAGGATTTTTTGATTTAAACCAAAGGAATATGGTATGTAAGTTGCATAAAGATTTGTATGGTTTAAAGCAAGCCCCTAGAGCATGGTATGAAAGGTTACACAATTTACTTTGTGAAAAAAAAAATTGTAAGAACCAATCACAATAGCAATGTGTATCTGAATATTGGAGTTGAAAATAATATATTACTAGCTGAAATTTTTCTCAATGACATCACATTTGGAGGAAAGGATTCATTGAGCAATTTATTTGTTGATCGAATGAAAAAGTAGTTTGAAATGTCAATGTTTGGAAAGATTAAATTTTTTGTTGGCTTGAAAGTATATCATATGAACAAAGGTATTTTCATCACTCAATCAAAGTATATCAAATAAATATTGAAGACTTTTTATATGAAAGATTCAAGATTAGTTGGAACACCTATGGTGACTAGACACAAATTTTCAAAGAATGATGATTATGCTGAGGTGAATCAAACATTGTACAAACCAATAGTTCGAAAACTACAATATGGTGTACATAGAAGACATGGCTTTATATTAGATGTTGGTATTGTTGCTAGATTCTCTTCTAATATCAAATAAAATCATATGATGGCAGTAAAAAGGATAATAGGATACCTAAAAGGAACACAAGACTATGAATTATGGTACAAGAGAAGTGACAAATTTGAATTGAAGGTTTACATAAATATCGATTGGAAAGGAAATTTTGATGAGAGAAAGAGTAAAAGTGCAAGAGCTTTCTTCTTGTAAAGAATATTGATTTCTTTGATGAGAAACAAGAAAAACAATATTTCACAATCTATAGCAAAGGTTGAATATGTTGGTGTAGCAGTAAATTGTTCAAATATTCTATGGATCAAGAAATTGTTAAAAGGAGTTAAGGAAGAGATAATTTTGCCCATTGTGATATATTGCAATAACTCAAGTCCTATAAACATATCAAAGAACCATTTGATATACAAACACTAAGCATATTGAGATCAAGTATAATTACTTGAGAGAGTTGGTACAAGACAAAGAAGTGAGACTAGAATATGTGAATACAAAGGTAGTTAGCTAGCATATTTACAAAGGCACTACCAAAGGATGATTATGAGTGTCTAAGAGGTAAATTAGGGGTCATTACCCTACCTAAATAAAACTAAGCAAAGATGTTCTGTTACATTAATTATCATGAGTTGAATATCTTACAGATTGATGTAGGAGGTCACACTTTAGGAGATGCCTAAAGGTGGGAAAAGAAAGACACTAAACAATGAGTAGATGAAGCTACAAGGAGTTGATATTGAGATTACATGTCTATGTTAACCATAAATATACCATTTATTTTTCTTTGGCATTGTTGTCAAAAAGAGAGAAGTTAGCATTATTGTGTTACCTTACAAGTTATCAGATAAAGAGGGAGAAGAATGCATGAGTTACCATATAAGTATACATAAAGTGTGAAATATTAGCATGTTACAAAAAGAGAGAGAAATATCATAGAGACATTATGTGGAGAGAATGATTTTTTTCAAGAGTGAGACATATGTTCTTGACACATGTTGAGGTGTTGCTACTAAGAATGAGTATGTAGTGAATAGATAGAGGGAGCATCTTAAGACTACATGGATGAGAATAGAAATGAAACTAAGAAAGAAAGAATACCAATACACTAGAAGGTTACAAGATAATATTGAAGCTTTTTGGATTGTATGGTAACTAGTGAAGTGTCAATGTTGTTGCCATCAATGCCAAAGAGGGAGATTTTTGGAAAATACAATTAGAGAAATCATTATGTTGTCATTGATGTCAAACCTATTGGTAAGATAGAGTGTACATACTAAAGAGATATTTTACTAATAGTGTGGATATCTATATCATTTGGTTGATGAAAAGGATTTGAAAAGAAGAGATTATGAGATGACCTAGTGAAAGGTTGAGTTGAGATGTGTTAAGTATCATGGAAATATAATGAGCACTTGATAAGCTAGTCCTTGAAAAGATAATGTTGTGTTCAATCAATACATGAAATAAAGAAGATATAAGGTAGTTGGATGAATCCTAGAGTTAAAACAAGTCAAAAGGGTAAGCTTGACTAAGTATTAGTATTGCACGATCAATGAAGGAGTTGAAGTAGAAGATTAAGGAACTTAAGTAGAAGCTGAAAAAAATTGTTCAAACTGAGTCTTAGTTATTGCTGAGAAAATGTATCAAGAATGTTTGTAGCAACCAAGCATAGTAATGCCCAAGTGAGCATGTTAATGCTATGTGAGAAAATATAGTATTTTTTGATCTACACAATGATTACTGAGCTAAAGAACACAGTGATTGTCAAGTGACAACAAAAGTCATAGTTCGAGAAAGATTTGATTTTGAGGTTGACACAATTGGAGTATTGAATTAGTCAAAGTGCATAGAGGATAAGGATTGATGAGCTAGGGTATTTAATACACGAGGAGAATTTTTTATGTGATCAAAGGAAAAGATTTTATCAAAATTTTCTAGAAGAAGAAGGAGAACAAATAGATGAAAAGATTCGATGAATCTAACCTAACCCAAAGATTGATGTTTAAGTGGAAAAAAATCAATAGTACCTATTTAAGGAGGCATAAGGAGAAAATTTGAAGGTTGGTTCCTAGTTGATTAGCAATCTTAAGGAGAAGCTATGAAGAGTAGAAAAGAATAGGTGAAGTGTAAAGAGTTTGATGAAGAGTGATTGCTTTAGGAGATGCCAAGAAGATTGGTGATAGAGATATTAATGGAGGTTAATCAATAAACTAATAGATGAGTGAATGGAGATTTGAATTTGCAAAATTTACTATACTTTACAAATCAAAACTACTATTACATTCTAACCATTGTATTAGTCAAAATCCTTTAATCAAGGTTGACCTAACAATAATTTTTTATATCCTTTAATCAAGGTGACATTCTAATGGAATATTCTAAAGTCTTCCAACAAGGCCACTCCACAATAGTGTATTAAATAACAGTTAATTGGGTTGCCTCTTAACTGAGTTAACTTCATAAGAGTGAAAAATTGGTAGCATGTTAATTGGTGGTTTTTTTTCCAAATTGGTTTCCATGTTAAATCCTGGTGTCAACATATTATTTGTATGTGTGGATGTTTCTTTTATGTAAGATATATTTTATAGTAGTTTATTTATTGGTAGTCAGCACATATAGAGACAATGAGTTGAGATATTGCATGAAATGTTAAATTGTTGATGATATGCTATATAGACTAGGTGGGTTTCTCAGATTGGTTAAGTTGTTTGAAGTTATTAAAAATTTTAATTGGTACATCTAGACCTAGGGATAAATTATTCACCCCACCCCTCCTGTCTCAGTTATTCTAAATCGTTATAACAATTATCATCATAGATTTTGTGCTTGCAAGGAAATTTTGAAGGGATTCAAGCCAAAGATCAAGATGTATAATAGAGATACCTAAGATAAATAAGAACTTCCCAACATGCCAAAGGTTGATGAGATTGCACATATCTGGTATTGGAGATTCCACATCTTACTACTTGGACAATGAATACATTAAAGTTCCTAGACCTATGATAGTTGAAAAAATAACAGAGAAGCAGAAGCATAACTAAATGATAATTGAACTTGCAGTAGCCTTGAGTTATGCAAAATTTGATGATGTGAAGGAATGCATTACTTCTAGGAAAATATGGGACAAGTTGGAAAAAATCCATGGTGGAGACAAAAATGTGTTGAGATCTAAGGAAAAAATCTTGAGAGGAAAATTTGATGACATGATAATGAAAAAGGATGAGAATATTGCCCAGTATTATGGCTGAATCAAATAAGTAGTGAATTCCATCAAAGGATTTGGAGGACATATAATTGATGAGACTGTGATAAGTAAGGTATTGTATACTTTACTTCATATCTATGAAATCAGAGTATTTGCAATTCAAAAACTCAAATGCACACCTTGTAATGATCTAATCTTAGATAGTCTAATTAGTAGATTTACTGCATTTGAATTGTCAAATTTTGATAATTATTCACCTACAAGTGATGAATCTACATTCAAAGAACAACTAATCATTGATGGATCTAAGAAAAAGAATATGAGCATGTATGTAGAAAGTGATAGTGGATCTAAATAAGAACTTTATGAGCTTGAAGCATTGTTGGCTAGAAGACTTCCTAGAGGGAAAGGCAAATACAAAGGTAAACTTCCTATTATCTATTTTACATGTAACAAAGTTAATAATATTGTTGCTAGATGTCTTGATAGAGATGAGAAAGAGGAAAGGAAAGACTTCAAGTACAAAGAAAGGAGAGATGGTAGAAACAACAAAGGCAACATGGATAGAAGAGACTATAAGGACAAAGGTAATAAATCTTGTTATATTGTTGAAGATGATGGTTATGATAGTAATTTTGATGATCATGATGAAGAAGTTGTTTATGTTGCAATGAAAGATGAATCTGATGAAGATGAGAAAACTATATTGATCTCACATGTGAGTAAGAATGATAGATTGATAATTGATAGTGGTTTTTACTTCATATGACTAGTGATACAAGTAATTTTGATAAGCTAGAACATTATAATGGGAGTAGTGTTAAGTTTGGTAATGATATACCATGTTATGAGAAAGGTAAAGGATTAATTAAACTGAATGATAAGATTAAGTGTGACAATCCATATTGGATTGATGGTTTGAAATATAACTTGTTGAGTGTGACAATTGATAAGTTTAGGCTACAAAGTTGATTTGTAGAATAAGAAGGCAAAGATCTTTGATGCTACTGGTGAACTAGTTTGAAGTGGAGAGAAAACAAGAGGTAACTTGTTCTATCTAGACCTATATAAGGATACTTGTCTATTTGCACAATGTGAAGATGTTTGGTTATGACATAAGAGGTTGTGTCATGTGAACTTTCATAATTTGGTAAGAATTAGTAAAATAAAAAGATTTAGAGGGTTAGCAAGAGTAAGAAAACCTAATAAAGTGATGTGCAAACAATGTCAAATGGGTAAAATGACAAAGTCTACCTTCAATAGAAAGACCTGTTCTTCTAATTATATTTCAAAGTTTGTTCATAATGACTTTTGTGGTCCTATTAGAATACAGAGATATTATGGTGATAAATATTTCATTATGTTTGTTGACGAGTTTTCTTGAGTGATGACAATGATGGTTCTTAAAGAAAAATATCTTGCATTTCAAATTTTTAAGTGGTATTTGTCTAGACTTAAGAAAGAAATAAGAAAGAGTCTAAAATGTTTGAGATCCGACAAAGGTGGTGAATTCATTTTAGGCAAGTTTAAAATATTTTGCAATGACAAAGGAATCAAGAGATAAATGAGTGCATCAAGGACACCACCATAGAATAGTATGGATAAGAGAAGGAATAGATCTCTTATGGATTGTGAAAGAACACTAATGATGGACAAATAGGTTTCACAAAAGTACTTGATAGAGGTTATAAGCACTAGAGTCTACAATCTGAACCAAGTTCAAGTGAAGAAAGGAACAAACAAAACACCTTTTGAACTTTGATATGGATATGCACCAAATGTGAATTATTTTAAATTTTTTTAAAGCAAGTGTTATATTTTGAGAGCTGAAAGAAAATGTAAATCTAATGCAAAGACTAATGAAGGCATATTGCTAGATTATTCTACTAAGAGAAAACCTTATACATGTTTGAATTCTAACACTAAAAAAATTGTTGAAAGTGAAAATGTTAGAGTTGATGAATTTGTAGATAAAAATGAAGAAGAATGCAAGAAAGAAACTAAAGACTATATAAAATTTGTCTACATATGTGAAGGTGAACCTAAAGCCTTCCCTAAACTAGAAAAGGTGGTTATCAAGCATTAGAAGCTAGGCACTACCAAGGTTCTACAATAGAGTGTCAAGCTTTAGGTGTTGAGTCACAAATAGACAGTGTCGATTAGTATACATTGGAAGTCAAAGTTGTGGCTATAAACAATAGAAGAATTTGAACATGCAGAATCCATTGAACAATACCAAGAGGAACCTAGACCTAAACCTATATTTTTGAAAAGTATGTGAGAAGACATCATGCACCAGATCAAATAATTGGAGATAAAGATCAATGAATGATGAAATTGAACAAATTGAGAAGAAAAAGACATGGGAATTGGTATCCAAAACAAAGGATAAGAATGTGATTAGAACTAAGTGGGCTTTCATAAACAAGCTGAATGAGAAAGGTGGACTCAGAACTAAAAAGGCAAGACTATTTTTTTAGGGATATGCACAAGAGGAATGGATTGACTATGGTGAAACATTTTACTCACTTTCAAGGTTGGAAGGAGTGAGAACTTTTCTTGAATGTGCTTCTTACAAAGGATTCAAAGTGTACCAAATGTGTGTAAAATCTACATTTTCGAATGGAATTCTAGAGGAAGAAGTTTGTATTAAACAACCTCAAGGAATTGTTGATCCAAACAAATAGAATATGTTACGTAAGTTACATAAATATTTAAGCCCCTAACGCATGGTATGGAGCGTTATATAATTACTTGGTGAAGCAAGAACCAATGACAATAAAAAATTGTATCTAAAGATTGGAACTTGAAAAAAGATATTAATAGTTGATTGATAACATCATAATTGGAGGAAAGGATTCATTGAGAAAGTCAATTTTTGATCAAATGAAAAAGGAGTTTGAAATATCAATATTTGGAGATATTTTTAAAAAAATTGGTTTGCAAGCAAATCAGATGAACAAAGGTATTTTTGTCTCTCAATCAAAGTATATCAAATAAATTATGAAGTCTTTTGGTATGGAAGACTCAAGACAAGTTGGAACACCTATGGTGACTAGGCACAAATTGTCAAAGAATGATGATTTTGCTAAGTTAAATCAAACATTATATAGGTTAATAATTGGAAAACTACATTATGTTGTACATAGAAGACCTCACATTACATTAGTTGATATTATTGCTAGATTCTTTACTAATTCTAGAGAAAATCATATAATGGAAGTAAAAAGGACATTGAGATACTTGAAAGAAACATTACACTATGGATTGTGGTACAAGAGAAGTGATAAATTTGAATTGAAGGTTTACACAAATGCTAATTGGATAGGAAATTTTGATAACAAAAAGAGTACAAGTGGAGGAGCTTTCTTCTTGGGAAGAAGATTGATTTCTTGGACAAGAAATAAGCATAACTATATTTAACAGTCTATAGTAAAGCCTGAACATGTTGCTACAATAGTGAATTGTTCAAATATTGTATGGGTCAAGCAATTTTTAAAGGAATGAAGGAGGAGGTAACTTAACCTATAATGATATATTGTGATAACATAAGTGTTATAAATATATCAAAAAACCCTATGATTCATACAAAGACTAACCATATTGGGATCAAGTATCATTACTTGAGAGAGTTGGTACAAGAAAAAGAAGTGAGACTAGGATATGTTATCCCAAAGGAACAGTTAGCTGGCATATTCACAAAGGTACTACCTTAGGATGATTATGAGTATCTAAGAGGTAAATAAGGGGTCATTCCCCCACCTGAAGTAAACTAAGTAGAGATGTTGTTTTGCATCAATTATAATGAGAAGAATATCTTACAAATTGATGTAGGAGGTCACACTTTAGGAGCTACCTAAAGGTGCAAAAAGAAAGACATTGAACTATAAGTAGATGAAGCTACAAGGAGTTCATGTTGAGATGACATGTCTATATAAACCATACACCTACATTTTTTATAAATTTGGCATTGTTGTCAAAGAGGGAGAAGTTAGCATTCTTGTGTTACCATACAAGTTATCAAATAAGGAAGGAGAAGAATAAATGAGTTACCGCACAAGTATACATAAAGTTAGAAAGATTAGCATGATGGAAAAAGGGAGAGTAAGATTAGAGAGAATTGGATAGAATGATTGATGTAAAGAGGGAGACATATTTTGTTGACACATGTTGAGGTGTTGCTACTAAGAAAAATTATATACTAAACTGGTAGAGAGAGCATCCTGAGACTGCATGGATGAGAAATGGATTGGAACTAAGAAAGAGAGAACACAAACATAGAGGGAGATGATAATATAATATTGAATCTATTTGGATTGAATGGTAACTAGTGAAGTATGAGTGATGTTTCCATAAATAACAAAGAGGGAGATTTTAGGACATTTTGCTAATAGTGTAGACTCCCATATCATTTGATTGATGAAGAGGATTTTAAAAGAAGAGATTATGATATGAATTAGTGAAAGGTTGAGTTGAGATGTGTTAAGTATCATGGAAATATAATTGACACTTGATACGTTGGTCCTCAACAAGATAATGTGTTCAATCAATACATGATATAAAGAAGACATAGGAAGACAGTTGGATGAAACCTAGGGTTGAAACAAGTCAAAAGGATAAGTTTGATTGGGTATCAGTATTGCATAATGAATGAAGGAGCTGAAGTAGAAGATTAAGTAACTTAAGTAGAAGCAAAAAAAAAGTTTAAGATGAGTGTTTGATATTGCTAACAAAATTTATGAAGAATTATTAGTAGTGACTGAGCATAGTAATGGTCAAGTGAGCATGTTTATGCTGAGTGAGAAAATATTGTGTTTTCTTATATATATATATAGTGATCATTGAGCTAAAGAACACAATGATTTCTAAGTGACATCAAAAGTTACTATTTTAGAGGGATCTAATTATGAGCTCGATACAATTGGAATTTTGAATTGGGAAAAGCACATGGAAGATAAGGATTGATGAGATGGCATATTTAATGTATGATGAGATTTTTTTATGTGATCAAAGGAAGGGATTTGATTAGAAGTCTCTTGAAGAAGGAGAGAAAAAAGATGGAAGCATTCGATGAATTTGACCTTACCCTAGGATCAATGGTGATGTTTAAGAGGTAAAAGATCAAAATTACCTATTTAAAGAGGCATAAGGAAGGAATTTGAAGGTTGGCTCATGGTTGATTGGATATCTTAAGGAGAAGCTATGAAGAGAAGAACAACAAAGGTGAAGTGTGAAGAGTTTTGTGAAAAGTTATTATAAGAGGAGATGCCAAGTATATTAGTGATAGAGGTGTTAACAGAGGCTTGTCAATGAACCAACAGATGAGAAAATGGACATCTAAATTTGCAAAGTGAGTTGTACTTTATAGATCAAACCTATTGTTACATTCTAACCATTTTATCAACCAAAATCCTTTAATCAAGGTTCACCTAACAATCATTTTGTAAATCCTTTAATAAAGGTGACATTCTAATAGAATGTTCTGAAGTCCTCTAATAATGTAACTCCTACCAAGGTAATTAAATCATTTAACATGGTCACATTTAAGAATGTGTTGTATAACCTTTAACAAGGTTTTCTCTTAACTAAGATCACTTTAGAAGTGTGACAAAATGATAGCATGTTACTTGGTGGCTTTTCCCAAATTGGGTTTCCATGTTAAATCATGGTGTTAAAGTGTCATTTCATGTGTGGATATTATTGTTATGCATGTTATATTTTAAATTATTTTATTTACTGGAAATCAGCACATATAGAGACATTGAGTTAAGATATTGCATGAAATGTTAAATTGCTGATGATATACTATATAGACTAAGTGAGTTTCTAGGATTTATTTTTTTTGAAGTTATTAAAAACTAAATTAGTACATCTAGACCTAGGGATAATTGATTAACCCCACAAATCATTTTAACACTTAAGCCAAAGAATATTGTGTTCGCCTTTGGCATTATTGTCAAACAAGGAGAGAATGTATGGGGAACAAGAGATAAGGAGAAGTAAGAGAAAAGGGGGAGAAGTATAGATGTAGAATGTGAAAAGGAGAAATCAATATGTAAGACATTAAAAATTATTTAAATAGTAAATGGTTAGTTTTCCATCAATTCCAAAGTGGGAAATTATTAACTTGACAAAATCCTAGAACCCAATGATGAAGATTTTGAAGGTTGTTATTACTGAAAAAGTTAAACATAAGGACACAATAGAGACACTATCAACATAATGTTATCAAAAAACTAGAAAATTTATTGAAATCTTATAGTGTTGTTGGAACCCTAAAGATTATGTTATCGGAATAAAGAAGCTTATTGGAGAAGCCAAGAAAAAGGTATGGACAGTCTATGGAAATATTAAGGAAGCCTAATTGGGTCATAAAATAGATAAAGGAATTAGATAAAGGAAAAATATAAGAAATAAATAATACAAAAGAGAAAAATATGTGTAAGTGTGTATGGTAGTGTGTATTGATTAGTGAAGAAGAAGAACAAGCTGTGAAAAGGAAGAACAACAAGCTACCAAAAGGAAGAACAACAAGCTATCAAAAGGAAGAGTAAATAGTACAAAACAAAGAGGACCTATCAAACACTAAATAAAGGCTATTACAAGTCAAATTTCTTGTTGTTTATACTTAACAAGTTTGTCAACAAGATTGTTAAATCCTTTAACAAGGTGATCTTTAATAGGACTTAGGAGCTCTTTTTTTGAACCTAAAGTAAATCCTTTAACAAGGTGAACATTGTATTAGTGGGAAAAAATATCTTAATAGATTATCCTTAGACAGGACTATTGATACTCCAAATAGGGTATTACACACTTTTAAAAGGGTGTGATCATTCAAAAAATGACACTATTGTAATCTCTTAATAGAGAACCTTATTACTACAGTGGCGAGTTGTGGCTATCATCCCTACATCATTTTTTCCCTCTTACCATGGGTTTTCTACAAAACCAAAATATTATGTTATGTGTCTGATGTCTACTTTTTTTACTTTAGTATAAAATGGAGTAAATAACATCAATACAAAGCATATTGGTAATACTATCAGTTACAATAGGAAATATCAATGAATGTGATTAATAATTTATTAATTTGTGTTATTAGAAGTGTTTAAGATCAAGTTTTTTACAGTACTAATTCACCCCCACCCACGCCCCCCACCCCCAGTAACTTACCAACATAGGGTTCCTATGTGCCCTAGGTGAGCGGATCACCATAGGATCTAGGTGAAGGAGGTTAAGAATTTTTTATGCTTGATTTTTGCAGTAAAAACATAACATAAGTTCACGATTGGTTGGGAATGGGTTCAAGATTATAATAACTTGTATTTAAAATAAAAATTAATTAATGGTGTGTATACATCCTATTGGAGTATCAGTGTCTAACTATTAGGGTACTCCACATAAGGGCACTAGTGAAGATGACTACTAGGGAGGATCCCAAAATATAGGACTATGCAATGAAACTCACCTAATCAGCATCCTAGCAAACTCTTATTTTGTTATTTTGATCTATTTTGTTGCTTTACATTTCTACTTTGGGTGAGCTTCCCTTTATATTAAACTTTCCTAGTTTCCTTGTGTGAACTATGGTTCTATCTCCTAGCATTAGGGAGTGGATCTTTGTGGCCCCATGTGATTGGGTGGTAAATCTCTTCGAGGTATTGTTCATATTTGGACTTTTTATGTAGCATCTAAACCTATTTTAAAGATGTCTCTCTCTATTATAAATATTGTACCTTGTGAAGAAGTTTTTATTGATGTTGTAAACTAATATTCATGTTAATGTAAGAATGGAAGGATTTGTATTGTAAAGATCAACTATAATTCTTTAGGTAATTGGGAAGGGTATCTCCAAGAAAACAATGAGAAAGAGATTAAGATGTGATATTGTTGTTGAACGTAAAATTTTAGTTATGTTATGTTGTTGTTGAAAATGATTATGGAAGTAAATGTGTTAATGATTGTAAAGAAAGAAAAATTCTTACAATTCACTTAATGTCTTTCTTTCTTTACTTGATTTTTTATTTAAGTTATATAATTATAAATCTTGGACCGTGATAATTTAAATGAGGTATGAATTTTATTGCATTCAAGTAATAATCTTATATGGGAACTTGTTAGGGCTTAAATAAATATTCAAGCTTAAATAAATCAAAAAAAAATCCACCTTTCTTTTCAAATTATTCTTGTCCTTTTGGGTTCACTAACGGATGGTGGAACCCTCAATTTTATGATAAAAATTGACATCAAAGCTTCATAACGGTTTTTTTTCCTACTTTCGAAGGACAAGTGTGAGAGGTTAGTAAAACAATGAAAATCATAATTTCACAAGCATAATGTAAAGGATGGTGTAAAATGGTGAGATTTTACCAAATTGTAAGTAGGTAGGACATGGTTCAAAAATTTGATTTTTACTATTTTGAAACAAGCTTCATAAGGGTGATGTGAAGTCGTGACTTTGGAAGAGGAGCTTGTTATGACTTGTGAAATGGAGATTTTTCAAAACTTCACAAGGGGTGTTGTTTAGAACTTGCGAATTGGCAATCTTTAAGGTTTTGAGAGCATAATTAAGGTGCTGAGTGAAAAGACAATTTTTGCCAAATCTCAAGAGGTGCTTAGGGCATGCCTCAAAATGGGAAAAAAAAACTCAAATTCATTAATGGTCATCATTATTTCGGAGGAGGTAGCCAAATAAGCATGTGAAAATGAAAAATGAATATTGTCAGGATATCTTGGAAAGTACAAAGAGAATTTCAAATTTTTAATTGGAAAAGACATAAATGTTGTACATTCAGCAAGCCAAGAACCAAAAACTAGTCACATTGAAGAAGAGGACCAATTTGATATTATTAACATGCATATTTTTGTATGGGATATTAGAAAGAACTATACTAGTTATGTAAGTGACTACCATAAGATCAAATTGGAGGAAGATAAAGTTGAGATTGAGCTGATATTAGATGAACAAGGGGAATAGTTTAGTGGTCATGCTTACCTTAATGACATGCTAAACATATTTTGTGGCCTTCTTCCATGATGAATATGAAAATATCTTTTTGTTAACATGTAAATATTATGTCTAGTTACAATTAGTTTTAGTTAAGAATTTTTGAACAGTTTGAAGTTTTTTTTTCCTCTCTTCATTTCCTATAAGAAATTGTACCAAGACCCTAAATAGATATTGATAGAAGAATATAGAAAAGTACATGTACAAATCAGGGCATAGAAAAAGAAAGTATAATTTATGCATGTTTTGAGTAGACATTAGAACCATGCACAACTCACTAGTACTTGTTGGAGCTCTCAAAATATGAAAGGATTTGAGTGCCATATTGAAAACTCTTTGCTAAGAGGAACCCCTATAAGAGCTTTTAGCGCATATGTGTATGGTGGTCTTTTGGAGTCCTATCACATGTTTCAAGTGATTTTTACCTTTTATTTAGTATATTCATGCACCTTGGGTTATTAATTCAAAGTTTAAAATCATTTGGTGAGGTGTCGTTATGAGCACTTGTCAAATTTTCCAATTTGCCTAAGTGTCAAATAGTATTTGGAAGCCAACTTTGCATTTGAATATCTTGCATCCACTTTTATGCCATGAATCACCACTTTGGGAATATTTTTCATGGATATCAAAGACCCTATGTCTCATATTTAAATTTATTTTGATAAATTTTTATAAGATTTTGAGCTCCCCAAAGTCGGTTTCTTATTATTGTCATGTTATTTCCACCTTTTACACTAATCTGGGAAGCCCTATTTGCCTGATTTTCAATTTGACCCAGTTGACCCTATTGAAGAAATTATTTCTCTACTACACTCTAAAGATCAAAAATGTGTTATATTCCAGATTTGAGCTGTATACAAATCAATTTGACAAGTTTTTAGATGTGATTATGTTTACAATTTCTAAAGTTTCACTGGTAACCATATTTGTAAAATTGTTAGAAGGCCTATTTGTGATGTTATAACTTTGAGCCTGTGATAGATAGGCTAAAATGAATTTTTCTATTGTATTCCACACTAAAAATACTCCTCCCATGCCAGTTTTCAAATCTCAATGAATCCATTTGAGCACTTTTCCAAAGCCATTCTACTTGCAAGAATCATTGTTTCACAAGGTTACCTAGTTCTACAAATTTTGGAAGCTGTCTTTTCACAATTTCCAAATGTGGCTAGTTATTCATCATGAACCAAAAAAATCACATATTTTTCATATCAAAGTGAAACTATGACCTAGATTGCATTTCCCTAACTGACTATTTGATTTATTTTTCAAGTCAAATCCAAATTCAATTGTTCATTTTTGACATGTTCAGTGAGTGAACAAATTTGAGTAAGTGACTTTAGAAGTTAATATCTTATTATTGGAGTGTCTTCATGGGATGACATCTTATAGGGTAGAACTATGTGGACCAAAGAACAAATGTGTTATGCATCAAGTCATGGTTATGCAATTTTATCAATTTTTAAGGTCGACAAAGGGGACAACTTGCTCTATAATGTCAGTTTAAAGATGTTGAAAATCTTAGTTTACACGATCAAATTGTATCCAAAAGTTGATCAAATCAAATATGGATTTATTCCAGAGTTCAAATGATCAATTTCAAGGGCAGGTTGTTTAAGTTTGAAAAACTTTTTTTAGTTGGGTTGAAAAAAAAATTTTAGTTGGGCCACCTTGTGACCTAACTTGCCTCACCAAGATATTATATTTTAAATTCATGAACCTATTATGATATTCAAGCTTTCATTCATTTTTCACATATGATCATTTTCTTTTAAAAGGGTGTGTAGTATTAGACATACTAAACAATAAAGGAAGGAATTGAGCATACCGGGGAGGTCCCAAGGTTCACACTTGTTGAGTCCACCATAGAAATAGATTTTTTGTAAAACTATTGCCTAAAACTATTCTCATTAGATAATTTTTTATGAGCTCTCATTGGTAAAATTAAGGCCTCCATTATTCTCTTCCCAAATTCTGCCAAAATGACAAAAGTAAATGGATTTATTTGATTGTCTTCCACCTAGTTGATTGCAAAAGTTAATATATGAGTTGTGGGGAGATGTTGCATGGACTTCTTACATGGATGTGTAGAATCATAGATTGGAAGTGAATATGGATAAATCCCATTGTAGCATCAAGAGGAATTTCTTACCCTAGTACACATGTATTTTGAGGAGCTTGGTATCTTTCAAGGGGGCACCAGTTTGGTCATGCACATCACAAGTTTAGTGGTGCTAAGATCAAGGTGTTAACTACACAAGACATGTTCCATAGGAGATATTGTTAGAAATAAGGAATACTGAGAGTGGGGGGGTGGGAGGTGAATTAGTATTCTACAAACTTTAGCCCAAAACTAGATATTATTAATTGCCTTATAACTTGCATATGAAAGCAAACTAATTATACCAAATAGTAAACATAACCATATAATAAGATAACTCATAACACCATTTTTTTTAGCTAGGGAAACCCTAGCCAAGGGAAAACCCCGATGGGGATGGTACCCACAAAACGATCCACTAATCAAAAGTATTTGGTTAAAGATGTTGACCCTGTTAGGAATCTATTACATGCATGTAGTGTCTTAGTTCATGTTAGAGGAATTAGGCCTTGTTATAAGCCTCAACCCTATTAGGAGTTGCTTCAACCTTGTTAGAAGTTGGTACATATACATATACAAAATGATGTACAAGCTAAGCCCACTACCCAGACATGTAACATATAATGTAATTCCTTGATACAAAAAGATAGATATAAAAACCTCTTGCTTGTTGTTGATATCTTCAATATTTGATATGTCATTATTTCTCATCACATAAATCACACTCCTCTTATCATACATCATAATTAGCAACACATAAATTTTTTAGAGTCTTCATAAGAAGCACACTCTACTTCACATATTGTAATTTGCCTTTATACCTTTGTAATTCACAAAACATTGTCTAGTCAGCCTTCAAGCTTTCACATGCTTGGCTAAATATAAGATTAATTCTTTATCTCTTAGGGCTAACATCTATGATTCCATCCCTAATTTTTCAATATATTATTCCATAAACAAAATAATTCCTTACCCATAATTACCCATTTTTTGTTATGTTATGTTACTTTTTGTATACTGTCATAGCCGGTAAAATTGTCATATCTTCTTCTATACTGACTGTACTAATTTTTTCACTTACACATGTCATCCTAACACTTTTTACTATTTTTATCTAATAGCACACATGCCAATAATGCTTCTATCATCCATACAAATCAAAATTGTCTTTGTTCTGCTTCATAAACTATCTTGTACTTAGACAATTTTCAAGTCTAACTATAGAATCTTTTCCTGCACAAAATGCCTTATTCATACAAGTTATATGTTTCCATAAATGACAACTCAAATTCTTTTATGATTTATCCTACTTAGCCAAATTTCCAAAAATCTCCCCCTTTAGCATTGATGGCAACATATGGGAAAATTGGCTAAGTCCCAAAATGTTGATCAAAAACTTTACAAAATCTTGGCCTTTTTGAAATTTATAAAATTTGTGGATCATCATATTTTATAACCATATTTTCCTTATATCTCCTATGAAATTTTAATTCTCTTTTTACTATAATACTTCACATAAATAGTGCTCCCCTTTTCTAAATACATCATACAAATATTCTGTTGCACCTCCTTACATTATACTTTATACAATTTTCCTATATTATTCCCCCTTTGACATCAATGAAAAATATGTCAAAATGTATATACAAGTCAAAATGTGTTACCTTTTCTCAAACTAAATTTAAGATTATAGATAGACAATCAACAAAATTTGTCTTTAGTTTCTCAAATTCCTTCTTCCATATATCTCTTATTGCCTCTGTTGTGTTGAGTAGTGCACATAATCCATAGGAAGCTACTTCAACTACATTCAAGTCTGTATATGCAAATCTCTCATAAGATACCTTGGCTGTAAGACATTCTTCCAACTTATTTTGCACATTACTTATTTTTAGTGTTAGGTGTTCTCTGAGCAATGAGAATTGTTTTATTGTCCTTTATTTTCTAAGTTCAATGATCCTAATGTCATCATGAACTTTTGATATTGTTGCCTCAAGTTCTTCAATGATGGTGTCTAGCTATTGCAATTTAGATGTCAGTGATTGAAGCTCATTTACCTTTGAATTGATTTCATTATTTATATCTTTCAGATAATTGTATGACATGGTACATTGTCCATACAATTTCTTTCCTTCCTCTAGACATCTTCTTAACTCCTTGATTCAAGCATCAAGTGATTGTAAATCATTTCTCACATTGGTGCATACTATAGAAAATAGTTATGCATCATATATAACTTGAGCTTGGATTGTTGCTATGTCTAATAGATTAGTGAATTCCTCATCAAATTATTTCACTAACTCCTTTGCCTTCAGTTGTAAGTCATGCTCTATCACCTTGGTTGTGACTATTTTCTGCAATTTCTCAAGGACTTCTTCCAAAGTCTTCTCTAGATTTATGAATTTCTTATTCTTCTCCAATAGCTTGCTTGGTGACGATATCAGTCCTTTCTAATCATCATCATCAGCATTTGATACAATTGATAACTCAGTTATCATAGGAGATTTTTCTTTCTCACGTGTGGCCAACAGAATATCAACCTCATGCTAGAACTTAACTTTGTCATATTATGTTGTAACATGTTTTTAGCATGAATGTTGATAGTATTCCTTTGGGGGAGCATCCTAAGCATTGTCAAAGCATGTATATATTGTTTCCATGATTAACATGTTGCATTCATGACTATTTTTGTCATTGATGACAACATAGTATGGTTTATGTGAAGACTAGAAGAATAGAAGACATAGATCAAGGTCGTATGGACAATGTATAGATGTTAAAGTGAAGCATGGTTGAGGATGTGTTCTACACTATGTCTTGATGATTAGGTTAAGTGTGCATGAAGTAAGTCAAAGATATACAGAAGATATGTTTGATTTACAGAGAGTAGTATATAAAGAGAGTATCTAAGAAGCAGTTTCTTATGAATGGATTGTATCTCTTAATAGAGATAGAATCCTTATATGCAAACTTAGACAATGACAGAGGACAATCTAATGATGACATCAGCAAGTGTGCAAGGTTTTTAGTCACACATGTGAAAATTTGTAAAGAATATGAGCTAACAGTGTTGTGTTATTGCAAAATAATTAATTATCCTAATGTGGTTCTATTATAGTTAATTGGGAAAGCCTAAAGGCTGACTCAAGGAATTTTTTTGATGACATGGTATAAAGGAAGGTTATTTTTCTTTTAGTAAAGTGTGAATTGGATGTGTGTGAAGTGCAAAGTATATGAACAAGAGTATAGTATTTGGTAAATATGACTCAGTGATCCAAGGGATTATTGGATGAAAAGTTGGTGATCTAGTATCAAAATCAAAAGAAGAAGAGAAATTTGGTTGATAGGATAGAGGAAGAGGAAGTAAAAGTACAATTCATTTCTATTATTTTGTAAGGAATAATACAAATATCATTTGGACAATGGGTTCATTGGTCTTACTCCTAAAGTTATTTGGACAATGGTTCCATCTATCTTCTACAACTCCTAATAGGGTTAGAATCTCCTAATTGGGATTCAAAGTCTCTTAATAGGATTGATATGTACTAAATGTTTTTATTGACTCCTAACAGGGTTCATACTCTAACAAGGGATATTTATATTAGTACATCATCTTGTGGGTACCATCCCCATCAAGGTTTTCCCTAGATAACATATTTGGTTTTATTGTGTATGAGTATCTTGTTATGGTTACTAATTATATTTATCATATGGTTAAAGATTAATGAGGTTGATAATTGTTATAACAGTTGGATAGTTGATTCCCACCCCCTCCCCTCTCAGTTATATTAGTGGACTTTACATTCTCAACATGTTTGAAATGAGATTTAAATGATGGTTCCTACATTAAAACTTTCTAGTTGTGCTTTATTCCTTCATCCTTCTATTGCCTAGCTTTCCTCCTCTTTTCTTCATCATTTTTCTTTTTCTCTTCCTCTTCCTTCTTCTTCTTCTCTTCTTTCTTCTTCTTATCTTCCTCTTCTTTCCTCTCCTCTTCTTTCAATTATCTCCTCTTCTTCTCTTCCTCTTATTTCATCTTCTTCTCTTCCTCTTATTTTAGTTCTTCTTCTTCTATCCTTTTCTTTTCTTCTTTCTTCTTTCTTTTCTCCTCTTCTTACTCTTTTTTCTTTTCTTCTTCCTCTTCTTTCTCCTTAGAGTTGGTGTAACTAGTCAAATTACCAACAATATTTGTTCCACAATCCTTGAAAGGATATTCTAATTTATCAATAATTACCTTAGTGCTATCAATTTGCATAGTATCTATAGAAATTACTATTTGCATAGTTAACTCTATCATCAAAGTTTCCTTTGTTATTTCTACCACTGATCTAATTGTTGGTAAGGTTATTGTAGACTTTTCTGCTACTACTATGGACTTTACTAGTACTTCCTTTTTAGATGTAGAAGTCATAAAATTGACAACTACTTTCTTTGTCTCCTTGTTCACTTCCTCATAATTTCCACCCATCAATAAAATTGTTCTCCTTTTTTTTTGTATCAAGGGTTCAATACCCTTCAATATCCTCTTCATTTCATCATCACTATTTACCTCATAGAGTTTTCTAATTTAATTCTCTCTAATTCCTCTATCTTCATCTACTATTCTTCTTTTCCTATTAATCAGTCTATTATAAAACTCTTGTGGTATGTCTTTTTGTATATCTTCAAATATTTTATTTTCTAGAATCGTATGCCTAACTACAACATTCTCTAATTTCAATCTATCCATATTACTGTACAAATATAGAATTTATATAACTATACAAAATTGTTATGTCAATGATTTAAACATTCATATTTTTAACCTTAGGCTTCCATGGCTTCTAACCCAAAATTTTCTTCACTGTCTTAGCCTTCTCAATAGGTCTATCTTCTGATTTCTCATATTCTTCCTCTTCTAATTCATCAAATTCAATCATTTTTAATGTATTTCTTCTCTTACCTGATCCACTAGACATTTTTTTGGTTCTTTTCTTTGAAGGTGACTTAGTTAGTTGTTGCTTCACCTTAGTTAGTCTTTCAAACTTCTTTGTGCTTGGAGGAGTGAATTTTTGGAGTTTTATCACACTCACTTCCTCTTCATCTTTCTCTTTTTGTGTTGTCTATACAACAATAGGTTGTACCTGGGATACTATGGCATAGAGCACACTTGGGATTTGTGTGGATGGTCTTGCCACTGTAGCACCCTCTACTAATCTTGCAACATCTAGTGGTGTAGCAACCAAGACCTCTATTTTTCCACTTTCCCTCATCTCTTTGGAAATATTTTTTAAATACCTATTTCCTTCATAATTATTTCAATTTTTTTATCAACTCTCTTTTTGTTGTCTTTACTATATATCTCAACCTATACTTCTTTCATATTTTATTCATATGTCCCCCATCTAGAACATTTGTTGTCTTTGTCAGATCAAGAATTATTTTTGCATATCCTTCTATTAATTCTTTAATGATTTCATAGCCCATAGGATCAATGAATTTGACTCTTGGCTCGAGTACTTCCATATAGGTAACATTTGTTTCTACCATGAAACAAATATTATTTTTTAATTTCTTAACTAAACAAGGTGGAATTCTAATTCTTTATTCCATTGCAAACTAGAAACTCCTCATCATCCTTGTGATATAATTTGTCATTCTTTCCTTAGGTTGATTTCTATAGTGATGAGTCATCATGCTCATTGTACATTTTTCATTGTGTCATTCCTAGTCTAGCATATTAGGAAAACTTCTAACTACTTGAAAGAATAGATGTGTCAATAAAGACTCAAATCTAAATACAACATTCTTAGTTTTATTCAACCTCTTAATGTTGCCAATAAATTGTTGTTTCACAATTTCACACGTGTTAACTTTATCCTTCTTAGTTATCATAAGATAAGCTGCATGGATGAATCAAATAGGCACAAAGTTCACTCTAGAATAATAAATCATCTTATATCAAATAATCTTACTAATAACCCTTACATTAGTTTTAGTTATAAGGTAAATCCTCGTGTTCCTACTATCAAACTTGGTTTTTAGATTGATTTTAATTAGCTTCTTCACATTCTTCTAATTTAAAGGAATGCATCCTTCATTACTCAGACCAATAAGTTTGTGAATCATTTCATTATCAATCATTACAGGAATATCTCCTACCCAAAACATACCTTCATGAATTTTGTTTAGAATAATTCTTCTTCATTCATGATTTCCAAAATCCATATAGAACATATGATTAATAATTCTTAAACCATTCAAATGTTCAAACTCTTGTTTCAAAGATAGGTCATTGTTGTACAATAGTTCTAAATCTTTGTGGATATCACTATCTCCAATGCATTCAAACTTTCAAGGTATGTAGGCTCTTACATCTTCTACGTGTAATACATTTTTTGGAACTTGTGATAATGATCCTAAGGGATCATCCTCCAAAGACACGTAAGGATACTTCTTTATCTTATACCTAGGATGCTCACTCACATCATAGACTATGGGATTTTTCATTGTTACTGATTTAAAGCTTCAAAATACAATTCCAATTATGAAAAATACCTAAATTTTTCATAACTAGGACTTTCTATGTTTGCACTCAAACAACACTTCAATTCTCCTTCAATTCAATGTCACTTCTCTCTTAACTTCTTAACTCTTCACAAGATCAAATGGTACATACAATCTTGTTTGTATAGCTTGTATCTTACCAATTCGATCTCCACATTAATTGTGTAAGTACGCAATTCATAAAAAGTTGTATTTGATTACCAATATTTTTTTTCATTTACATGGGCATGTGTGATCTTCAAATGATATGTGCCCTTAACCATAGCTTCCACATGTTTTCTTCTACCTCATATTAACTTTGTAACTCTTAACTCGATCTTTAACCATATTTTCATCTCTCTGGTACTTGATCTTCAATAGAAAGGTTCTTGATTCAAATAGGATGAATCACATATGATAGATGACTTCAATCTTTCATTAAGTGCACCAAAATATTTCTCTTCCAATACTATGTGTGAGCTTGATGGATATTTTTCTTTGACAAATATCTCTTTGAATTCTTCTACATATTCTCTCCACTCATCTTTCTAACTGTTATCATTGCTATCATTCTTTCTGACAATTATGTTATTTTTCCTTCTAAATTTTGGATTCCTGTTAATGTTCCTCATGTCCATCCTACAAAAAAAATTTATATCACCAAAGTTGTTACAGAACTGACATACTAGTGCACTACTTCTTTGATTAGGTCTAGATTAATTAATTGGTGCTCTACAATTTCTGCCAATATGTACAAAGTATTTACATTTGTAACACACAATGTTCCTCCTTGTTCTATGTGTTCCTTCATTTGATCTCCTTCTTTCACCTATAAAGTTGGGACCTCTAAACATTCTACTATTGCTACTATTACTATGAAATTTAGTTTCTTATTGTTGGTAAATAGATTTGTCCTATGAGAAGAAATTCAAATAATGACTCAAAATACTCGATTGAAGGCATAACTACTACCAATAGTTGGATGAGTTATCATTGGATTGATAACAATCTTCTAAATTGTGAAGTACACCTCCCTCATAAAAAAATAAAAAAATTGTAATGAATTAAATAACAAAGTGTATCTTTAACCTAGAGATACAAAAGGCTTTTTGACATTCAATCATAAACATAAAATGAATGTGTTTACAGATGTGAGTAATTAATAAGAACATTAATAAGTAACCATAAGATTAATCGCTAACCCTCCCTTGTGATAGAGAAATTAAAGAATATTAATACTTTAATCTGCATCATATGAGAACATAAACAAGTTGATTTATTCACTTGATAGAAACACATAAAAGTGTTTTAAAATGAAAATAAACACTCCCAAGATTGATTATAATCTAAGAATCTAGATATTTAGACCACAAGATCTAATCTATATCAAGAATCCATTATCTCAAACATAAACAAAAGAACCACATGATTATTTTGTTTCTATGTTATCAAACTAGCCAGAAAATGTAGTAAAAGCCTATTATTTTCCTTCTATCATCTCTATTACAAAACCATAATATTCAGAACATGTGTCATCCCCTCATGGACTTAAGACTGCTAAAAAATAAGAACCTCGAGAAAACTTCTCCAATATTGGGCCATTAATAGTTTCATAGGTTTGTCATTCAATTTTATAACTAAATCTTGGAAAGATTGATAGTTAATTAATCTTTCCTTTATTTTTCATGTCTTTTTGAGTAACTCTTAATCTTACCCTTAGATTCTTTATAACATTATTGAATTGATAGCATCAATAGATGAATGTTGTGATTCACTTCTAATACAAAGATGACACACCTATAGTGTTTATATCCATGTGTATTGCATGAGTCACCATAATCACCTCATTCTCATACTATGAGTTATGTTAGTTGTTGGATGCCTATTGACATTTACTTGAGCCTTTTGGTGACTGAGAATGTGGGCCTTCCTTATTGGGCATCGATATTCTAGTTAAATAGTTATATGTTTCTACTCCAATGTTGCATATCATGTTCTCCTTTCAATTAACTAGTCTAATATGGAGGCATATGAATGATGAATCTATGGATACCTTCATCAAAAAATTATCATAGTCATTATTTAGCTCAATGGTAACAAAATGATGAGTTTCAACTATATCCTCAAAGCTCCCTTTATCATCTGCATTCTTCAATTTCTCCAACTATTATGGGATTGTGATTAATAATAGTAATGGGAAAATCCCACAGATTTATAACAACACTCTCAATATCAACAATTCCTTGACCATTTAGTATTTTTCCTTTGATTTCTCATGCATGGTCATCTAGTTTAATAGATCTATATATTTCCCTTACATCAATTTTGGAACTAAAAGACATCAGACATTTCATTTGATTCATTGCTCAGATTAAAACCTTCACGTTCCCAACACTTCATGATACTAAATACATAGACTCAATTTCATCCAGGAATTCTTGTTATGTCATGGCATAGCTTTGAGCCTATTGATACAAACAAGCACCTTGTATCATGTAATTTTGGTTGAGCCTGATAGCTACCTAATCATCGATGCTGGAGATAGCTCTTTGGATATTTAGTGATTGATTTCAATTATCACATTAAACCATTTGTGTGTGTTCTTACCACTTTCACATACCAAGCTTGATAGAGGACAACTTATCTGAGTTTGAGTGTATTTGGGTGACATGGGATTAGATTGATGGCTTACAAGTATATGCAAAGCCATGATTTATGCAATTTATGTAAAGAATTCATAATGAATGGAGCCTCTAGTGGAAATGACACCAAAAATTCATGACTTATCAAGGGGCTATGACGTTCACTAAAACATCATTTTTTTCCATGCATCTACATCTTTTTAATCTTTTCTCATTCATTGTACCTTCACTTCTAACCCATTCATTTCCTTCATGCTTTGATGTGCTATGTTTGATGTGCTATGTTTTTTCATGCCATATATCACATGTAATCACACTCTATAATAGTAGTCTCTTTTTAGATATGGGTGTAATAATAACCTTTGTATTTCACATGAAAGGATTAATTGGGTTTCTCTTTTCATGGTATGAACCCCAAGCCCAAATAGCTTTTTGCACTTGGTCATAGGCATCTCCCACATCTTCTTACATTACTATAATGAGTAGAGAATTATCTTCTAATTTCTTCACATAAAATCCTCTCCGTTAAGATACCCAATTCTTTAGTTAAAGTCTAATTATTTTCTAATTCCATGGATGGGACTTTTTCATGGTAACTCACCACTATTACTAAGACATTCTTTGATATTTACAAGGGCATATCATTTAAGGAGGAGATCATTACCATTGAAAGAAGTCTCAAAATCCAAAAAGCATTACATCCTCTCATGATAACATTAGCTATGCATATTGTCAAGCTTGTGATTTGAATTAATTATCTTGAAACTAAAAATTGAATAATGTAACTCTGATTCTAAACATTGAAATTGAACCTAAACCTTGAACTTAGATTTTAAAACTTGAAACCAATTTTGAACTAGAACCTTGAACCTAAAATCTTGAACTAGTCATTCATACTTTTGAAATGGAACTTGAACCCCTTTCATCTTTCTAAACTATTGAGCTTATGAATCTGCATCCTTGAATTGTATATGTTGAGCCTTCAACTATGAACCTTTGAACTTGAACTCCCAAATTGGTCAAATCCACATTTCAAACATTGAGCCTTGAACCTTGAGGTTCAAGTTCAAGTTCAACATGGGCATAGAACATTGCTTCTTCATAGATCAAACTTAACTAAGGGATTTCTAGTAACAAAAGCCACAAGAAACTGAAACAATTTATCCATAGGACCAATTTGCAAAGTTTGAAAATTTCAGTGTTGAAAGCTTGCTTACACTCACAATAAACTACTTTGTGATCAAAACCATGACAATTATAACAACAAAAATTAGTAATAGGTTTGAATGACTTATCTATACAATTTGTCTTCATATGATCTAAATAGAGTGAAAATAGTGCCTATCCTTAACCCTAATTTCCAATAGGAATGATCCAAATTGATAAGCACAAGAGAATGATCAATGCATAAATGGATCATGTAATGGAAAATGACAAGAAAAGAGGTCCTATGATCTTCCTATTTGAGAAGTATATGCTTAAATCTTAAAATAGACAAAAGATAAACACTAATCTTGAAGTAGAATAATTCTATAAAATGTTGGTTTATGGTGTCCATGTATAGTTTCGAGGATCTCTACAACCTATTCTAGACTAGAAATGTCAAGATGGAGAAAACCCAAAAAAAAT
Organism: Cupressus sempervirens; assembly: GCA_028749045.1. NCBI lineage: Eukaryota > Viridiplantae > Streptophyta > Pinopsida > Cupressales > Cupressaceae > Cupressus > Cupressus sempervirens. Next base: position 181,119,745 of record CM053788.1, read on the forward strand.
TTGTCCTTTTGAAGGGAGGTTAACCTTGACCCTTACCCCAAGGCATAATCTTATCCCAAGGCACAATTGTACCCCAAAAATTCAACCTTGACCTACATTGCTCCAATGAAATTTTTGTTCATGGATACCACAATTTTGACAAAAGGGGTATCCAAATATGCTCTTCAATTTGTTGTTCCACACTTGTATCTATAAGAAAAATAGTTTCTCTATTTGTATGGGGGATTTGCCTTGGTCAAATCCCAATTTTGAATTAACCTTGAAATTGAATTGAAATTGTAATGTGTATAAATAAATTAAATGGAACTATTCACCTTGCTTGTATTTAAATCCTTGTGGATGATTTGAATCCTTGAATCCACAAGTATAGATACTCCAAATGAATGTAGAAATGTATATACGATGTCTCAAATCAATTGTATTATATCTTCAACACTAATCTTGAATGTATCTTTGTATAGAAGAAGGCTTGAATGAAATTGAATGCAAAAATCTTCAACAAGAGGGATCCATAGAGATTGAATCCTTCAATGGCTACCAATGGACCTCCTTCATGAATTAGATGCTTGAACACTTGAATGCTTGATAGATATTAGATCTTCACTTTATAGTAGGTGGATAATAACTTTTCCCATAGATAGTGTATGCGCTCATGAGAAAAAAAATGGATGTCAAAATGAGGGAAGAAGGCTTCCTTATTAGAAATCTAGGGCACTAACTCCTAGAGAAAGCCGACATGGGAGCATTAAATCCAATTTAACCTTAACCCCTAGAAGTAGACCTAGATTAAATGTAATTTAAGAGTCTACCATTCTAAAATCCAAAAAAATTGACTCAGAAGTGGGAAAAAGAAACTTTCCAAAGCCCAATATCTGAAAACTCCCAAAATTTGAAAAATAGACCTGGGGTCAGGAACAACATTGACCTACCCTAGGTCAAGGTTGAGGTCATCCCTAACTTAAAAGGTCATCCCTGATCCATGAAGTCAAAGTCCTCAATTTCATAGAGAATGTTGTCAAAAATAGGCTAGAAATAGAAAGAGAGAAGCAGAACAGGGGGAAACAACCAAATCCATGCAAAGACCCATTCAAGGTGCTTGACATGACCCTAGACAACTTACTTGGAGGGATAAACACTCTTAACATAGAATTTCTTCGATTTTAAGATGATAAATGACCAACTTCATTACATATAAAGAATCTATCTTTAAATTCATAACTTACTTCCTTAGGTGATTCGGCTTGCTCAATTTTCTTAGGTTAATCAATTTTCTCAGGTTGAATTTCTTGCTCGACTTATCTTGGTGCATCTTTAGATTGACTTGATTCAATCTTATTCTTGTCATCCTTCTTATGTTCAGGATGTTCAACAACTAGATCTAGTTCCTTTCTTGTTTTATATCTCTCTATTAACTTTTCTTCAATGAAATATCCAAGACCAGTCTTATCATAGGAAGGTCTCTGAAAATATATAGTTGCTCATCAATTTTGTCTATACTGGAATATATAACTTCTCTAATTATTGTTTAGTTTGGATTAACTCTCCTTTCATAATAGTATTATAGTTCTCAATTTTTGCATGTCCTATCTTAATGGATTCAAGTTCAAATGTAACTTTTGTAAGATGGGATCTTAGATCTACATTCTCAAATTTCAGATCTGACTCAACTTTGCCATCATCTTTCTTCAAACTTAGCTTTAGTTCAATGATCTTCAACTCATGTTTTATAATCTCATTTTATTTCTTTAATATTAACACTTCATCACTATCTTTTGTCTGATCTTTAGGTTCCTTTCTGGATTTAATATGATCAATCTTATCTTTCAATTTCTCAATGTAGTCTTTTGCATCTTCATATCTTTCTTTTAGGTTATCTCCTTCTTCAGTAAGAATATCAATCTACTCAAGAGCTTATTCTAGGTTCTTCTATAATTGTTCCATATCCATAGGGATCTTACTCAAGTTTCTAAGCCTTTTCTTAGTAATTATGCTTTGATACCAATTGTTAGAAATAGGGAATACAGAGATAGGGGGTGAATCAGTAATCTATAATATTTAGCCCAAAATTGGATATTATTAATTGCCTTATAACTTACATATGAAAGAAAACTAATTATACTTAATAGTAAACATAACCATAAAATAAGAGAACTCATAACACCATATTTTTTTAGCTAGAGAAACCATGGCCAAGGGAAAACCTGAGTGGGGATGGTACCCACAAAATGATCCACTAATCAAAAGTATCTAGTTAAAGATATTGACCCTATTAGGAGTCTATTACATGCATATAGTGTCTCGGTCCTTCTTAGAGGACTTAGTCCTTGTTAAAAGCCTCAACCCTATTAGGATTTGCTTCAACCTTTTTAGGATTTGGTACATATACATGTACAAAATTATGTACAAGTTGCACCCACTTGTGAAACATGTAACTTACAATATAATTCCTTGATACAAAAAGATAAATACAAAAACCTCTTGCTCACTACTAATATCTTCAATAACTGATATGTCATAGCTTCACATCTCATAAATTTCAATCCTCTTATCATACATCATAATTTTCACCACATAAATTTCACATAGTCTTCATAAGAAGCACACTTTACTTCGCATATTGCAATATACCTTTATACCTTTGTAATTCACAAAACATTATCCAGTCAGCTTTCAAACTTTTACATGCTTAGTTAAATACAAAATTAATTATTTCTCTCTTAGGTTTAACATCTATGATGTCATCCATAATTACTCAATCAATTATTTCGTAAAATTATTTTGTAAACAAAATAATTCCTTAACTCATAATTACCCATTTTCTCTTATCCTATGTTTCTATATATATATTGTCACAACTGGTAAAATTGTCATATCTTCTTCTATACTAATTGTACTAACTTATACACTTACACACATCATCCTAACATTTTTTACTATCCGTATATAATTTTACACATGCCAATAATGCTTTTGTCATCCATACTTACCAAAACTATCTATGTTCTACCAAATAAACTATCTTGTACTTTGACAATTTTCAAGGCTAACTGTAGAATCTTTTCCTATACATAATGCCTTCTTCATACAAGGTATATATTGCCATAAATGATAACTCTAATTTTTTTACAACTTATCCTACTTAGCCAAATTACCAACAAATATTATTTTCAATGTACAGTCATTTTTTTTAGTGTTGTTTGGAATGAAAGAAAATGTCTATCTTAACAAACAATGAATCAAACCATGTTTACATTAGTCATTATTGAATATGAAGGAGTCTCAATATGTGAGTCCAAGTTGGCACTATACTGAGAAAATTGGAATACATTTTTCTTGTAAGTAAATCACAAGTTAGAAGGGATTCAAATGATGGTATAGCCTAGTTATAAAGTAGGAGGATGTTTGAAATGGTAGAACCTACATTATCGAGATTGAATAAAACTTGCAGAGGTCAATGGTAGAAAAGTTAACAAGGGTGCAAGCCAATTTCATATCGATGCTTCCAAAATATTGATGGGGCTACACACTTTTCCTTGATATAGGCCTATATTTTATGTACAATAGAGCTTGATTAGCACCAAATAAAAATCAACACAAAGACCTATAATAGATGAGTAGAAAGTTCAATATTCCATTGAGGGGTCCATGTTTATTGCAAGTTCAATGCTAGCTTGCAAAGGTCATTTTTGACATGGCACTTGAGGGAAAACTTTGGAGTTCGCATAGGCTTGTGTAAGGGTAGTAAGGCTTGTGATTTTCCTATAAATGATTTTTTTCCACATGAAGGGGTCGATGTGTTTATAGATCATAATGGAGTCTATGTCAAAGGCTAGTAATTGGCCAAGAGAGCTCTAAGAGTTTGATTAATTATTGTTTGGATCTATTATCCTTGCGTAAGTGAATATTTCATTTGGGAATTACAGCCTAGATTGGAAAATGTCAAAGGATGATGGATTGGGGTCAATCTAAGTGTTGGTGTAGAGTAATGATGCAAAGAAGCACAAAATGCATTATCCCACAGTGATGCCACCAGGTTTTTTATGAAAGTATTTATATAGGAAAGCACACCAACTAAATATCTAAAGCACTTGATTAATGACATGGAGTGCAACCTTGTGTGGGGCCCACCTGGCTAGTTTACCATGCCCACAAGTAAATTTTGATCAATGAGGACATTGGTGTGTGTGGTGACATAGGATGAAAATAGTGAATCAAATTGGTAAATATCATGTGGCATGCAGATCGAGGAGGAGAGCTATAAAATATGACACTTGGAAAATAGTCATGAAGTCGTGATGAAATGGTGGGCCTAAGAAAAGCCATCGCAAGTTCATAACTAAGTGATGATGACATAGATCCAACAAACCATTGAGATAATGACTTGTGACACATAGCTTGAGGTAATGAAGTAGACCCTAGTGACATGCGGTGAGAAGTCCCAACACTACAATGAAAAAGTAAGTCCCTCAAAAGTGATAGTGGGTTCAAGATGACCTGTCATGTGATGTACAGACCAAGACAATGTGACTAGAAAGAGGTGGAAACATGTCATGTTGTCACAAAGTTGCAATGAAAAAATAGGTCCCCCAAAAGTAATCATGAGTTCATGATAGTGGACCACATGGTTCATAGAGTTCCTACAAATAGGTGATGTAGGTGAGTGATGAGGTGGAAATGATAGGGATCTTGCAAGAAAATAGGATACTACCACATGTCACTATGCAAGTTTGACTAGTTGACCTAGAAATTAGACAGAATGTGATAAATTTCATAATTGTATTAAAACTACTTTCTAAGAAGTGAACAACCATGTTGTAGGAAAATATTAAATAAGGTTTCAAATGGTTTCATGTGACCAAATAAAGTGGATGGTAAAGGATAAGGTAGACTTTGTTCCACATTACAATTAAGTGGAGTTTTATATTGATTAGTTTTTCTAGCCAATAAGAATGGATGTGGACTTTCATTTTTAAGACATTATAAAGAAATTATGGGCCTCCATTTTCTAAATGAGTGTCTTCCAAAGGAGAGTTAGGGTAGTAGATAATGTCCAAGCCTAAGAGTATTATATACAATCGAAAAAGATCTTAAGATGAACTTTTGCATTTTGTAAGTGTAATGAGTGCAAGTATAACTATGAAGGAGATATTTTCAAGTTTATCCAACAAGGGCTTTCATAGTTGAATCTTTTGGCTCTTTCGTTGTAGTTGAAGGCAGTTTTAGGAAAAATTAGCAAATGGGTTTGTGCCAAATTTAGGGAGAAGTCTTCCAGCACTTTCTTTTTTCTCCTACAACCATTTGGAGGCTATTTTAGTTTGGTTTTTCTCATCATTTGGAGACATAATTTGTGAGCTTGTTGCTAAAAATGATGAGATTTGATTTGGCTTTAAGTTGGGGAGAGATGAAAGAGATTTTGCAACAACAATAGATAGAGTTTTAAGGTGACATTTGGCATCCAAATATCATATTAGCCCATCTTCTTCCCCCTGTATCTTATCTTTCTTCTTATTCTACAAGGTTCGTTCTAGCTTGGGAAAAGTATCCATTTTTGTGTTTCTACCATTTTCTTAGCATTTTCTTGATTGAGAAATCATTTTATAGTTTCCATTGAGAAGAATAATGAATCTAGTTAAGTTTATTATAGTTTGTTTGGGTTGTTGGATTGTATCCCAAGTGTAAATCAGAGATAGCATTAGTTTTAATGAGAAAAGAGTTTCATCTTTCTTCTCTCTTGTTAGCTCTTGAATTAACTACTTTTGAATAACCTAGTGATAGAAACAAATATATCTAAGGGTAGCTAATTTCCATGTTCAACATATCTATTCAGACATCAAATCCAACTATAAGGAAAACTCCTACTTCAGGCTCTACAAGACCTAGGGGGTAGACTTCAGATTCATTTATATGGTGCCTGTAGCTAAAACATACATCTAAATTTGTATAAATAATATAAAACTGTAACGCCCTACCAAGGGATCCAAAAGAATTAACCTAAAATTTTACTAAGTTTTCCAAACAATTTTTTTTTTAAACATGAAAGATAAACCATTCACATCAAACACATAGAAGCAGAAACAATAACATACAATCAACTATAAGCATACATAACAAGTTACATTCCTTAAGGATCCCAAGACGTTGAGTCACATTTAATTTAATTAATACTAAGTCTAACAACTACCACATCCACATGAAAGAATAATTAAAAAGACAAATGTCCATAATATACATTTGTTATGAATGCCTCTTGGCAATTAAATATGGAATGCTCAATCATCCATTGTACATGACACAAGGTACGAAAGGCTTAAAAGAATATACATGTGTGAAAATGAAGTACATCATCCTATTCTAATCCATGATGCAAGTGCATTAAAGTAAATGAAACCAAATTCCATACATGATACATCATCATAGAAGATATAAACATCAATCATAAAAGATAGCCATAAATCATAAACACAACACATAATTATCTAAATGCACAGTTCCTTCCAACCATAAATAGCATCATTAGACCATCATGGGCCCTAGCCATCCCTCTGTGCATAACATCCCAATTCACAGAAGAGATCATCAGTATTATCATAGTAGGGACATCACTCCTAAAACATACTACATCATATGCAGAAAGCAATCTAACATGCTACAACATATGCATCAGAAGTCTAATCATGCAAAATAAGACATAAGATAAGTAAACAAAATCATCTATCATATGCTAATCATCAATATAAGGATACATGTCCATCATCATAATCCAAGAATAGAATGAAAATAGATGCCAACAAGAAAGCTCCAGCCACGGTGTCTTAGACAGACCTCAAATGTTAAGAATGAAAAAGCACTACCACCCAACCACGTGGAACCTAAATAGCCCACTCCCACCATGCTAAGGAGATAGTCTCAAGTCCCAAATAGGTTATGAAATCACATAACACAAGTACTCTCTAAGTCCAAGAAATCCTAAAAGTATACTAACTCAAAGGTTCCATCATAAAAGGGTTGACACCTATACCCAGAGGCACACAAGACACGTAGGAAACCTACTATGTAAGCGAGAAAGTGTCATCGCATGGATCATGCTAGAGTTACCCTGGTAGTCTCTTAATAGACCCCAGCCCCCTAATAATCCCTATGCGGCCACTAGTATCCTCTCATACTGACGAGGCATACTACAGAATGCAAGGTCACAACCAAGAATTCTCTCTACTCCCATCCTAGTATGTACTAGCACTCAAGGCATGGGCGAGAACATACAATTATCTTATTAGGTTCATTTAATCCCCATTTAGTGTAAATGTTTTCACTTATTAAATAACTTACAATGAGTTACCCTGGCAGCCACTTAGGGCCTCGGCCCCCATTGCAAGCCACTTCCCGACACTACAAGTAGATAACCTATCCTAGGCTCAATAAAAGTACAAATCCATAATTACATAAAATCATCCCAATCCAAGCGACTAGAAAAATACCAAAAGATAATCCACAATAAGAACATCAAACCTCCATGAGCAACTAAAAAGCATCCAATGATAATCATAATATCCATCAGTTCTCAACGAGCAATCGGAAAGTATTCCAAAATAAATCTCAATATCCATATAAATGATAAATCACAACAACCATTGGTTCTCAACAAGCAACCAATGAGGCATCTCAAAGAAAATAATACTGATCGAAGACTCCAAAATGGTCAAGTCAAAACATGTCAGAACATGACAACATCAAGAAATAAATCAACACTTCAGTCCCATCATGGCGACTGAAAAGTAATCCAAGCATAACTGATCGATGACTCAAAAATGGTTAAGTCAAGTGTCTTAAATGCATACACCTCAGCTTCACACAAGAAGACTAGAAAGCAATAACAATCAGTAAATACAAACATCTCATAGAGCATGCCATCACATTACCATGGTTGGGTTTTAAAAGAATCAAAACCAAATAACATCAACAAGTGATCACATTCGCATAACTCCCAAGCCTCTGGTAGACATCCTAACTGGTCAACACTCTAGGATCACCCAAACCCAAAACATGGATAGCATAAAGAACAAGATACAAACACATATTTTAGTTTGCTTTCACAATCACATGGTTAAGCCAAATATTAGGTTTCAATTTTCGTTTTCAAGTTTATTTCAAGTGTATAAGATTGTTCGTTTAATCTCCAAGTCAACCCATTTATCTCTTCAAATTAAACATAGAATTATCCCTCCATTATTTTAAACAATTTTCTAAAATAATCAGAAGATAATTATTTACTTATTTAAATCATTGAACTAGTTCCCATTGACTTTTAATAAAATCATTCACATTACTCAAAACATTAGAATAATACTTATCACTTTCAAATAATTAGTTTACAATTTCCTTTAAACACTTCAAGGACAATCATTTATTTAAAATAATCTTCATTGATTTTAAGTAAAATCAATCTCATTAATAATTCAATTATTCAATTCTACTAAACACTTATTAATATCTCTTTTCTTTTAATTTGCCCTCATTTAAAAAATCCATTTACTTAAATTGACTAATAATTAATTACACTTCTTCTACTATTAACTAATATTAATTTAATTTAATTTAATTAGATTAGTTAATAAATCTAATAAAACTAATACATAATAATAAGATTCTATTTTAATTCAAACCCAAACCCGAATCAATTTTTGAATCTTGATTCTACTAAGGGAAGATTGCAATAATATTTTTTAATTCCCATAACTGGATGAAACAATATGCATGCCTAAATTACAAAATTGAAGATTCATTCATAGAGAATTATTCACACACACATAATAGACACGATGAAGACAGGAAGGGAAAGAGCATAATAAAATATGCAAAATAATCATGAGTGCCTACCTAGACACTGATGCTAATTCGCTATGCCTCAAAAAATTGTAGAGAGCCTCCTCCTCTCAGAACCTTCTCCTTTCCAAAAATTCCTTCCTTCTCCAACATTTACAATTCATCCAAGAACCGAAACCCCCTCTAAGTGACTAGGAGTGCTTGTAGAAGCATATGAGCTTGTAGAAGCATACTAGGAGAGCCTGTATATAAAGGTCTCTAAGATGCATCTACAATGCATCTAGAAAGAACTAAGAGATAAGCATGACAACTAAGCACATAACTTCCATGATAAGAAGATAAACATGATGAGGTGTCTAAAATGTTGTAGACACCATGTGTTCAAATAATGCGCTAACTCCTAAGTGAAGACAACACGTGCATAATTAGAGTGCAAACTCTTGTGTTGTCAACATGACAACTCCCAAGAGCTCGCATACTACTATGTGAATAAATATTAAAATAATGCACATTAATTTATTAAATTTCTTTATTTAATATTCATTTGACTCCTATTTAAATTAATTTATTAATTTTAAATCTCATGCACTCACTTTATTAAATCCACTTGTTTTATCTTAATATATTTTAATCAAATGCATGCATCATGTGATCTAGAATCTTTTAATAATTTTAATATCTTTTCCACTTTTAAATTTATTTTTGAAACTTAATTGATAAAATAAAAATGAGCTCTAAATATATTATTATTAAATTAATAAATATTATCACGTTCTAAATTTAAACTTATAACTTTTATCTTCAAATTTAATTATTTTATTTAATTAATTTCCCAATTAATTAAATAAAATAAATATCATATTTATTTTCCATTAAATTAAACCATTAATTAAATCTTTTAATTAGGCTTAATTAATAGAAAATACACTAAAGACTCATAAAGTAAAATACGAAAAACCCATCATAGCAAAACACATACAAAATCAAACCAAAAGGGTTAATATCACGAATTACGTCATCCAATGTATTTGAAGGGTACTCAACTTAGATACTTGTCCTAATTTTCAATTAGGAAAAATGGCTTAAAAGGTTGCGATTTGGACTTGAGTATTTATCTCCCCTCTCTTACCATTGAGATAATGTGATAGGGTACGCTCATCCTGGCAATTTAGGGAAGTCAATACCTGGTACCTGCAACCTACATAAAATCCACACATGTACAAGCACAATATATACTAAGCTAAATAGGCAATGGCAGGAAGTGGTGCATCATGTAGATCCCAACTAGCAGGTGACTACGACTCCCTTCCTTAACCACATCAGAAACGCCATACAGAAAGAAAACAAACACACACACTATACACATGCAAGTATGGGGTAAGTATCCATAAAAAAACACATATGATAATAAATCATCTAACTAATCATCATTAATAACTGCAAACACTGTAATAATCATCATACATACATGAAATATAAAGTACCAAGTAATCTCATCATATATCAACTGAATCTGAAACAATATCTGATAATAATGTTACTAATAATCATCAACATAAAACTATCCTAAAAGAGTTCGGCCACAATAGAAAAATGTGAACTGAGACAAGCACTACAAAAACCCTTATGTCTCCTATACTTATGTAATGACAAAGGCATGCAATAGAAAATTGCAAAACCTATGAAATCCACAAGCTGAGTGATGGCATCCTTTTGGCTCCTACATAGAAAGGGAAAAGGATAATTGATTAAAGATTGATACTGGAAAAATCTAAATATGCAACAGCAAGAACATGTTGATCATGTAACTGATTAGTGCCTTATCTATTAGGCAATTCCACAAATCACAAACATACATCCATGATATCAGTGACATATCTCATACATCAAGATATTAGATCTATCTTATCACTTTGTGACTCGGACATCAATGTTCATAAAAACCTCATACTCATCAAATATACTTCTCATGAAACTTGCAACCTTGTCAAGATAAGTAAAGATTTACTTGGCTCTTTGTTCCAATAGCAAAGCCTAAAAAGACATATAGCCTTAAGTGGTTGCAAATAGGTTTAAGCTCTTTGTTTCTAAGCCACAAAACATTTTAAACAACAAAGATAGGAGACAAGAATCAAAATGAAACTAAGAAGTTTATTATTCTTTGTATTCATTTCTCTAAAACAATACATTCAAGATGCATGTAAATAACCCATAAAACAATTGAATAGATCAGAACTATAAATAAAAATCCATTAAATGTTATTGATACAAGAGACTGTGTTGAGGAGAAATGTTGGTATCATAGCTAGAGCTCTTCTCAATAGTCTGGAAAACAACCAACCATCAACCCTAGAGAATGAGAGAAGAAAGAAAGATATAGAAGAGGGGAAATTGTAAAGAAACTTGCAACAAAGAATATAACCATTTCCACATAACCCATAATAGATCTAAAATAAATATGCAATTGAAATCCATATGCAAGAGAATAGACAACATAACCACAAAAATGTGACACAAGATATACCCTAAGAAACCCTCTTTGGGGGAAAAAAACTCAACATCCAAAAGCATCCATCACCATGTATTATTCAACAAAAACACCATTGCAATACAACCATGGAAGCCTTCAAAGCCATAGCCACTACCAAGAAATCTATGTCACGCCTGACCACTACTTGGTTTACTGCATTTTAGGATTTTGTTTTTTTAAGAACCTTTCAGATGACATGTTCCTATGATCTAATGAACTTGGGTTTTATATGTCTTTTGGACATGTGTTTATGTCTGAATATTTTGTTATGTCTAGATTTTAATATGATTACTTTGGTCTTAATGATATTCCTGTTATGCAATCATTTGTATTAAAAGGGATTATGATTTAAGGTGTATATGTTTATGACATAGGGTAAGGAATGAGGTTATTTACTTTAAATAATCTAAGAAATCCTAAATTGTTTGTTAACCTAGTATATAATATTTTGAATTAATTCAAGGGCAAACTACCCTAAAGTCAATATCATGTATTTTGTTTAAGTATTGTTATTAACATTTTGGTTTGAATTTTTTAAAAACCCTAATGGGCTTTACATGCGATATTATCTATTTTTACCATGCCAAATGGCAGTGATCGTGGCTGAAGTAATGCCAATTCTATGCTAAGTTACGGATAATTTAATGAAAGCTTTTATGAAGCTCATAGTGGCATTGAATTTGGTCAATCATTCTGTGTAGTTGGAGTATTTGTGGAAGCAATATCGAATTCAGGGCTATTGTTGCTTGGGGAAAACATTACACTTTTGATGAGTAACTAGAGCTTCGGCATGTTTGGGGCTTTCAGTTGGAATGAAATTCTGGCTTGTGCAGTTAAGTATGGGAGTTATTTCGCCAAAGTTTGTTTGTTGTTTTGGTATCTGGTTTTTGTCAGTTTATCTCTGTTGCTGTAGCTGTTTGTGAGCTAGATCAGTGTTGGCTTCGTGGGCTTTGGGCTGTGAGCATCATCGTAGAGCATCATTTGTCTTCAAAATTGAGTAGGGGGCCTTTCTTAACCCTATCCTTCTTGATTTTATGTTATTTTGTTTGAATAAGACAAAAAATTATATGTTAAGGTTTGATTGTCAAGGTGCAGACTGTTATCATCTCCCAAGCATGGGTGTGTGCAGGGCTCGGTAGTCAAATGTTGAACTCTATGTACATCTAGACTTGCGTGATGATATAAATTTGTTGTTTGTTATCATTATACACTTTGAATGTGAGTTTTCTTAGCTTTTAATTATTGAAAAGAAAGTTGGGAATTACAAAAGTTATCGGCTTCTGAGATTACCGTATCATGTTAAAATATTCTTTTGTAAATTCGAACAGTTTAGAGTGAATTGAGCAATAGCTATCCATTAAAGTTTGGAAGTGAGGAAATATTGTTATGTTTCGAGTTCTGTTTGTTCACTGTGATTGTTTAAAAATGTATTACAATCAGAGATTATTTAAAAGGGTTACGGTGTCATGTTAAGGTTTGATTGTCAAGGTGTAGACTGTTATCATCTCCCAAGCATGGGTGTGTGCAAGGCTCGGCAGTCAAATGTTGAACTCTATGTACATCCAGACTTGTGTGATGATATAAATTTGTTGTTTGTTATCATTATACACTTTCAATGTGAGTTTTCTCAGCTTTTAATTATTGAAAAGAAAGTTGGGAATTACAAAAGTTATCGGCTTCTGAGAATACCGTATCATGTTAAAATATTCTTTTGTAAATTTGAACAGTTTAGAGTGAATTGAACAATAGCTATCCATTAAAGTTTGGAAGTGAGGGAATATTGTTATGTTTCGAGTTCTGTTTGTTCACTGTGATTGTTTAAAAATGTATTACAATCAGAGATTATTTAAAATGGTTACGGTGTCTTTAGTTTTAAATCACTGTAAGTGATATCGGCATTTTGTCATGCATATAACAGACATTGCAAGACACAGTTGCAATAAGGATTTAGATTTGAGTTTGAGGCTTGAGTTTTGTTTGAATCAGTTTGAAATATCAATGGATAAAACTTTGAAGATTGAAATCTTGATGAACAAAACTTAGAAGACTAAAATATATTGATGAACAGAACGTAGACATTATAACAAACAGTTGTCTTGTAACCTAAGAGAAACGTTCTTTTCTAGCTACAGTTCAGTTTTGATTGGTTTTTGAAGAATAAATTAGTTAGAGGAAAACGTCTCAATTGAATAAAGGGAATTAGTTTATAAGATTCGATTGGTTAAAATTTTGATAATCGGTTAACATTGCAAATATGCATTTAGATGTTACATAGATGAGGAAACATAAAGAAGCATACGAATGCTGGATTTAGATGGATTATCATTTTAAATTGAAAATTTAATATGATTTTAGAATCTAAAAGTATAAAAAGTTAAAGTATTTCTTGCTGTTAAAAAAAAAATACTTTGATGTTTGAGAATGAAATATGCTATGAGGATTAACGAAATCGTGGAAAGGCATAAATCAAATGTAAACTATTTTAGTCCAAACAAAAAGGAAGAAAACATTTTGAAATGATGTTTACCTTGTTTATTCGAGTAATCATTCAGTTTGAAAATCTAATTTGTTAGTATTTCTTGAAAAGAGAGTATTAATCAATAAGTCACTGTTGTAGATTATGTTTTTTGATTTGATTATTGATTGAAATTCGGGAACTATCAGAAACGAATCATTTGTAGGAAGTATTTCAATGTGATTTTATAATTTTGAAAAGAAATAAAGTTCAGTATTTCTTAAGTTGTATTATGTTTCTTAATTGTAATCTGAACTATATTTTGTTTATCTTGGATATGGAAATTGATTTCAAATTATAAATTAATATGATACGTATTGGTGTAGATTCCTTGCTTACAGTAAGAATAACATATGTATTTTGATCTTAATATCTTTGTTAATTCGAAGGGAATGTTTAGATTATTATGTCAGTAGGGGTAAAATATAATGTTAAGATATGTAATTTCGTTAAACTGGAGTTATAGCTTAGTAAAATTACTAGATCTTACTGTTATATTCTTATTCTTATTGATATAGTGACTTAAGCAATACTTTCGAGGATGACAGAAGAAGATGAGTTTTAATTAGATGAGGAATGTAGTATCATGTTGCATGTGCATTCTAAGAATATCTGTTTGATGTGTATTTTAAGAATAATTGTGATGAGCATATGTCGAGGTGGCTGAATATTGTTAATCCTATTCAGTATTTAATTTAGTGAAAATGTTAAATAAACCGGGTGGGTTAAATTTATAAGTAAAGATAAATGGCCTTACCTAAGACTTGAACCTAAACGGTTGAGTACGGAGAACAGGGCAAAACTCTATTACATCGTTTGATGAGTATATAGAGAATTCCGCTATGTGTTGACTATGAGCATATCATAACTTGGATGCAGAACCATAGCACTATAGTGATGACACCTCAGTATATGTATGATTCATTTACAAGTTATTCTTAGTGCGAGTTTAATTGTGCATTGTTAAGTAGCTATTTAATTCATGCATGTTAATTACTAAACTGCACTCTATCATGTGAATTTGTTATCTACATTATGGATTTATATATTATTATCTATCACGTATGCAGGTGGATTATTCATTTGATTTAGTGTGTATTGAGCCCTCTTGTTTTGTGTTGTATTCTTTTATGTGATCACTTTCAGGTGCTTTGTAATGGCTAATAGGTATCTGAGGATTATTGTTGAAGTTTACTTTATTCAGAAAACTATTCGTTGAAGAATACTCGGAGGGAACTTGATAATATATTTAAAAGGATGAATATGTATCTCATTCTTATTTTGAACTCCATATGTATTTGTGTTTCTATGGAGATGTGTGTAGATGGAATTCTTTATTATTATGAAGTTTTCGCTTTTAAGTGTGGATAGATCAATGTATGGACACATATATTATGTTGAGTAATAAAAAAAAAATTGTTGTGTTTTTCTTTCTAATTTTGTTTCATTATTTTCTTCTTTATGCTTGGGTGGTCATTACAATCTATGTGAACAAGCTTGAATCCACACATCTCATGCCATGCTTCTAACCTTCACAAATGCTCCCTTGGCTAACTTGTCAAGCCTTGTCCCACTCAACTCTTTCCTCCTTCTTCTCTCTCACCCAACAACTACCCTTGTGGCTACTTATATAGTAGCAAGTCCCACAAAACCACCAAGTGGTATTACATAAACCATGTGCTACCTAACCCACTGACCCCACATTTAATATTGGAATTTTAATTCTTTTCTCCAATATTAAATAATTACATTAAATATTATCACAATGTTACAATACAACTCATCAAGTATATCCCATGGAAATCTTTACATGATACATGTCCATCTAGGTGCAACATTACATAATAACATAAAATAATATAATATAACAATATTATGCAATGTGTGCAACACTCATTATCTCAAAAATCTTCCACTTGTTTTATACATTGCATAGGGTCAATCAGTAGCCACATAAATGAGCAAGGGAACAATCTCTCCCAGCACATCTACCATCATGGATCAAAGTACAATGTGTGCTCCATCTTGGTACCTACAACAAAATCAAAGTATCCAGCATCTCAAACATGAATGGTCCCACCTCCTATTATGCCACTGCAACTAGACATACATAGAAGCCATCCAAAGAGAAAGCCACCCAACCTGTCACATTAGAAGATCATAAAATCCTATACTAACTGAAATATCAAACACAAAAAACCTAATCCAAAGGTAATCACATGTATACATAGTTGTCAAAATATCCATAACTGAAATAGCACCCACATCAAGTGTTAAACCCATCCAACCATCCATACATCTAAAGGTATACCAAGTGAATATCATATCATCAACATATCCAATCTATAAGCTACAATCACAAGCCTCAAGAACAATACCTACCACATATATACCAAGAAGCTCCCACTGAAAAGATAATGTCAAATCTATAACCAATCCACTCACAACATCTCAAAGAAGTGAATCCATGTAGTCTCACGAACATCCACAATACATAAACCAATAACCTATAAGAACAACTCCCATAATAGATCTCTAATGGTCTCCTAAGTTCTCCACTACTAACAAAGGAAAGAGATAAAGGAATAACCATGTCATCTCTCACATGACATACATGAGCACAAACTAGTGATCACAATCTCTAACCAATCTCAAATCTAATGTAGTAAAACTAAACATCTAGGAAGATAACCAAGACCAGAGAGAAACCATGAAAATCATAACTTTTATCATATCCTTCTACATCAACTCTAGATGTAAATTGTGCAAGTATGATCTCTTCCATAAAACCCAAACAAGAAGCCTCATCAACATCCAAACCATACCATACAAATAATCATGGATGTAAGCCTCTCATAAGAAGATCAAACTCATAAACCATTCCTAATTTAAGGAATATGCCCAATATAAAACCATCTCCCAAACTCAACCAGCATAACAACATACGTAAATGGAGATAACCAATGCTAAACCATCTCTCAAATCAACCCTTCAAAACTAACTCATGTACCATAGCTCAAGCTCTATATCCATGAAAGATAAACATAAACATAATGCACCTAAGAGAAACAATGGTCTATACCTCTCAAGTAGCAAACCACCAAGTAGACCAAGAGTAGGGAATGAGAATGTTCATCAATATATCCAAGTCTCCGATCAAGACTCATTTAAGAACAATCTCCTCTCAAGTCCATATCAGGTGACTACCCCTCAGACTTCCCATTGAAACCATCAACTATCGCAACAAATACTTCTCTAATCCAAGAGAAATCAGCATCATCACAAGCTCTAAGTATCCATGAGCAGCTATAACCAATCAACCCATACCAACTCCAAATGAAACATAGCAATATCATGAACTATCTACCTTATGATCAATGTACTCAATACGAAGAAACTAAACCAAGATCAATGTCAAAGTTCCAACCATGGCCTTAGGAACATAAACATGACAACATGATCTTACCATCTCAACCAAAGAGATAACATGCTCCATAAGAACATACCATAACATGTCACGACTCTAAATGCATATCAAGAGTATATCATGACATAAAAATGAAACCATCCTTACACCAAGGATAACACATCAAATGAAAGCATAAACCACACCTTTACCAAGAACCCCACTAGTCCTTAAGATGCAACCATCTCCATTCACCATGAAGAAAACCATATCCACACACCATGAAGATAACCAAGTGTGCCATGCAAACGTCAAAGACACTTCTGCAATAATAAGATCTAAGACGAACCTCCAACATTTGCAAACACTCAATGAATATATCAGTGCCAAAAAAATTCCACTCACCCATGGTACCAAGTCACCTATGACATCATAAATTCCATCTCCTACATGGAGATCCTTCAAGTCTACACTCACACAACCAAAGTGTCAATACCAAGTGAAACCAAAATCTCCAAACCAAGAAGATATAAACCAAACTAGGAAATAACCCTGCACTGTCACCTCATTACTGTCACAAGCTCCCACTAAACCATGTATCCAAGCTATCCATGATATCATGATGAAAAAACCATCCTCTAATTATGAGAATCAAACAAGGCATCAAAGCATCGAAGAACTCAAAGTGCACATCATGAGCTCCTCAAAAGAAACCAAATAACCATGATCCTCAACCAAGAAGATATACCACCATAACTGCATCAAAAATCCAAGCTAATGAACATCAAGTATGTACTTATATATCCAATCATTTCATGCCAAAATCCATGGCACCATGATCACATCCATGAACTAAGCATCTAACTCTCAAAAGTGTCCAACTTGTTATCATAAAATAGTCAACCACAATCCTCCACCATGATTGTACATGGTAACAACATCTTGTCCCTTCTACATGAAAAAAAATTAGCAAATCATGTGACTTTGGGCATAGACAACCCAAATCCAAGCCACCAATCTAAATATGCATCAATAATGAAAGATCAATGGGCAAAGACAACCCATAACCAAGCTATAAATGCAACCTATAAGTATAGACCACTTATAACACTGCACAATTTGTAGACCTAACAAGTGATCATACATATCCAAAATAAAACATTGATAACCATATCATCATAAGACCAATCTAAAATATGAACTGAGTATACAATGACATCAAATTCAAATCTCCAAAATATGCAATGCCATAAACTCACAATGTTACCATAGTCAATATATAACATAAACTATTCAGATCAATGCATCACCAAATAAACCATGCCAAGCCTGCACCAAATTTGAACCAATGTGTAGAGCTCCCCAAGAGCTTTTTGTTGACTACTCAAAGTCCAAAATCCAACTTTGTATGCCCAAGTTATGCCCTAATTTGTGCTTAAAATAAAAAACATCTAACTTTAGGGCTCTTAAAACCTAACAAAATTTTAGAATCATACAACCAAACTTACACCATGTTGTAGTGCTCTGAATTAGCTTTCCAATGCCTATAAGAAGTCTAAAATCTAATAGCCTAAGAGAAATTTATGGTTGTTTTACTAAGATAGTCCTTTTACCATTTTCTCTATAAAAAAAATTTTGTAACAAAAAATTTTGACAGGATTAAATTTGATGGCCATCATGAGCTAAAACTAGAAAACTCTTTCATTTCCTCTTAACATGGCCAAACTAAGGCATATTATATATCAAAATTTATGGAAACATCGACCCAAATCTAATGGTGAGGTCTATTTTTACCCAAGAGGTCATTTCTGCAAGCTACCCCCTAAAACCTCATTTAAATGAAACATCTAAAAAACCCTTTTGTTCAACAATTTCACATGTCCAAAATCTACCAACATCCCATCATAACAGCAAACCCAAAACCCTTAGATCTATAATAAATCACTCATATATCTTGCCCTTGCTTTTATCCTACCATGCATTCCCATGGATTCAATCTAGGGTTATAGTAATAAAAACCATAGCTCTGATACCACTTGTAAGGAAACTTGCAACAAAGTATATAACTGTTTCCACATAACCCATAATAGATCTCAAATAAATATGCAATTGAAATCCACATGCAAGAGAATAGACAACATATCCACAAAAATGTGACACAAGATATACCCTAGGAAACCCTCATTGAGGGGAAAAAAAAAACCCAACCTCCAAAATCATCCATCACCATGTATTATTCAACAAAAACACCACTGCAATACAACCATGGAAGCCTTCAAAGCCATAGCCACTACCAAGCAATCTATGTGAACAAGCATAAATCCACACATCTCATGCCATGCTTCCAACCTTCACAAATGCTCCCTTGGCTAACCTTTCAAGCCTTGTCTCACTCGACTCTTTCCTCCTTCTCTCTCACCCAACAACTACACTTGTGGCTACTTATATAGTAGCAAGTCCAACAAAACCACAAAGTGGTATCACATAAACCATGTGCTAAAACCATGTGCTATCTAACCCACTAACCCTCCATTTAATATTGGAATTTTAATTATTTTCCCCAATATTAAATAATTACATTAAATATTATCACAATGTTACAATACAACTCATCAAGTATATCCCATGGGAATCTTTCCATGTTGCACATCCATCTAGGTGCAAAATTACATAATAAAACAAAATAATATAATGTAAAAATATTATGCAATGTGTGCAACACCCATTATCTCAACAGAAATCCTAGATCTAATTTGAAGTCAACAATTGTCCACTTGAATCTCCAACCACTGATGCTGAAAAACCTCTTTCTTCTCTCTAGAATTGAAAAGTGGATCAAATCCCATCATTGCCTTCAACAAACTAGAAATATCTTTTAATAGAGGTAAGAAAAGCCCTTTTGGATAAACTATCAAATCTACTATAAAATGATGCCAAAATCCTTAACCAATTGATTTAGAGGCAAAACAATATTATTACTAAGGTCCCCTCCAAATCTGGTAGCTACCCACTTCATCGTTAGACCACAAACTAAAAGTGAACTACCCATACTAGAATGTTGCTGAAATCTGAGCTCCTTGGACAAAACCTACTATAATTCTTACTAACAGCCTCCTATGAAAAAAAATTCCATATATGGAAAGTTCATTTCAAGACCTTTTTGTTGATATATTATAGTCATATGTTGGCCTCTTAGATTTTCCTAGGGTGACCAAAAGAAATTCAGGTTGAGACATAGACCTACAAACTATATTTTTTTTTAAATATCTAGTTTTATGCTAAAGTCAAAACGTTATCATTAACCTAGATGAATTTAAAATGTTTGCACATTGAAAACAAACAAATAATAAAAATTAATTAATTTTCCTACACTTTGAAATTTCCCTCCAACCTTGCATTTGGGTCAAACTTGAGTTGACTGAGCTTTGACACATTTCATGATGTGATTGGTTAGCCATGCATGGTCATCTATCTAGTTAGCATCCTCATTGGGCCCTCACCATGTCATCACCACATGGAATCACATAATTGGTCCACTGATCACCACCTTTCCTCTGACATAGTGCCATGTGTCACCAGTTGATTAGTTGTTGCATTCTCGCATTCATGTTGATGGTATTTGTGAGTACAAATCATTTTTATCATGGTAAATCTATCCAATTGAAAGAGAAGTAATGTGTGGTGAGTATTATTTTTTACATGATGATACATTCTTTCATAATTGCAATTTCTCTCATTCGCTATTTGTTGATGTGAAGAGTGAATTGCATATGCTTGGTTATGGTGTCTTTGATAAAGGATATTGGAAAGATATAGGTGATGTTCCCAATAAGGTAATTCTTTCACTTATGATTTTCTATGATTATGAACCATGTGTATGTAAAGATCATTTCAATTTTTTGTTTGTATGTGAAGATGAGAATCACATATTTGATAAAGGGAGAAATAAGTTGTTTGTGTTTGGTGGCTTAGGGCCTCCAAACAAGGTATGGATTTCATTCTCTTTTGAAGTGTTGAATTAATTTCTTGGTATGGTGCAATCAACCATGAGATGTTTAATATTTTCAATCCCAAAATGGGTACATCCCCATAAAAATTCACTATTGGAGCTCTCAAAAGATGAAAGGATTTTGAGTGCCATGTTGAAAACTCTTTTCTAAAAGGAACCCTATAAGAGCTTTTAGTGTGTATATGCCCAATTATTTTTTGGAGTCCTACCATGTGTTCAAGTTCTCATTACCTTTTATTTAGTATATTCATGCACCTTAGGTCATTAGTTTGAAGTGTTGAATCATTTGGTGACATGTCCTTCTAAGAACTTGTCAAATTTGCCAATTTGTCGAGTGTTCAACAATGTTTGAAAGCCTACTTTAAATTTGAATAACTTGCATCCAATTTAGTCTCATGACTTGCCACTTTGGGAATGTTTACAATCCATACCAAAGAGACTATGTCTCATAGTTTGAGTCATTTCACTATTTTTGATAGGATTTTGAGTTCTCTAAAGTTAGCTACATACTATTGTCATGTCGTTTCCACTTTTTACACTAATCTAGGAATCCCTATTTGATCGATTTTAACTTTGGTACAGATGACCCTATTGGCCTGGTTTTTCACCATTTATATTTTGTTGCACCCAATAGTAAAAAACCCTAGTGTTATGTTCCAAAACCTTGAGAAATTAGGTCAAGACCTTGGGTGAAATTTTTTGAATTCCCTAAAACATTTTTTATTTTTCCCTAACCCTTGAAAAATGGTCAAAAATAATATTTCAAACAAAATTGTTTGGGACAAGCTTATCCTAAGTTTTCTTTTTGCGAGGATTACTTTATTATTTTCCATGAAATAAATCCTTTTATTTATTAAGATTGCCCTGACCGTGGTTATATTTCTTAAATATTTTATCAAGCTTTATAACTATGGCAATCTGCTTTGGTTGACCATCGATCTCTCCAAGATCGACAGTGAGTGCATGCCCAAAATGGGAAGTTGCATGATTTTTAATCAAAGCAGGCAAGTGCCTTGATGACATGTAGCCCTTGTTGACAGTGGATTTTCAATGTGCCCCAAAGAATTAGAGCTTGTCATTATTTTATCAAAATTTATGTAGAATTGTCAGTACTTGTTAGTGTATGTTTTATTTTCTTACAATATCATTGGGTAAGCCAAGTGTTGAGGTTGCTTCTTACTAATATTTTTGTTTGGTCATTGATCTTTGGAAGATCAACAGTGAGCACTTTACCATTTTGAGAATATGCAAGGTTTTTAACCAAAGTGAGCAAGCACCAATAAGACATGTGGCATGGTGATGTAGCCTGGAAGTTCTAAAAGGTAATAATGTAGTTTGTACCATTTTCAGAATTGTCAGAGCATATTTGATTTTTTGGCAATGTCTTTGGTTGGAAAAAGGTAGTGAGCTCCCTTTTCATGTTACATCATTTAGTCATTGATCTTAGGAAGATCAATGGTGGGTACTTCATTGCTTCATGAAGATGCATGGTTTTTAAGTGAAGTGGGCAAGTGTGTGCTTGATGCATGGCATGTGTTGATGTCATAGCCATAGTCTTTAAAAATTGTGATGTGCTATGTGTTGTTGGCAATTGTCACACATGTTGGCACACAAAGGAAGCATTTTATTGGCTGACCTGGCTAACTAGGTCTCAAAAGGATACGATTGCATAACACCTTTTATCTTAGATAGATCAATGGATAGCACTTACCTACTTTGCCAAAATGACTAAACTTTAAGCAAAGCAGAGAAGTGCTTATGCGCCACATGGCATAGTGGGACCAAGTTTTAAAGGATTTTCTAAGTCACACTAGGCTGGAAAGATTTGATGAATTGGAGTGTAGTAATTGGTGAAATATGACATGTACATGCCATGTTGGACATGCGTGTACCAGTGGGGCCACATTTTATAAAGCTTTATTTGCAAAATATAGTGGATTTTCATGATCATCGATCTTTGGAAGATCGACGATCAGCACTTCACCGCATCATAGAGATGCAAGAGCTTTAGCTAAAGTGGGGAAGTGCCTACTTGACACATGGAAAGGACTTTAAAACTTTAAAGTAGCATTTTTTTTTTTAAACAAGGTCATCTAATGCTGTGTGATTGACAAATGAAATTCAAATTTGAGGCACGACACAAAAATGAAAGTTAAAGGCATTAATGTTATTTAGGGCTACTTTGTGCCACCTTAATGCTATGATATAACTTGCAAATTCACCATTACTAAGCCACACAATTGAAAAATTTTCATAGCACAAGGGTTTCTAGAGCTAGGGCATGAGATTCTGTAAGGTTTTTAGAAATTTATAGAGCAATTCACAAAGAAAAAGAAGTAGAAATCAGTGGGTAAGTGGTCTATAACTCTTGAAAAGTTGAAAATTTATGATTGTACTGAGAATAATTTAAGATGCTTCCCCAAAAGGAATTTTCTAGCCAAACGGATTACCTTAAAAGATCTATTCAAGATTATTTCCTTGAACAATTACCTCTATCTAGGAATGAATTAACAAAAGGGAGAGAACTCATCCCTAAAAACCCTAGGTTGGTTGTAGATGAGGGTTTCTATGATAGAGCCAATTGGGTAAGAGATGCATAGGTTTCAGTAGGGGGTTTAGAATTGTTCAAAAAATGGTTTTTAGAATGCAACTTGGACACCCCATTGAGCAATTTTTGGGAGTTTGACATTGGAAAATTGGTTGTTCCTGGGGTATTTTTTGATAGTGACATATTATCTGACATGGCCAAGAAGTATAACCTCATCACTAGAATTGTAAAGAACCATGTTGGGGATAATTTCTTTAGGGTTTCACCTACCTTGATTATAGAGGTATTCAATCTTAACCCCAACCAGGAAATCCATGAGAAAATTGATATGGATGAATTTTAGGAAAGATATGATGCACAGAGGGTATACTTGAGGATAAGGCCACTACAGCAACATGTTGTTAAAATTGGGTGATTGCCTCTAGTTACACCTAATACCCCAAAACCTCTGATGAAGAAATACTTTAATCCTAGGGCACATGACCTATATTTTACTCTCTACAAAATATTTGGGATGGATGAGTAGGATTATATCCAAGGCTCTTTTGTTCTCAATATGGCTCAGACTTTGCAATTTGGAATGAGCACACTTCTTGATTTTTCTACTTTCCTAGCTAAGGAAATTCACAATGGTTTAGTTGGAATAGCTCAAGGTAAGGTGAATAGGCCTTTTTGCTAATATTCTTTGTTAATGTACATATGTCTTTACAAGGGAGTTACTTTTTCTCCAAGGAAATGAAGTTAGAACTAGAAAGAGATGGAGAGAAGCTTCCAGTTTAGTAATGGAGTGCTAACATGACTTGGAAGTCACAAATGCTAGATTTGATAGATACTTTACTTCAAGGCTCAGATTGCTTTTGAGAGGGGATAGTCCAAGAATCCCACAACCTTTATTAAAGCTAATTAGACCCAAGGACCATGCTAAGGGGTTATTGGTCAGTCATAATTGGGGGGATATAATCCCATACCCTATTTCTATTATAACTAGAGTTTATGGTTTCTTGGGAAAACCCCGTGTATTACCTTTCCATGTGCCTTTGAAGATAGGAATTGCAAAGTTACTATAGTAGATTGGTTCAGTTGAGGAAAGGGATATATTGGGCCAAGGTAAAGGTACTTTCTTCCCTCTTGTGATTGTTATACATGATTTTGTTTTTTTAAGAAAAGATGGAGAAATTTAAGTTTATTTTTGGATAGATATAAACATGGCCCAATCCCATGCTAGATACATTGATCCAGAGGGATTTTATGACCTTCTTAGAGAGAGAAGTAAAGCTAAGGCTCTTGACCAAGCTATATATTTCCTAGAGGATATCATTAGAAATGTATTCTCATTACAGGAACAAGAGGTTAGAAAAGAAAAATGGGTAGTTTTCAATAAAATTTTGGAATTTATCAATGTTTTTAAGCCCAATTATAACCCCTTGGAAGATAAGAAATATTGAGCTAAAATGAACACAGTGATGAATAACTTATCTGTGATAATGTAAACTTTGAATGATAAGAAGGGTATCTTAATGAAAGCATATCTAGTTAAATCTACTAAAGTGGAGAGAAGAATAAATAGTAGAATGGTGGTGACTCAAGGCCAGTATACACTATAGAGGAGGGTTGGGTACATTGTAGCTCAAAACATACAACATATTCCCCCTTACAAAAGGCCAAAATTAGAAAATCCACCTCACACAAGTGCCCCCAAGAGACAAAGGTTAGAAGAGGGATCCTCTTCTCAGGAAAGAGAGTATTCACCATCCCAAACCCCACTCAGAATAGATGATGAAGCATCTCTAAGAGAGCAATTGAGGAAAATTGGAGGGGAGGGAGACATCATTGTCACTACTTCTGATATAGAAAGGGGAGTGCTTGAGGAGCCTGTTATGCCATCCTTTGACCTCACCATTATTGATTAAAAATGTAAAAATATCAATCCCATCATTGTACAAGCATCCCAAAAGTTTATAGATGGTGAGAATTTTGTTAAATCTAGGGCTTTTGCACAATTTTTGTGGAGAAGAAATATAAACAATTTTGAGGAAAAGTGTAAAACAATAAAAGTATAGCAACCAAAAAAATTGGACTCTGAAATTGAGAAAGAGGTAAAAGCCAATTTTTTAGAGGACTTTTCCCATCTAACACCTAAGGCCAAGAGACAATTCGTTAGAGAATCAAGATTTTGGTTCTTCCTGAATGGGACATAGGTAATGCTATGATTTTGTATTCCCTTAGAAAGGAGAAAGATGTGCAATATAAGACTAAAGAAGAAATATTATAGGCACATAGAGGGGTAAAATTTAGTAATGATCACCAAGCTCTAGTTATATGGTCTATTGAAAAAAGAAATAAGACCAAGATGCAAGAGATTTCAAGTGCTAAGCATACTAGTACACTCACATTGTATAGAGTAGAGGAAGTTGATAGTGGAGAAGTCACCAAAATGGCTCAAGAAATGCTAGCTTTTGGAGGTGTGGTAGCTGGGAAAGAAAAGAGTAGATTATTAGAGCTCAATGCGAAGTTTGAAGAAATACTTAAGGCATATGAGGAAAGAGGAAAGAGGAAAGAGGATATAATTGTTGGAGAACCAAGTATCCCAAATGGACAAACAGCTTGGAAAAAGGAAAGTGGGAGAGTCCAACAAGCCAATAATTACATATCCTCGCCCCCTAGTTAAGCCATTCAAATCTACCCCCATTGTGAATTGCCTAATACCCCACAGAGACCTAAGTTTTACATTGTAGAAGAATTTGAAGAAGAAAAGAATAAACTATGGGAAATGCATGTTGAACTAAATAATTAATATGAAGAAAAGCTTAAGAAAACAATTTTGTACTTAGTAGACAAGATTGATTGGCTAGCATTTTATGAGTAGCTAGCAGGAATCGTAGAGATGTGGGATGAAATAAAGAGAGATGAAGACACATTGAAACCCATTGTTCAAAAATGGAGCAAAAGAGATAATGATGTTACTTCTATGTGTATCTCTATCATCAAATTATCATATGATCAGATAGAGAAGATTTTTGATATAGTTAATAATCTGATAGAATTTGATGAAAAATGGGTTTCTATTCAGAAGAGGATAACAATTTTTTTTTCTAAGTATATAGCAAAGAAGTTTGATCTTTTTCCCAGTGCATTTGAAAAGATTGATAAAATAAAAGAAAGGGAAAAATGGAGAAAGGAATTTGATGAGTTATTATGCCATAGAATAAACAGTGTTATAAATGAAAAGGGGCATGTACTATGGGTAATGACTAATGAAGAATTTTTCAAGTACAATTGTTCTATAATAATATTAGAAAAGATTTAGCTGAAATTGAAAAGATTGGGAATTTTGTAATAAAAAAGCAATGGGAAATCCTAAATTTTGATTGGCCCAATGAGACTATTTTCAACAAATGGAAGGAAGAACCTTTTTCTTCAGAATAGGTGGTAGCAAAAGAAGATGATGTGGTAGATGAGGACTCAGATATAATTGTTACCCTAACAGTTCATGATGAGGCTAGTGGAGATCCCCAAGTTGAGGTAAACTTGCAAACATCAGAATCGGATACATCATTAGCAAGTTTGATAGCTACATATTCTAAGGAATCAAAATAACGCAAGAGCCAATCATGGAATCCATAGCATTTGAATATGTAACAAAAAATGGGCCCACCAAAAGAATACTTTGATGTAAATTTTTTTTGTTACATAAATTTTTGTCTTTTGTGACATCAATAAAATGTAAATATCTTTTGTCAAAAGGATAACTATTAGTTCTTTATGGTTGAAGCTTGTTGCATCTCACATTATATAAGTGAGATTCTAGGGCTAGAGAAGGGGTCCAAATTTTTTGCATATTTTAGTCTTTACTAAACTTGTTCGGTCTAGCTTTCTTGATGTACATTCTATGATATGTTTTCTCTGTAAATTTTATGAGAATATATTAATTTGCTAGGATTTATATGTTTTATCTTGATTCATTCTGAGTCTTGTTCAGCTATATACAATTTTCAAAGGGAATTAATACAAAGATGAACTGTTCCCATATCTGTTCTTGTTGAATCTTGTCTCCATTTTATTACCTAGTTATGTTGATGTTGTATGAGCAATGCTTATTCAATTGAATGCAATTAAGTCTAATTGTATGTCAAATCACTATTGCTTTTAATTCAATGAATTAAGTAAATGCTTTAGTGATATTGATTGGATTTCCATGGTAATAGGATAGATGTTTGTAAGAATGAGTTTCAAAGAGAATTGTTGATAGTATTGATTGTAATGCAATCAATTAGATCTAGAAATTCAATGAACTTTGAGTCCCAATGGATGAGGCACTGATCTACTGATTTAGTTTATAGATGAAAGGTCATGAACAAGCATCAAGTTTAAATTCAAAAATAATTTTACTTTATTGTTTGAAGAA
The DNA here is from genome assembly GCA_028749045.1 of Cupressus sempervirens. Classification (NCBI taxonomy): domain Eukaryota; kingdom Viridiplantae; phylum Streptophyta; class Pinopsida; order Cupressales; family Cupressaceae; genus Cupressus; species Cupressus sempervirens. Next base: position 181,147,978 of record CM053788.1, read on the forward strand.
TATCAATGTTGGTCAGCACTTGTTTGCATTTAATCTCTAAGTTTTTGGCTAGCTACTATTGCCAGAATTACTAGTAAAACCTAAGAAGAATTGTGACCAAATCTACTTTGAGGGATGTGTCTTGTGGTAAAGTGTCAAGGAATGAACCAAATATGTATATGATATTAATTGAAAATCTTACATCCCTTAGGTATACCCACCTTGGTTCTGCAGAGCCTAAAGAGTAGAGAATCTGTTTGATTTTGTTGATGTTGGGTCTAGATATAGAACACATCTAATTGTTTATAGGAAGTAGTTGATCCTCGAATTATTTGTGATTTTATTATCCTGGTATTGAGTATTTTTATTGAGTATTTTGTTGCTCAATAGTTGAAAAACATCAATAGACCCTATTGAAGAAATTCTTTCTCCACTATATTCTAAAGGTCAAAAATGAGTTATATTCCAAATTTGAGCTCTTGACAAATCTATTTCACTAGTTTTAAAGCATGATTTTGTTTAAAATTTCTAAAGCTTCACTGGTGATCATATCTATAGAATTGTTGGAAGGCTTGTTAGTGATATTATAACTTCAAACTTTTTATAGATGGGGAAAATTAATTACACCATTGTATTCCACACTAAAAATACTTCTCCCATGCTAGTTTTCAAATCTTGATGAATCCATTTGAGTATTTGTCCAAAGTCATTCTAGTTACAAGAATCATTATTTCACAAGGTTACCCAGTTCTATAAATTTTGGAAGCCATATTTACTTACTTTCCAAGTGTTCTCAATTATTCATCATGAACCAAAAAATTGTCTATGTATTCTTCATATCAAAGTAAAACTATGCCCCAAATTTCATTTCCTCAAGTGACTGATTGACTTGTTTTTGAAGTCAAATCCAAATACAATTATCTTTATTTCACATGTTCAGTGACTAAACAATTTTTAATAAGAAACTTTAGAAGTTAATATCTTAAAACCAGAGTGTTGTCATGGGATGAGATATTGTAGGCCAAAACTATGTGGATTAAAGAATAGATGTGTTATGTGTTGCATCCTAGTTATGCAATTTTATCAGTTTTTAAGTCCTTCAAAAGGGACAACTTGCTATATAATGTCAGCTTAAAGATGTTGAAAATCTAAGTTTACATGACCAAATGGTATCTAAAAGTTGATCAAATCAAATATGGAGGTATTCTAGAGTTCAAATGCATCAATTTAGAGGGAAACACGTTTAAGTTTGAAAAAAAAAAAAGTTGAGCCACCTTGTGACCTGACTTGCCTCACCAAGATATTGTGTTTTAAATTGATGAAACTACTATGAAAATCAAGCTTGCATTCAATTTTTCCATATCATCATTTTCTTTTAAATGGGTGTGTGGGATTAGACATAATAAATAATAATTGAGGGAATTGTACATATTGGGGAGGTCCCAAGGTTCACACTTGCACCAAAATGACAAAAAGAAAATGGATTTCTATTATTATCTTCCACTTAGCTGATTGCAAATGCTGATATATGATTTGTGGGGAGATGTTGAGTGGACTTCTTACATGGATGTATAGAAGCATAGATTGCAAGTCAATATGGATAAATCTCATTACAACATGAAGAGGAATTTCTTAGCCTAGTATGCATGTATAGTAAGGATCTTGATATCTTTTAAGGGGGAACCAATTTGGTTACACACATCACAAGTTTAGTGGCACTAAGGTAAAGGTGTTAACCAAGCAACCCACATTCCACAAGAGAAATTATTTTCAATAGAGGGGTAGATGTCTTGAATTTTGTTTAGAATGAAAGAACACGTATATATTTTGATCAAACCATGAGTCAAAACATTCTTACTTTGGTTTCTATTGAATATGAAGGACTCTTGATGTAATGATAGGAGCTCAAGATGTGAGGCCAAGTTGGCACTATCCTAAGGAAATTGAAATACATGGTTATTACAGGCAAATTGCAAGCTATAAGGGACCAAAATGATTATATATCCTATTTGTAGAGTGGGAAGATGTTTGAGATTGTAGAGCCTACATTATCAATAATGACTAAAATTTTTAGAGGTCAACACAAGTAAAGTTAATAGGGGTGCAAGCCAAGGTCACATTGATGGTACCAAAATATTGATGGGACTACACACTTTGCATGGATATAGGCCTCCATATTATGTACAATGGAACTTGATTAGCACCAAATAAAAATCATCTCAAGTACCTATGATGGATGAGTAGATAGATCAATATGCCATTAAGGGGATCATGTTTGTTGCAAGGTTACTGCTAGCTTGCAGAGGACATTTTTGAACTAGCACTTAAGGGAGAATTTTGGAGTTGACATAGGCTTGTGTCATGGCAGTAAGGCCTAGGATTTTCCTATGAATGCATTTTTCCAAACAAAGGGTTTGATGTGTTTATAGACCATAATGGATTCACTATTAGAAGCTATTAATTAGCCAATAAACCACAAGGAGTTTGATTAATTGTTGTTTGTATTTATTGTCCTTGCACAAGTGAAGGTTTTATTTGGGAATTATAGCCTAGATTGGAAAACATTGAAGGATGATGAATTGGGGTTGATTTGAGTGTTGGTTGCAGAGTAATAATACATAGAAGCACCAAATACATTATTCCACATTGAGGCCACCCTATTTTTTATCAAGGTTTTCTATAGGAACACACACCAACTAATTGTCTAAAGATGTTTCTTTATGACATGGAGTATTGCAAGCTTGCACAAGGCCCACATGGCTAGTTTGGCATGCCTACAAGTAAATTTTGAATAGCAAGGTTGATATGTGTCGGGATGCAGGATGAAAATAGTGAATGGGTGAGTGCCAAGTAGTACATAGATCAAGGAGGAAAGCTAGAAAATATGACACTCAAAAAATAGTCATGAAGTTGCAATAAAATAGTGGGTTCAAGAAAAGCCATTGCGAGTTCACGATCAAGTGACACATAGCACAAGAAGGTCTTGACTAGGTGGTAATGTGACAATCCAATGGTGATTACATAGATCCATCCAACCAGTGAGATATCGACATGTGGTACATAGCTTGAGACAAAGTAGACCCTAGTGACACATGACAAGCAGTCAAAAAGCTACAATAAAGAAGTGAGTCCATAAAAAGTGATCTCATGATTGTGATGAGATAACACCTGGCACATAGATTGAGACATGATAACTAGATAGAGGTGGGCATAGGTCATTTTGTCACAAAGCCACAATGAAAAAGTGGGTCCCCCAAAAGTGATCATGGGTTCACAATAGCGCATAAAGTGATGTAGAGTGCTCACACCAAAAGCTTGGTAGAACCACAACTACTACACTTAAGGAAAATTTACCTTTCTCAACCTTATAGAGCCCTTAAAGACTCCTCCCAATAGGTTTCAGCACAATGCCAACCTTCCACACAACTCTTCAAGTTTTCAAGAAATCCTTCCCCTAAAGTAACTCTAGGGATCAACAATGGCAAAATGCGCTAAAACTAAGGAATGGACTCCAACCTATTCCTTGGGTCAAACTCAGTCCTAGGACCTTTCAAGGAAGACTCAAGGATTAGACTTTACAATTTTTTGACTTCCCCAACTTCTACTTTGCAAATTTTCTCTCAATAGGCCTAATTCCCCTTATAGCCCTTCTTAAGGTTTTAGGACAATAGCTTGGTTTTTCTCCACTAGAATTGGAAAAGAAACTAGGGTTTAAAATAACCTTTTTGAAATTACACAAATCCCCAAAGCACCAACTCTCCAATCTACTCTAGCACCCCAAAACCTACGCAAGCCTCACAGACCTAATTGTCTAAATCAAGCCTGGATCACTTAGAATGAGTAAGGATGGGTACCTAGGACTATTTTGTTGTTGTGGGAGGTCTTATCTAACCTTTTCCACCAAGAAATGACCACTTTCCAAGTTTCATAGCTTCTTTTCAAATTATGTCCACAAAATCAACATTTTTACTAATAACATAGCAATTTCTGTCTACGACACATTCATTTACACCCTTGGATCATCTAAGAAAAATATATAACTTGGAAATCTTAAAATACATACCCTAACCTTGCAAATCCCATAAGGCCATAAGAAACCAACTGTAGAATTGCATGTTAGGGCCACATCTTGCTTGAAACCCTCAATTTAAGGGTTTTTAAACCTACTAGAAAAGAAAATGCTCTAACTTTCTTTAGACTAAACCAATCAAGATGAAATCAAATGAAATGTAATATAGACTTAGAAATATTTAAAATCATGCAACTGGATTTGATCTCCCAATCTGTACAGTTCTATACCATAGCAAAATGCTCATAAAATCTATATATTTGGTATGAAAAACTTGTTAAGTGTACACTTACTTAATCCTCTAACTTCATATGTACACTTACTTAATCCTCTAACTTCATATGTCAACCCAAATTGATACATGGTTGGTTTTAGTAGTTGCATGGATAGTTATGACTTTTGTACAAAAATTGTCAAAACTGACAAAAAGTTGTTAGCAACTTTTCTTACAAAATGCAATTTTTCCACCATGGCTTGCTAAAATTTAATCATCTGATTGTTTGCAAAACTTAAGACCTAAATGAGGTGTAATGACTCAGAAAACACACCTAGAATCAATTTATTTACTAAAAAAACCTAAAAAAAGATCCTTAGGACTAAGGTAACTTAGGCTTATATGGCACCTTAAGTTCCTTGACCTCACAAACAAGGATCAACCTTATTACAACAAGAAAAAATCAACATTTTACTAAGGCGAATCATCACCCCTTGTCTTCCAGCATGAATCTCCTTCAATTTGATGAGATGACCTACCATGTCACCTAGGTGCCCTATAGCATAAAGTAGCACATGTGGGTCTCGCAGATAGATGATACAAGTGGATAATGAGGTAGAAATGAATGTAATATTGTGAGAAAATAGGATGTTTCCATTTGTCACTTTGCAAGTTTGGGCATTTGACTTAGAAATTGTACGGAATAAGATAAAGTTCATAATAGTATTAAAAACTACTTTCTAAGAAGTGAATGGACCTGCACTTTTATTTTTTAAGACATGTATAAAAACAATTATGGGCCTATATTTTCTAAATAAATGTCTTCTAGAGGAGAGTTAGGGTAGCAGGTAATGTCCAAGCCTATGAGTATTATATACTGTCAAAAATATCTTCAGATGAACTTTTCTATTTTGCAAGTGTAATGAATGTAGGTCTAACTATGAAGGATATATTTTCATTTTTATCTAATAGGGGCTTTCCCAAATGAATCTTTTGGATCTTCCATCAAAGTTGGAGGTAATTTTAGGCAAAACTACCATATGGGTTTGTGCCAAATTTAGGGAAAAGTCTTCCAACACTTTGTTTTTTTCTCTTAATTGCAACCATTTGGAGTGCATTTTAGCTGGGTTTTTTGTCCTCATTTAGGGTTCTCTTTCAATTTGTTTTCTCATCATTTGGAGACATATTTTGTGAGTTTTTTGTTGAAAATGATGAGATTTGATTTGGCTTTTAGTTGGGGAGAGATGAAAGAGGTTTTACAACAACAACATGTAGAGTTTGAAGGTGACATTTGGCATCCTAAGATCATATCCACCCATCTTCTTTCTACTATATATTCTCTTTCTTCTCAATGTATAGGGTTGATTCTAGCTTGGGAAAAGTATTTGTTGCTTTTTTTTCACCATTCTCTCGATATTTTCTTGCTTGAGTAGCCTTTATATAGTTTCCATAGAGACAAATAATGAATCTAGTTAATTATATTATAGTTTT